>OZ010608.1:42898620-42966120 GCA_963932145.1 Acanthosepion lycidas
TATGGGCAAATAGCAGGACAGACCAGGATCTATAGCTTTGAATAGCAACTGGTCTACCACAGAAAGAAATCGAAACTTACTCCGGGAAGAAAAATCTGCCTCGTCAGTCATGCATCGAAAAGATACATGATCGCCTAAGCGTGTATCACGTATAGCACATAACTAACTGATAATCACTTACGTACTAATACCCTTGGGAAAGGTATGAATCCTCTTCTTCTCCTCTCCCACCCCAGCTATGGGTAAATAGCAGGACAGACGAGGTTTCTATAGCCTTTGATAGGAAGTGGTCTATTGCAAAAAGAAATGGCAACCTACTGTGGGGAAAAATCTTCCTCATCGGTCAAGTACCGAGAGATACATGATCGCCCAAGCGTGTATCACACATGGCACTTAACTGACTGACTGAGAACTGAGATCAGGTTTACACTAGACTATATAACCCATGTATTTATTTTCGGTTTACAGTTAAATCAAAAGTTAGTCATACACCTGATGTTTCTACTGAATCAAAATGGTAGATATAGTTTTGCACTAGTCGCAAAAAGTTAGACATATGAACTAATAATAACTTCTGTTACCGACTCCATCCAAATTCGGGCGAGCTGAGGAAAAAGATGGAAAGAAATGTGCGAAATTTTCCCATGTATTCAACCGTACACTATTTACATTATTCGGACTATTGTCCTCATCTTTGACGCCATATTTATTACAATGTTTCGGCCGTTGTACGCTCCAGCCTTCATCAGGTGTCTAACTAACGCCTTTATCCACTCTGCTCTGTGTCATCGAGCACACACAGCAGAGTAGATAAAGGCGTTGGTTAGATCCAGTGACAGGACCCAAAGAGTGTGAGTTCAATACCCGGTTAAGGCAGTGGAGAATTAACAGGGGAATTAACAGGAGATAACTGACAACTGATATCCATTAAACATGGTACATGGAACTAGAACATTCTACCTGAGTGAGAGAAATAAAGGGTTCAGTTCGACATTCCAAACACCTGATGAAGGCCGGAGAGTACAACGTTGTAATAAATATGGCGACAAAGATGAGGACAATAGTTAGACAAATGTAAATAGTGTACATAATACCTCATCTCAGAAATATTGACAGAAATATGAAGACAATAGTCCGAATGATGTAAATAGTGTACATAATACCTCATCTCAGAAATATTGACAGAAAGATGAGGAGAATAGTCCGAATAATGTAAATAATGTGCATAATACCTCATCTCAGAAATATAGACAGAAAGATGAGGACCATAGTCCGAATAATATAAATAGTGTACATAATACCTCATCTCAGAAATATAGACAGGTATTCAACTGTATATTCCTTTTGTGCAGAACGAACTCTCCTAACTTTGTTTTAAACATTTTTAATATTATTTTTGTCAGATCCTTTAGTCTGTTGTATAAACATTGCTTCTTCATGATATTTCGTTGAAACTACGAACTTTAAAAATGTCTCATTTATTTCCTTGAAACTAGTTACTGACACGACTTCAAGCTTGTAAATTCTTAGATAAATTCCCTATCTTTATGTGTTAAAAAATAACCATTGTGTTTTCATTGTCATTATCCTCCATCATTAATCTTCTTAACGTGGGTAAATCAAGTGTTCATTTTAACCCCGACGACTCAGGTCTGATATACATTTGAGACCCATGTAGGTATATTTCCCCTTTACGTTTGTGTCAAAAAGCTCAACGAATACAATTTGTAAAAATCTATATCGTACTTAAACTCTAATCTTGTATATGAGCATATGTATTTCTGCGATATAGTTTAACGATACCTAACACGCCAAATAATTACGAGTATATTGTATCTGGGACCAGTAACGACTGCAATACCAAATTTCATTAAAATTAAACATGAAACAGATTAGCAAAAGACATTTCTTTCTATTTTTACGGCATCTTTAATTGGGTATTCAGTATTTTGTTTTCGTTATGCATTCTTATGTCAATCCGCGTCTCTAAACAAACACTTGCATATTATTTCAAACTACCATGTGTGTGAAAAATAATAAACATTGATTATATATTATTACAACATTATTAAAAAAAAATTCATATGCACAACGCAACATATATTTATACGATTCAATACACTACATTAGAACATTTTTATAAACTAATTGAAAGATGTAAAGGATTCACGTCTCCCATGACTTGATTGCAAATAAATAAGTAAATGTATACTGATTTTCGGCCGTTACGTATTTTGAGGTAAATGCGAGCAAAAAGCAAGTATCTATATAAATAAAGTGCAGTGTACGTCCGTCCGTCCGTCCGTCCGTTTTTCGATCTTGGCGAATAATAAAAAATCTGAAGATGAAGTAACTAGTGTAATTGCACGCGATTAAGTCTTAAATAACTCATTTATAGTTAAATTTAAATATCGAACAGAGTAAAAAAGGTTTACTAAGCAATTCTTTATTAAAGGTTTAACTTTAGTTTCGTTTTTCGTCGCAATTGCAATTGAGATCGTCTAATTAAACCGTAATTTAAAATTAAGGGGAGCACGGTACACTTCTCATATTTTATCTTTTTTTTTCTTTCCAGCACGCCTACTGTGACGTATTCAAAATATTACATAGTTCCGGTTCCCGAATATCTTTTTACACTGACATTATGTGAACGGGCCATAAATAATTGGTGATTTTAGAAGAGAATAAAAATTTCGAGCAAAATAAATGTAAACAAACAACGGAGATCCGATTCGTACAGGAAGAAAGTTTATGCCGAATTAAGGTGTCGAATAAAGATAAAATAGTTTTATTATTAGGTTGGTGCAAAAATAATGTCGTTTTCTCACATATGTTAATATGTGAGAAAACGACATTATTTTTGCGCCAACCTAATATTTCTCAATTCTTATAATTTTACGTACATAGGAACCTGAAAATAAAAGGCCGAAGTCCTAAAATTCCCCCCCCCACACAGCAATAGCTAGCCTATAGTTCACCCAAAAGCCGACTCCTAAGTATTTTATATAATAAAAAATAAACTTTATTAAATCTGTTTTAAGCAATTATTTCGAGTAATGAGTTAACTATGAGGCCTAGTGGAACAATAGACTTTTTTTTTCTCTTTTTTTAAATATAAATTAAAATTTGTAATTAATAATAACTTTAATGATATTGATACCTCATCATTTTGTATCATGTTTTATGGGTGGTTATACAATATAAATAAGTTTTTGGTTTGGTTTATTTTGTTTTAAAGCATATTAAAGTCAATGGATAGATTCGTATGAATAAAATATGTATTCTTTGGTTTAAATTGCTTTGGTTTATTTTGTTTTACGGCATATCAACCTCAATGGGTAATTTAATGCCGACATTTTTTAGGATAGATTCGTATGAATAGAATATGTATTCATTGGTTTAAATTAGTTTGGTCTATTTTGTTTTACGGCATATCAGCCTGAAAGGGTTATTTAATGCTGACAACAGATTTAGGATAGATTCGTATGAATAGAATATGTATTCTTTGGTTTTGATTGGTTTCATTTATTTTGTTTTACGGCATATAAACCTCAATGGGTTATTTAATGCCGACAACATTTTTTATTGCTGGTAATATTTTGTTTGGTCAAAAATCTGTTTTTGGTAATATTTTTCTTTCAAAATTGTATTGCTGGTAATAATTTTTTTCAAAAATGTATTGCTGGTAATAGTTAACAATTTGCCCATAGCTGGGACCCTAACAGGTGCTACCACCCTGGGTCAGGGTGGACCAGGGAACGCCAGCAAATAAGAGGCGGTTCCATGCTCCTCCAAACCTCCGGATCAGAGGCCTTGCTGGTGGATGTAGTTTATCGTCTTACCCAGGAAGCACAATATAAATAAGTGTATATAAGTATATAAGGATAAATAAGTATATAATATAAATATAAAAGTTGCAGCATATTTGCGTTTTTTTCAATGAGGACATAAATCTTAATCTTCTTTGACAATTTCAGAAATAATTTGTGAGGTAAAACATTGCTGTAGTGAATTTTATTTTGAATTAGAAAACCCGTTGATAGAATTTTTTATGTTGGTCTCAGCAAAGGAGAGTCATATAGATATTAGGTCTACGTCTCTAATTTTACATTGCGTTTGGTATGTATTTCCTGGTTTTAAACATTTAACATCTTCAGAGCAATCTAACCTCTACGGTTGTGGGAATATGTCCTAGGAAACTATAGCATGTTTCACGCTTTCCAAAAAAATGGTTTTAAATTCTTTCCGTCGGAACTTCTGGGAGAATTATTTTGCATTATTTACATTCTACCTATTCTCTGTATCATTCTTGGTATTATCAAAACATTTAGGTTGTTTTTTTTTTGTTTTTTTTAAGCGTTTCACTTCAAGCAAAGCGGGAAGCTACTAGGACGCAAGAAAATTTAGAGCAAGATCAGATAGGAGTAATAGAAGAAAGGATGAGGAGAAGGATATTGGATAGATCAACGCAATTGGAGATCTCGATTGACATTACATTTGAATAGTTGGAGATTATAGCATCCAGGGTAAATGGAATAGGGAAGGGAGTTCCACAGGCGAGAGGTGCGAGACATGAAGCTATTGGAGTAGAAGAGACGGCTACATTTACAAGTTTCGACAGTGAAGGGGTGAGAGCGGGATGCTAGCCTCGACTTCAACTCATGAAGTCTGGTAACCAGTGAATGCAGCTCCTCGGAGCAATTTCCATGAAAGTATTTATAAAACAGACAGAGACAGGCGACGGCGCGTCTGTGAGAAAGTGACGGTAGACGAGATACCTGAGCAGGCCCAATTATATTGAATATGCCTCTGGAGCCTATCAAGAACCCCGAGGCAAACAGAAGGGGCTCCAGACCATATATGGCAGCAATACTCCATGAAAGGGCGAATTGTTGATTTGTAGATTTGAAGGATCGATTCCGGGGATAAAAATTTCCTGAGCGGCACAGGGAGCCAACTTTCCTTGCGGTGGACGAAGCAATTGACTCAATGTATTTGTTCCATCTCAGGTCAGCCGTCAACGTGAGACCGAGCTGTCGCAGAGAGTTGCTCTCGAGAAGTTGAGCGTCAGACATTCCAATAGAGGGCAGGGGAGGATCTCTGCGGTGATTAATAGAGAGCCGTTTTGTTTTTGAAGCATTAAAGTTGACCAGCCAATTCCTGCCCCAGTTCACAACCGATTGGAGGTCCTTTTTGTTCTCTCAGGCCTTCTTCAGGTGTCTGTAACGATCAAGGAATTTCGAACTGGACCTTTTTTATTAACCAACGGGTGGAGATTGTTCTTATCCCTCTATCCATGTGTCGGGATGTCTCATATTTTAGTATTTAGGACTACTCGGGCTTTGCTCATCGTGTTTGCACCGATCATTTCAGAACATTTTAATCAATGCAGATCAATCATTCTGGCTTTTTTTTTTTTGACATCAGATTTTATCCTAGATCTTGGAGTTCACTTTCTAGTTCAGTTATGTGTCATGCGTGATACACGCTTAGGCGATCATATATCTTTCGATGCATGATGCAGATTTTTCCCGCAGTAGCCTTCCATATCTTTCGGCGGCAGTATAGAACCCGGTCTGTCTTGCTATTTACTCATAGCTGGTGGGAGGGAGATGAAGAGGATTCATACTTTTCCCAAGGTTATTTTAACGTAAGTGGATATAATGGATGAGACTGGAATTCGAACTCGGCTCTCCGATTCTTCTATCCGAGCCGCTCTGCTGTTAGATATTATTCTGGTCTTGTATATTTTTAATCTTTGTGCACATTTTAGCCTTGGTTTTTAAGAAGACCGATAAATCGGTTTAGCTGGTTTACATTTCGGTATTACCAATTTACGGTTATAGTTTAGTATTATCAATTTACGGTTATATTTCAGTATTACCAATTTACGGTTATATTTCGGTATTACCAATTTACGGTTATATTTCAATATTATCAATTTACGGTTATATTTCGGTATTACCAATTTAAGGTTATAGTTTAGTATTATCAGTTTATGGTTATATTTCAGTATTACCAATTTACGGTTATATTTCGGTATTACCAATTTAGGGTTATATTTCAATATTACCAATTTACGGTTATATTTCGGTATTACCAATTTAAGGTTATAGTTTAGTATTATCAGTTTATGGTTATATTTCAGTATTACCAATTTACGGTTATATTTCGGTATTACCAATTTAGGGTTATATTTCAATATTACCAATTTACGGTTATATTTCGGTATTACCAATTTAAGGTTATAGTTTAGTATTATCAGTTTATGGTTATATTTCAGTATTACCAATTTACGGTTATATTTCGGTATTACCAATTTACGGTTATATTTCAATATTACCAATTTACGGTTATATTTCGGTATTACCAATTTACGGTTATATTTCAATATAACAAATTTACGGTTATATTTCGGTATTACCAATTTACGGTTATATTTTAGTATTACCAATTTACGGTTATATTTCGGTATTACCAATTTACGGTTATATTTCGGTATTACCAATTTACGGTAATATTTTAGTACGGCTATATTTCGGTATTACCAATTTACGGTTATATTTCGGTATTGCAAATTTATGGTTATATTTCGGTGTTACCAATTTACAGGGATTAATGGGTTCCAACATATATAGACAAGATGAAGGCTACCAAAGGGCTCCCCATTATCACCAACAATGGCAAATATATACATGAAATACTACGATGAAATTGCATCAAAATCCACAGCACTAAAGCCAGTCCTTGTTTGGTTGGTTGTTTGGGTTTTATGGCATATCAACCACTGTGGGTCATTTAATGCCAAATTAAGATATATATATATATATATATATATATATATATATATATATATATATATATATATATATACACACACACACACACACACACACACACATATATATATATATATACATACACACACACACACACACACACACATATATATATATATATATATATATATATATATATATATATATATATATATATATATATATGCACATATACATACATACACATATACCTATACATATATTAAATATACAGTACTATTAAACATATAGCTGGCAACATTATTTTTCCAAAAACGCATAGCTGGCAACAATATTTTTTCAAAAGCGTATAGCTGGCAACATTATTTTTTTCCTAAAAACGTATAGCTGGAAACATTATTTTTTCAAAAACATACAGCTGGCAACACTTGCTTCAAAAACATATAGCTGGCAACATTGTTGTTTCAAAAAACGCATAGCTGGCAACATTATTGTTTCAAAAACCTTATAGCTGGCAACATTATTGTTTCAAAATCGCATACCTGGCAACATTATTGTTTCAAAAATGTGTAGCTGGCAACATTATTGTTTCAAAAACGCATACCTGGCAACATTAGTGTTTCAAAAACGTATAGCTGGCAACATTATTTTTTCCAAAAAAACGTATAGCTGGCATCATTATTGTTTTGAAAAACGTATAGCTGGCAACATTATTTTTCCGAAAACATTATCTGAAGCCTTGTTGTTGGACGTAGTTTATCGTCAACCCCAGGGCGCGGATGTAGTTTATCGTCATACCCAGGACTCGGATGTAGTTTATCGTCATACCCAGGACGCCTAAAGCCAGTCCTGTGCCTGAGATGCGTAGATGACACCTTCATGCTCTGGCCACAACAGAAAGAGTTCTAGCTACAACTAGACCATGTGAACTCAATAAAATCATCGATACAGTTCACAATGTAACGAGAAAACGACCACACACTGGCATTCCTGGATGTACTAATCTCTCCTAACAGAGCATGGGTTCAAAATATCCGTATGGTGCAAGCCAACATTTACTGGATAATACCTCGAATTCAATTCCCACCACCTATACAGTGTAAAGAAAGGGGTCGTCCGCTGCTTACAACATCGAGCAAAAGTTGTAAATGGCGATCCAGAGACAGATGAACGAGAAGTGGTCAGTATAAACAGTATCCTACACCGCAACTCCCTCGGTACATGGCTGTAGCTGGGATAGATGGGTACAAGTGGATAACAACATTCAGAAAACAGCTTCTGTTTGCCTAGCCTATGTGAAGGGATTATCGGATAAAATACAAAATTTGTATCAGTACCTGTTTCAGGAAAATAAATCAGGCATTTTTAAAGTTCGTAGTTTCAATGAAATATCATGAAGAAGCAATGTTTATACAACAGACTAAAGGATCTGACAAAAATAATATTAAAAATGTTTAAAACAAAGTTAGGACAGTTCGTTCTTCTCAGAAGGGATATACTGTTGCATACATGTGAAAATTTTGCAAATTATTTTCCATCTTTTTCCTCAGCTCGCCAGAATTTGAATGGAGTTTGTAACGGGAGTTATTATTAGTTCGTACTCACCACATATGTCTACACTTTTGCGTCTAGTGCAAAACTATATCTACCTTTTTGATTCAGGAGAAAAAATCAACTAACTTTTGATTTAACTGTAAACCGAAAATAAATACATGGGTTATATATTTTAGTGTAATTCTGATATATGTCTAATTCTTTTGAGTTTATTATAGGTGTATTAATGCATTAGTTTCAGCGATAGCTGAAAATTTGATTAATCTCAGAATTCCGCAAGATCTTATAGCCTTAATATGTTCTCAGTTCTCAGTCAGTCAGTTATACGCCATTCGTGATACACGCTTAGGCGATCCTGTATCTTTCGATACTTGACTGACGAGGAAGATAACACCAGAACGACCTTCAAAAGCTATTCAATACGTCGCAGACACATCTTCCGAGTAAGAACCCCACCCCATAGAGGGGAACATGGCTAAGAACGATATGTACGCTATCCTGTACAGCTGCGCTAAGAAAGGCCGCCCACTTAAGGCAAGTGTGCAAGAACATGATAAAGTCGAAATACGAGGCAAAATAGAAAAATAAATAAATAAATAAACAGGCGTAGCTGCCTAAATATGGAGGGAAAAGGGAGATAACTGCCTCCAGTGGGATGAGCTTGAAATAATAGACAGAGAACATCACTGGAAAATATGTAAACTTATGGAAGCAGAACATATGCTATGCCAAAGAAATCTCCTAAGCCGGACAAGCATAGAAATAAATACAATAAAGACATCAGTAATACGGAGCGTTAGAGGAAAGCAATAATAAAAACAATAATTACAATATGAGCTCTCGTAAAAAACGATTACTGAGACATTAAAACCCAACTATTCATACACGATGTCCTCAAGGACACATGACGTTCGTTGGATCCAGTGAATTCAATACATGGTTACTGCAGTGGCGAACAAAAATTTGGAGAGTTAAGTTAAAGGAAGATAACAGAGATATACGGAAGTGGCATGGCAGGCAGAACTAGAATAATCTACAGTGGTGGACGAAATAAAAGGTTTCAGTACGAAATCCCAATCAGCTGAAGAAAACGTCGTGAATATGGCAATAGTCCGAATAATGTAAATAATTACAATACTTCATTTCAGAAATATAGACAATCAATTGGCAGTAATATATATAATTGTTAAACATATTTTTTTGTTATGAATATATTCTTCTAATGTTTCTGCTACGGGAAAGTGTTCAATCAGGATTTTGTACATCATAAGTAAGCGGGTTATAGTCCTGCAATTACTCGCAAGTGGCCTTTACTCAAGTATTATAAAGTTTTGAAGGGCAACATTGACTATTTTGCATCTTTCTTTCTTTGTATAGGTCTTGAACCAGAGGCTATGGATTTAATTTCGACCTGGTATTTTCAAGTGTCTAAGTTTCGAAGTTCTTTTTCATTTTCATGCCTTTTAATCTCATAAATTTATTTTCCCTATTTGTCAACCACTCCAATGTTGTGTTATTTGATGAATTTATATAAGTTTCTCCAAATTGTTTCGTTTCCGTACAATCTTCTTTGTTTCGCCGTTGTTCCGCTATTGTGTTATGATGGCATGCTATGTGCTTCGTACTGGTGTTCAGTCGTGGATTTACATCGCCTGTTTCAGACCAATACCCCAGAACAGTCGCATCTAGACTTCTCAGTGAAAATCGAAAGCCAACTTTTCAAAAGTTTTCTTGTGATAATAAATAGCACAACGTGGGTTATGTCGACGAATTATATTGCCTCTCAAAGCGAAATGTTGTCGACTACACGTCAGTGACGGAGAGGGTACCGTGAATGAAAGAAATTTCATACCCGCATACAGTCGCTACCAAACCAAAAACCTCACTCGTTTTGGGGGTGGGGAAGAAAGAACTGTTTTTCTCTTACCAGAAAGTCTCACGTTCTCGTCAGTTGCTGATTAGACAGTTCACGAACCACATCCATTTATTTTTACTTCTTCTTGCGTGAATTATGACCATCACCTACCCTGTCAAATATACAGTATTTAAGAAACACGATACATTTTCAACTACTTGTGTTCATGGTTATAAATTTGGGTTTATTTTATTCTTAATCCTTATTCGCCTATCGTGTGTTTCATACTCTTCTTCGGGCTTTGAAACAGGAGTAGAGATTTTCCCCCTTATTTCCTGTTTAGAATTGGGTTTCCGGTTCCTTCTAAAGTCTATACGACTAACGTCTCCACCTAAACCTCTTAGCCTTTATTTACTATTGTGTAGATAGATTCGCCTATCGTCCGGTTCACACTCCTTACCGGTCTTTTGAACAGGTGCAAATGTTTATACTTTGCTTTCTGCTTAGTGCTGGGTTTCCAGTTTCTAATGCATTTTCATTATCTAACTCTCTACCTCGGGTGTCTCTGGTGTCTTGTAAAGGGTGAGTATCATCGTAAGATAATCCTCTACTTTTATTATACACCTACATTGCTACGTTGTGATTTGTCTGTCTGTTATTTTTACGTTCTGGGATATTCTATTCCGCATATATTCCGGGACTCTGTTTCAAAATCTAATACCTACGCTCCCCCCCCTTCCGACACTACCTGTTCGTCATCTTTCTTGTATTTAAGATGATTATTCCGGTTCAGCACGGCCTTGAGCATTCGAATATTTGATTCATTATTTTCTAGTTGTTTTTAGTATCATTACCCAACCACCTTATGCATGTTTGTTGAATGTCGAGCCATTTTTCCGACCATCAATATTTTCCATAATCTGGAAGATTAGATTGGATGAATGTCTTCTTGAAAATCTTTTTAAAACAATTATTAAGTGTGTACTTCATTTTTTTATATTAATTATAATTTCTTTCCAAACAGAGGAAGAAAAACAAATCAGAAAAATATGAATTAGATTATGTCTTTCTTTTGCTTAGACCTTTTTTCTTATATGAAATCTCGCTTTTAATTAAGCGGACAAGGAAAATTAATTATTTTGATAGTAGAAAACATGTAAATGCAAACGTTAGACAGTTAATATTAGGTTGGTGCAAAAATAATGACGTAATAATGTCGTTTTTTGACGTATTTTTAACGTCAAAAAACGACTTTATTACGTCATTATTTTTGCATCACCCTAATAATATTAAAATAATAATTGTGCAAAGCTTTTATAGAAAATGTGTATTAATTTGTGCATTATTCAATTGTTATCTAAATCCCTTCACCACAGTATGATAAATATATATTACATGTAACTTTTTCATAGAGAGCATGTTCTATATGTTAAATGAAGTAAGACTGTCTATGAAATAAAAATAGTTTGACAATTTTCAACTCAATGCAATACGAAATATACCATTATTTATTTTATTTGTCACCTCACTTTAGGATGGGGGCAATAATTGCTGACAAAAATATCCTGACCTTTGTCCTTCAATGTAAACCTGGACATTTTACAATCCATCCATTGTCCGATATTGCACTTCATATCCCCTACACATCAGTGTCTAGTGGCCCGCTGGGGGGCCACCGATGACAATGAGAGCGGTCTACTGATGGCAGCCTCAGGTGGGTCTATAGCGGTCGGCCAGTGGTAACATTGCCGAGACAAACACGCCGGAGATCCGACAGCGGGCCATCAGCGGTAAACCCAGTGACAGATTGATGGCTTGCGTGTAGGGATGTACGATAGCAGTATATTGCTCAAACGTCGATCCCGTGACCACAATAGTACCAACTATAAGCCCGGATCAGCTGAAGTCAAGGGGATAAGACTATAGATATTTTATGTTCGAGGTTTCTCAAGTCCAGTTACTGTTATCGCTCTTTCCAGTATTGATTTTAATATTTTTGTCTTTTAGTATTTGTCTATATTTCTGAGATGAGGTATTATGGACACTATTTAATTTATTCGGACTATTGTCCTCACCTTTGTCGCCATATTTATTACAACGTTTTGGCCGTTGTACGCTCCGGCCTTTTCAGGTGGTTGGAATGTCGAACTGAACCCTTTAATTCGCTTACTAGGGTAGACTGTTCTAGTTCCACGTGCCATGTCTAATGGATGTCAGTTATCAGTTATCTCCTGTTAATTCCCCTCTCCAAGTTCTCCACTGCCATAACCAGGTATTGAACTCACACACTTTGGGTCCTGTCACTGGATCTAACTAACGCCTTTATCCACTCTGCCATGTGTCCTTGAGAAAGTATTTTTTACCAATGCTCATATTTAGTTAGATCTAGTGACAGAACCCAAAGAGTGTGAGTTCAATATGCTATTAAGGCAGTGGAGAACTTTGAGACGAGAATTAACAGGAGATAACAGATAACTGACATCCATTAAACATGGCACGTGGAACTAGATCAGTCTACCCCAGCGAGCGAAATAAAGGGTTCAGTTCGGCATTCCAATCAACTTTGTCTTTTGTTTGGGGGCGTGTGTTAGGTCAAAATCTTTATTATGACCTTATTTTCTATTTGTGATTTTTATGCTATTCCTTATTAATCTTACTGAAAGTCTTTGAGTGATGTGATTCCTGTTATTTGGCATTCACCAACTCCAGTCCTCAAAGTCAACCGTTTTACTAAATCTCTCATACGATCTTCACTTTATTTCTACCACATAAACGCTACGAATATTTTTAGTTTCTTTATTTATGTACCATGTTCTTTCAGGACGTAGGCGATCATGGCTCTCCACCTCCTTCTATCCCTTGCAGCTCTCAGCAAGTTCCTTCCCTCTACTTCCTTCCCGAGACCACGTTTTCTCATCTACTTGGTTAAGACCGATAGGTATGTCACGTGTTGTCTTCCCTTGTCAAATCTTTTCCGCTATTCGAGCCGTGAGTATTAGATTCTCTAGTCCCTCTTTTCTCAATATGTGTCTAAGAAACATCACCTGCTTCTTACTGGTGTTAAGTATAAGTCTCCTTCTTGTTTGCAATCTCTCTAAGACCTCATCGTTGCTCACACGCCCGGTCCATAATATAGGAAGATACTAGAAGAGGGACGGAATAAAGAAAGAAAGAAAGAATCAAAAAGAAAGAAAAAAGCCTAAAAAAAACAAAAATAAAAAAAGAATGAAAGAAAGAATCAAAAAGAAAGAAAGAAACCTAAAAAAAAAAAAAAAAGGAAAGAAAGAATGAAAAAAGAAAGAAATGAATATATATGAGAGAAATAAAATTATACTCATTCTTTCTTTTTATGTGCCGTGTTCTTTCAGGACCTAGGGGATCATGGCTCTCCACTTCATCCTCCATCTCCATGTAGCTCTCAATAAGTTCCGTCCCTCTGCCACCTCCTGCAGACTACTTTCTATCATCCAATTGTTTAAGCCCGCTAGGTATGTCATGCGTTGCTTTCCCTTGCTTTTCTTTCCTTATATTTGACCTGTGAGTATCATATTCTCCAGGCCCTCCTTTCTCATCATGTGTCCCAGAAGCATTTTAGCTACTTCTGCTATATTATTTCCTTTCCGGATCTCTGAGAGCGTTTGGGTTACATGGAAACGTCGGTTTTTAGTATTGTCTGTCGAGTACCTAATTTAATTGAACGGTACTGTGGGGACATTCTCGTTTAATAAGATACGGACATGTACAAGAATGAATTTTCATAACATAGTGTAACAGAACTTTGGCTATTTTCTCTTTGGTTAGTAAGTGTTATTTACCTAATTGCTTCTGTCTACAGAGTAAAAGAAATGACTATTATTCTCTTCAAACTTTGCTTTTATGACCAGGCGCGACAGGCCCCAAAGGACTGAGTATAGTGTGGGGAGGAACAACATCAAATTGGAGCCACGTTTATACCGGAAAATAATGTTTCCTCAACGGCACTTTTCAATAACATTTTTTCACACCTTTAGATAAGGAGTCTGCGACCTTTAAGCGCCCTCAAGACTCCTTCCCTAAGCTGTTTGCGACAAGTCAAAGCCAGTGTCTTCGACAGATCACAAATAAAGAAAATCATCGTGTACAAGGAATTCTCCAAGAAGCTCATCAGAACGGAGAAATCATTGTGGAACAGATTTGCTGCACATGTTTCGGAGCTTCGTAGGGAATCATAAGACCGAAAACTATGTGAGGCTGCCTATAGTGTAAAGATGACGCCCACTGATAATAAATCCTGATAAGGTCTACAGTTCCCTTAGGATGACGTGGCTGTACAGATTGAAGAAATCTGTAGAGAAGAGACACAACATTGTCACATGCCACTTTCTATTTTCAATTCCTATGTAAGTTATAGATTCTTCTAATACTCTTTCTAAATATTTTTCTAGATCTTTTTACAATAATGTAGGTGTCCTGCAAGGCTCTATCGATGGTCATGTGTTGTTCGTAGTTTTCCTCAACGAGTGTATATATATATATATATATATATATATATATATATATATATATATATATATATATATAAACAAAACAAAAACAAACAAAATAAATAAATCTCCATAGACACGTAAACCAGACTAGACGAAATCATCTTCCGTATTAAATTTAGACACCCCAAACTTACCCTGACTTGACATCTATGAATGTAACTCTATACTGATACAAATTATTAACACCCTGCCCCCTTTTATATATGAACAATCGCGCTGGCCGTTACCATGGAAATTTTGATTTCAATGTTGAATATGGTATTAAAACACGTAAATTTCAGAAATAAGTTATTCCAAAAAAAAAAAATTTCGCTTGAAGATGGAACAGAGCTTAATTTAATTCAATTTAATTCAAATAATTATATTGAAGTTTTCGGCTCTTGTTTTGAAACATGAGAACTCTTATGTAGCGTGTTGGAATCATATTTTTAAATAAATAATTATATTTATGTTCTACTTTTTTATCGAGCACTATTTTTAAAAAAATAATAACAAAAATACTAAAGAACTTTGGATTATTTACCTAACCGGTTCTTTCCTATTTTCTGTATATTTTCACACACACACACACACACACACACACACACACACACACACATATATATATATATATATATATATATATATATATATATATATATATATATATATATCAGGAGCACAAGACCTTATGTGACAGAAATATTCAAAGCAAGGACGAATGGTAGGCATGTGGATATGTAACATAACCAAAAAATAACCGAAAAGCTATTTTTAATGGTAAGCAATTCTAAACCCAATAAAAAAAAAACTTCCAAATTCCATTTATTTACACTCAGTATATTTCTTATTCATCCGAGCAAGGGAGATAAGCCTGAGAGGAAAAGGGAGGCCATCTTATATGCAAGCTTATCTATTCATTCAAATACATTTGTAATGTTTAAAGAACTTTAAAAAAAAAATGCAAATTATTTGTGTATTGTATTGTTTTAACAGATACCATTTTCAATGTCTTTTTCTTCTTACGAGCATTTGCATAAAGGTATAAAGACACCGCTGAACATAAAATTCAACATTCTCACATACACATACAGACACACACAAACAAACAAACAAAAAACGCGCGGATTTATATATTATTAAAATCCGCGGAGATATATACATGACGTCAAATATAGTTTCTATGTCTTTCTTACAGTGGAAACAACGCCAGCTTCACACGCAGAAGGTCGCGAGTTCGAAATTAGACGAAGTTAACTAGCAATTTGGACAATTCAACCTGTTGTAATGGTTAGCAAGTTTGCCTCGCTAAACCAATTACGACAGAGTAGTGAGTTCGATCATCACTGGGTACCCCACACTTTTTCTCTTGTTCTACATTTAAGGCACGTTTAGAAAATCATGGGCACTATGATGTGGGGCAGTGGTTAGTCTCGCCAGATCAATTACGACAGAGTAATGAGTTCGAACATCACTGGATTCTCCATACTTTCGGCATTGTGCCACATATAATCTACGCTTAGAAAATTATAGGTACTACGATGTGGAGTAATGGTTAACAAGCTTGTCATGCTAGATCAATTCCTACTGATTAGTGAGTTCAATCAACACTTTTAACACGCCGTCTCCTCTGCTAAATAGTGTAAGTTTGATATTGGGAGGACAAAATTTAATAAGCAGAGGCTCCCTAAATACGATTATGTGACCTGAAAAGAATCCTTGTATGATCAACTAGAATTTTCCTTAAAGGTACTTGGAAGTTACAAGTTAATAAATGGTAATTAATAACGCTCTGCTGCGATAGGTGGCATGTAAGATGTCTACTCAGGGAGGTAGTGGTTTGTCCGATATAGGTCATTGGTTTTTGACATGTAACACAGTCTTGTACAGAGTAATGGAATTGCTACACTATATTGGTCACTGCTAGTTTAGAGTTGATGGAGTTATTTAGGTTCGTGACGATAAGGTTTGCGGTCTTCCACTGGCCGTGAGCAACACATGACCCCCCCAAGAAGCCCACGAACCTCTCGAACTCCACACTGTAAAATTACTATTTAGCAGCCATACATAGAATTTCATTATCCAAAAATACATCTTCATGTTTTTCGACAAATTTCAATCTGAAATATTTCTATTTTCTCAACGTCTTTGCTTTCCTTTTACATATTTTTCCTTCCTTCAAAATTTTTATCCTAACCGTCTGCTTTCATGATTTCTTTGTTTCCATCAAATGTTAATTCTTTGTTTTTTTTCCACTTTATATTTTATGCCAAAATTTTATCTGTTCTGATAGGAATTTTCTTTATTTCCTTATTTATTTATTTACTTATTTCTTTCTTTCTTCCTTTCTTTCTTTTTGCTATCTCACATTCTTTCTTCCCAAGTCTTTTTTCTTTTCTTTCTTTCTTTCTTTCTTTCTTTCTTTCTACCTTGTTTATTTATTAGTCTCCCTCAACCTTTTTTTGTTTAAACACTCTTTCTGTCTTTCTTTGTGTCCTTTTAGATTATTTCTTTCTTTCTTTCTTTCTTTCTTTCGACTACCATATCACATTCTTTCTTCCCAACTCCTTCTTTCTTTCTTTATTTATTTATTTCTTCCTAAGTCCTTCTTTCTTTCTTTCATTCATTATTTATTTCTTCCTTTCTTTCTTTTTGATGTTTCACATTCTTTCTTCCCAAGTCTTTTTTCTTTTCTTTTCTTTCTTTCTTTCTTTCTTTTTTTCTTTCTTTCTTTCTTTCTTTCTTTCTTTCTTTCTTTCCACCCTGTTTATTTATTAGTCTCCGTCAACCTTTTTTTGTTTAAACACACTTTCTGTCTTTCTTTGTGCCCTTTTAGATTATTTATTTATTTCTCTTTCTTTCTTTCTTTCTTTCTTTCTTTCTTTCTTTCTTTCTTTCTTTCTACTACCATATCACATTCTTTCTTTCTTTCTTTCTTTCTCCGTTTAATTCATTTTTCTCTCTTTCCCGTGTGATTCTTCTATATCTTTTTTTACCACCTTGTTTGATTATTTATTTATTTTTTTATTAACTCTTTTTATTTTCCCTTCTTTCTTTCTTTCTTTCTTTCTTTCTTTCTTTCATTCATTTTTCTTTCTTTCTTTCTTGTTTGCTGTATTTCTTTCTTTCTTTCAAAATATCACTTTTATTCAATAATCTCATTCTTTTTCACCATTTTCTTCAAAGTACCAATTTCAAAGAGATTTCTTTTTCAGAAAAATTCCGCCTTTAATTCTATTTTCAGTTTCGGCTTGCAAGCATTTATTCCATAACATTTTTTTTTATATTTTCATTTCATTTATTGGTACATTTTTTTTTTTTACTTTCAGATTCAATTTACATGTTTTTCCTCTTCTTGTTCATCCCCCTGACTTTCCTCACCTTCCATGTCGCAAATCTTATTTGCTCGACAATGTTTGCAACTACGACGTGTGATCAACTTTAAATTACATTATTTGACATCACATTTGACAACGGACCAAAAAAAAAAAAAAAAAGATATGAGGATGTCTAGACGTTCAAGTCAGTATCTTGATGCACGGAACGCAAAATCACTACGGTGTATTTTAAGCGCTAATACGGCCTCCATTGAAAATCCAAGATACCCCCACAAACATAGAGTACAATTGAAAGACTTCTGCACTTTTTGATTCAGTTAATATCCTATAATTATTAGCGACTTCATGATATGTAAGATCCAAAATAATTCGGATATTCTTGAGAGTATAATAGCCATACGAGGAAACCGCATCGGTGAAGGAATGTGTCCTAAAAATTGATTACTGCAGGAAGGGGAGGGCTACCTATATACCGAACTAATAACAACTGCAACAGATGAAATCCTGATATCAGTTGGTGGTTAACAGCTTGTGGCGGACTTCACTAGATTAATTCAACTTTAGATTAGGAAACAAAACTGATGTGGAAAAGGATAAGCAAAAGACATCATTACACATAAAACATGTATTTAACAAGATGTACAGTATCAAACAACGATGTGAAAGAAGGTATGCATTTAAGTTGGAAAAAGGTTGAATAAAAGAAGAGTTGTCTCTCTTTATCTGTAATTTTAGTATTTCAAAGTTCACTGGAATAATCTTGATGAAAGTATTTTATAATGACTGTTCTCAGAAGATTTTAGCTGTGTAAGAAAAAAATATGTGGGTATATAAGGA
The DNA here is from genome assembly GCA_963932145.1 of Acanthosepion lycidas. NCBI lineage: Eukaryota > Metazoa > Mollusca > Cephalopoda > Sepiida > Sepiidae > Acanthosepion > Acanthosepion lycidas. Next base: position 42,917,489 of record OZ010608.1, read on the forward strand.
ATGTTCAGCATGTGATTGTTGGTGTGAGTGAGAAGATTGACGCATGGTTTCAACTGTCGTGGATTCGTTTGGCAGCTGAAATCTCACTAATTAGCTAAGAATATTTCTTGCTTATATAGGTGACCATAGGTTCCGAATCGATACGCGGGAAGAATTATCTGATTGTTTGGCATAGACCAATAAGTGAGAAGTTTGGGGGAGACTTAAGAAAACTTCTGTGATCCGTTTCTCTCATAAGTGCACAAAATTGACTCCATGAAAATAGAGCGATTACAAAATTGTCGCATAACTGCGATTTGTAAATTGTCTATAATAACGTAGTTGTGATTTATTAACCAATGATGGTTGTCGTTGTATGGGATTTGTAAACTCCCTCGTTTTCAGTACCAACCAATCAGATCGTCTTCATGTGAAGAGTAACTTTTCCCGCGCAGCGGTCCGGAGCCTACTGTCACTTATATAAGCAAGAATTTCTCTTCTGAGAACAGTCATTATAAAAGACTTTCATGAAGATTATTCCAGTGAACCTTGGAACACTAAAATAACAGATAAAGAGAGACAACTCTTTTTTTATTCAACCTTTTCTTACTTAAATGCATGCTTTCTTTCACATCGTTGTTTGATATTGTACATCTTGTTAAATATATATTTTATGTGTAACGATGTCTTATCCTTTTCAACGTCAGACTTGTTTCCTAACCTAAAGTTAAATTAATGTGGTGAACTCCGCCACATATCTATCTATCTATCTATCTATCTATCTATCTATCTATCTATCTATCTATCTAAGGCTGTTCATATCTATCTATCTATCTATCTATCTATGTTACTTCATAATCTATCCATTCTACTTCATTATATATCTATTTATCTACATATATATATATATATATATATATATATATATATATATATATATATATATACACACTAGGATCACTTTAATTGCTTGCTTATGTTGATAAAGGAAACGTTTTCTTGATGAATTAACACTATTTTTGTTCTAGTCACTGGGGTTAGACTACAATGCATTCCCACAGCGAATTAATTACATTATTCGGACTATCGTCCTCATCTTTGTCGCCATATTTATTACAACGTTTCGGCCGTTGTATGCTCTGTTCTTCTTCATGTGGTTGGAAGGTCGAACTGAACTATTTATTTCACTCACTGAGATAGACTGTTCTAGTTCTACGCGCCATGTTTTAATGGTTGTCAGTTATCAGTTATCTCTTGTTAATTTCCCTCTGAAAGTTCTCCACTGCCTTAACAGTATATTGAACTCAGACTCTTTGGGTCCTGTAGTTGGACCCAACTAATGCCTTTATCCACTGTGCAATAAATATGGTGACAGTTTAACCCATTACCTGTCATAAGTCCCATTTGGGGATCTGTTAAAATTAAACTCACTACATGTTATTCCCTGTATTTACATTGAATTGCTTACATACATTGCATTTGCAGAGGTATATTTTACAAAATTTAGCCTTTAGAGATTTTATTATTAACCGTAATTAATCATAGACGACACTTTCTGTCGTAATTTCACAATGTTTCGGAAGTTTTAGTCTCCGGTGTTATTCAGGTGACTGGAATTTGGGATCAAACCATTTATTTCGTCCACCGGGGTAGATTATTCTAGTCCCACGTGCTATTCCTTCTTGGAATGTTATTTCCATTTTTTGTCCTCAAGAACACGTGGCTCAGTTGATAAAGACGTTGGTTAACTCCAGTCACTAGACCTAAAGAATTCTGAGTTCAATACCAGGCCACTGCAGTGGTGAAAACAAAAACTTGAAGAGTTGAGTTAAAGGGAAATAACTGAAACATCCGGAAGAGGCATGGCACGTGGAACTAGAAAAATTTACTCCGGTGAAGTAAATAAAGGTTTCGATTGGAAATTTCAGTCATCTGAAGAAGTCCGGAGCATATAACAGTCGAAACGTTGTGAATATGATAATGAAGATGAGAATAAAAGTCCGAATAGTATAAATAGAGTAGTTTCTATGAAACATTTTTTTATAAAAATAGTAATTCTTAGATTTAAAAATAAAGAGAAACATCTCTTATTGACACTATTTACATTATTCAGACTACTGTCCTCATATTTGTTGCCATATTTATTACAACGCTTCGGCCGTTGTATGCTTCGGACTTCTTCAGGTGTTTGGAATGTCGAATTGAAACCTTTATTTCGCTCACTGGTGTAGACAGTTCTAGTTCCAAGTGCCACTAGAACAATCTACCCCGGCGGACGAAATAAAGGGTTCGGTTCAACATTGCAACCAACTGACAGAGTGAGAGCCTATAACTGGCTGCTACGAATTGGCAGGAAGATTCTATCAGCGTGAGAATCCACAGCTGACTGATACGAATGTTAACTAACATGCTAGCATGTAAAAAAAAAAATATATATATATATATATCGATAGCTGCATTTGTCAGAAGTTGGAAAAATTTAAATCTGCATGGCACTTTACTGCAATTGGCTCATTCACTTGCTTAAACTCAACGTTGATTCTGATTCTGCAGAACTGGGTTTGGTGTGAAAAAGTATTTGTTGTTAACATTCTTTTTACATTTGGTTTTCCACTTACGAGTCCTTTTTTAAAGCTGATCGTTTTGTGTTCATTTTGTTTAGTTCTTTTTTCGTAACAGATTTAATGTTTAGTATAGAGCTTAGAAAAAAATCGCAGTGTGAGATAGGCAAGAAGTAAGGCATGTAGCAACATCGGCACGGTAAAGGACACTCCTTTAAAGGCAAGAAAGGGCAAAAATATTTTAAGTGATAGCAATTGATGTATGAGTCGTACCATTTTTTAATCAAGCACGGGAAACCCAGGGCCATGCTGCTACTATATATATATATATATATATATATATATATATATATATATATATATATATAACAATGAAAGTGGATACTTTAGAAATCCATGATAATATGATATTTTACCAGAAATAATCGATCTCGTCTCATAAGACGAAACAAATGCAATTTCAATTTTCTCTGTTCTTACATTTAACTCTATTTGGATTCATATTCTCTTTGGAACTATCCATACTAATCACCTCGAGGAAAGTTGGCTCTCTGTGCCGCCCCAGGAAATTTTTCTCCCCTGAATCGATACTTCAAATATACAAAACCACCATTGGTCCGTGCATGGAGTATTGCTGCCATATATGGTCTGTGAGCACCTGTTTACCTGGGAGTTCTTGACAAGATCCAGAGACGAATATGTAATGTAATTGGCCCTGATCTGGCGTCTCGACTGCAGCCACTATCTCACAGACGCGCCGTCGCCTCTCTCTGTCTCTTCTACAAATACTTTCATGGTAATTGCTCCGATGAGCTGCTTTCACTGGTTCCCAGTCTCCATGAATTCAAGCGCCCTACGAGGCCGGCATCCCGCTCTCACCCTTACACTGTAGAAACTTTTAAATGTATACCTCGCACCTCTCGCCTGTGGAACACCCTTCCCAATTACTGTTTCCCTGATAGCTATGATCTCCAACTATTCAAATGTAATGTCAATCGACATCTCCATTTACCTTGATCTACACACTATCTTTCCCTTCATCCTTTCTTCTATCACTCCTATCTGCTCTTGCTCCAAATCTTCTGCAACCCACCCTGCATCCTAGTGGCTTCATGTCTTGCTCGGGGCGCAATGCTTAAAAAAAAAAATCAAACACAATATATATATATATATATATATATATATATATATATATATATATATATATAATAATAATAATAATAATAATAATAATAATAATAATAATAATCCTAAGTAGCCAGGTTTCATCTAAACGGATTTTCAGGGTAAAGATATCTTTACTCCCATAATCCGTTTAGGTGAATCCTATGTAGGTTTGTCTGTCTACTTAGGACTATTTTAGTTTTCGCTCTACTTAGAGTATTGACCCCTCTATGTTTTTGTCTTTTTACTCGTTTCGGTTTATTTTCTTTGGACTTGGAACTGAAGAAGTTGACGATTGGTTTCGTCTTGTTTTAATGTTCTTTGTTCTTGCTTTTTTTATTTCCAATTTTTCTTTAGATACCGATTTCTTCTCCTGCAAGCTGAGCTATCCGATGTTTTCCAAACGAGTAATACTGTATATATATATATATATATATATATATATATATATATATATATATATATATATATATTATTATTATTATTATTATTATTATTATTATTATTATTTTATTTTATAGATGTTATAATAAAAGAGTGATACCTAAAAAAAAAAATTGGTCAACGAAAACTGTGACTATAACAACTAAAATTCATATACTACTCTGAATTCATCTTCCGTATGCAACGTGTTTCCTCATGACAATGGCGATCATGGCTCGTGACAAATTCATGTTGTGTATCTTTTAGCTATTTCTTTTAAACTCAGTTTCGCCATCGATTTACTCAAATCTGCTAAATACGTCATGCGTTGCTTCCCTCTCTCTCTCTCTCTCTCTGGCCTTCAATCTGTTCTGTGTGTGTCGGATTTTCTAAGCCCTCTTTCCTCATTATATACTAAGAAATTTCAACCATCTCTTCATGATTTTATGTATAAATGTCACTTCTGTTTTCATTTTCTCGATATCTTCGTCATTGCTCACATGATCGGTCCATTTTATCCTCAATATCCTTCTGTAGTGCATCATTGCGGATGTCCCACGTCTCCTCTTTATCTGTGAAGGGATTGTCTAGCATTTACTGCCATGCAGCAGTAATGATATTACGTAATATTTCAGTACTCTTTTTTTTGTTTCTAACGAAGTTTTTTTTTCTGTTCCTCAATATTCTGCTTAGCTTTTGGAAGGCATCTTTGGCCATCACAATGGGCCTTCGGATTTCAAGGTCACACTTTCCGGCCTCTGTTTGAACACTTCCCAGATATTTAATTTTTTTTTTTTTTTTTTTTTTTTACATTTAGGACTTTCGTATTTTCGATTTATCTCTTGTACTGGTGACTAAGTCTTTGATCAGAAAATGGCTGACTTTTGAGAAGAACACTGCAAAAAAAGAAAACAAAATCTCTTTTAAATTTAGAAAAGACGAAACTATAAAAAAAATAGCATCAATCTATAATGATTGGAAAATATATTTAAAGATTCGCATGGGAAATCTTTCTAAAAATAGTAAAGGTCTAGCAGATTAGCGGTCATATTTGACAGCATGAATAAACTCTCTCTCTCTCTCTCAATATATATATATATATATATATATATATATATATATATATATATATGTGTGTGTGTGTGTGTGTGTGTGTGTGAATAGAAATAGATATTGAATGATTTGAAAAGTTCGCCTATTTTTTGTTTATTTGCTGGAATGACGAACATCCATTCAGTTTTAACTGCTTCAAAAATACATCGCATTTAATTGCATTTGACAAGGTGTCATATAAGCGGACATTTTTAAAAAAGGTATTGTCAAAACAGTTTTATTTCTGTTCATCGATCGTAAACTTATTCTATGTTGCGTGTCCCTTCAAGGCTAGGTGATCAAGGCTCTCCACAATTTCCTATCCTTTCTTAGCTCTTGAAAAACTTTTTTTATTATCGCTCTTAAAACTTGCTTTGGTATCCGTTTACTCAAACAATTCAGGTAGGTCATACGTTGTTTTCTTCTATTGTCTCTTGCCTGCAATCTTTTCCATGGACCATCTTTCCTCATTATGTGGTTTAAGAAACTTAAACTGTCTCTTGGTGATGTAAAGTATGCGGTTTGTTTCCATTTTCTCTAAAGCTTCGTCGTTATTCAAATGTTCAGACAATTTTATTCTCGGCATCCTTCTGTAGAATCACATTACATATATAACATTAGGTAAGTAATACAGAAAGTGTAAATAAGACAAGTGTGGAAAAATGGCTACACAGGAATTACCATGTTTCAAAACAGAAATTAAAAGATTTAAATTTAATTATAAAATTAAATTTAAAATGCACGTCTCTATTCTATTCTCAAGCGAATTTTGGAATAACCTATTAAGAAGTTTTTTCAAATTTTTTTTAATTTGATTTTATAATTAAATTAAAAAAAATATTTTTTTGTTTTGAAACATGGTAATTCCTGTGTAGCAATGGGACCATATTTTGAAAATAGTGAATAATTATAATATTATGCTCTACGTTTTATTTAGGGAGCACTGCTTTTTAAAAATTAAAATAGTTATCAAGAACACCGGATTGTAAATCTTACTGTTCTTTCTTATTATTTTAATATATATATATATATATATATATATATATATATATATATATATATGAAAACAAGAAAAAAAATTAAATATCCATCTTGGTTATAATTTATTTCATAAATATATTCATATTAATCGATTCAGACCAAAAGATTTTAGAAATGGAATCATTCCATCTAGACAGATGTATCGGGATAAAAAGTCAAAAGAGAAAAAATAAGGAAGAAAAAAAGGAAAATAATATATATATATATATATATATATATATATATATATATATATATATATATATATACATAAATTTATTTATTCGAAAATTATAGAGTAGAACACTGTATTGAGCACATTTTAAGAAGAGTATTTAGGGTTATTGGAATTTAATCCGTATACACCAATCCTATCGTTGGGTATATATATATATATATATATATATATATATATATATATATATATATATATAGATAGATAGATAGATAGATAGGCATCAGGTATAACAGCAAAATTATCCAAATTCGTTTAACAGCATATTTGTCCATCCCGCAAATATATAAACCAATTGAGTTTCTTTTCTCCAGGTTTTCAGATAAGATGTTTAGCCATCTTGACACTAAATTTGTCATAAGAATCACTGAAAAAACACTTTGAGTAATTCTTCTAAAAAGAGAAAAAGTTGAAATTGTTTTGTCTTCCCAACTGAGCTTTTAGAATGGTACCAACATTCTTATTCTGGCTTCCATCTTTAAAGTCCTTTCACGAAGCATCAAGAGAACGGTGAATATGTTTAAAAAATAGGGAACAATAGAGAATAAAACTGGATCGGATGGTCACAGCCGGAAGAGAGATCATCATTTCAAGTTAGAAATACAAAGGTCAATAAGAAATCCATAGGGCTTTTGGCACGTGAGAGTTGAATTTCAGCCATGACAGTCTAAAGCTGCTGTGAAAAAAGACTTGAAAATGAAATCGTATATGAAAACTGTTAGGCAGCTTGTTATTCCGAAACAGAAAGGAAGGGCGAAATTTATGTTGAATAAGTAGGAAAATAATCCGGGAATTATATATATATATTTTTCTTTATGATCGAATTCATTTCGATTGTTCTGTTAAGATTGAAGAATAATTACACATATTATTATAAAAACCTGGTAGTATTCCAGTAAGATATCTTTAATCTTTTCTAAGATACAAGTGTTCAAACTTTATCTAACAAATGGATAATTTTGGTTTCACACGATTTAGACAATTTTGCTGTTATATCTGGTATATATATATATATATTTTACAGCCTGACGTGCCTTAACAGATCGATTGGCAAGGTCGATTTAACTGCTTTTAAAATTCAATCTGCCATGAATATCTCACGTACATTCATATTTGCTCAAAGTGTATCGAGATGTTAACAAATGATGTCACACATTGTGAAGTGGGTCGGTTAAAGCACGTCAGGCTAGATGACGGATCCGTATAGGATACAGGTTCGATTCTTGTCGGAGAACGAATAATTTCTTTGAAAATTTCTCGGATATTCAAGCCGGTAAATGTTATTAATACTGTTTATTATATAACAGAGCATTTACTTAAATATTTGTAGCTATACAAAGAATGTGTAAACATAATAATGTCTTAAAATAATTGTTGGAATTTTTCCATATCATATCTTCTGTTTTTAGGATTGTGACATGCAATAATGATTCCAGGTTGGACATCTTATTCTCTCGGAATCGCCTCGATGTATAAGTTGAATAAGTGAGAAGACATATTTATGTCATACTTTCTTTTTATGTGCCATGTCCTTTCAGGACGTAGGTGATCATGGCTCTCTTCTTCTCCCTATCCCTTGTAGCTCCCAATACGTTTCGAGCCCCTACCACCTCCCCCAGACCACGTTCTGTCTTCCCCTTGCATAAGCCCGCCAGGTATGTTATGCCTTGCTTTCCCTTGTCTGTTTTCCCCTCTATTCGACCCGTGAGTATCAGATTCTCCGGGTCCTCCTTTCTCATTACGTGTCCCAGAAATTTATATCTGCCTCCTCCTTATGTTAAGTATAAGCTCCCTCCCTGTTTGCATCTTTTCCAAGACCTCATCATTGCTCAAACTCTCGCTCCATGATATCCTTAGCATCCTTCTGTAGAACCACATATCCGCAGCCTCGAGTCTGTTTTTCGTATTTGAGGAGACCGTCCATCATTCGCTGCCTTAAAGGGGGACAGATGTCGCGTAACAGCTGAGTACTCTTTTCTTTGTCACCAAAGAAATCCTCCTGTCTTGCAATACTCTGCCCAGCTTTTGAAATGCGTCCTTGGCCATCCCATTACGTCTATGGATCTCAGTGTCGCACTTACAGTCTTCTGTCAAGACGCTTCCCAGATAATTAAAATTCCACACATGCTTGATTTTATTGTCCCCGACCTTCAAATCGCATTTTGGGCTCATCGTTTTACTGATGATCCTGCATTCTCTCTTATTGTAGTTTATGGTTAGTCCTTTCTTCTCGCTCTCCCTCGCTACCTTCTGTAGGAGGTTTTGTAGTTTCTTTTCCGTGTCTGCTATCAGTAACGTATCATCTGCGTATCTTATGTGGGTAAGATTGTGGCCGACGATGCTGACTCCCGGCAGGATCTCCAATTCTCCGGTGAGAAGACACAATCTTGCCTTACGCCCCTTTCTATTTTTGTATATTCGCTGATGTTTGAGTGTCTGTGTCTGTCTGTCTGTCTGTCTGTCTGTGTGATATCTTGTTACTCGAGATCCATCAAACCGATTTTGACCAAACTTTTGGAATGCATCCTTGGCCATTCCAGACCATCTTCGGATTTCAGCGTCTCATCTACCGTTCTCCATCACAACACTTCCCAGTTACTTAAACTTCCGCGCATGTTTGATTTTTGCCTCCCCGACAAGCAAATCGGATTTCGAGCTCATCTTTTACTGATGACCATTCATTCTGTCTCCTTGTAGTTTATGCTTAGTCCCTTCTTTTCGTTCTCCCTCGATACCTTCTGGAGGAGGTTTTATAGTTTCTTTTCCGTGTCTGTTGTCAGTACCGTGTATCTTATGCTGGTAAACTTGTGGCCCCAAATGCTGAATCCCGGTATGATCTCCAATTTATTTCTATTTTTGTATATTAACCGAATCCCTTTTATATTCGTATGCAGATGATTTGCTGCTAGTATATGTTCTGGATTATTCTAATATTCTCCCCAAATATATCATGGTTACCTAGTAGTTCTAACTAGTCCTGGATCTCACGATAAACTACAAGTTCTGATTGGGAGACTGGCGGTTTTGAGGAGAGTGGTACCACATCTAAATTTCCTGTTGTTCTAAGATCAATCCAGACTCGGGGTGATAGCACCACTTAGGGTCCCAGCTATGGGCGAATTATAAATCTCCAAATAAACGCCAAACACTATGAAAGAATAAAAATACATCTTTATGGTGAAGATGCCAGCAATACATTTATATATAAAGAAATTACCGACAATACATATAGTAAAATTATGTTTTTAAAGCAACATTATCAGGAATACATTTTATAGTAGAATATCTAATGATATATTTTATAGCAAAATGACCATCCATACATTTTATCTGCAGTTGAAGCCGTAAAATTGTGTTCAAAATATTTAGATTTCAGCATTAAATATCTAATAGTTTAAACAGTTATTTAGTTGGAAATCACTTAAACTTTATAAATTAAGAATGGTCATGAAAACGGCATAAAATATATGCAGTCGACAGTGAATTTAATCAGAAAGATTTGTAGCGCTAGTAAAGACTTACTGGGAATTTACAGCAAGAGACTAGCGAGCCAGTTCATGAAATACACAAAGATAGAAGCAAGAGTAAAATCTGAAATCGGTTTCCCTCCCAAAATATCCTGTTCGTGTTAGATTTGCCAGGCATAATTTCCTCAACATGTGTCCTAAATTCATCTCTCTTTCTGTAAGCAAATTAATTAATCACTGCAGTCAATTTGAGTTTAGTTAGAAGCAGCAAATTATCCCTAGTTAAAGACATTTCAGAGTACACTCGCTTTATTTTAATTATATATGATCTGCCATAATTTCTCAGAATATCCGTTTTTGATTCATTTTCATAGACTGAATGACATCCGAGTCTGGAAAGCCCTGCCTCCCTTCTTATTTTACTGTAGCTAAAGTTGAGGATATATGGATGCATTTCATTCATTCTATCTCAGTCTTTTCACATCTATCCCTCTCTCTCTCGGATAGATAGAGACATAACGAGATAGATAGATAGATAGATAGATAGATAGAGAATGAGATAGATAGATAGATAGATAGATAGATAGATAGATAGATAGACACAGAATGAGATAGATAGATAGATAAATAGATAGATAGATGGATTCGACTATAGTCCGGTTCACACTTCTCCCTGTTTTTTGAACTGTGGAGGTTTATCCCTTATTTAGACATGGTTTCCTAGATAGATAGATAGATAGATAGATAGATAGATAGATAGATAGGGAATGAGATAGATAGATAGATAGATAGATAGATAGAGAATGAGGTAGATAGATAGATAGATAGACACAGAATGAGATAGATACAGAATGAGATAGATAGACAGATAGATAGATACATAGATAGATAGATAGGCACAGAATGAGATAGATAGATAGAGAATGAGATAGATAGATAGATAAACAGACACAGAATGAAATAGAGAGTTACAGAATGAGATAAATAGATAGATAGATAGATAGACACCGAATGAGATAGATCGATATATAGATAGATAGATAGATAGATAGATAGAGAATGAGATAGATAGATAGATAGACATAGAATGAGATAGATAGATAGACACAGAATGCTATAGATAGATAGATAGATAGATAGATAGATAAACACAGAATGAGATAGATAGATACATAATGAGATAGATATATAGATAGATAGATAGATAATGAGATAGATAGATTCGACTATAGCCAGATTCCCACTCCTCCATGTTGTTTTTTAACAATGGGGGTTTATCCCTTATTTCCTAGATAGATAGATAGATAGAGAGAGAGAGAGAGAGAGAGAGAGAGAGAGAGGAAGATGAAGAGACTAAGATACAGAGATTCGTCTATGTCCCGGTTCACATCCTCCTTGCTCTTTCAAACAGTGGGGTGTTTATCTCTTGTTTATCCCTTGTTTCCTCTTTAGGATTTGGTTTCAATTTCCGGCTCCTTCTAAAGTTTGCTTCAGTTCTATTCTCCTAATGCTTCTTCCTTCCTAAGCTAATATATGTCCACACGTTAACCTTCTACCTTGAGTGGCTATAGGGACTTGTTTCGGGTGAATCAATAGTATGTGGAAACCACATGAACTGGCTAACATAGATAGATATGGAAGCTGAAACAAACATCAAACTCTTAATCAGAAAACGAACTCAGATGAAAAAAAATGCTGTTTATCTCCTCATAGCAAGTACGTTTATTTTATTTTATTCCTGCGCATTTTCGCTCCAGTTAAGCGGTTAGAGACATCAATGAAGCCTCTTTCATGAGACGAGAGCCCACAAAACAATGTGGAACCATTGCGTCGTGATGCCAAAGTGTTGACGACTGTCGCTATTCGACTTCGATATTTATCGTCCCGAGGAGACGGTTTTGTAGCAGAAATTACAGTGGAAAAGATAATTTGTTGGGGATATTTGTTTGTAATTAGAGTCATCTTGATTATTACGCCGATGATAAGATGTAAACTATCTATCTCTCCCCTTAAACAGCCGACAAAAAAGGATTTTTTTAAAGGCGCTTCTTCGCCAAATGCTCATGTCACTGAAGAGGATCGATTAAGCTAAAATAAAGGCAACACTCACGCTCAGATAAGGTAACACAGACACACACATGCATATATATATATATATATATATATATATATATGTGTGTGTGTGTGTTTAATATAAATATTAAACGAACACACACACATATATGTATATATATATGTGTGTGTGTGTTTAATATTTTATATTTTTAATATTATTGCGTTATTTTATTAAAAGGCACTTCATAAAGTATTTTAAATGCAACGTTCTTATATACGTAAGGGAAACAATGTATACAAATATATCTCTCTATATATATGTGTGTTTGTGTGGGTATGTGTGCGAAAACACGCACTCACAAGTATATACGGAATAGTATATGAGGGTAATATATATATATATATATATATATATAGAACAGTCAAAAACCCCCTATGAAATGAATAACATGTGAGAATTTAAATATATATATATATATATATATATATATATATATATATATATATATATATATATATATGAAAAAATTAATTTTAATGGTAAAAGACGATAGGAGAACTGCATTATTAGCCGACGCGTTTCGTTCAATGTGTACATTTTGAAGGAAAAAACGAAACGGATTCATTGAAAACAAAGTAACTATTAACAAACAAAATGCCCTATAGCAACTGGAAGAAATTAGAAAACGCTATTATATTCATATTGTCAAGTGAAAATTACTTCAAGTATTGTCACGTGTGGAAATATTGTTTTTATTGTTCACGGATTCAACCATTTTCTTTTGATTTCTTGATATAGTTGTTGTGTATGTTGGCTTGGGAGAGTAGTAATTCTGTTAGGAAAGGTAATATTGGGAAAAAACTTCACTTAGATTCGTATTTGGATAATATTCAATGGGGGAACTCTCAAGGATTTTTCTTCTGAGTAAGTTATTTTCTTTTTTTATCAGTGTAGCATTTTTTCAAATCAAAATTGTGATTAAATTTATATCTATGCATGACAAGTGCATTGGTTATGCTGTTTGTTGTGAGGTCTTTTTTGTGCTCATAGATGTATTTTTTTTTTAATTCTCCATGTTTCTCCGATATATTGGGAGGAACAGTTTTGGCAATTTATTTTATAAATGCCTGATTCAGAAATATATATATATATATGTCGCCGTTTTATATTTTAATTTCGCGTATGTACGTTGCTTGTATTTGATTTTGTCAGCTGCACAGTATTGTAGGGTCAGTTGGGTACCGTCTATGGGAAAATGTGCACCATGCCTCAATTCACACTTCCACAAATTTAGAAACGGCATGCTGTACTGCTTGACAGAAAAACGCCCCCCTTTGAGAAAACCAATGAATCGAAGAAATATATTAACTTGCCTACCAATTCTATCACATCTACAATTGAAAAGAATCAATCAAAAGTCAATTTAAAATTTGCTATTACTATATTCAAACCAATAGAAGAGTTAGTCAATACTAATCACAACAATAAGTGAAAGTCTCAAGCAGGAGTTTACTCCATCTCCTGTAATATCTGTCACAAAAATTACATAGGAGAAACCTCAAGAAATCTCAACAAATATTAAATGAACAAAAAAGGGACATTTTACAAAATAATACATCAAATAAGTTGGTTGCCCACCGTAACTAGACTGACCACAAATTTGACTTACAAAATAGTCATTCTGATCAAAGGAGAAATAATTCACTATGACGTAAATGTCCAGAGAGTGTCTCTATCTCAAGGTGATCTACAGCAAATTTGTGCACTGGCTCTTACAACATTTCAACGTTCATCGCAGATCTTCTAATATCAAAGTGATTTATAAAAAAAAAACTCTAAATTAATTCGGATAGATAAAAAAAATTGGAAAATTCTCAGCACCCCTCTGTCGTGCGCATGTGTAGTGCTAACCATATAACACAGATTAGTCCGAGGAAGTTCTGAAGGGTGAAATTCCCTATGTATAATACGCATTAAAAAAAAAAAGAAGAAGCAAAATCAGGGGTGCGTATTATGCGCAGATAAAAAATCTTTAAAAGTTTGCTGTAAAATAAAATAAGAATTATCATAAAAATAAATTAGAATAATATTATTCTATGTTTAAAACCATTTTTTAAATAAGAGTAGGAAACGGTGGCCGTAATGAAAATGAAGATGTACAATTTAGAGCATTTGGTTACCAAACAAGTGTTGCGTATTATGCGTGAATAGAAGCATTTTCACATACAGTCAGAGATTTTACGCTTGAGCTATCAGCTCTCGTTTGAGATTTTTACGCATTACTTTTTGAAAATTACGCCTATGACCGATAGGGCTCAATTCATAGAAGAACATTGCAACAGTCGTCATTGTTTACAAATATCACACTTTTCTCCCAAGAGTGCTCGATCGAATTAAATTTTCGGGGGCATAACTACACACACACACACACACACACACATATATATATATATATATATATATATATATATATATATATATATGCATGTGTGTGTGTGTGCGTGAATTGTGAAATTAATACTGGACCGTCCCCAATTCTAACATGATTAAATATATATATATATATATATATATATATATATGTGTGTGTGTGTGTGTGTGTGTGTGTGTTTACGTGTGTGTGTTTGCGTGCGTGTGTGTGTTTGTGTGTGTGTTTCTCTCTGTGTTTCTCTCTGTGTGTGTACGTGTATGTATACGTGTGTGTGCATTGTGAAATAAATACTATACTTTCCCCAATTATACCATGAATAAATATATGTGTGTATGTTTGTGTTTGCATGCGTGTGTTTTACTATGTGTCTGTGTGTGTGTGTGTGTGTATGTGTGTGTGTGTGTGTGTGAATTGTGAAATAAATACTGGACCTTCCCCAATTCTAACATGATTAAATATATATATATATATATATATATATATATATATATATATATGTGTGTGTGTGTGTGTGTGTGTGTTTGCGTTTGTGTGTGTGTTTCTCTGTGTGTTTCTCTCTGTGTGTGTACGTGTACGTGTGTGTGCATTGTGAAATAAATACTATACTTTCCCCAATTCTACCATGATTAAATATATGTGTGCGTGTTTCTGTTTGCATGCGTGTGTTTTAATATGTGTGTGTGTGTGTGTGTGTGTGTGTGTGTGTGTGTGTGTGTGTATACGTGCGTGTCCATTGTGAAATAAATATTGGACCTTCCCCAATTCTCCCATGATTGAAGCCTGTTTTTGTTTTGGACATTAGCAGTTGTTGTATTGTCTTTAAGAGGATTTTCTTACTCGTTCTCAGCAACTTTGATCCCCGTGACGCAACCCGACCGTCGCAATCCCCGCATACGTCCATTTCCGCCAGGCACCAGATAATGACGCCCGTCTTTTAATATCGACAAGATGTATAACAAGATGGCGTCAGTCGTTAAATCAATAGTGATGTTATGAATCTTGCCGGCAATGAATTCACAAAAGCTATTTGACGTTTTCACTGGTTTATACTACAAGAAAAGTAGGAACTTTTGTTGAAAACCTATAAAAAATGGGAATATGCCTTCAGGACAGAGGAAGTCATTTTTGCGACTTGACATACTATCTTAGGCTAGATTGTGTCCAAACCAGTTCATCGCAGAAACTCTGCTCACGAACGTTGAAGTAAAAATCATGAGTTGGCTCTGTGGCTAAAAGGAACGTGAGTACCATGCGTATTATGAACTTTTGACACAGGAAACGTAGGTAGACAATTAATTGTAGATGTTGCTTCATAATGGCTCTCCACAGTGTCCTTATAAGTTACTCAGTTCAACCAATACGACAACACAACTTTTATATGCATATTTTAGACGTCAAAATATTCATCCTATTATACTGAATGCTTTCACTTTCTTGCTTTCTTTCTTTCTTTCTTTTTTTTCTTTCTTTCTTTCTCCTACCATCTCTTTTTCACTTTGTTTCTTCTGATATTCATTTTTTACGTCCTTTCTGTTTTCTTTCGTTCTTAATTTCGTCTTTCTTTTTTGCTTTCTTTCTTTCTTGCTTTCTTTCTTTCTTTCTTTCATGCTTGCTTGCTTTCTTCTGACATTCATTTATTGCAATGTTTCTTTTTCTTTCTTTTCACTAATATCCATTTCTTTCTTTCTTTCTTTTTTGACATCCCTTTTTCATTTTCTTTCGTTGTTTCTTCCTTTCTTTCTCTCTTTTTCATAATCTTTCTTTCTTCTTTCTTTCTTTCTTTCTTTCTTTCTCCTACCGTCCTTTTTCACTTTGTTTCTTTTGACATTCATTTTTTACTTTTTCTATTTTCTTTCATCTTTGCTTTCTTCTTTCTTTTTCTTTCTTTCTTTCTTTCTTTCTTTCTTTCTTTCTTTCTACTGACATTTATTTATCGCATTCTTTCTTTCTTTTTGTTTCTTTCTGCTAATATTCATTTCTCACTTTCTTTCTTTCTTTTGACACCCTTTTTTCATTTTCTTTCGTTCTTTCTTTCTTCCTTTCCTTTTCTCTTGCTTTCATCGTTTTTCTTTCCTTCTATCTTTTTTCTGCCATCAGTTTTTCACTTTCTTTTTCTGACATCCATCTTTTACTTTCTTTCTTTCTTTCTTTCTTTCTTTCTTTCTTTCTTTCTTTCTTTCTTTCTTTTGACATCCACTGTTCTCTATCTATCACCATCTTCGGTAGATGTATATCCCTGTCACTTCATGTCTCTTCTTCAACTATCAGCACACAATGCAACAGACGGGATTCATACCTCCTTAAATTATATTTTGGCGTTTAATGAATATAACGAATGCTACTGTAATTGGAACTCGCCTTTCACATTTCTAATTCAGAAGAATCATACATAACACCACCTGCACATCTAAGCATTGCCTAGCTGTCACCCATCCAAGCACTGACCAGGCTCGACAAGAATCGGTGTTTCAACGAGACAAATCCTAAACGACATAAAATGCAGATGCCGTTGTGCTAATGGCAGACTGATTAGGAAAACTGGAAGAAACGTTAGACACAGCAGTAACAGAATGAAAGAAGAAAAAAAAAAACTATTAACTAGGAGAAAATCGAATGTGTGGTTGTAAGCAAAATGGGCAGCTTATTATGTGAGCTATGTAATGGGGACGTCAAAATGAAGTGAGTAGAGATATTTGACTCTCCGGTTTATGTACTAACAGATGACAAGGAAGTGTGAGAGAAATCACAAATGGCGTCAGGATAGTGAAATACGCCATTCACAAACTAAGCAAAGATATTGAAAAATGTCGTTAGAAACGATGAAAATAATGCTGAATTATTATGCAATATCTAATACCGTGTAAGGCATATATTGCACTGCTAGCACAGTGAACAGGTAAACTGAATGAAATGTTAGACAAAATAGTAAAAGCATTAAAGAAAAGATTAGTAGATCTTATTCTCTTCGGGTCGTCTCGATGGATATTGTTGTGGCATATCTACTGACGATAATGGGTATGTCCCCATTTTACATAAATACAGCAGTAAATACTCTATGTTGGTCCGCAGTCGGAGATTCGCCTCTAGCTATGCTGGCCAAACTCTCTGCCTCCGAGCAGAAAGGACCCCGAGACGAGGCTAGGACGAACGTCTAGCTGCACTGAGGAGCTGGGATACAGCGAAACAGTACTGTATGCGAATGACATATATATTGAACAATAAAAAAATATAAAAAAATTAGCATTTTCAGACACACTTGGTTGTATATTAATATTCTTTCGTTTTTATTATTATTTCATTTAGATTTCTCGACTAGTTACGGCCAATATATATATATATATATATATATATATATATATATATATATATATATATATGTAAAAGACAATAGGAAAAGTGTAATAGTTGCCGACGTGTTTCGTCCGATGTGGACTGTTTCAAGGCATGAAAAATGGTATGAAAATAGTGTTCTCTAAATTCTTCCAGTTGCTAAGGACATTTTGTTTTGTTTTTATTAGTTACATTGTTTCATAAATTCATTTCGTTTTTTCCTTGAAAAAGTCCACATTGTCCACGCGTCGGCACCTATTACAGTTTTCCTATTGTACACTTATAAATATTGTCTTTTTCTACGGGTAAAATCTGAGAAATTTTTCATATATATATATATATATATATATATATATATATATATATATATGTGTGTGTGTGTGTGTGTGTGTGTGTGTGTGTAAAAATGTATAGAAAATAGGAAAGAACTCGTTTTGAAACACGAGAACTCTTATGTAGCGTTGAAATCATATTCTTAAATAAATAATTGTATATACATATATATATATATATATATATATATATATATATATACAATGAAAAATGTAGTTTTCCTTTGCTAGTAAACTAACGTTATAAAAAATTCCCCATGTAGAAATCTGTTTTCTTTTGTTTTGTTTTTTTACCATTTATAACTTTTCTTTCTCCATCATGACGGTTGAAGAAATATACGCCAGTATATCGTTCGAAATTAAATACAGAATATGGATGAATGTCATACGGCAAATGATTCTTGTATTCGCTATACTCCTTATTTTGTAAAAAAATTAAAAAAAAGGTCAAAAAAAGATTGATTTTGAAAATTGTCGGAAGAGAAAGACGTTGGTCTCCACTCTACTCTCATTAATTTTAGATTTATTTACTGACCTAAACAATTTTCATAATTTATTTTACTCTAACTTGGCGCTTCTTCTGAATATTTCATACAACAATCATTCAAAAGTCACGTACTGTCTGCGAAAATTATAATACCCGTATTTACGATTTTCATGTGAGTAGCAGAAAAAAATGATTCAGATTTTACAATTCAAGAAAATACCAAATTGATTCCAGAGAAATTAAGTATTGTTAAATTAAAATGCGTTACCATTTGCACTCACACGTTCTAGTATGGAAGAAAAAAAAGTTATCCAAATATGATTTGGGAAATCTGAAAAAAAAAAAAAATAAAAAATAACAACAAAGTCTATTTTATCTGAGAAATTTACCTTCTATTGTGTGAGAAATGGAGAGTAAAAAAAAAGAAAAACGAAATTTCATGTTTGATTCAAGACACTATTTTCCTGTTTTGTATGGTATGGTGTATAGTGGCTCAGAATATGAAATCGAAGAATCGAGTTCGAATTCCAATCGAGTTCATTACAGTCATATACATGCAAATATTCTTGCGAAAGGTATGGGTCCATCTCTATTCCGTTCCCCCACAAGCTATGGATAGATAGCAGAACAAACTGCACCCTAAAACTTTGATGGGCAAACAGTTTAGAATACGGACATGTTTGTCGGAAACACATCACAGCCGCAGTACATGTGATGACCGTTCAACTCAAATAGGTTATGGAAGTCGTGATCCTGGTATGATGCGAGATCGAAGATCTTATAGTCAATGTACTTTCTATATGAGGGCAAGTGAGGGTCGCCATAACTTCCTCGCGTTTCTGTCTTAATTATTTACATCCGGACTATTGGCCTCGTCGTTTTTTTTTGTTTTTTTTTTTATCACAATGTTTTAGTCGTTGTGTTCTCCGACACTCATCAGATGGATGTCGATCATCCGGGTAACCTACAGTGAATTTCGATCTGACCTCTTTATTTAACCTAAGAGTTTAGATTGTTGTCATTCCTCTACTGAGGTCTGGTTCTTATTTAGTATTGCCCAGTTATTACTCACCCAATTTTCACTGTGACCAAATGAACACTGCCCAGGCAAGGGACTGAACTCACAATTACTATATCACCAAGTTCATGGACAACTATATTGTCCTACGTGTATTACACCTGTAGGATCACATCTCCTTTATACACACTGAGACCAACCGACCAATATCTGTAACATACTCCGAGAAAACATCAAACCTAATACCCTCATCTTTCGTTTAATCAAAGCACATTTTCTGTCCTATTTAATATATGTAAAGTGCCAAGTTGATAACTGGCTGGGGCTAACTGCTCTTGATGAGGGTGAAAGGAGTCTCTCTGAGCTTTGGTTAGCAATCCTTTTAGTGTTGGTTTCACGATAAAAAGATTTCATATGGGAAGGAAAACTCATGACAGCTCAACCCGATCATTGTATTGCATGTGTCTGCCGATAGTCGTGTACTGGCTGATATTGATTCGGAGAGGTTAAACTCCGGGATAATAACACATGAGGACTGATCGTTCGGAGTTTCCCTGACAAGTCTTTTGCACCTTTATTTTTTATCGACAGATCCAACAAGTGTGGATGGACCGACACAAGCCTTCACCCCTTGAAACAAATCATTGTGTTAGCTTTCTGACAACTACATCTAATGAGTTCCACACATATCCGGCTACTCCGAAAAACTCTCTGAAACAACATCAACTTCATCTTGGCACTTGGTATGTACAAACTCTCCAGGACAATGCCTCACCACCAGAAAGAAAAACAGCTCTGGTCGCATTGCAGCTAAAGAAGGGCAACATCGATATAGCTGCCCTGAGAAGTAACCATCAGTCGACTACATGAAACGAGAAAGCAAAATAAGACATCTAACAGTGTTCTTGCTGCACTTGGATACAATATATTCTCCTGTACTGTTTGTGGTCGTTTGTGCAATTCTTGAGCCGCTCTCAAAAATCATGTCCTGTCATAAGCATGTAAATAGTTCGTGGTCGTCGGAACCTCATACGTATATATACATATATATATATATATATATATATATATATATATATATATATATATATATATATGTATATATGTATATATATATATATATATATATATATATATATATATTATTTGACGTATGAGGCTCAAGCAACTCAGTTCCTAGCAAACGACAGCCGGACATGAGATTTGATTATAGTGGTGAAGGCTTTGTAAAAGAACATCCACATTTGAAGGGCTGAATACAGCTTGGGAATAGCACGTGCTGTAAGATTGGATGTGCGGATGGTTTAAGAGATGATCGCTATGAATTGTTAATCGGAGAGTTCCAATTCCAGTTGGGTTCGTTATATTCACTTAGACGCAAATACTCCCGAAAAAAAGTATAAAGATTCACCACTCCACTCTGATATAGGTTAGTTATTAACACTTGTATGTATCACTAAACGATTATTATCTTAAAAAAAAAATATTCTTGGAAACCAGAAAAAATATTTTCTGGCTTTAAATAGCCTAGAAAGTGTTGCTAAGACGTAAAAAACGAATCAATCAATATTAACTATATATGAGGATATGAATACAATAAATTTGTTGAATAGTTCGCCTGTTAATGAAAATCTACTGTAACAGATTAAATGTAATCGCTACAATTGGATCATATTTCTCTTTCTATATGATTTTGGTTTGTCTTACGGTACATCAACATCAACAGGCTATTTAATACCCACAGGATCTTTACTGATGACAATATATTTTTTTTTCAAAAATGTATTCCTGTTAATATTCATTTTTCAAAAATGCATCGCTGGTAATAATTTTTTCCTTCAAAAATATATTCCTGGTATTTTTTTTCTTCCAAAAACTTATTCATGGTAACAACATTTTTAAAAAAATGCGAGGCTAGTATTAAAACCTATTTTTACATTTTCATAGAAGAGGGTTAACTCTCTCACCATAGCTGGGACCCTAACACGTTCTGCCTCCTTGGGACAAGGTTGACCTGGGAACACCAGCAATTAAGAAGCGATTCTACACCGCTCAAAACCTGATCAGAAGCTTTGCGGTTGGATGTAGTTTATCGTCTGACCCAGGACGCGGATGTAGTTTATCGTCATACCCAGGACTTTTTTTCTATGTGACATAGCTCATGAGAACGTAGGCGATCATATTTGAGGATTGATGTCACGTAACAGTTCAGTAGTCTTTTCTTTGTTTCTCACGAAATTTACATGTTTTTCTTCATACTTTACTTCGCTTTTGGAAGGCATAATTCGCTATCTAAATACACCCTGCGGCCGCCTCTTTCTGAATGTATTAGGTTGGTGCAAAAATAATGACGTAATAATGTCGTTTTTTGACGTATTTTTAACGTAAAAAAAACGACATTATTACGTCATTATTTTTGCACCAACCTAATAGTTCATATTTTCCTTAGGACCTCTTAAGTTGCACTCATTCGTCGCTTCAAGTTCTTCCTCCCTCTTTGAGGATGTTTTCCAAAAGGGAATTTTCGGATGGGGAAAAAAAACCCTATGTATTAAACTCTGTTCCATCGGGAATCATTATAAAGTTGTTCAATTATATTTTTCCCCATATTAATGTTATGCCGGCAACGAACAAGAATATATGTTTTTCTTTCACGTTCTTTCGTGAATTCACTTAGTCGTTACAGTTCAACATGAAAGCTGCACTGTTCGGCTTGAATGACAACGTCGTTTTTAATCAACGGATGGCCCTGAAATCCTGACAGTTCTTCGGGGGACAGCACGGCAAGTAGAATTCTCCCTGGAGTTTGAAACGTCGTTTCGAAGAGAGCCAAAAAATCATTTAAATCGCTTTGTTTGAGATTTTATACAGTGATTCTAAACCCTGCGTCTTTTCCCTCAAGACAATTTTTTTTCTTGGCATGTCAGTAAAGATCAGTCTGTAACTTGCACTGGCATGGAAAGAAGAAGAAGAAGAAGAAGAAGAAGAAGAAGAAGAAGAAGAAGAAGAAGAAAAAACAATCCGTGAGACATGTTTGAGAAACAAACCAAATACTTTACAGAAACTAAACAGGCTCGTTATTGTTGCACGAGGAACTCTTGGCATATAACAATGTGAGTCAGATTATTGGAAGCCAGGGAGAAATGGTATTATTTGGTTGGTGCAAAAAATAATGACGTAATAATGTCGTTTTTTGACGTATTTTTTAACGTCAAAAAACGACATTATTGCGTCATTATTTTTGCACCAACCTAATATTACGAACGAGACTGAAGTCAAAACAGTCGAATCAAAACAGACTGAACAAATGAGCTGATGCGGTTCGTGCGTAGAGAGACGAAAATGACACAGCTAATGATGAGTTCTGACAAAGAAAGCCAAGGTATGCTGTGAGGTCACTCACATTATACCAGTCGGAATAGCCTCGTGTTCACAGGAATGAAAACATATACAGAAATAACGGTAAGAAATGTTAAATTGTAAATTAAAATTTTAAAACTTTATTTATTTTTGTCTACTAGTGTGTGTATATTTTAGTTACAAGTGTTTTATTGTTGCAATTGTGCATTTTTAGTTACAAGTGTTTTAATGTTGCATGTGGTATTCTATTATAACAAGCACTGTCCTGGAGTGAGAAGACATTTTTTGTTAGGTTAGGTATTAGTGGAAAATTTCATGACAAAATACAGGCCTTCCATGGAAAATGCTTCGATGAACTAAATTCCTTATTTCCACCTATTCTAATAGCCAAGACCCACTATACTACGCATACTATAGTGAACCACCCTCATTCCTTTCGTATTCCATTGGTTAGATGTAAGTTCCACTCGAACAGCTTCTTCCTATGAACTGCTGCTCTGTGGAACCAACTCTAAAAAGGATGTTTCTTTGATCACTACAATTTTAGCCTGTTCAAGTTTGGAGCTAACTGTTATCTTCCACACATATCCACATAAACTGTCCTTTTTACTATATAACCATCTAGTTTGAGTAACTTCCGGGCCTTGTACAGGGTGAAACTCAATGTAAGGATTACAAGTCTATTGTGGAGACACCTGTATGGTGCTGAGTCATCTAATACTGCTATTTGTAACTACACATCTATCAATGATACCCTGTGGGGTTACTCACATCAAAGCAGCTGAAATAGTTTCATGTTCACAGGTATAAAATCATACATAGAAATAACACTAAAAGCAAGTTAAATTTTAAATTAATTTCATACAATTTATTTATTTTTGTGTAATTGTGGGTTCTAATTTTTGATTACAAGTGTTTTAAGGTTGCATGTGATAAAAGGGAGAAGTCACTTCGTATTATAACAAGCAATATCCCGGAGAAATGAGATGAACGTCAAGGTCTTCCAATAGTCAGTGGTGAAGAGACTGAATTCAGAGTTTTTGGTGCGATGTCCGTTTTCAATTTATTTTAAACAAAGTTTTAATGTTATTTGTTTTATTTTATTTATGATATAAATTATTATTATTATTATTATTATTATTATTATTATTATTATTATTATTATTTCCTTTGATTTCTGGTGTGTACTCATTTCTTTTCGGGTCCCGCCCAGAGACCTAAGGTCAGAAATAGCATCATGACATTGTCCACTGACGAATTAAAAAACACAAGCCCACATATTTTACATAGACAAAGCCCTTTTTAAGGTGTGGGCTGTTCTCATGAGAACATTTTTTTTGTATTTCTTTAAGGCATGGGCTTCCAGGAATCTCTTCAACGAGTCTACTGTAATCTTTTCCAACCAATCCGAGGGCTCCAACTACAAGGGGAATTGCTGATGTTCCCATGTACCACATTTTTGAGATTTCGATTGCAAGGTCCTTGTATTTTGATAGTTTTTTTAAGATCTTCAAAGGTACATTGCAGTCTACAGGGACTGCCATATCAATAAGGACACATTTTTTTTGTTTGTTTGCGGTCTCTAATAACAATGTCTGGGCGGTTAGCTCTGATTGTTGTGTCAGTGTGTATTGTGTAGTCCCATAAAATTGTAACAGGTCCTCTCTCCGTAACCGGGTCTGGATGGTGTTCATACCAATTCCTTTTTGATTCCTTCCTGTAGAAATTGTAGATTTTCCAGTGCAGATATTGGCCCAACGTGTCATGCCGGGTTTTATATTCAGTGGGTGCCAATATCGTGCAACCTGATACAAGATGGTCAATTGTTTCTGGATATTTATCACAGAATATGCATTTTGGTCTAACACAATATTTTAGTATGTGTGCTTGATAATTTCTAGTTAACAAGCATTGGTCCTGTGCAGCAAGGATAAAACCTTCAGTTTCAGCTTTCAACACTGCACTACGTAGCCATTGATGGATGCGGGGTTTGTCTACATCATCTTGTTTGGTACGGGCGGCAGAGTATTGGCCATTAAGCGGTTTATCTTGCTATTGTTTTTGTATATTTGCCTTTGCTTTCTTTATTATTATTATTATTATTATTATTATTATTATTATTATTATTATTATTATTATTTTCTTTGCTTTCTGGCGTTTACACATTTCTTTCCGGGTCCCACCCAGGGACCTAAGGTTAGAAATGGCATCATGACACTTTTCACTGACAAAAAAAAAAATAAAAATAAATAAAAATTACATAGATAAAGCCCTTCGTAAAGTGTGGGCTGTACTTATCAGAACAATATTTTGTATCTCCTTGAGGCATGGGCTTTCAGGAATCCCTGCAATTAGTCTACTGCAATCTTTTCCAACCAATCCTAGGGCTCCAACTACAACAGGGATTGTTGATGTTCCCATATGCCACATTTTCGAGATTTCTATTTCAAGGTCTTATTATTATTATTATTATTATTATTATTATTATTATTATTATTATTATTATTATATATTTTATAATTATTTATTATTAATAATAATGTCACTGCAATGCAAATAATATTGCTGTCTTCTCCTAAGAACATTAATATTATTACTTATTGATAAAATGTCATAGCTAAAAATATTATATTTGATGTTATCATATTACCATATTCTTTTCGCCTTATGATCAAAATAATAATAAGATTTGCTCGATTGATCATTGATTTTGTTTGGCGGCATATCAATACCTCTATGGGTTATTTAATGCCGGAATCTAAATATTTTGTTCATTCTTTTATACTTTCATAGTAAGGGTATATGTATTAGATATATATTTTCTAGATCATAAAATGTATTGTTGTTAATTTTCCCAGAAAATGCAATGTATATGTTGCATTTCATTTAACTCTAAAATATATTGTTTTTGTTTTTTTTTGCGGGGGGTACTATTTGCACATAACTTGGACCCTAACAAGTGCTGCTACACTGGGTCAGTGTGAACCTGGGAAAAACAGCAATTAAGACGTGGTTACACGCGTCTCACAACTTCCAATCTCCCGTCAGGCCTTGCTGCCGGATGTAGTTTATCGTCATACCCAGGACGACTTGCTCAATTCTTATTCAATCATGTAGA
Organism: Acanthosepion lycidas; assembly: GCA_963932145.1. Lineage (NCBI taxonomy): Eukaryota > Metazoa > Mollusca > Cephalopoda > Sepiida > Sepiidae > Acanthosepion > Acanthosepion lycidas. The sequence continues at coordinate 42,943,562 of OZ010608.1, forward strand.
TCAGTTATGTATACCCCTAAATATGCTAGGGTTTAAAAATAAAAATGTTCAGATCTCAAAAGAAAATTGGTAACTGTTATTAATTTAACATGTGAATAAGAATTACTAAAATAAAATATTAATTTAATATACCATTTAAAAAAACGAATTCTTCTCCTGATATAAAACCGGAATGTACCTGGCTTCAATTTCACACCAGATGGTGACAGGAAACCGAAATGCAGACCAGAGCAGAAATTACACCAGTCGGAGTAGGGATCCGCGAATCATTCAGTGGTGAGTCCTAAAGATGAACATGTGTGAGCAAGGCAACGGCTGATATACGTATGCGTGTAGGGATTTATATATAAAATAAACTACTCCAGAAAAGAAGGAGCAGTTTCACACACGTCAAAGAAAGAGTGTACAGTCTACGTGTCCTACCAGGGCTCTGTAAACCGCTCCACACACAAACTAACCGAGGAGCCAGGAGTTGAATGAAATGTTATACTAAATATCAGTCCTCTTTTATGATTAGTCATTTCTGGATAATCACAGATGAAGAAGAGATTTGATTCAAAAGACACGTGTTTATACGGAATGATGTCGGCGCGCACTCCTAACCTATGAAGTCAGCTAGTCAAGGGCTACCTTGTACAGCGGCTCTAACACAGCAGTCGATCATAGGATTGATAAGGACGATGATGATGATGAGGTGGATGATAATGATATCTGCATATCTCACTCTCTTTATAACAGAAGTTAGTTTGACAAACATGAAAATAACAAGATACGAAAATAATGGAATAGCTAAATTTGTATAACGCATAGATATATTAAAGCATAAATAAATAAGCATTGAGATAACGAATAATTTGATAGAGATAGATAGAGGGGGAGGAAGATGGACACAGTGAGATTGATAAATTGACTCAGATAAATAGAGAGACATATAAAAGTGATTAAACTGAGATAGATAGATAGATAGATAGATAGATAGATAGATAGATAGATAGATAGATAGATAGATAGATAGATAGATAGTGAAATTAACAGCCTGGAAGAGATGGATATGAAAAATGAAATAGACAAAAAATAAGTTATATATATATATATATATATATATATATATATATATATATATATGTGTGTGTGTGTGTGTGTGTGTGTGTGTGTGTGTGTGCAGGTATGTCGAAAAATAGGAAAGAACACGTTAGGTAAATAATCCGGAGTTCTTTAATATTTTTGTTTTTATCTTAAAAAAAAACAGTGCTCCATACAGAAGTAGAGCTTAAATTATAATTATTTTTTGAAAAATATGATTCCTTCCCTACATAAGAGTTCTCATGTTTCAAAAACAAGAGCCGAAACCGAGGATGAAACAGAGCTTGTTACTTTAATTCAATTTAATTTTAATCATTATATTAAGAGTTTTGGCTCTCGTTTTGGAAATACGAGAACTCTTATGTAGCGAAAGAAATAATATTTTTCAAAAAATAATTATAATTTAATATTTCTACTATAATAATTATTATACATACATACATACATACATACATATATATATATATATATATATATATATATATATATATATATATATATATATATTACATTTTAATCGAGAACGTCTTAGGAATTCTACTAAACAGGTCAACCATGTATGAAAATTAAAAGAATAAATAAAAAAGATCCGATTTTAAACTGAAATTTGTTTTAGACAGTCAAACCTTGAAACAATCATAGTAATATCTGTAATATTTGTCAACAAGAAACGTTAGGTAATAACATTTCCAGACGAAAAGAAAGTTTTGAATGAGAGATCGGAAATTATGACCCGTTGTGTACATGCAAAAAGTTCCATTTGAGTTCATATGAAGTGGGATGAAAGTATAGATATTTTATTCCCCTCCACCAATACACCTGCTTTCCTACTACTCCTCCTCCTTCTCACCTTCAAGCACACCTCATGTTGTGCTCTTATTTATTTATCTATTTTTAAATATTTTACCGTTCAATTTAAAAAAAAAAAATAAAGCATTAAGAAATCAATTGATTGAAATCGCCTAAAGATACAAAAAGGTTGAAACGGAGATACCAAAATCAACTGATCTCGTAATTCTTTATACTTAAAACCTACACATGTTAAAATTGTAGATTTTATAAGTGTATTGAGCACTTAATAATACTGTTTCCTGGTTTAATTCAACTCTGATCATTTATTATATACATACATACATAAATACATATATATATATATATATATATATATATATATATATATATATATATATATATGTGTGTGTGTGTGTATAGGGTTGGGTAAATGAAATAACTACATGTTTGCAACTGTATACGGGCGTGCTGGCGTGTGTACACAGATAAGCAAATAAATACCAAATTTTGCCAAGAGATTTAGATATAATAGTGCTCGATGTTGTTAGACATACCTAGGAAATATATATTAATAAACATATATATATATATATACCTACATTTGGTGTACAACTTAAGTTTCGTTGTTTACACAACTCGTCGCACACAAGATATGGTTTATAGTTTGTTTTTGTTTTTTTTTTTTTGTTTTTTTGTTTTTTAGTTGTTTTTTTTAATACAATACGGTTTATCTTGTTATTGACGAGTTGGGTAACCAGCTAAACCAAAGCCGCACAACAAACATAAGTATATGTATATTTATTAACATATATATATATATATATATATATATATATATATATATATATATATATATATATATATATATATATATATATGTATGTATATATGTCTGTGTGTGTGAAAAGTATGTGTATATAAATATAAATAAATATATATATGTATAATTATTTATATATTATATGCGCGGTACTTATTAGAAAGCGCTCAATGTCAGAGATAGAGCTAACATATATGGTTGGATAGATGTGAGCTTGTGACCCTGGGTTTCACGCTTTAGCGATCGTCAGACAAACTTGTCTGACGATCGCTAAAGCGTGAAACCCAGGGTCACAGGCTCACATCTATCCAACCATATATATATATATATATATATATATATATATATATATATATATATATATATATATTAACATATATATATATATATATATACATACACACACACACACACATATATATATATACATACATACACATATACACACACATATATACACACACTCACACACACACACATATATATATACACACACACATACACACACACACACATATATATATATATGTCTGTGTGTGTGTATGTATATATATATATATATATATATATATATATATATATATATATATATATATGTGTGTGTGTGTGTGTGTGTGTGTGTGTGTTTTAGTTATGGAATCGTTTCACCCAAGACCAAATCATCGATTTTACCATATACGAAACAAAGGGTAAATATCTAAATATTTCATAAGCTTTATTTTTAATTTGATGATATAATAAGTAGTACTTATTTAACGCGTATAAGAGTTCATGACTATATCATACAACCATACAAATAAACTAGCCTTGCAAACTGCATGTACAGTTAGAAACTACAAGGAAGAATAGCCATATAAAGAGAAACAATGTATAATATTTAGCATACTTATAGCATAATATTGAATTATTTTCATTTGTTAGACAAAATAAACGTAAACTGAACATACGATTTATTTTTACAGACGACATAAATTTCTTTAAATCATCTGATTGGCCGTTCTGCATGCTGATTTAGTCTGGGAAGTTTCAGTTTTGATGATTCTGGATTAATGTTTTTGTCAGCCTGCAATGTACTTCATAGTTCCTGATAATCATCTGCATGTTAGATTTGGTCAGTAATCCAATAATCCGCCCATCTGTAAGAAATTAATCTGAAAATTTCGAGTAGCCTGTCTCTTTTCTCTGGTAGAAGAATAAATGCCAATCGAGCTAGTGTTGCTCTAGAATTCCATGTTGCCTTTCTTTAGGTATTTTCTTTTTCAAACTTCATCTTAGGAAATCTTCCGGATGCTTCAAAAACGCGGAAAACCCGAGTTAAATGAAATAGAAATATAATATCTTCACGCCATCCTCTGTTGTTTCTGTAATATCTTCTTGAAGTTCTTCCTGGGTTGTTCGTAGTTATTTACAAGATCACCAATAAACAGATATTCACTATTGGACGATTTGTTGTATCATCATTCATTACTATGCGAATCATTTGACCGACAATGTGACACTATCAGCCAATGAATTGTGGTTCTTCCAGTTTCCTTTGAGCAAATAGTCTTTGTAAACTGGAAAGACAATCCAATTCCTATTTCCAGTGTTCACAATCGTAGTGCCCACAACCATTAGCTTTCCATAAATTGTATTCATCCAGAATGGCTGTTATTCGTTTGACAACAATATCCGATTTTTCATTTTCGTAGATCTATTGCTTCTAACTTAGGTACCCCCCTAGATCGCTAAAAAAAGAACATAGCATGAGGAAAAAGACGCCAAACTTGACAAAAACAAAATTTTATCGTCTAAATGTTTGTTATTATGAAGAGGAAAGACCAAAGTTTATTTTAATTATTTAAAAAAAATTTCCTTCTTTTTAGAACATTCTAAATGTTGATTTAAAAAAAAAATTGTTTCTCTTTGCATCACCGGAACTAGTAAAATAACATACAATTTTTAGCACATTTTTTTTTTTGTATGACACACGTTAATTTGGAAAAACTTGAAAAAATAAAAATAATTGTCTGATCTTAATGAAACTTTCTGAAACTATTCCCAGATGATTGAAATTGTTATAAATATGTTTTTTTTTAATTAAATTCATGGCAGAAATTACTTTTTCTATTTATTACCACCCCCATAACTAATTTTATGAAAAGACTAGAAATTCAACCGAGTCCACTTTAGTGATTACAAGAGTTGAAAGCACAAGGCTTTGAGTAATGCAAATCATATTTTTGTTGTTTTTAATTGGACTCCCCATCTGAAAATCATCTGTGAATTGTAACATACAAACTCAATAAAACAAAGATATTATTTGATTTCAAATGCTTTTATTTGCTTTTAGTTGTTTTTTATGAATATGGACAATGTTTTCTGAAAGCAAAAAAAAAAAAAAAATTTCGATGAAAAATGAATTTTTAATACAATTATTTGTTATTTCTTTAATTATAATAGATTTTTACATTTAAGTTGTTAAAATATTATAAAATTAGTTTAAAATCGCATCCGCTTTCGCTTATAAGATATATCTTTTTTTAGCACGTCGTAAATTGTATCGTTTTGACTAATCAAAAGACCCGCAGTAATTAAGGAATATAATTTTCTGTTTATTATCGGGCTGTAATTATAAAGTATGGAAGACCTACCAGAATACAATTAAGTTGAGTTATTTGAGTTGAGCATTGTTCTCCGCTGTTAAGGCATTTACTTTTGCGAAACACCTGTGGAGAAGTTAATTTGATTTTTCAATTTCAACTGAGAAGGATACCTAAAAGTATTAGTAACATCTTATGAAATTTATATGATCTTATTTTTATATTGATCTCAGTTATGACATTTTTCCATAAATGAAATATCAAAATTAATAATAAAATGAATGGAAATACAAATAACACAGTAAAATGTAATAAATGTACATAAAATTATAGTATTTTATGTACACTTCTGATAAAATTTCATAAGAAAGATACCTATAAATTAATTAGAAATTATGAAATTTAATCTCACTCTTAACAGTCTTATTTTAATTTCTTTATAATATATTTTCCATAAAGCATCGTAAACGTAAAGGTGAAAGCTAAGTACAAAAAAATTAGAGCGCTGAAAGTTTTCCTTAAAGATAACGAGGTAAATAATTGTCCACTTAAATATAAATAACTTCACTTTTCTCCTTCTGTAGAAGGAATTATCCTCACGTAATCCGTCAATATGTCAGTTATCACCTGTCAGTTGACGCGAAAGTTTATAACCTGTTTTGTTTTATTTTCAAATTATGTCTTTTCGGCGCAGAAGCTAAGTTAAGCTTGGCTCAAAATATTTTAAATAAACATAATTTCTGATTTTCTTAAAATAAGTTTAAAAAAAATAACAATTGATTTTTAAAAGAATTTCAAACAGAGATTTTCATTTTTTTTTATAGAATGGAAAACAAAAATGGTTGCCATGTCAATTTTCTTGACTCAAAATTTTATCGAAAATTTCTGACATGCTAGGAACGATTAAAAAATGTAAAAAAAAAAAATACACCCCAAATACTTTGATCTTTCCTCTTCATAATAACATAAACATTTAGACGTTAAAATTTTGTTTTCGTCAAGTTTGGCGTCTTTTTCCTCATGCTATGCTCTTTTTTTTAGTGATCTCGTGGAGGTACCTATTCTGACTTAACTTCTCTTCTTTCCTTCTTCAAAACAAGCTCTTAATATTCATGGCCATCAATTCGTTTACCATCAAAATGCAATGACCAATTTTCTAAGTGCATTGTTTTCTTCGTTTCTTTTTTACGTTTAACAGCTTCTTCAATAGTAAGTACCAGATTGAGAAGATCTCTCAACATCAATCGATTCTTGAGAGAACTGCTAACAAACAGTTACTGCTGGTTGATAAGTGTGAAGATTTTATTAATTTATTAGGTTGGTGCAAAAACAATGTCGTAATAATGTCGTTTTTTGACCTATTTTTAACGTCAAAAAACGACATTATTACGTCATTGTTTTTGCACCAACATAATAGTTACAGCTGTTGGTTTTGCTAAACCCTTTTTCTTGTGCATTGTTCTTCAGAACTTTTGGGCTCTTCATATTCACTCTTTGATTGGGTCTGATTCAGTCTCTGATTCGGAGGTTGTTGTTAGTGTTGCTGAAAGTCGCTCCAAGGTCACTTGTCTTCTTTTGGATGGGAGCCTTTCCAGTTGTATATCCAAGATGTCCTTTGATTTCAATATGAATTTGATTTAACTGACTGTTCTGTACGCAGCCATTGAAAATCTTCTTTTATGATGTCAAAAATTTAATTTAAATATCATATTTTTCTCGTTTCACGCATGCATCGTTTGTGCTCAGATCCTGATCTTGATTTGCTTGCAATACTTGAGTTGATCAATTTGGGAAATTTAATTTCTTTTGCCACAAACTTGTAAATTCTTTTATTTCCTTTATACGTTATCCTTTGGTGGATGCCCCAAGGAACAGATTGCGACCAACAATTTGGATTTTGAGCCCTTTTGTTTTCTGGTGATTGTTATTCTAGTTGAACAGTTTGACTTTTTTTATATGATTCTTTAAATCTTATGAGATTTTCGTTCAGATTTACTTATTATGGGTAAAATTGCATATGGCAGAACTTTCGAAAATCAATCAGCATTGATCAGCGTTATTTTCACTGAAGCAAAAACAAAAAAACTATTTAATCACAAACAGAATAAACTTTTTCCCATCCGCCTTATCCAAATGACAAAACAATCAATGCTCACGCTTGTATTGAACGCCAAAATGCACGCCATATATTTCAAGAAGGTTCCAGAAGGGCCCAGATGATATCCAGACGACCCCAAGACTTTCTAGAAGGTTACATAAAGTTTTAGTGGGCTCCAGAAATATATACTCCTATTCTCACATACGATTATATAAATTTCATTTTGGGGTGATATTTTTTAAAACATAAACGGTTTAAAACGATTCGTCATTAATTTTTAAGAAATTTTCCTCGATTTATGTTACAGGAAAGTAATTATTTCCCTAAAAATGATAAATCTAGTATATATATATATATATATATATATATATATATATATAGGAGGAAAATACAAACTGTTTAAGAGAGAACTAAAACGAGGTTGATTACCAAGAGCATATATATATATATATATATATATATATATATATATATATATATATCCTAAATGTAGCCGTCTCTTTTACTGCAATAGCTTCATGTCTTGCACCTCTCGCCTGTGGAACTCCCTTCCCTATTCCAGTTTCCCTAAGAGCTATAATCTCCAGCTATTCAAGTGTAATGTCAATCAACATCTAGTTACTTTGATCTAAACGCTCCTCCTCATCCTTTCTTCTATCACTCCTATCTGAACTTTCTCTAAATTTTCTGTAACCCCTTGCGTCCTTGTGGCTCCTCGCCTTGCTTGGGGTGAAATGCTTAAATATATATATATATATATATATATATATATATATATATATATATATATATAGATAGATAGATAGATAGATAGATAGATAGATAGGTGTGTGTGTGTGTGTACCTGCGTACACATATACATAGGCACACACACGCACACAGACACACACGCACACAGACACACACACACACACACACACACATATATATATATATATATATATATATATATATATATATATATATATTAATTTGCAGAAATAAGAACTTCTCTCGACTGTTACCCCTCTCTTTAGCTCTCATACTTACACTCTCTCTAAATTCTATTTTTATTTCCGGAGTTGTTTTTTCTGTTTTCTTTTTGAATTTAGGGTTCTGATGAATTCTATCGTATTTACGATTCCAATGGAATAAATTATGACCATGGAATATTAGTATTTAAGTCTTTTTATTATATATATATATATATATATATATATATATATATATATATATATATATATATATATATTGATAGTTTTAATTGTATTGTTTTATATATTAAAATGTAACTGTTATCTTTGATAATAGCTTATGTAACCCGAAAGCTTAGATTGGATTTAAACATGTATCAATATGGTGATTTCCTTTCGTCTTGCAATGATAATGTTATTAAGCTTATCAGACAATATGAAAGGAACTTGTGTAAAATAGACACAAATATATATATATATATATATATATATATATATATATATATATATATATATATATATATATATATATATGGGAATTTTAACTTATAATGAATCTGCTAATATAACCATTATCATAAACATTGCAGACATAGACAAGAATATAATGGTTTCATTCAATGATATATATATATATATATATAGAGAGAGAGGCACATGTCAGAGGTTATCCGCCAGACGAGACTATGCACAAAAGTTAGAGTCTCGTCTCGGGAAACTGGCTTTACGTAGCCTATAGGGAATTGGATACCCCACTTTAAAACTCGGCCTTGTGCCACATCTTGCTGTGTGGGCAGTGTGTAAACAGTTATAGATAAAGAGAATCTGTCTGATGATCGCAAAAGCGTCAAACCCAGGATTATAAAATCACATCCATACAACTATGTTAGCTCTATCACTGTTATTGAGAGCTTTCCAATAAGGACTGTATGATATATATATATATATATATATATATATATATATATATATATATATATATATATATATGTAATATACCATGACCATGGAATATTAGTATTTAAGTCTTTTTATTACACACACACACACACACATATATATATATATATATATATATATATATATATATATATATATATATATAATATATTATGTATAATATATATATATATATATATATATATATATATATATATATATATATATATATATATAATATATTATGTATAATATATATATATATATATATATATATATATATATACCGGAACTTTAACTCATATCTGTCTTTCTTGATAATTGTGTATAGACATATCTTTTTATACCGTATCAGTCAATAGGAACATACCGAATGAATTATATGAACCAAATACATCGACAAAAAAGCCAAACTAATCGATGTTGTGAGATGCTCTTTAATATAGATAAATACATTTCAACCTTGGACACGGGCCAAACTCAACATCTTAAACGCAGTAAAATCGATAATGCAATAAATGCCCAGTCTAATCAATAATATGAAGCCAGCATAATTCTTTCAATACATAAAAAATGAAGCCAAAGGTTCGGTAAACTTCCAAAGTAGGCATTTGAGAAGGACCTCATCTCAAAAAGAGTAAACAGTAACCATGCCAAATAATAGGCGTCCCTTCTCTTGGACATAATGGCTGTCGGATTTTTAATTCTATGGACGGAAAAAAAAAAAAAAATAGAAAATGATTAGTTACTGAACTTTACTCGAATGATTCTTCGAGCTATATTTAAGAGCGTATTTTTTTTAAGCTTTTTAGTTTTTTTTTTTTTTTAATCTTCCCGCTTATTTTTTATTCCGTCGTGATATATGAAGTTTATTTTCAAGTTTCAACTGGCTACTTAAGAAAATAAACCGGCCATTTTGTCTTTTTCTTTACAGACAGATTGCATCCAGTACTTTTTTTAACTTTTCGAGTTATCTTTGCAATTCCGTGTATTTAAGTAACAGCTCTTATTTCAAATCACAGACCAGAATCTGTTTGTTTTTTTTAACCATATTTTTGTACAAAATCCTAGTGCTCCAAAGATCACTGGTATTCTAATTACTTTCTTTGCGATCCCTTCTTAAAATTTCATAATTTACATTATTGTATTATGTCATTTGGAAAATAATATTCAATTGTAGAATATACATTTTAATTGTGTTCTAATACGTTATTATAATAGTTGTTTAAAAAAAACATATAAATAATTCTTACGAATTAATATTTTTTAAGCAAATCGCCCCAAGTATATCGGGAGTGCCACCAGCACGCAAGGGGTTACAGAGAGTGAGAGTAAGAATAAAGAGGAGTGTTTGGAGAAAAGGATAAAGAGAAGGGCAGCGATCAAATGTCAAGGCATCAGGAAATATCGATTTATATTACATTTGAAGATTATAGCTATCAGCAAAGCAAGTGATAGGAAGGGAGTTTCACTGACGGGAGGTGCGATATTAGAAGCTATTGGTGTAGAAGTGATGGCAACATTTGGCCGTTTCGACATTGAAAAGGTAAGACCGAGATGCCAACCTAGAAGCACGCTTAAATTCATGCAGTTTGGGAACCAGTGAAAGTAGCTTGTCGGAGCAGTTTCCATGAGAATAGTTGTAGAAATAGCAGAGGAAAGACACTGCACGCCTGCGAGATAGCGACTGCAGACGGGATGTCAGTTCAGGACCAATCAGGTTGCATATCCGTCTCTGGATTTTGTCGAGGACCTCGAGATTAAAAGTGGTTAGCACCAGACAATATATGGTAGCAGTATTCTATGCAAGGACGAATGGTTGATTTATAGATTTGTAGACTGACTCAGACGAGAAAAACTTTCGGGCGCTTCACAGAGAACCAACTTTCCTTGCGGTAGATGAAGCAATAGATTCAATGTACTTGTTCCACTTCAGGTCAGTGGACAGCGTGAGACACAGCAGGCGTAGAGAGCGCTTACATGGAGTTGGGCATCAGCGAACCTGATGAGAGGCAGGGAGGGTTCTCTGTGGTCGGTAACTGACAACAGTTTAATTTTAGAGGCATTAAAGTTTACAAGGCATTTCCTGTCACAGTCGACGACAGATTGGAGGTACTTCTCGAGGCCTACGGCCAGCTTAATTTTGTCAACGATGCTGGATCTACTATTAAGGCAGGATTAACTAGTAGTGTCGTCGCATAGATTTCAACTTGGGAGATGATGACATGAGGAAGATAACAGAAAAGAATAAGAAAAAGTTCATAGTTAAAGTTTATATTAATCGATTTCGGAATTTAACTTCAAACAATATATTCTCCTCATCTTGAACGTTAAATAAGAGATGCATTTAATTTTTTATATGAGTTCAACCTTAGCCTTAATATTTCCCAAACAGTTGCCAGAATTAACAGAGGACCGGGTAGACGTACCACTTGTAATCGATGAGTACGGCGCTGGTTTCAGAAGTTCCGCGATGGGGATACGAATCTTGAAGTTCAAAATGGTAAAAGACGCCTATTTGCAATTCACAATCAGGATCTGAAAATACCGATGGAACCAAACCAGGGTCAAATCTCAAATAATGCGTTTCCGTATTTCAATAATATTTGACCAATCACAAGAAAATGGACATGCTGAAGAAACTTGAAAAAAATGGATTCCAAATGAGCTTAATGGAAGTCAAGGAGTTCTCTGTTTTGAAGTGTCTTCGATTCTGAAGTTGCGAAATTCGACTGCGCCATTTTTCGATCGAATAGGGACCTATGGTGAGAAATGGAACCTTTATGGGAATCGTAATCGGGAGGCACCATGGAGTAATGAATTGCGGCTCGGATTGAATAATCGGAGAGACGAGTTCGAATTCTAGTCGAATCCATTATATTGACTTACATGCTAATGCCCCTGGGAATGCTATGAATCCTCTTCTTCTCCTCCCAGCTATGGGAAAATAGCAGGACAAAGCGGGTTCTTTAGCTTTGGATGGCAACTGGTCTACCACAGAAAGATATGTCAACCTACTGCGGGAAAAAAAATCTGCCTCATCAGTCATGTATCAAGAGATATATGATCGCCTAAGCTTATATCACGTATGGAACATAACTGACTCAAATTCGTTTACGTGCTAATACCCCTGGGAAAGGTATGAATCCTCTTCTTCTCCCTCCAGCCATGGGTAAATAGCAGGACAGACCGGGGTCTATAGCCTTGAATGGCAACTGGTCTACCGCAGAAAGAAATGGCAACCTACTGAGGGAAAGAATCTGCCTCGTCAGTTATGTACCGAGAGATACATGATCACCTATGGTACATAACTGACTGGATCGATTGGCTCAATGGCATGATCACGACGAAGGATCCAAACTCTTTCCAAACTCAAAATTCCACCAACATAATATTACGCTGATTCTCTGGCATTATTCATTACCGATTTCTGGAATCTAAGCAGTGTATCACGCTCTAAATTTACTGCCAGCAACTGCAAATTCCGTTAAGCAAAATGCGTCTGACACTGATCAATAGATGAGGTTTAATTCTGCTTCGTAAGAATACACGGACACATATTCCCAGAATAAAACTGCATGATCTCATCAACCTGGGATACGAGACCATATTTCCTGTATCTCGTTCACTAAGTACCACTTTCAAAGCATCATAATAATTTTGTTAAGTCAAAAATCATTCCGTTGCAAAGGAGATGCGGAAACTGCTTTCAAAGACTTCTTGGTGTTAAACCTCTAGGGGTTTTATCGTAAAGGCATAAATAAATTTATTTCTCGTACAGAAATAATTAGATATCCAAGGTTCGTATTTTAATTTGGTTAAACACTATTTTCATACGTTAATTTAGGAATAAAAGTTGATTCTAAAATTTTACATTATAATTTGCGAATAATGTTGATGATTTACAGCTAGATTTTAATGTTAAACTGACGGGATTTATATCAGGGTAGCAAACTGATTTCTATTTTCCCCAGTCGGACTATTTCTGGTTTTATTTTGCTCCAAAGTTGCCATTGTCTGTATCGGGATATCCCACGGGATTTTCACTTTCTGTCATCATCGTCATTATTATTATTATTATTATTATTATTATTATTATTATTATTATTATTATTATTATTATCCCTAGCGTTGTTTTTTTTTTCCTAAATTACTTCTTAGATTTTTTGGAAATTTTATTTTACTAGAATTATTTGTAACACTCGTCACAACATTTAGTATTGTTGAATTTATCGCTCAGATTCATTTGTCGAGATATACAAACTCTACGTTTCGTTCAATTTGTAAACCAATCAATTTTGAAAAAAGACTTTGACAAAACCCTACATTGCGGTTTAAGAATTTCCTTAATTAAATTCAATTTTATAGGACTTAATGGCAAATGTTTTTTTTTTAAATTACTTTTTTTTTTCTTTTTTAACAGCGAAGAATAAATTCTTAAGATTTCTTAAAATGCATGCAACCTACAAGTGGCCATGTGTAAATATTTCTTTCTGGAGCCAAATTCTAACTTTTTGAAGTGTTTATGTTCTTAAGAAATTTAAGTTATGAAAAAAAGAATTCCTGAACTTTTATTTCTCAGTAAGGCGCCATTTCCATTGCTCATTTTTTCCCCTAAATTTTGGACATATACCAGTCCTTTACACTGATAGACTAATTAAACCCTATCTCACGATCTCAGCGTTGTGTACTGGCGAGAAGAGTGTCGTGTGTCAGCTCTGCTGCCATGGACAACATTTTCTAACAGAATCATCCATGAACGATAGATTGACACTGAAAGTGAAGGCTTAATCGAATTTTTTATGGGTTATCAACTTTTTGCAAGTTATTTAAAACCAGAAACTATTTTTAGATTGTAATTCATACCTTTCCCAAAGATATTTGTATGTAATCCAATAGAATAAACTCGACTAAAATTGAAACTCGGCTCTCCGATATCGATTATACCCCCACTCCGTACTGACCAGGTTCGACTTGGCTTAACTTCGGTGATCATAGAAGAACCAAGTTGGTGTCAGCGTAACCCACCTTCTCATTCCAAGCACCTTATCCATTATATCACGCGCACATGCACGCTTACAGTAAGTGATATTCTCACGCAGTCACTAATCTAGTTACTGACTTGACGTTGCTTAACTTCAGTGATCATAGGAGAACCAGTATTTCTGCGTGAATTGGCATTAAGATGATATCTTATTCAGATCCCTTATCCATTACACCACACGCACATCCACGCTTACAGAACCTGTTACTCCCAAGCGGTCACCCATCTAGTTACTGACCAGGCTCGATATTGCTTAACTGGTTTTTCATTTTGATATGCCCGTAACCCTGAGCGTGAAGGACCATGTGATTTACCCAGTTAAACGTCCATCTCACGATCTCAACGTTGTGTGTTGGCGACAACAGTGTCGTGTGTTAGCTATACTGACCGGGTCAACATTTTCTGATAGGATCCCCTATGAAGGAAAGTCCAAGGTTGACTGTGTAGGGCCATGTACTTTACTCTGGTGCATCAATTACGCCGCATCTCACGCCCTCGACTTTGTATGTTGGGAAGAACAGTGTTGTTTAAGCTACGTTGACGGGGCCGACATTTTCTGATAGGATACACCATAATGGAAAGTTCTGTTAAATAATAGATTAGTTGACAGTTATTTTTTAGAGGAAATGTGTATCTACTCAAACTTCATGAGGTTGACCTTCAGATGGAAAACAAAACAAGAAAGTGGATTTTGATTGACTGAGCCACCGTAGGAATGATAGGTACTGAGAAAGAGTTTTCAAGTAATTGTTTATGAACCGTCAATCAATGTAGACGTGTTCACTTTCGTGTCTGAAACGGCTCCCCAGTGAAGTGGTGGTGACCCCACTGGATAATTAGAAAATGTAAAGGTCCACGTGATTAACAAAATACTTCCGTTTAAAGTTCTCTGGGTTGAAGTTCTTTCAACAAAGCAACTAGCGATCACAGGCTGCGAGAGAAGAATGCAACTTTATTATTAAATTGACGTTGATATCAAAGACATTCTCAGCATGAGCGGACTATACAACATTTCGACCTTGACTGTGAAGGACCAGCTCTTTTACCCTGGTGCGTCAGATAAACCACTTCTCACGCCGTAACTAATGTGTGCTGACAAGAAAGGTTTCGTGTATCAGCAACGCCGACGGGGTCAATATTTTCTGATGGGCTTCTCATAAATGAGTATTGGACGCGGAGTGTGACAGGTCGTGTCCGTGATAACAAACTTTTATTACCGGTAGCTCAACACCAAGTACTTTAGAATATAGCAGCCCATGTTGGCTCTGCGCTTTTCAATATTGTGTTCAACCAAACATCGCTCTATCTACGGTGTTGGCCGATCTGAATCAGTCAAATATATAAGACTGAAAATTTTATGTGGTACTGCAATAACTATGATTACATGAGTACCCGGTTTTAATTTAGAGACAGTCCAGTCCAAATTATCCCTGACCTTTTCCTGGGATAAGGAATCATTGCATTGTTAAAGGAATCTCAAAAAGTATAATCTCGGATTCGCTGCTGTTTGCGTAGGTGTGTTCGCTGTATAACACAATGAAAATATAGTCTAAACATTGTTATCGGTGAAAGACAGGCGCAATCAGGAAGACTGAGATTTAATGAAAATATTTTTGCTTGGATTGACAGAGAATATCAGGAGGCAGAAGCGGGGGGTGTCGGGAAAATTAATGATTAAGACAAAAACATAGGAACACAATAAGGAAGAACGGATGGGAGTTTAAATAGTGGATGCAAAGAAGATAAGTCCATAGTAAAAATGAAATGAGTTTAGAGGGAGAGAAAGAAAGAGTTGCAGAGAGGGAAAGAAAGAAAGAAAGAAAGAGTTGCAGAGCGGGAGAGAAAGAAAGAAAGAAAGAGTTGCAGAGAGGGGGAGAAAGAAAGAAAGAGTTGCAGAGAGGGAGAGAAAGAAAGAAAGAGTTGCAGAGAGGGAGAGAAAGCTGGACAGAGTTAGAGTGATGTCTGACTCAGATAAATATAAAGATAAAGAGAGACATAAAAAGGTAATTAAATTCATATATATATATATATATATATATATATATTTAGATAGATAGATAGATATAAAGACAGGAATAGATAGGTATGAAAACTGAGATAGATAATAGATATGAAGACTGAGATAGATAGATAGATAGATAGATAGATAGATAGATAGACAGTCAGACGGACAGATAGAGAGATAGATATGAAGACTGCGATTGATAGATAGATAGAAATACCGAGATATATTGATATATAACAGCATAATTGCAGAGATTAACATAAATGTGAGCAGAGAGAGAGAGAGCGAGAGAGAGAGCGAGAGAGAGAGAGAGTTAAATTTAGTTATGAACATGCTTACGTAGATAGATAGATAGATAGATAGATAGATAGATAGATAGATAGGAATAGATAGGTATGAAAACTGAGATAGATAATAGATATGAAGACTGAGATAGATAGATAGATAGATAGATAGATAGATAGATAGATAGTCAGACGGACAGATAGAGAAATAGATATGAAGACTGCGATTGATAGATAGATAGAAATACCGAGATATATTGATATATAACAGCATAATTGCAAAGATTAACATAAATGTGAGCAGCGAGAGAGAGAGAGAGAGAGAGAGAGAGAGTTAAATTTAGTTATGAACATGCTTACGTAGATATATAGAGAGAGAGATAGATAGATAGATAGATAGATAGATCATTTCGGACAATATCTTTTGACAAAACAAATCAAAATTAATTAGATTCTCCGAACAGAAGAAAACAAACAAAACTGATTTCTATTCGAAAGAATCTTGTGAAGCTGAAAACAAACAAGTGATGTGGAAATGGATATGTCTCCCCATTTCCATCCATGCGTCCAGTTCAATCGACGAGCAAAAAGTCCAGCAACCAATCAGAAATAAACACCAAAATATTGACAAAAAATGAATTTTGATTTTCGCTAAACCTCTCTCTCCTTACAGATATCACATATTCTAACCCTCCACAACTGTCTATTGATAATCTTCATTTATTTTATTATAAACAAACGTATTTCTGTTACCGTTTAAGCTATCTAATTTAAGTTTGACGTATTATCAACGTTGTCATTAACAGACTTAGAAATCAGCACTGTATGGTGATAGGCAGTTTCACGGCTTGGACGATCATACGACGATGTGTTACTCGCTTTTATAAAGGGTTCTATATAAATTTCTTGTTTTTATTGTTATTATTTATTTATTTAATGTTAATATGTTTTCTGCAGAATCATAGTTTTGGGCATATTTTTAAGTCAGTGCTATGCGTGATACAAGCTTAGACGATCACGAGGCAGTGTTTTTCCTGAAGTAGGTTGCCATTTTTTCTGTGGTAGACCAGTTGCAATCCAAGGCTATCAAACCCAGTCTGTTCTACTATTTATCCATAGCTGAAGGGAGTAAAAGAGAAGTAATATCTCTCCTATGACACACGCTTTTTTCGATCATGTACACTTCGATACATGCCTGACGAGGCATATGTTTTTCCTGCAGCAGGTTGTCATTTTTTCTGTGGTAGACTAGTTGCAAGCCAAGGCTATTAAACCCAGACTGTCCTATTATTTACCCATATAGGGAGGAAGAAAAAAGAAATATCTTTCTCAAGGGTCAGTCAGTTATGTGCCATGGTGATACATGCTTAGACGATCATGTACACTTCGATACATGACTGACGTGGCAGATGTTTTTTCCTGCAGTCGGTTGCCATTTTTTTCTGTGGTAGACCAGTTGCCATCCAAAGCTATAAAATCCAGTTTGTCCTACTATTTACCCATAGATGGAGGGGGACAAACGGAATAATACCTTTCCCAAGGGTATTAGCACGTAAGTGAATGTAATGAATTTGAATGGAATTTGAACTCGGTTATTCGATTTCTCAGTTCAGTTCAATCTCCGTTACTCCACCGTGCCTCCTCTTTTATGGCATCTTATTTATTTTTTTAATATTTTGGGCCTATTAATTTTCCAATATTTAGTTTATTCCATCATTATTCATAATTTGTCTATTTATAGTTTATTTATGGAATGCAGTTCAAAACATCGAGCTTTGGAAGAATGTTTATTATAACTATTGATAGATTATGTATTAATATCGGTTTAGACTCTTGAATTATGGTTTGGTTTTAGGTAGCACAGTAGGAATTTGTTTTCTTTTTTATCAAGTTTACAAAGTAATGTAACATTATATAATATAGTTATCATTATCTATCTCAGCAAACGTATTTGCATACCATTGACGAGAGAAAGAGAGAGAGAAAGAGAGAGAGAGAGAGAAAGAAAGAAAGAGAGAGACTGAGAGAGACTGAGAGAGGCTGGGCTAGTATCACACTTAAGAAAGCACAAATGAAATATGTCTTTCCCTTACCTGATTTTCCCCACAATAGCCTATGTTAGCATGCATAAGTTTAAAACAAAAGGCACCATACGATGTTAACCGTCATTTATCGTTCACCCCAGGAGCGTCCAGTATATATATATATATATATATATATGGAGAGAGAAAGAGATGACAAAAATATATTTTGATGAAATATCAGGTATAAAGCGTATAGTATATATATATATATATATATATATATATATATATATATATAGAAAGAGAGAGAGATAGAGAGAAATTTTACATTTAACATCATCACTTGAGGTGTTGAAACAAAATGGCTATATTTGTAGTGATTTTATAACATATTTATGTTATAATTTTTTTAATTAGATAATTATATATATATATATATATATATATATATATATATATATATATATATATATATATATAATGTCTTAAATGTCTATAATTGGTAACAGAAGCCATTGGTTTATACCCACAGCTTACCATAATTTATACTTCTCAATTCACTCTCGTGTGGTCATGTGTGACGTCATGAGATGCAGTGCGATTTCCGCTTCCAGTGTCTTTATGCCCGTGTTTATCGTTCCTTAGAAATCGTCTATGTAAACATTGACAGACTATCATCACTGTCTTGTCCGTATATTGTTTAATATGTTGTAATTGACATCTTTGATAATGGCTTATGTAAGCCGAAAGCTTAGATTGTATTAAAAAAATATGGATTAATATTGTCAATTTCTTTCTTCGTTCAACGATAATGTTATTAAACTTATCAGATGTTACGAAAAAATTTTACATAAAGCAAATTGACAACACTTATCTATAATATTTAATGAAACGTGTATCAATGAAAAGATGGTGCCTAAATAGGCACAATATATATATATATATATATATATATATATATATATATATAGCAAATGAATATTTACCAAATTTACTTTAAAGTGTAAACATGGCAATGCTCGATGACGTTAGACGGATCTAAGAAATATATATTAATGGATATACGTATAACTACGTTAAAGGCGCGACTTAAGTTTCGTTGTTTAGCAGCTCATCAGGCACGAGAAATAACGCATGATTTAAAAAAAATAATCTGCTGGATCTCATGGGAGAAACGCTGAATTACACAGAGATTCCCATCACAAATTTAAAAAGACTCAAACATAATATTGGGGTCTAAATACGGAAAAAAAGGGTCTAGGTAGGAGGCAAAAAAAAAAAATGAAAAGCAAAAGATTAATACACTATTTACATTATTCGGGCTAGTGACCACATCTTTGTCGCCATATTTATTACAACGTTTTTGCCGTTGTACGCTCTGGCCTTCTTAAATTGATTGGAATGCCGGACTGAACCCTTTGTTTCGTTCACTGGGGTAGACTGTTCTAGTTCCACGTGTCATGTTTAATGGATGTCAGTTATCTGCTAATTCCCCCCTTCAATTTCTTTACTCCCTTAACCTGGTATTGAACTCACACTTTTTGGGTCCTGTCACTGGATCTAACCAACGTTTTTATCCACTGTGCCATGTGTCCTTGAAGACATCTGTGTATGAATATCTGTGTATTATAAACCTAATGTCTTCAGCAACATTTTTTACCAGTGCTCATATTGCAATTTTTGCTGTTATCATTTCATGTTTTTACCAGAGCTCATATTGCAATTCTTGTTGTTATTATCGCTTTTCTCTGGCACTCCTTATAACTGGTTCCCATATTGTATTCATTTCTATGCTTGGTCGGCTCAGGGGCAAGTTTGATGTTTAAAAAAATGAACGCTGGTTGACGCTTTAAGTGATAGATATACATTGAAACGGAAAAAAAGTGATGAGCTTAAGTCGCACGCAAAATATATTCGCATGGGCTACTATATTTAAATCGACACCATTTTATATTTTTCATTTCGGGCATGCGCGTTGTTTCTTTTTTGATTTGGAGGAGGCTCATTTGGCTACAGTCTATAAGAAAAAGAGTATCATGGCGGAATTCACTTCAATTATCTGTACAGCTTGGCTATCGCACTGGAAGTTCCATAACGAACATGTCGACATCAGGTGCCTTGAAGCGGTAGGTCTACCCTGGGTCAAGAGAAACCTGTTGAAACACCCTTTGTCAGGCAACATCACTCCGCATCATTCCACACAATGAGGAGACCCCAGTCATGGCTGTCAGATAATTTCTGCGACAAGCCCTTACACCTGGCAACCCAACACTCCAAACTGCAAATCCCGTGATTATTATTAGCGGGGAGCAGTTGAGCGAGAAAACGCCTTCTAACAACCAAGATGGATTAAAGGTAAAGATTCTGGCAGCAGTCGCCAACTTAAACAACGACATTGTCTCGAAGATTTGCAGGAGATTCCGAAGTCGTTTGGAGGCCGTGGTTAAAGCCAGAGTCAGCTTTATTGAATGAATTTACTTTTTCGTATTTACAGATATTTTTGTGCAATTTTGCTAAATATATCTATTAAAATGGGATGTCAGTGTTATTTCCATTTTTGCGTCATTTAGACGAAAATTTATTCAGCTCCTCCTCCCTCTCTCTCTATCTATCTCTCTCTCTCTCTCTATATATATATATATATATATATATATATATATATATATATATATATATATGTCAAAGATTAATCGTTAAAGTGTTTAATAAGTAAACAGAGCAATCTAAAATTAAATATTAATAATATTTTTTATCACATCATGGCAATTGAGTAGCTCTTGGTCCTTCTTGTTCCCCAAGAACTTCAAAACAAAAAAGATCCTTTCGTAAATGTCTTGTTAATTGAGTAGCTATTGGGCCTTCTATTGGAGCAATATTAGCAAAAAATGTTAAATTTCCATAAATATTTTCTATAGCCTAAAAAAAGATTTCTTTCCTAAATGTCTTGTTCATTGTTCCGCAAGAACTTCACTTTTTTTCCTTTCTTACGCCCATGACACAATAACCCTCTACTTTGAGTAGCTCTTGAGGCTTCAATTGGGGGAATATTAGCAAAAAAAAAAATAAATTTCCGGAAATATTTTCTATAGCCTGAAAAAAAAAACCTTTCCTAAATGTCTTGTTAATTGTTCCCGAAGGACCTCAAAAGAAAAAAAGATCCTTTTCCAAATGTGTTCTAAATTGTTCCCCAAGAACTTCACTTTTTGTCCTCTCTTACGCCCATACAGAATAACCCTCTACTTTGAGATGCTCGTAGGCCTTTTATTGGAGGAATATTAGCAAAAAAATGTCAAATATCCAGAAACATTTTCTATCGCCTGAAAAAATATCCTTTCCTAAATGTCTTGTTAATTGTTTGTTGATTTAAAATTTAAAGATTTAAAGACCGTAAACTTGTAGCAATCCTGATGAGTGATCGTCCCCCTCAAAGCGACCACTGACCTCGAACGCCTACTGGGGCTAAAACTCACTCCCGTTCGCAAATGGAACTTGTTCATTACTCTCACTTCAGAAAATACCTAACTCCCGCTGCATGTCTTAAACCAGAACAAGTCTGGAGTACTTTCGAAATGAAAAATCGGACTAAAAATTGATACTGAGTAGTATGTATCGACGAATCGGCGTTGCGAAGGAAAACGACGCCATCCGAATCCATTCTCAACCCGAGTCTCGTAACAATAATCAAGTAGCTAGCCACAGACAACAATTAACAACCGATGGCCGCGTTCGAGCAGGAAAAACATGAGTATAGGGGAGGCATTTTATATCATTGTAACTGCCTAAACCTCTTCCCACTCTTCCGGGAGGAGTCTATAAAGGTGGACGAAGCACTCGAGCCTAAAGACAAGTCGCAGGTTCATACCCCACACCGCAACTCGATCAATCCACTTCAAATTCTGGTAAGTATCCCCACGTTTTTTCTCATTTTTGTTGCC
>OZ010608.1:42971120-43006120 GCA_963932145.1 Acanthosepion lycidas
CCCTTAATATAAATTAAGAACCAGTCACATCAGAAGATATTATCACTGGGGTTACTCAGTCAATTGAGCAAGTAAGGTTCTATACACACTTTTTCTGGCAAAAGATCGAATCAACCAATTCGTTTAACACGTCTGTAGGGTTAATAGTTCAGTTTTTTGCCTTTTCTGCCGTTTCCCGAGGCAAAAAAATTCATCGTTGAGATTGAAGTTTCATGCCTTCGATTAGTAAAAATAGAGTAAAATTAAACAAAACTTTTGATAGCAAACCCGAAATATGTTTTGCGGTGAGTAATAACGGCACTTATCTATGGCAGTGATTATCTCCTCACAGATGAAGAAGAGATTTGAAAATCTGGTTCCTAACTTCTGAGAATGTCATGGACTGAACATGTGTACAATGAGGAAGTTTTAAGAATAATAATGACAAAATGAATGAAAAATTAGATTTAGAATCCTGGAAGAAATTATTAGGTGGTGCAAAAATAATGACGTAATAATGTGGTTTTTTGACGTATTTTTTAACGTCAAAAAACGACATTATTACGTCATTATTTTTGCACCAACCTAATACTAAGACGCATACTGACGAAAGATGCATTGGAAAATTTGACACTTACATGTCATATTGAAGGCAAGAATGAAAGAAAGCAAGTAACTTGTATAAATGGATAGCAGAACAGGAAGTGGGAGCTACAAATGATAGGAAGTCGTGAAGAGACATAATCTCCTACGTCTCAAATGGAAAAGAAGAGGAATGTGAAAATCGTGTCACTGACAAAATAAATTCATAAATAACTATGTTGAGCATACCACAAATAAGTTATAACGACGGTTAACCTTACATCTCTCGGACTACAGTTCCATAAGTGCTCATTTAAAGCAACATAAAACTTACCAACTCTAATATTTGCCTGGAGTACACAAGTGATACGCGTATTTAGTTGCCAAAAGCGTCTCAAATAATTGAGGCTTCATCATAAAAAAGCAACAACTTTTGGCCGATTCAGAGAATAAAATATGTAATAGAATAGCCGAAAGCGCTCTCTATAAAGTATCATATGTATAATTTTTACACACGAAGTTCAATAAAGAATCATTTATAAAACATTTATAGATAAAACTTGCCATTAATTTTCCATGGAAAATATATTATGGAGTAATTATAGCCTTCCCTCCAACGCACACACACACACACACACACACACACACACACACACACACACACACACATATATATATATATATGTATATATAAAGGTGTTTCATTAAGACGGATCAAAGTCAGCAGTAAATAAATCACTGTTATTGCTGTAAACTTATTTATTTCTCTAATTTTATTTAAGTCATGGCAATTATGTGTGAAAAATAATATTGCCCAAATGTCCGCTAAGGTTTCGGCTGCACACTTCGAAACGATTGTCAAAATTTTTGATGACGTCTCTGCGTAGTTGCTCTTTGATCTCACCAATATGCCTTATTATCTCATCCTTCAGCTGTTGAATTGTTGTTGGCCTGTTGGCATAGACGTTACTTTTGAAATGACCCCAAAAGAAGAAATCTAAAGGCGTCAAGTCGCACGATTGTGGTGGCCAAATGACTTCGATGTTTCGAGAGATGAAGCGAACTTCTTATTGCATTTCTGTTTGAACGTCCGTTTTCGTAATAGGCTTCGATAACTTTAACACGTTGTTTGATTGTTAATCTTTCCATGGTTGAAATTGCCAAAGACTTAAGTTGTTAAATCTGAAAGAAAAAGAAAAAAAAATCATTAGACGCTTAAACTTAATTCACATTTAAAATCGTTCCAAATTATTGGAACCGCCTTTATTTCGTCACCCACTTGAAATTCCCTTTTGAACTTGTTGGTTTCCTTTATTACGGAATAGCGTTTCTTACTTCTTTCATGTTCTTTGATAGATTTGATACATAGATGAGATAGAGAGAGTGAGTGACTAAGGGAGAAGTCAGAAAACAGGGAGTCATTAACCATTAAAGATAGAGAGAGTTTGTGAGTGAGCAAATGACAGTGAGTGAGTGAGAAGGAAGTGAAACAATCAGAAAAGAGAGAGGGAGAGCTATTAACCGTTAGTAATGAAACCCATTTTCATTTTGGTGGATTCGTTAATAAACAGAATTCTCGTATTTGGGCTGATAAAAATCCAAGGAAGATTGTTGAAAAGCCACTGCATCCACAAAAGGTCACTGTTTGGTGTGCATTTTTTGCTAGCGGAATCATTGGGACGTATATTTATAAATCTAAACGTCCATTTTCGTAATAGGCTTCGATAACTTTAACACGTTGTGTGATTGTTAATCTTTCCATGGTTGAAATCGATCAAAGTTATTGCAACACACTTTATACACACACACACACACACATACACACACACACACACACACACACACACACATATATATATATATATATATATATATATATATATATATATATATACAAGTATAGGGTTGGTGTATACGGAATAAATTCCAATAGCCAAAAAGAGTACTCAATGGAGAGTAGACCAAATATAATTATTTATTCGAAAATTAAAACATAAATGTTATAATATCACTACAACAATAGGTATTTTCTTTCAACACTTCTGGTGTTGAAATATATGTACAAAGATATACACACATAAACACCCCACACAAGGACACACACACACACACACACACACACACATATATATATATATATATATATATATATATACAAACACACATACACACACATATATATATATATACAAACACATACACACACACACACACACACACACACACACATATATATATATATATATATATATATATATATATAATATATATATATACACAGATATACACATATACGCACATGCAGATACGTACCAAAGTTTACCCACTCATACATATACAAACGCATAAATATATAAACAACACATATATAACAGGTATCAATACATACATACATACATACATATATATATATATATATATATATATATATATATGTATGTATATATATACAAACATATAACTACAAGTACAGATATATTCATATATACTTACAAACACATAAACATACACACATTCAACTATACGCAGATATATATATCCACCCACATACACATAAAACTATACATATATCCACATGTACACGCAAATGCAAATACTCACACACACACACATATATATGTATATATATATTATAACAATCGATATACCCTATATGTACACCTATCAATAAAAATATACACGTATGTGCAGGTACAAACAACACAATATACGTCTACCAACATATATTTAAATCGATAAGACGATTATCAGGTTATAAAATTAATAACCTACAAAACTTACAGTAACATAGCTTTATCGTCGAAAGTATTACTACCCCTACAGTAAGTTAAATGTATAGCTGTGTTTACAGTTAACAGTGAGTTCATTTCTTTGATTTAAGAGATGGGTCTTGTTTCTAAATCTAAATATTTTACATTTTTCGTTAAGACATAAATAACAAGGGATATATAGGGAATTACATGTTAGAGCTCTCGTGATTAATTTCCATTTAACAATAGGAGTCTTTTTCTGTTCGTTTTCAAGCTTTTTGAATTCTCATATACTTTTATTTTGATTGGTCATTCCAGCTTATGTAACAGCGTTCCCCCTAGCGATGGGTGTTTGATTGATTTGAACCTTTTAAAACGCTTTATTCTATATTCAACACCATCACTTGATAAGAAACCAGAAGTATTGAAAAGAAATGACTATTTTTGTACTAATTTTATAACATATTTATGTTATAATTTTTGAAGAAATAATTAATAATGATAATTAATGTAAATGAAAGATTTGTCACTTAGCTGATTGATGTTACTTTCAGCATCTCGACTCCCAAGTTTCGTAGACGAAGACGTCCTTCGACTCGACACCGGGTATCATCAAATTGCAGCTTTCTTCTTTTATATAAGTCGGGATGCTGATGGTACCATCAATCAGCTAAGTAACAAACTATTTATTTATATTAATGCTATTAATACTCTATCTTTGATATCGATCACTTTATTGCAAAGAATGCTTGGCTTAAATATCGTTTGTTTCAGTTCCCCAACTGAGCATCCCGTATATATATATAGAAAACGTGTCTATTTATTTTGAGTAAGTTCCTTTCATATTGTCTGATAAGCTTAATAACATTAGCATTGAAAGACGAAAGGAAATCACCATATTGATACATGTTTAAATCCAATCTAAACTTTCAGCTTACATAAACCATTATCAAAGATGACAGTTACATTTCAATATATCAAACAATACACGGACGAAACAATAATGATAGTCTGTTTTGTTGCATGAAAAACTTCAAAGCAACGATAAACTTTTGTATACAAGACACGGAAGTGAAAATCGCATCGCAGCTCGTGACGTCACACATGACCACGCGAGAGTGAAAACGAGAAGCATTAAGTATGGGAAGACTTTGGTATAAACCAATGGCTTCTGTTATCAATTATAGGCATTTAAGAATATTTGTGGGGATATCGTAGTTTATTTTGTTCAGGCTAGGTTTCAACTGTTTTCAAGAATTTTTAATTTTTGTTACTTGTTTTCATAGTCAAGTATAGTTTTTTCCACGAGTATTTTCCTGAATTGTGTACGCGGCCAGGCATGTTGTTTTAAATGCCTAAAATGTTAGAGTTATCATTTAAATGTAGAGTCAAGCATCGTGAAAACGAGTTTGTGGTGTGACCAACATAAATGTTATTTAATCCACTGGAGATACAATCTCCCAAAGGGCACTTGAATTCGTAAACTATGTTGGTTTTTTGCAAATCATTAACGAAGAGGTAGGGGAAAAATCATTGCGAATAATTATGTTGGTTACACTAGATTTAGTGTAGTATATGATTAACCTAATGTTTTTTGCTAGGATCAGTTGTAGATATATTAGTATATACTAACTTTTTAGTATATTTTCATCTTGTTTATAATTAGTATGCATTTGACTAAGATATAGGAAATTAATATATTTGGGATTAGTTGAGGCAGTGTTATAGTTCTATTTGATTAGTATTATGACTTCTAAGAAAGCATCTTATTTGTTCATCTACTATATAGTTTGGAAATATAGTTTCATTGTAAAAAAATCTGTTTTGTAGATGAATTAGTTTCTGCGCGATGTATTAGATATTATATAATGACTATTTTGTAGTAATATCGACATTCGCTTTTGTAGTTTAGTCTACATGAATTTATGCTGTTTTTTTTTGTATGGCGAAATAGCAAATTTGTTATTATTTGTGTTTATTAATATATCAAGGAAGGGAATTTTGTTATTAGTATTGAGTTCATTCGTGAATTTAAGGACAGAATTATTTCGGAAACGTTTTTGAAGTTGAAGTATTTCATCTGTATTATTTGATATATTGAAATGTAATTGTCATCTTTGATAATGGCTTATGTAAGCCGAAAGTTTAGATTGGATTTAAACATGTATCAATATGGTGATTTCCTTTCGTCTTTCAATGATAATGTTATTAAGCTTATCAGGCAATATCAAAGGAACTTACTTAAAATAAATAGAAAAAAATTGTCTATATTATTTAATGAATCATGCAACAATGAAAAATTGCTGCTTAAATATACACAATATATATATTTGTGTGTGTGTGTGTTATGTGTGTGTGTTATGTGTGTGTGTGTGCCTATCTATCTATCTATCTATCTATCTCTCAGTATATATATATATATATATATATATATATATATATATATATATATATATATATATATATAACATCTGGCACATAGCTCTATCGAACACTCCGATTCCAGAGTTTCCTAAACGAAACGTTTTGTAATCGTTTCGTCCACTTGTTAGTGGGTATCCACAAATATATACCGTAAATTGCGGCGTACAAGTCTTCAAGCCGAAAAACATATTTCCAAAACTAGGTGTCGACTTATATGGGGTATGAAAAGTAAAACATCACTCCTAACAATTACCGTATAGCACTTAACGTAACTCCAGCTGTCTGCCACTAATCTGTCCCTCTAAAACTTGTTTTTTCCTGAACATATTTGTGATATAAACTTTGAAATTAATATAAAGCAATAAAATAGTCATAAAAATTCAATAAATTTATTAAACCTACATCAAATATCGCGTCCAACTGCTGATACACCAAGCGTAAACACTGACCGAAGCGCCGTTTAACCCAGGCACGCTTCAGACAATTAAGTATTAACAAATTTTATAGGTGTTGATATTGACTTTAATATGTTTTTTTAGCAAACCTGACGAATTTTAAATGTTTGCAAAGATAGAATATACGTTACTTACTGGTGTGTGTTGTTGGTTGTTTGATATACAACGCATATAGAAATATATTACAGTTGTATCTCAATATACAGGTAAGGGGTGTGACCTTTTGTAGTTTTGGCACGGGTTATCGTATACTGTTAAAATCTTTAAGAGGTTAATAGCGTCACTTGTTGATTTTTTTACACCAGTGATGCAAATGGCAGATGAATGGTAATGTTTTATATACGATGCGTAGCGGTACTATCAAAACACTACCTGGTTTCTGTCTATATTTCTATGGCACAGTGGATAAAGGGGTTAGTTGGATCCAGGAACAGGACCCAAAGATTGTGAGTTCAATACCCGGTTAAGGCAGTGAAGCACTTTGAGAGTGGAATTAACAGAAGATAACTGATAACTGACATCCATTAAACATGGTAGGAGGAACTAGAACAGACTATCCCAGTGAGCGAAATAAAGGTTCCAATTCGACATTTCAACCACCTAAAGAAGGCCGGAGCGTACAACGACCGAAACGTTGTAATAAATTTGGTGACAAAGATGAGGACAATAGTCCGAATAATGTAAATAGTGTAATACCTGGTTTTATGTGTAATCTACGGTATTAATATTTTATATGAGTTGATGCTGACTTTAATGTCTTTATCATCGGACCTGGCGAATTTTATACCGATACAATATGCATTAATATACATTAGTTACTGGTGTGCGTTGTCAGTTGTAAATTCCTCCTTGGAGGGATTTTTACGCAGGCTTATCATCTCTCAGTTGCGTCTCTGTCATTAGACAGAGTGCGCTCAGGGGCTTCTCTGTGAAAAGAGAGAGGGGCAACTGAGAGGTGCCCAGCCCTGGGGAATAGCTTTCGGGGCTGCGCCCTCCCATTGCACCAGAGGGAGGGATCGGTGCTCGCACCGAGGCCAGCGCAAGCGAGGGTTGCGGGGCCTGTGGAGAATTTTTTTCCCTTGCCTGAGTGTACGCGTTCGGGTCTCCACTTTAAAAAGACATTGTGTGACATCTCGTTCTGGTGGGGGAACGAGTAAACATCGTGTGTGTTGTCGGGTTTTTGATATACAACGCATATAAAAATATGTTACGGTTGTGTCTCAATATACAGGTAGGTAGTATGATCTTATATAGATTTGGCAGGGGTTATCGTATACTGCTTATCCCTTAAGAGGTTACAAACAGACAAAGGTAGTACTCGAGTGTAGGAACAGTAGTAACACGCGCGTAGATGAAAAAAGAGAGGTTTCTTGTAAAAGAGAATCAATCAGTTATGTGCCATGCGTGGTACACGCATATGCGATCATGTATCTTTCGATACATGACTGACGAGGCAGAATTTTTTACCGACAGTATGTTGCCATTTCTTTCTGAGGTAGACTAGTTGTCATCCAAGGCTATAAAACACGGTTTTCCTTGTTATTTACCCATAGCTGGGAGGAGAAGAAGAGGGTCCATACCTTTTCCAAGGGTATTAGCACGTCAGTAAATATAATGGATTCGACTGGAATTCGAACTCGTCTCTCCGATTCCTCAATCCGAGCCAATATCTATTACTCCACAAAAAAGAATACACTACTCGAGGAATGAGAATCTGGTGTCAGGCTAGTAATTCTTGAAGAAAGGATATTTACCTGACCTCCCCGCGAGGTAAGGTAAATAACAGAAAGGCAGAAGGAAATAGATTATAAAAAAGATTATATACAGATTGTTTGCTATATAATGCATATATAAAGATATTATGGTTAGCGTATGAATATACAGGTAAGTGGTGTAATCTTTTATAGTTTTACAGGGGTTATCTTATACCGTTGTATCCCTTAAGAGGTTACGAACAGACAAAGGTAGTACTCGAGTGAAGAAAC
Source organism: Acanthosepion lycidas (assembly GCA_963932145.1). Lineage (NCBI taxonomy): Eukaryota > Metazoa > Mollusca > Cephalopoda > Sepiida > Sepiidae > Acanthosepion > Acanthosepion lycidas. Next base: position 42,979,296 of record OZ010608.1, read on the forward strand.
ATTAACACGCGCGTAGATGAAAGAAGAGAGGTTTCTTGTAAAAGACAATCAATCAGTTATGTGCCATGCGTGATACACGCATGGGAAATTATGTATCTTTCGATACATGACTGACGAGGCAGATTTTTTTTTCCCACAGTGTGTTGCCATTTCTTTCTGAGGTAGACCAGTTGCCATCCAAGGCTATAGAACCTGGTTTTCTTATTATTTACCTTTTAGGTAGAGGGAGAAGAAGAAGGTTCATACCTTTCCCAATGGTATTAGCACGTCAGTGAATGTAATGGATTCGATTGGAATTCGAACTCGTCTTTCCAATTCCTCAATCCGAGCCGCTATCCATTACTCCACCATGCCTAAAAGAGAATACACTACTCAAGCACAGGGAATCTGGTGACAGACTAGTAATTCTTGAAGCAAGGATATTTACCTTACCTCCCCGCGAGGTAAGGTAAATAAAAGAAAGGCAGAAAGAAATAGATTATGACAAAGATTATATACAGACTAGCAGCATGGTCCGGCGTTGCCCGGGCTTGATTCAAAAATCGTACGACTCATACAGCAATCGCTATTACTTGATTTTAAATATTTTTGCCCTTCCTTGTCTTTAAAAGAGTACCCTATTTCGTGCTGATGTTGCTACAAGCCTTACTTCTTGCCTATCTCACAGTGCGAATTTTTTCTAAGCTCTATACTAAAAATTAAATCTGTTACGAAAAAAGAACTAAACAAAATGAACACAAAACGATCAGCTTTAAAAAAGGTCTCGTAACTGGAAAACCCGAATGAAAAAAGATTGTTAACAATAAATACTTTTTCACACCCAACCCAGTTCTGCAGAATGAGAATCAACGTTGAGTTTAAGCAAGTGAATGAGCCAATTGGAGTAAAGTGCCATGCAGATTTAAATTTTTTCCCACTTGTGACGAATGCAGTTATTCATGTCAGTCAGCTGTTGGCTCTCACGCTGGCCAATAGAATCTTCCTGCCTGTTTGTGGCTGCCAGCTATAGGCTCTCACTCTGGCCAGTACAAAATGACCGCAAACTACATGAAAACTGCAGTAGAAGCATGAAAAAATCGATTATTTCCACTATCGATGGCAGTTGGGAAATGCAAAGTCGCTCTTGGCCTTCCCGCTAACTTGGAGCATGTGCATGTAAATTTTGGTGCAAATCCGTCGAAAATTGCGGCCGTGCATTCGTCACACACACACACATCCCACCTTTTACAGATAGAGATTGTTTGCTATATAATGCATATATAAAGATATTACGGTTAGTGTATCAATATACATGTAAGTGTTGTGACATTAAGTAGTTTTGGCACAGGTTATTGTATATTGTAGCCTAACTTCATTTACCGGTTGCTCTAATTATTTGGCTATTGGTTGTGTACTATATGTTTGGGTGTCGACCTACACGGTAGATACTGACTTAACTCATAATTTTGAGGTAAAAATCTTGTACGCAAGATCAACTTGTATGCCGCAATTTATGGCCATTCTTAATACAGTAAAATTTATATTTAGTGGACACACGCCCTTGAGTAAATATTTAAATTTACGTACACCGGTATGTGTATTCTAGAGATTTAATGAAGAAAATATGATTTGAAACCTGTCCCCACCCAAAAAAATTTAAACGGAAAGCGCTGTGTGCTTTTAGACTGCTTAGTCATTGAAGGCTTTAAATATTGCAACATGCAAGTGTTTGTTTGATTAACAATTTATATCGACGCTTTTAGTATTCCCTTAGGGTCAATCTCTATGATTGGCATTTATTTCACGCGTTATAAAATTTGATGGGACTTGGAATTTCGCCACCTACAAGGGAAATCTGCAGGACAATCTGTATAGATTATGAGGTTCATTAAAACAAGAACGATAACTCTGCCTGGCGTTGCTTTCAATTTCTTTATTAATGTCTAAATTATTGGCCTGTATGTTGCCATTATGGGTGGATCGTCGTCCGAGGGAGGACAGCGGGTTTTGCTTTCTAGTTGCTTCCGTTGAAATTGAGCGGAAAGTAATATGGCTCACCGGGTAAAAACGGTGGGAGTGTGGTTTATTATTATTGATTATCGGGGTTTTAAGATAAATAGAATATAGACAAAATGAAAGTGCGTTAGAAAGATGATGTTGATGATGATGGTGGTGGTGGTGGTGGTTTTAGTTGAAAGAAAGAAAAGTGGAAGAGGAGAAGAAAGAAAAAAAGAAAGAAAAGAAAAAGAAAGAAAAAACGAAAGAAAGGAAGAAATAAAGATGAATGGCAGAATGGTGATGATGATGGTGGTGTTGGTGGTGGTGATGATGTTGATGACGATGCATTGATGGAGCTGGAGGTGAGAATAATGATGGTAGTGGTGGTGGGGGTGTCGATGATGATTATGATGATGCGAGAAAGAAATAAAGAAAGAAAGGAAAACGAAAAGAAGGAAGAAATAAAAAAGTGAAAGAAGGAAAAAAAAAGGAAAGAAAAAAAGGAAAAGAAAGAATGAAAAGCGAAAGAGGATAATAAATAAATAAATAAAGAAAGAAAGAAAGAAAGAAAGGATAAAGAAAGGATAAAGAAAGAAAAAATAAAGGAAGACAAAGAAAAGTGAAAGAAAAAAATAAATGATGATGATGATGATGATGATGATGATGATGATGATGATGATGATGATGATAGTGCTGGTGATGGTTGTGATGGTGGTGAAGTTGTTGATGACGATCTGTTGATGATGCTAGTGGTGGTGGGGTTGTCGATGATGATTGTGCTGATGTGAGAAAGAAAGAAAGAAAGAAAGAAAGAAAGAAAGAAAGAAAGAAAGAAAGAGACTTTAGGACAAAGAAAAGCAAGCAAGAAACAATATAAGAAAAATAGATAAAAAAAAAACAAAGGGTGAATAATCCAAACGAAGAAATATTGATTTGGTTTGGTTTGTTTTTTTTTACGGTATATCAACCTCAAGGGGTTATTCAATGCCGACAAGATTTTTATTACTAGTGATATTTTTTCCAAAAATGTATCGCTGGTAATAATGTATTACTGGTAATAACTTTTCCTCAAAAATTAGTTGCTGGTATTAAAACCCATTTTTACATTGTTATAATGTCGTGTCCCCAGTTTGAGAGTTAACTATTTGTCTGGAGTTGGAACCCTAACAGGAGCTACCACCCCAGGTCAGGGTGGACCTAGCAACAGCAGAAATTAAGAGGGGTTTCCACGCTCCTCAAAGCCACCGGATCAAAAGTCTTGCTGCCGTATATATAGTTCATCGTCTTACCCAGGAGGCAGATGTAGCTTATCGTCATACCCAGGACGCGGATGTAGTATATCCTCATAACAAAAACGTGGATGTAGTTAATTGTCATACCCAAGATGCGGATGTAGTTTATCGTGATACTCGGGACGTGGATGTAGCTTATCGTCATACCCACGATGCAGATATAGTTTATCGTCTTAACCAGGACGCAGATGTAGTTTATCATCATACCCAGGACGCGGATGTAGTTTTTTGTGATACCCAGGACGTGGATGTAACTAATCGTCATACCCTGGATGCAAATATAGATTATCATCATACCCACAATGCTGATATAGTTTGTCGTACAGGATACAGGTTCGATTCCTGTCGGAAGACGAATATTTTCTATGAAAATTTCTCGGACATTCAGGCCGGTAAATGTTATTAATACTGTTTATTAAAGGCAGACAATTTACTTAAAAATTTGTATCTATAAAAAGAATGTATAAACATAAAAATGTCTTAAAATAATTGTCTGACTTTGATCATTTCATTATATATATATATATATATATATATATATATATATATATATATATATATATATATATATATATATATATATATACACATACATGTATATATATATGTACATATATTTGTGTATTTAGGCAGCAGTCCTTCTTTCATGGACATTTCATTGAATAAAGGAAGGCTAAAAATAATGGAAGCCTTATTAATATAAACAGAAAAAAAAAACACTTAATAATATTAACTATGAACATGGACGCAACATCTTAACCGTGTTTTGAAAAATGAAAACATTTTATAAAACATATAGGAAACAAACTATTTCTTATTTAACTGTTAAAATATTTAATACTTGAAAATGGCTAAATGTATAGCCGAAAGCGCTCGGATAAAAAGAACATTCGGACAGTTTTTATATAATTTATCAAAAATTATTAGACCGCATAAGAAATTGTATAAAATCTAAATAAAAGCACCTTGTCTGTAGTATTCAATGATATATATATATATATATATATATATATATATATATATATATATATATATATATATATGCCCAAGTATAGGATTGGTGTATACGGAATAACTTCCAATAACCAACAATTACAATTCTTAAAAAAATTCTCAATACATAGTAGAGCAGATATAATTATTTATTTAAAAATTATAAGATAAATATGTTATAAAATCACTGCAAAAATAGCCATTTTGTTTTTCAACACCTCCAGTGTCTTATCAAGTGATCATGTTGAATGTAGAATAAATGGTTTTAAAGGTTTCAAATTAATTAACGATCCTTCGCCAGTGGAAATCGCTGTTACATAAGCTAGACTGACCAATCAAAACACAAGTATACGAGAATTCAAAAAACTTGACAACGAACTAAGGTTATAATCATACTTATTATAAAACCCAGGTTGTGTGTCTGTATGTGTATCTGTACGTTTATATATTGGATCGGATTTCCTACAGTTTTCAACTGATTTCAACAGAACTTCACAGGACTACGTAAAATTACCTTGCGGTAGCTCTGACAGCGCCAAAAATTGGAAAACACAATTGTTTTTGCACGAGATCAATTTGAAAACACGATTAAGATGCATCGCGAGAATGAAAGGGGGACAACTTATATCGAGTTGTACTTATTATAAAACCTATGTGGTTTGTGTGTGTGTGTGTGTGTGCGTGTGTGTGTGTGTGTTCGTTTATATATGGGATCGGATTTCCTACATTTTTCAACCGATTTCAACAAATCTTCACTTTTTTTTGGCAGGTAGTGTTTTTTATTGTCTTGCACACGTTTTCTTTATTTTTACATTCAGAATGCTTTAAAAATTCCATTTACAAGACAATTGTTTATAATAAAATTCTATACAATCGGTAGACTCATAACGATTGAAAACAATGTTTTTGTTTGAGTTTGGGTTTGAACAATTCGTAAAAAAAAAAATAATTAAGACATGCGTGACCGTCAACCTTAAACAATAATCTTCGTCAATTTTATTTTTCAGTCTTTATGATAGTCGACACTTGATCTATCTCTTACTGTTACATCCCCGGGCAACGTCGGGCGCTATATATATATATATATAGAGAGAGAGAGACAGACAGAGAGACAGAGAGATAGAGAGCGACAGATAAATGAAACATAATATAGGATATTATTCCAAAACGACCCTCTAAAAAGACAAAATGTATAAACACGATACTAAATACTATTTATCCTTTCCTTTATTATCATTACATTCTTCATAAATAATCCGACTTGAAGAAGCCTGAAATATACACATTCGTTAGTTTTTGCGAAAAGAAATAGCCGACCAATCAGGGTTCACGTCGGCTATTTCCGAACGACCAGTGAACAAAGAACGCCCAGCAACTGAAAGAGCGCACATCCTAGATGGACACTCAGCGGACGGTCGGCGAATTCAAAAGACGACAACAGATTATACAGACAACGAGCGAATTAGAATCTTTCTTTTGAACAGGCAGACAATATTATTGCCAACTGTGTAGTTTGTAATTACTGACCCGCTGAGTTCTTTAATAAGACGTGAAGCTATTGCGTTATAACATTGATAATTAAAAAAAGAAGATTTACAATAAGAGAAAAACAAAACACGCAGACACAAATAGAAGGGAAAATCACGAAGGAGCTGATATCATGAAATGGTAGTAGGTAGACAAATCTATCTATCTATCTATCTATCTATCTATCTATCTATCTATCTATCTATATATATATATGTATTATGACATTTTTATGTTTATACGTTCTTTTTATAGATACAAATATTTAAGTAAATGCTCTGTTTTATAATAAACAGTATTAACAACATTTACCGACCTGAATGTCCGAGAAAAAACAGTAAAATCGACCTTGCTAACAGAAACGCTCCTCTGTGGCGAAATCGGTAAGCACGTCAGGCTATAATGACGGTTCCGTATAGGATACAGGTTCGATTCCTGTCGGAGGAAGGAAGCATATTTTCTATGACAATTTCTCGGACATTCAGGACGGTAAATGTTGTTAATACTGTTTATTATGAGCAGAGCATTTACTTAAATATTTTTATCTATAAAATGAATGTATAAACATAAAAATGTCTTAAAATAATTGTCAGACTTTGTCCATTTCACAATGTGTGATGTCATTTGTTTACATTTGAATACACACTGAGCCGATATGAAAGTACGTGAGAGATTCATGGAAGATTGTAGTTTAAAAGCAGTAAAAACGACCTTGCTAATCGACTGATCCTATGTGGTTCAATCGGTTCGAGCACACCAGGCTATATAACGGTTCCGTATAGGATACAGGTTCGAATCCTGTCGCAAAATGAATATTTTCTATGAAAATTTCTCGGATATTCAGGCCGATAAATGTTATTAATACTGTTTATTATAAAACAGAGCATCTACTTAAATATTTGTATCTATAAAAAAGAATGTATAAACATAAAAATGTCTTAAAATAATTGTCGGACTTTGTCCATTTCATTATATATATATATTATTACTTAAATATTTGTATTGGATACCCATATTCGAGTAGACTCTTCATTTACTTATTAAACAGTATATTTATTTATTTTCGTCTACTGGTCTGAATATTCGTAAAATCCTTTAAAAAAATCCTGTGTCCTTACATGTTAATCACGATTTAATTTTTCTTGATTGTCGCCGCACTCCATGGCTAAGACGGTCTAAAAGTTCGTCGGATCTAACGACGGTTTTAAAAGTTACAATTTTTCAGAGAATACCCTGACGTCGGCAAAAGAAATTATCACCACCTCACAGACGCCATATTGATTCTTGAAAAAGACTAAGATGGTTGAAAGTACTTGAACGAAGCAATACACAATATGAAGTTCAGCGACTTCCTCCACATTTTCTAGTACAATACTCAACATCTCCATACTTTATTATTGAAGATATTTTTCCTTTTTTGCATGTGGTTGCTATGTCATTTTTATCCTGACACGTCATGTTGAAGTCTCGAGTCTTCACCTGTCACTTCTTGATGACATATCGATTTTTGCTTTTGTTAACAATCCAAAAATATTAACGAAACGTTAATTCACGGTGGCTAGATATTTCACGCTAGGAAGCGATCTTCAGATTTACAGAAAACTTAAGAGAAAACAAACCTCTGAAGAAAGAGGATAATGGTACTAGAATTCAAGGAGCTACTGGTAGTCAAACAGAGTGAGAGGATGTTAGATGAGAGCAGGGTAGGGACAATAAAATTACAGGTTTCAAGGAAGACAGAAAATGGTGATTGGCGCTGAATTTCATTTTTTTTTTTTTAAAGATTTTTGATGGCGTGAGAGCAAGAAAGGAGTTCCACAGCATAGAAAAGAAGCTGTACAGATGCATTTAGCTAGTTGAACAGTAAAACGGTGATACCTGTTTACTAATCAAGTAGCTCTAAGCGCTTCAGAAAAATTCCCATGAAAATATTTGTAGAAAAGACAGAGCAAAATCACGGCAGGTCGGTGTGGAAGTGACTGAAGTCAAGATGCCAGGTCGTGATCGATTACAACATCACTCTCTCTCTCTCTCTCTCTCTCTCTCTCTCTATCTATCTATCTATCTATCTATATATCTATCTCATGCTTTTCATATCTATCTATCTATCTATCTATCTATCTATCTATCTCATCCTTTTCATATCTATCTATCTACCTATCTATCTATCTATCTATCTATCTATCTCTTTCTATCTATCTATCTATCTATCTATCTATCTATCTATCTATCTCATCCTTTTCATATCTATCTATCTATCTATCTATCTATCTATCTCATCCTTTTCATATCTATCTATCTATCTATCTATCTATCATTGGACTAAAGTAACATTTTTATTGAAGTATATATGTGTAGGAAGAGGATAGGTGTGTTGAATATGTTGGTTTGGTTTTGTTTTGTTTACGGTATATCAACCTCAACGGTAGATTTTTCTGGCTGGCAATATTTTTTTTTTCAAATATGTATTGCTGGTAATAAATTTTTGTCTCAAAAATGTATTGCTAGTAATATTTTTTTTACAAAAGTCATATTGTCGGTATTAAAATCTATTTGATATTTTTATAGTTTTTTTTTTTTTTAAACCCCAGTTTGGCGGGTCAGTGTGGACCTGGAAACATCAGCAAAACCTGATCAGAGCCCTTGCTGTTGGATGAAGTTTATCGTCATACACAGGACGGGAATATGTGGGAACGCTGACATTTTAAACTTTTAAATGAATGTATTTATGTTTTTAAATAATTTTTAAAAATAGATATAGTTACACTATTTATATTATTCGGACTATTGTCCTCATCTTATCACAGCGTTTCGGTCGTTGTACGCTCCGGTCTTATTCAGGTGGTTGGAATGTCGAACTGAACCCTTTATTCCGCTCACTGGGATAGACTGTTCTAGTTCCACGGATATCAGTTATCTCCTGTTAATTCCCCTCTCCAAGTTCTCCACTGCCTTAACCAGGTATTGAACTCACAATTCTTTGGGTCCTGTCACTGGATCTAACCAAAGCCTTTATCCACTGTGCCATGTGTCCTCTAGGATATAGACAGCTAAATATATTTAAAAGTTAAAAAATTCCAACCTTTTCAAGGTTTCCTGTCTGTCCATGATTATGAGTAAGTTTTTCGTTTTTGCATTCCCTTAGGAAGCACTGTGTTGGTCCTCAAGCTCCCACGCAACCTCAAGCGGAACTCGTACATTTTGATCCGTTGGGAAGGGTGCAGGTAAAATGGCCGGCAGTCTGTATCGCTCCAGTAGGTATCTGACAACTCCTGCTAATCTCTAACTTTACAAGAGCCAGATCAGGCCATAAATCAAGTACTGATGACATATTTGGTTCGGGAACTGCCCAAACCTTCCTTTCCAGACTTGATAGAGTTGAAAACCGTTCGTTTCAGAGTCCTTGTGGGTGACGAATTATTCCCCAGCTTTCAACCCCTCTCCCACAGGTGGGACGTGGTAAGCCTCTTGCAGCCCCACTAAAGCGCATGTATGAACTAAATTCCCTGACACCCACTAAAGCAATCCTTCATGCCAAGAACACGGTATGCCACTTACATACCAGCAAACCACTTACATTCTCTCAGTATTCTATCAGTGAATTCCACTCGAGCAGCTTCTTACTCCGAACCACTGTCCGGCGGAATGGACTCACAACAGGATATTTCCACGATCACTACAATCTTATCTCCCTCACCTACATACATAAATGGCGTCTTATTATAAGCCTCTACCTAGAGTGAACCCTGGACCTTGTAAAGGGTGACCGTCACTCTAAAAATAACTTCATACGCATATGTAAATACATCAACAAAAAGCATTATTTTAGTCTGATGAAGTCCTAAAGTGTGAAAGATGTCACACAAATCATTTTTGCGTCGATCTTTTATGTGTTAGGTGTAACAAATAACACAAAAAATGATAGGGGAACACACCACACCGTTTGAAAAACATCACCTGCTTCCTTGACATTTGTTTGTCAACTAGGGCTTCGGGCTCATAAGATCAACACTGTGATAAAAATCTACGAGACCAACAGAAATATAACTGTGGCTCATCGGAACAATTAGCCTTGTAACGATCCGAGATTAGTTGTTGCGTCTGTTTAACAGGACAGTCCAAGTGGATCTTCTGTTCCTGTATATTCACGATCAAAGATGATATTCTGTTATGTTGACATGGAAGATTGATAACGGTCGCGGGAAAGCAGACACAGTTCATAAGTTCAAGATGCGGTTCAATGACGTCATACCTCGCGATAGGCAGAAATATTAACAACGGTACCATATAATGGTGAATATATTTTTTAAAATGTCCGTATAGCCACTTTGAAGATGGCTGATGTGAGACGAAAGCTTAGATCATGGACCAGCTTAATAAAAAAACATTCGAATGTTGTACATTTTTTGATTTTTTTTCACCCGAAATTAAAACAAACCTATGAACATTAGAACGGCTCATGATCAAACATAACATTCATTCATTGTCTGTTATATTTAACAATATATGTTTAAATAATGATCAGTTGCCCCAATACACTAAACACACGCACACAGACACAGACACACAGAGACACACACATATATATTAAGATATTTATATATTCTTTTTATGCATGCAAATATTTAAGTAAATGCCCTGTTTATAATAAACAGTATTAAACAACATTTACCGGCCTGAATGTCCGAGAAATTTTCAGAGAAAACATTTCTCCTCCGTGAAAATTTCTCGGACATTCAGGCCGGTAAATGTTGTTTAATACTGTTTATTATAAACAGGGCATTTACTTAAATATTTGTATCTATAAAAAGAATGTATAAACATAAAAATGTCTTAAAATAATTGTCGGACTTTGTCGATTTCATAACACACACACACACACACACACACATATATATATATATATATATATATATATATATATATATATATGCATGTTTCATTAAAAACGACAGAAAAGGTACGACGGTGAAGTTTTTTATTTAATTTTTCTTGTGTTCTGACAAGAGCATTCTTTTCTGGACAAAGGGTGTGTAAAAACTGTGCAAATGTTTTATATTTCCGAGCGCTTTCGGCTACACCTTTAGCCATTACCAAGGATGATTCGATTTTTCAGCTTAATTGAGTGTGTGCATTATGTGTATGTCTTAGTGTGTAGTGGGGATGTTTTTAATTTCCGAATACGGTTAGCACATTGTGGCCTTGGTCGTAGTTAATATTGTTAAGAGTTGGCTTTTTCTTTTTTATTATTTAAGCTTCCATTATTTTTAATCTTTTTTGCAGGTGGATGCAGTTAATATATTTTTGCTTTCTACTAGTATGTTCCTAATGGAACCTAATATATATATATATATATATATATATATATATATATATATATATATATATATATATATGGTAAAAATTATAGTTGTTCCAACGAGAGAAAAATGTATTCAGTATTTCCAACAGTTCAGAATGGAGTTCAAACTCACTAACAAATACAGAAAACGAACAATGGGTCATTAAAAGAACATGAAGAAATTTTATTTCTTATATTTGCATGAAGAAGGTCACGGACGGGAAAACCGTGTAGCAGAATTATGAAGAATAAAATATAAGATATATGCTAAAGTAAATGCGCATTATAACCAAAAACGTTTGCGGTTTCTATCCTTATATATATATATATATATATATATATATATATATATATATATATATATATATATATAATTATTTATTTAAAAAAAAATATAACATAAATATGTTATAAAATCACTACAAAAATAGTCGTTTTCTTTCAACACTCTCGGTGTCTTATCAAGTGATGATGTTGTATGTAAAATAAATGGTTTTAAAAGTTTCAAATTAATTAACGATCCTTCGCAAGGGGAAAACGTTGTTGCAAAAGCGAGAATGACCAATCAAAATACAAGCATAGGAAAATTCAAAAAGCTTGACAACGAAATCATGTTATAATAGCTAGTCAGAACATTAAAATAGGGGTAATACTAAAAAAATAATTTATTCTAACTTATATATATATATATATATATATATATATATATACACATTTATCTATCTATATACGTTTGTGTGTGTCTTTTCATTTAACCCAGATGTTCTACCCATATACCGATATATATAGATGTCCTATTATTTAACTCATATCAATGGAATAAAAGATTATTTTATATTATCCAAAGAGTATTTCCGTTTATTTTTATGCAAGGAAATCCTCCCATTTCTTTTCCCCACAATTAAACCACTCACACATCTATGGAGTAGGACAATAAATCTGGAGCGGGGGGGGGGTCACTTTTTCGTTGGAGATCATTTCAAATATATATATATATATACATATATATATATATATATATATATATATATATATATATATGTGTGTGTGTGTGTGTGTGTGTGTGTGTGTGTGTGTGTGTGTGTGAGTGATTTCGTGGAGCATTTTTAAATAAAACTTAAATGCGTAGAATGTCAGCGAGATCAATAACCCATACTTCCTTGAGATTCCAGAGTCATCAGTATTGATTTAATTGAATTTCTTATCCGTTTATCTAAGGTCCCGTTTGCCATCCTGCCGTTGCCCCTGAGGTCTCGTGTCGCTTTGCTTGAAAATTGGATTTTGATATGCCGAAAATAGCCAATCAGGGTAAAGAGCCAAGTGATGACGTCATTGCAAGAAAGAGATAAATTTTAATTAGAAAATCTTGGCGATAAAATCTCATTCGCCTCCTCTTTATTCTTCTGCCTCCCAGCAGTAATTTTTGTTTTTTTAGGCAGCGGCAGACAACTCATGACGACCAATTTTACACACTGTTAGACTTCCCATTACTGAGAGTTGTTTTACTTTCTTTATGACCGATTCAGAATTCCAATTGCTATAAGCTGCGTGTGCGGATGGTGTAATGGATAATGCCACGAAATTCTTAATCAGAGAGCATTTTTTTTTTGTAACGATAAAAAATATCGCACAATATCAAAAAGGGATGATGTCATTGTCTTACAATATTTACATTATTCAGACTATTGTCCTCATCTTTGTCGCCATATTTATTACAACGTTTCGGCCGTTGTACGCTCCGGCCTTCTTCAGGTGGTTGGAATGTCGAACTGAACCCTTTATTTCGCTCACTGGGATAGTCTGTTCTAGTTTCACATGCCATGTTTGATAGATTAAGTTATTCAATTATCGCCTGTTAATTCCTCTCTCCAATTTCTTCACTGCCATAATCGGGTATTGAACTCACAAACTTTGGGTCCTGTCTCTAGATCTGACTAACGCCTTTATCCACTGTGCCATAGAGCTATAGACAGAAACCAGGTAGTGTAATTATTTGTAGACCGGAAGATGTTTTTTTAAAGAGTGTGATATTTATTGACGGTTGTACAATCTCAGCTAGTCACTACGCTATTTATTTCGTCTTCAAGTTTTAACTTTAAAGGAAAAAAAATTACAGCTTGACGATGAAGGAATGGTTCGTCGAAAGTACTTTCTTAACTTAAAAATATATATATATGCACTAGAAACATCTGACAACAGATTTATAAATGAGGATCACATCATTCAATGGATTAACAGTATTTTAATGCATACATTATGTTTCTACTAGCGAAGTGATTTTGCCATTAATCGCATTAATATTGCTGATTGATTCTATGTATGATTATATATATATATATATATATATATATATATATATATATATATATATATATATATATATAGTTTTATATATATAATATATATATATATAATTTTATATAATATATATATATATATATATATATATATATATATATATATATATATATATTGAACAATAAAAATATTAAAAAATTAAAATCTTTAGACACACTGGGTTGTAGATTAATATTCTTTCGTTTTTTTTTTTTTATTATTATTCCATTTAGATTCCTCGATTAGTTTCGACCAAAATGGCCATCATCCGGAGAAATATTTCTGCTTGCTGCTAGCAGTGAATTACAGAAATGAATGTCTTGAGGGAGAAAATGAACTTTTGTCTGTAGTTTTCATTTGTTTTTTTTTATTTTTTTATCTTTTAAACATGAATCTTTTAACATTCCTTGTGTTGGTCAAACAGTCTCTTTTAAGTTGTTATTTGAGATAAGAGCTGGATAGATACATGCTGAAATGAATTCTCTGGTCAGTTTGACAGTTTTATTGGGCCTGGTGAGCGGATGTGCCTCTGTTTAGTGCTTGTGTGTGTGTCATTTGGTTCTTAGGGAGTGAGTGAGTATGATGTGTGTAAGTGTGTATATTCGTGTGGGTGAGTGTATAAGTGTGAGGCCTCCACACCTCCGTAAGCATGTCTGTCTTGTGTGGGTGATAAATGTGGGTAGGTTTTGATTTGTTGAGTTATATATTGTTAAATTTATGGTTTAGCCCGGCTGGATATTTTGTTTTTAGACGTTGTATCCACTTATTTTCATGGGACTCTAAAATCTTTCTAATGTTATCTGATATATGTATAATATATATATATATATATATAGTGATAAATGTGAACTGACTGAGATAGATAGATAGATGTGAACTGACTGAGAGAGATAGATAGATATCTTTATCATTGTGCATTTCATTCCATTAATTTGGCAATATCACCCCAAAGACATCCCAGTCCTTCTGTACGTCTTGTCATAAAATTGTTGTACAATCTGTAATACTTATAAATTAATTATAAATCCATACGCCGAACAGATGTCATGGATGCGTATCGGATAAAATGAACATTTACTACGTTACGCCATTTTTCCCTTGTCTTTTCTATAGGTCACGTGACAGGCCAATTTCTCTGTTAAGAAAGACATTGATGAAGGAGATCAGACAGGCTATCTCCTTATCTGAGAAGCATTTCTCGTTATTTTCATGAGAAGGTTTCATTAAGGAAAAGAAAGAAGAGGAGAAAACGAGTAGAGAGTAAAGAATAGATGTAAGACAAGACAGAAAAAAAAACGAATCTGAGAATGAAGAAGGATGAAAAAGAAAACGATATTTAGGATTTGAGAAAAAAAAAACAAATAAATAAAAATGAGAAAATAAGACAAACGTATGATTATTAAATGAAGAGAAACAAAAAGAAAATATAAAAGGTAATCGAAAGCATAATAAAAAAATGAAAGAAAGAAAATTTTAAAAATCTATGAACATGTTTTTTTATGGAAGAATTGAAGGGATAAAGAAAAAGTGTAAATAAATTAAAAATGTTAGAATCTGTCAGATTGGACGAAAGACGAATGGAACGAAAGAGCGATTCTCAATATGTCTAAAAATATGAATCAGAGAACGAAAGAAACTAAGAAAGAAAAAAAATGTATAAAAATGTGAATCGAAGTAAGAAAAAAAAAATTTTAAAAAAAGTCAAAATTTCTAAAAATGTGGTCGAAGAGAGAATAAAAAGAAAGAAAATCAAAATGAATAAAAATGTGAATTGGCAAACGAAAGAAACATCGAAAGAAAGAAAGAAAGAAATTAAAAATGTCTAAAAATGTGAATCGAAGAAAGAAAAAAAAATCAAAAAAATCAAATATGAATTGATAAAAGAAAGAAAAATAGAAATAAAGAATGAAGTCAAAATGTCTAAAATGTGAATCGAATGAAGAAAAAAAAACAAAGAAAGGCAAATGTCTAAAAATGTGAAGCGATAGAAGAAAGAAACAAAGAAATAAAGAAAGAAGGAAAAAATATCAAAGCGTCTAAAAATGTGGATCGAAGAAAGAAAAAAGAAAGAAGATAAAAATGAATAAATATGTGAATTGATAAAAGAAAGAAACATAGAAATAAAGAAAGAAGGAATGAAACTCAAAACGTCAAAAAATGTGAATCAAAGAAAGAAAAAAAGAAAGAAAGGCAAATGTCTAAAAATGTGAATCGATTGAAGACAGAAAGAAAAAAGACAGAAACAAAGTCATGATTGTCTGAATCTATTTATTAATTGAATACCGAAAAAAAGAAAAATGTGAAGCGAAGGACATAAAAGAAAAAAAAAATAAATGACTGAATCAAAGTCAAAATATGTAAAATTGTGACTCCAAGAAAGAAAGAAAGAAAGAAAGAAAGAAAGAAGAAAATAAAGAAACTCAAAATGTTTTAATCTGCTTAGTAAATTAATATAAAAGTGGAAAAAAAGGTGATAAAATCAAAATGCTTAAAAATGTTAATCGAAGAAAAAAAAAGAAAGTATGATTGAATGAAAGACAAAATGTTAAAAAATATCTACCTATTTAAGGAAGAACGAGAAGAGAAAGAAAGTAAGAAAGAAAGAAATAAATAAAGAAAGAAAGAAAGAAAGAAAGAAAGAAAGAAAGAAAGAAAAATGTCAAATGTTTAAAACTGTAAAACTGACGAAAGGGCAAACAAATGAAGAAAAACTGAAAGCATGCAAACAAGTCTGAAAGAAAGAAAGAAAGAAGGAAAGAAATAAAGGAAGGAAGGAAGGAAGGAAACGAGAAAAGAAGAAAATCAAAAAAAGTTGACTGGAATAAAAAATATAGAAAGAAAGAAAGAAAGAAAGAACAAAAAGGAAAGAAAAATGAACGAAGAAAAAGAAAGAGGACATGAATAAAAAATAAATAAAAAATAAATAAATAAATAAAGAAAGAAAGAAAGAAAGAAAGAAAAAGAAAAACAAAGAAAGTGGAACGGAATAAAAATATACAAAGAAAGAAAGAACGAAAGAAAAGATAAAAAAAGAAAGAACGAATTAAAGAAAGAAAAATGAAGGAAGAAAAAGAAAGAGGTCAGGAATAAAACTAAATAAATGAACAAAGAAAGAAAGAAAGAAAAATAAAGGAAGAGGACTGAAATAAAAATATAGAAAGAAAGAAACATAAAAAGAAAGAAAGAAAGAATGAAAGAATAAAAATATAGAAAGAAAGAACGAAATAAAGAAAGAAAAATCTTAAAAAGAAGGAAAGGAAGCAAAAACGTCAACAAGGAACGAAAAAAAAAGGGCGGGACTAGAAGTAATAAGAATGACAGATATTTCGAAATAAATGATCGAAGAAATGAAAAAAGAAAAACCAAAGAGGGAATTAATACGAATGACATAAGAGGCAGCTGGGGAGCATTGATAAAGAAAACGAGAAAACGGCAAAAAAAAAAAAAAAAAAAAAAATTCCAACGTTTCTTCTCCACAAAGTCAAAAATAAAGGAAAATAAACGCAAAAAGATTCTATTCCAATTAGAGACAAACTCACTGACCGATAACCCGTGTTGTTCAGTACGATTTCTTACCGCCATACCCCAGTCGCCAAGAAGAGAAGTTTTGGCGTCCCCAGTTACTTCCCATCTTTCCCGCCCAAATGTATCCTCTTCCTGCCTCTGATGCATCCTCTCTTTCTCCATATCTCTTTTTTTTTTTTTTACTTTATCGACTCGGCACTTTTTCTTTCATGTCGATAGATGCTTCTTAGATTAAATAATGGACAGTACTAAAGAACGGCGATATTTGCATTAGGCGTATTTCAGCCACGTGACAAGTTGGGGTATTTCATTGCTACATCTCATCGTGTGTACGCGTGTATTAGTCGAGGACTTATGACTCAGATTTCTAGCTCAAAAAAGAAATGTGTCTGAATTTCTGGGATGAGGAGCTGTCATTACCATATATATTCTTAATATTGTCCACATCTTATCCACTAGGCCACTGTCCCGTCTACGAGACAATGGCATAGTGGATAAAAGCGTTTGTTTATGAATTTAGTGACATAGTACTGGTAAGTTCAATTCCTGACTAAGGCAGCGTGTACTTGTACTCAGCGAGAACCGGCGATCAATAACTGAGAAATATCAAATCAAAATAAGAACTAGACGATGTCTTCAGACATGAGCAGTGAAAGAGAACACTCACCCCTACTCTGGAGTAGATAAAATAAAGTGCTCAGCTCAGAATACCTAGCAGGTTACTCAGATCAATATACACCTAAGGAAGGCCGGAGGGAACGACGGTCAGAAGATTGTGCTAACAACAACAAAGATGAGGACAATAGTTTGATTTTAAATAGTGTCCTCGTCTTATCCACTAGGACATTGTTCCGTCTGCAAGAGAATTGCGTAGTGGATAAAAGCGCTGGTTTACGAATTTTGGGGACATAGTAGTTATGAGTTCAATCCCTGACTCGGGCTGAGTCTACTTGAAATTGAACTCAATAGTAAAATACAAACTAGACGATACGCCTAGACATGAGCATTGTAATAAGAACAGTCTACACACGTAGATTAAATAAAGGGTTAATTTCAAACTCCCTATAGGTTACCCAAATCGATATGCATCTGACGAAGACCGGACTACACAACAACCGAAACGTCGTGGTAACGAAGATAATGCTTTGAATATAATTAGTATAAACAAATGGAAAAGGTAAATTTTCTACATTATTTTTGTTATTTAGACCAGACACAGAAAGGAACCTTCAGGGTGGCAAAAGTAAGCGAGAAGAAAGGACTAAACATCACATATGAGAAAACAGAATTTATGGTCGTCCGCAAAAAGAAGCAGGCCAATATAAAAATTGCAAGATAAAGATACCAAAATAAGACAAGTTCAAAAATATCTTTAACAAAGAATGGCAAATACGGCACCGGAATTCAAAGTCGCACTGTGATAGCAAAAAATGCCTTTCAAAAATTAAGCAAACAGTTAAAAAACAGAAAAAAATCATTGGAAACAAGTAATGAACTCTTATGCAATAACGGTAAGATTTAATCAATTCACAGTTGAATTGGCTAGATGAAACCGCAAGTTCTATACTAACAGTTTCTTTTTTCGCACTTTTCGCTTATGGAACTCCTTTCAGCACCATGCTTTCCAGCCAACTTTAGTCCTCAAAAATTTAAAGGCAATGTCAATCGCTATCTAATGTCCTCCCGATTGCTCTTCTTTTGTTCTTGCTCAATTATTTTGTTGCTAATTCGTCTACATTCTGTAATATTTTGTGTTTCAATATCTTTACTGCCAACTTGAGGCGAAATCGATAGAAAAAATTACCGGTCCTCCTATGTGGCAGTAAATGCTGAAAAAAAATCTCATTACAGATGGAGAAGAGACATGAGGCAACAGGAATATGGTCCTACAGAAGGATAGTGAGAATAAAATGGAATGAACACGTGAGCAACAACAATTTTTAGAGGAAACAGAAACAAAATGGAAAGTTATACACAGCATCGGAAAGAGACAGTTGAGAATTTCTATGCCACATAATTAAGAAAGAGGGCTTATAAAATGTGAAACTCACAGGGCGTATTAAAGGCGAGAGGGACAGAGACATGTAGAGCATGCCTTATAGAACGTGCTCGTGCCAATGTTTGGTGGAACAGGGATTAGGAGAGATAACAAAAAAGACTAAATTTATTAAGAGTTATAAAGGACAGGAAAATATGGAGAGCCGTGCACGACAGGGTCTTGAGGGGAAACAGCACAGAGAAAAATAATAAACTATGCTACAACCGAAATCGTGCATATAGTCGTGTTTTAGACGATTTTTATTTTACTGAAGTTCTGATTTAAACCTCTTGAGAATGAACTCTAGACAGAGGACGAACCACTCGGAACATCACACAAAGTATTTACGTTTATTAACAAAGAAAACAGTCAATAATTAAAGGCATTCTGCAGACGTAGTTCGTTAGCATAGGTTGCATTCTCTTTGAAGTCTAATTGTAATAATGTAAGATTTAATTCCAGTCCTGGGCCGCGTTAATGGTAGTTTCATTCAATACCTTTTGTTGTTTTTTTTTAATCATTCCCCTGCAAGCAAGGCAGAAATGCCACGAGTAAGCAGGGGCTTTCAGAGAGGACAGGTGAGAGAATAGGCTTTGGTATAGTGAGCGAAAAAATGATAAAAGCTGAACGGAGAAGACGATGCATTTAAATTGTTGAAGATTGTAGTTATCAGGGAAGAAAGGAAACAGAAGAGAGATCCACAGGTGGGATGTGCGAGAAAAGAAACTTTTGTAATTTCACTCAAAACCTTTTGTTTGTTTTTTTTCATCATTTCACCCCAAGCAAAGCGGAAATACCACTAATACGCCGGGGGTTACAGACAGTGAAGGTAAGAGAAAAGGCTTTTGTATAGGGGGCGAGTAATGGATAAAAGCAGAACGGGTTTCAAGAAGACAGCAGATGGCGATTGACGTTGCATTTAAATTGTTGAAGATTTTAGTTATCAGGGAAGAAAGGAAACGGAAGGGAGTTCCACAGGTGGGAGGTGCGGGAAAAGAAATTTTTGTAATTTCACCCAACACATTTTGTTGTTTTTTAATCATTTCACCCCAAGCTAGGGGGAAATGACACTAGAACGTAGGGGGTAACAGAGAGTGAAGGTGAGAGGAAAGGCTTTGGTATAGGGGTCGATAAAAGTATAAAAGCAGAACGGGACTCAAGAAGATGGAGATCGACGTAGCATTTAAATTGTTGAAGTTTGAAGTTATCAGGGAAGAAAGGAAACGGAAAAGAGTTCCCCAGGCGGGAGGTACGAGAAAAGAAACTGTTGTAGTAGAAGTGGCGGTTGTCTTTATCCAGTTCAACAGTAAAATGGTGGGACCAAGATGCCAATCAAGTAGCACACGTAAACTCCCGCAGTCAATGCACCAGAGCTGTAGCCATGAAAATATTTGTAGAAAAGACAGAGGGAAGCCACATCACGTCGTTGAGAAAATGACTGAAGTTGAGATGCCATGTCAGGATCGATTACATTGCAGATCCTTCTTTGAATATTGTCAAGAACCTCGAGTTGGTTAGCAGGAGCCCCTGACCAGATATGGCAACAGTAATCAATGCATGAGTGAATGGTAGATTTGTAAAACCCATAAAACAAAATATTGGCCTGAAAAACTCCAGTAATGCCCTTCAAATAACCTTCATCGGATCGGGAGTTTCACGGGGATGTCATGCATGACGTCAAACCCCTTCAAAATTATTTAAACTGAGAGATGTATCTAACCGCTTTATAAGATTAATGTTTAAAATTGCGAATGAATATTGTAGATCTTAGCGAGAACCATCCTTATTCGAACCTTGTAGCCCGGGTCTACAAAGTCACAAAAAAACAACAAGTACTCTACCCAATAATAGAAACCATATCAACCAAAGCAAAAACTGAAATCCCAATTAAACTCGAAGAGAAAATGATATGCTAATCAAAATTTCCCATTCCAAACAACCTTAGACAAAAGGTTAGGAAGGAAACCCCCATTGATAGTGGAAAATGCGATGATACCTACCGGACTTGAAAAAAAAAAAAACATTTTCCTGAATTATCTTTTCAATGCAATGATTTTATATATTTCAACCTACTGTACCTACTCAGTCAATGAATGCCGAATGATTCTTTACGAAGAAAGATTTAATGTTACTTTTGCCATATTTCCATATCAAAGACGTCGTATTTCTAAAAAAGAAAAAGAAAGAATAATTAAAATCCTTGTGATATTCTTAAATTTAATAATGTAATTCATACGAACCGGAAATTGTTCGCAGCTATCCACGATGCAGTATCACCTATAGAGATTTCATGGTGTTTCGAGAACAGATACACGTATCTCTTCAGGGTAAGCATTACATAAGCAAAAAATAAATTCTTATTTTTTATAGTGTAATATTTACCTAGCATCAAATTACAATCTATATAACGAGTTTAAATTGAATTTTTGAACGAGCAAAAAAAAAAAAAGCCAATCTTTTGAGGGAGCTACATCATCCGAATGATAATTTTCTTTGAAGGATTTTCACGCTGTTTCGAGAACAGACACACGTGTCTCTTCAGAGCAAGTCCTAAATAACCAAATATACATTCTTGCATTTCAGGTGCTGTGTAAGTGTTAACGAAGCACCTGAAGATATATATTATTCGTAGAACCGATCCCCCAATTAAATAAACTGTTCCCATCGCAGTAGATCGATATATACACGAGGAAGGCCGGAGGTTACGACGAGCGAAACGTTTTTAAAACGACAACAAAGATGGTATTTATCAATCCACCCACGAGGATTGAATGTGGCACAAGGCCTTTTTAATGTGGGTATCTCCGAGCCCGTAGGCTCAGCCAAAAATAAATAACCATCCAAACTCCCTGAGGGGGGCCAGTTCCGTCAACCTCTCCCACAACAAAGATAAAGACAATATTTCGAATATAAATAATGTAAATATATTTGACAGGTCAGTGTTTTTTTCCAGTCACAGTATAGAGAGCCATTTTTTTCCATGTGTCTATTCTAAGAAACAAAATATTTTTATTACTCGAGAATAGAAATTACTTTTTTTAAAGATCAATTTTTGAGTCAAACCGGACTCATAAATAATTACATCGGTTACACAACTACATGCTTATCCAGACGCCTTACGTTAAATCTATTTGATCACAGCTACATTAGAACCCATTTAAACACACACACATTTACCCGACTCCATTAGAAACATACTAATAGAAAACCCAAATATATTACCTGCATCCACCTGCAAAAAATGTTAGAAATAATGGAAGTTTTAATAATAAAATGAAAAGGCCAACTCTTAACAATATTAACTACGAACAAGACCACAATGTGCTAACCGTATTCGGAAATTAAAACATCCCTACTACACACTAAGACATACACAGAACGCACACACTCAATTAAGCTGAAAAATCGAAACATCCTTGATAATGGCTAAAGGTATAGCCGAAAGCGCTCGGAAATATAAAACATTTGGACAGTTTTTACACACCCTTTGTCCAGTAAAGAAAGCTCTTGTTAGAACACAAGAAAAATTAAATAAAAAGCTTAACCGTAGTACCTTGTCTGTCGTTTTTAATGAAACATGCACACACACACACACACACACACACATACACACACACACACACACACATATATATATATATATATATATATATATATATATATATATATATATATATATATGTATGTATGTATTTCCTTTACCTGTCAATGTCAAATTTCTAAGGGAGCTTTTTTAATAATACAAATGAAAGAGGCATTTTCTTGATCGACTACGAATAATCTAAACTGTTCTTTGCTGCAGGGACATTCAGAAAATATATATGAAAATCTCATCGACTCTTAAAGCTTATTCTTATCATATTGTCGATGGAAGAAATGTTTCCATGTTCATATTTTCAGAGTAAAATATTACATTTATCTTAGCGGGCATATAATATGATTTCATTTGTACATATTGTACAAGAAAAAAATATTTACGATACCATAGAAGCCACGGATCTAGAAAAATTAATTAAAATCCTGATTTACAATAATTTAATCTACGACAACTTGATACACTAATTGATGAATCGCTTCACATTCTCCTATGTTTTGTTAGTGTAACAATTGGCGCTATAACATCCTTCTTTTCATTAATCTCATCTGTTCTATTTGATTATCCATTTTATCGTCGTAATTTTCATGTGTCACGGGGAAATAGTAGATAACGGCTGGAGAGCTGAGTTCAATTTGCAGTCGAATCCATTACATTCACTTACCCTTGGGAAAGGTATGAATCCTCTTCTTCTCATCGATACTATGGGTAAATAGCAGGACAGATCAGGAGTTCTATAGCTTTGGATGGCAACTGGTCTACCGCAGAAAGAAATGACAACATTTTGTGGGAATAAATCTGGCTCGTCAGTCATGCATCAAAAGGTACATGATCGCCTAAACGTGTATCACGCATGGCACATAACTAACTGAATATTTATGATTTGTAATGCAGACCCTCCAGTGACTAATCCTCGCAGGTCATCACTCGACTAGATTCCGACATATATATGGCTTGAAAGCTGGGAATGTATTAATTCCTTTGTATCATGTTTTGGTCAAGCAGACCATCAATCTCCGGTAAAACTACAGCCGGCATGAAGTCTTACGTTCATCATGGACACTTGGCCGCTGATTCTATTTGTGTCTCCTACCATCAGGGCCTTGTCATCAGCGTACTGGTTGTATACATGGCTTTAGTGGACAAAACAAGATACAGATTTAAAATTCTAATGCTCAGCACTGACTCATTGATTTAGTTAAAAGACTCGAATTTACAAATTTGGCTGAACACACACGCAACAGATTGTTTCGCTGTATCACAACTCATCGGTGTGGATAGACATCCAGTTTCCTCTAGCTAGGATCGAAACCCGGGTGAGTTGGCGTCAGTCGGAGATTATATCCCTAAAACGTTGACGCACTTTTGGGTGAATTTAAGCGCATTTATTTTTAGATAAAGATATAGGGATTGAGATTACCTTTACTGAAGAGTCTTGCATTATTAGCAGTAAGAGTCACTGTTTACAACCGAAATAAATTTTTCAGCACACACACAAACACACACACACACACACACACAAACACAGACACACACACACACACACACACACACACACACATATATATATATATATATATATATATATATATATATATATATATATATGTAAGCAAATATAAATGGATATAAATCCGACAGAATGAAGAAAAATATTTGGAAAAAACAAACAAAACTCCTTAAATGCAATTATGTTGTTTTAATATGAATGAGATGTCAACGTCTGACGTTTCGGTTTAATAAACCTTCTTCAGGACAATATTCATTAAAATACAATTAACATAATCAGTTCAACATGACAAAGACGATGGACATAAAAACAAGACTTATCCAAAACAGATAACTGAAAATTTTAAATGATCAGCTTTCCGTTTAAGCGTGGTCACGTTGTCGTCAAATAGGCGACGCTTTCAAAACGTATTCCTAAAATTTGAGTATTTTGAATGAAAACGAAAAATGAAAAGAATTCTATTATGATCTAAAATTTATATGTACGCTTGTCAAGCATTAATCTCGCTAAAAAAGGGGAAATATTAAAGAAGCCAGTTAAACAACATTAAAAAACATAATTGCATTTAAGGATTTTTGTTTGTTTTTTCCAAATATTTTTCGTGAGCCCCCGATTTCTCGCGTTTCAGCATTCGCGGTTTCACACATTCGCGGATTTTTCTTTAGAACATATGTACGGAAACCCCGAATATTCGTGTTTTTTCAGAAGAACATATATACAAATTATTTCGCTGAGAACTCACTCGATTCGCGTATTTTTTTTCGATAGAACATATTTAAAATATTCTTGTATTATTTTCCTGTTATTTAAGGGACGTAAAACATATGACAGTTCATTTTTATGGTAAAAATTGGCAAAATTGTACATCTTCATTGTAAAAAAAAAAACCTAAAGATATGCATAGTGCTTGGGGTTTGTCCTTTGTTAGGGGCTGCAGCTGGGGTCTTAAAAGTGGCTAATGCTAAATCAATGGGCATCATCACAGTTCTATTTTGAAAAAAATGTTTTATTCTTTATATTTTATGCCTTGTTACACATATTTTATACAGTATTTTCAATGGTTGTATCGATTTATGCGTAATTAATAACGGTATTGTACATATGAAAGAAAATTTACGCTAAGTGAATGGCCATCAATACTATCTCTTTTTAAATATTCTATAATGGGTATGAAATTTTTCTAAAGCGATTATGGTGAAAGCTTAAGGCATATGGGGTTTTAACAATAAAAATAGGTACATATAATTTGATATCCTCAAAATATAATATATATATATATATATATATATATATATATATATATATATATATATATATATAATTACATATAATATATAATTTGATTTCAAGGTCCTCAAAGTATTTTGATATTTTTTGAAGATCTTCAAAGATACATTCCAGTCTCGAAGGACTGCTATGTCAATGAGTAGGCACGTTTTATCTTTGCTTTTCGATAATCACGATGTCAGGGCGATTAGCTTTTATTGTTATTATTATTATTATTATTATTATTGTAATTATTATTATTATTATTATTATTATTATTTAACTTTACTTTGATCAGTCTGAACACGGGCAAAAATGTGTAGGAATTAGTGAGGAAGGAATGAACCTACCACGATCTGCCTTCTTCTCTCACGTTTTAAACGCTACGACTTGGTAAGACGCCCCGGATATTTCTAATAAGACTACAAGAATCCTTAGATTCTAGGTTTCTCGTACACAGCGAAGACCATATTCTTGTGGGATTTCTCGCTAAAGCACAGGTCCAATGTTAAAGCATTTTCTTTAGGTTGGGTACAAATCTTTGTCAACGTGTTTACTCGAATACTCGGCACTTGTCTGGTAATATGGGCTTCATATCATTGATGTCACGAATATAATTCACTGTTCTTGCAGCTTTCGCAGACATATTAATCAACTCCTGTAATAATTACGCTAAAAATGGCTTAGAGAATTTAAATTTGGAGTGAGCTTCGCCAAGCAAACAAGAGAATTAACGAGTAGTAAGGAATTTAATAAAAACAAACAAGCAAAAAAGAATATCCAAATTCGTAAATTCTAAATTACCTTCGCAAAAACCTGAAATTCTTAGAGTTGTATTTCTAAGTTCTTTTTACATGTTATTCTGTATTTCCTTCGGAGTAAAAGAAATAAAAAGTCGGTTCGGTTATCTGCGAACAAACATTATGACCTGAACTGTAGAATTACAATACAATAACCAGCACTTACCGGCTTAAAGGTCCCAGCTAGCGTCCAGTTGGCAGACAAAAATAAAGCATGTTGTAACTCAATACAAACCCTGCAAACTAACTGATGAGTCAAGCTGGTATTTATACAGAAATACCTCCACTCATGTACCAACCACCAATACCGTATCTGATTCCTCAAGAAACTGGATACACCTACAATTCCAGTTCCCAGACCTAGTGCCTTACCCGAGACCCCTACACCAGTGCCACAAACATTCGACGCTGGAATAACATCAAACATTGCTCAGTCGTCTACAATAACACGGACAAAACCTCCTCGGGCATTGTCCAGACTACTGCCGCACAACCAGCCAGGTTTAAAAGAAACTCATCCCTCCCCAAAGGCCACTACCTACAAGCGATGGTGGGAAAGAAGCTGTAGAATAACAATACAATGAACAGCACTTACCGGCGTAAGGGTCCCAGCTAGCGTCCAGC
>OZ010608.1:43008620-43096120 GCA_963932145.1 Acanthosepion lycidas
AAACAAGGTACTACGATTAAGCTTTTTATTTAGTTTTTCATGGGTTCCGACAAGTGTTTCCTTTTTTGGGCAGAGAACATGTAGAAACTGTTGAATTGTTCAATAATTCCGAACGCTTTCAGCTATACTTTTAGCCATTATCAAGGGTGATTCTATTTTTTTAAATTTAATTGAGTGTATGGGTTGCGTTGATGTTTTTAGTGTTATAGATATATCTTATTTTCCGAACACAGCACATAAAGGCATAATAACCTGATCCACGTGTAAAAAAAAAAAATAATCGAAACCTTAATAATTGTTGTGGATTCCGGGATGAAATCTGGTCTCACATGAATGACAAACGCAGGAATGAAATATAGCAAATAAATGTATTGACATAATAATACAATTGGTAATACGGTTAGTAGATCCAGAAATGCGGTTAGTAGCAATAATAATATATATATATATACAGTCTGGGAAATTCAGTATCGATGTAGGACTTCCTTCTGAGTGTATGTATTGATTTCTAAGGATATGTCTAGTCTTAAAACGCTTAAACTGGCTTTTTGGGCTAGTTTTAGATATCGCTTTACATCCGTGTATCAACCATTATAGCGATTGGAGCAAAAATTTACAGCATACATGACGTAAAGACATTCGAGAGGGTCATTCTTAGGTATTCTTTTAAGATGGTTGGCAAAGCTGTAGACGCTGATCAGTGGATTCGGCTAGAGCAAGGAAACAAAGCATTTCACCCCAAGCAAGTCGGGAGTGCCACAAGCACGCAAGAGGTTACACAATGTGAGAACAAGAGCAAAGAGGGTCGTTTGGGGAGAGGATAATGAGAAGGGAGGCGAACAAGATCAAGGCATCAAAAGATGTCGATCGACATTACATTTGAATATTTAAAGTTTGTGGCCTTGTTAGAAGTTAATATTATTAAGGGTTGATTTTTTCTTTTTTATTATTGTTAAGGGGTCCACCCTTTTTCATACAAGTGGACTCACCCAGTGTGTACTTGTACTGCTGCCGGTGAATACCCGGAAGTCGGAGTCAGAGAGTCAGACAGTGATACAGTGAGAGAGTGAGGTAACCGCTTTGTAGGAGTCACAGTTGCGAGCACGTAGACTCAGAAGGAAGTGATACTTCGATACTGAATTTCCCAGACTGTATATATATTATTATTGCTACTAACCACATTTCTGGATCTACTAACCGGTTTTAAAGCGTGTATCAACCATTATAGCGGTTGGAGCAAAAATTTACACCATACATGACGTAAAGGTCTTCGAAAGGCAAAAAAAAAAAAAAAAATGGAAACTCTTGTGAAAGCTTCTACTATTCGTTATTTATCCAACTACAGCTCTCGATCGAATGTTGTGATCACTACTTTCAACATTATGGGTTTTTAATACTCAAGAAAGAATTTAGATTCATAAACAGGGTAACCCCCCCAAAAAAAAACAAAAACAAAAAAAACTACCCCTATTTCCACTATTAATATTTGGACTCCCTGCGCCCAATCATTTTTGCTGTAGTCACAACGTTTCGGGTGTTTTGCCCTCCAGACTTCCTCAAAAGTATATTGATATGTGTAACCTAGAGTGAATTCTAAACTTAACACTTTATTTAATTTACTGGTGTAGACGGTACTATTGCGCATGTCTAGAGATATCAAATATCGCCTTATTTTTTTAGTCATCTTTCTTTTATGTGCCGTGTCCCTTCGCGACGTAGGCGATCATGACTCTCCACTTCTTGCTGCCCCTTGTAGATTTCAATAAGGATTGATTTTTTTTTATTTCTACCAGACCCTGTTCGTCCATCCACTCGTTAATATGCCACGCGTTGCTTTCCGTTGTCGCTCTTGCCCTCTCCCCGCCCTGTGAGTATTATATTTTCCAAGCCCTCTTTTCTCACTACGTGTGAAAGAAATTTCAGCTGCCTCTTCCTAATGTTAAGTATAAGTTTCCTTTTTGTTTGCATCTTCTCCAAAACCTCATTGTTGCTCACATGTTCGGCCCACAGTATCCCTAGCATTCTTCTGTAGAACCATATATTTGTTGTCTCGAGTCTCTTCTTCATCTTCAGAAGACCGTCAAACATTCACTGCCGTAAAGGAGGACGGATATCATATAGCAGTTCGGTACTTTTTTCTTTGTTACCAACACCCCCCCCCTACCTATCTCGTAATATTTTGGCTAGCTTTTGGAATACGTCTTTGGCCATCCCAATACGTCTACGCACTTCGGCGTCCCATTTTCCGTCCTCTGTTAGAAGACTTCACAGATATTTAAAATTCGGCACCTGCTTGATTTTAGTGTCCCCCACCTGTAAATCGCATCTCAGGCGCATCTTTTTGCTGATGACGATGCATTCTGCCTTCTTATAGTTTATACATTGTCCCTTCTTCTCGCTCTCCTTCGCTATCTTTTAGGTTTATCGCTTTCATACTTCTCCCAGACCATTCTCTCATCCACTCGCTTAAGCCTGTTGGGTATGTCACGCGTTGCTTTTCCTTGTCCCTTTTTCTCTCTATTCGCCCTGTGAGTATCAGACTTTCCAAGCCTTTCTTTCTTATTACGTGTTCCAGACATTTCAGCTAGCTCTTCCTGATGTTAAGCATAAGTTTCCTTTTTGTTTACATCCTCTCCAAAAACTAATGGTTGCTTTCCTGTGCGATCCTTGGTATCCTTAAAAATCGTTCCATAGAACCATACCTCTGTTTCCTAGAGTGTCTTTAAGGAGAAAGTACAACATTTGCTGCCCTAAAGGAGGACAGATATCACCTAACAGTTTAGTACTCTTTTCTTTGTTACCAACGTAAACCACTGTCTCGTAATATTCTGGTCCTTGGCCATTCCAATACTCCGGTCCACGGTGTCACACTTCTGTCCTCTGTCGGAACACTTCCGTGATATTTAAAATTCGGCACGTGCTTGATTTTAGTGTCCCAAACCTGTAAATCTCATTTCAGGCTCATCTTTGTGCATTCTGTCTTCTTGTAGTTTATACATAGTCCCTTCTTCTCGCTCTCCTTCGCTATCTTTCTTACTTCTCCCAGACCATTCTCTCAATCAATCGATTAAGTCCACTAAGTATGTCACGCGTTGCTTTCCTGTGTCCCTTTTTCTCTCCGTTCAAACTTCCGCACATGCTTGATTTTTAGTGTCCCCGAACTTTTAATCGGATTTCGGGCTCATCTTTTTGCTGATGACCATGTCTTTTAAATACTGTTCAGCTATTGATTGCCTTTTTCCATTGAGTCCAAGTACACACTGCCCAGCTCAGGGATTGAACTCGCAATCACTATACACAGAAAAAAAAAAAAACTATTAGGTTGGTGCAAAAATAATGTCGTTTTTTGACGTTAAAAATACGTCAAAAAACGACATTATTTTTGCACCAACGTAATATTTTAATATTTTTTGACTTGAACTCGGAATTTATATTCCAACGAAATTATAGCCTTTCCGTACATTAGCTAAAAAGCTGATGTTTACAATTTCTATTGAAAACCGTTCTATGCAGCTAAATCTATTTATAAGCACTTTTTTCAGAAACCTATAAAGGTGTCGAACCAGTTCAGTATGACTAACCCTTGATGACTTCTGTGCGATTACGCCGCTAATGTTTCAGCCTCTTCACCGATTCCAGACATTTTCACCGGTAATTACACAAAAATCGCAATTTTGTTTTTATCACAAGAGTTGATTCAATGTAGAATAGATAAGTTCAGTGTGTTTTGGATAAACATTTTTATTTGAAAAGTTTTTTTTTTTTTTTTTTTTTTTTTACCGTCCAGAGTGTTTTATCAACTAACGACCTTAGGACGCTAAAAGTAGAATTTATTTTTCTGGTAACGGTTGCTCCATTATGAATGAATTTAAGTATAAAAAGAATCACGAGTTGTAAACTTATGTATATTTTCCAGTTGACATATATTAAGAAACAATAGAATGAAATGTTTTACAGAAAATAAAGACATAATCTGATGGACACTCAATGATTCTTCTGCAAAATAACCTATATTTATTGCAAATTCCGATAACTTGTCTCATATTACTATTTTCAGGACTATGCCTCAATTCACTTAGGCGTTCCATTCTAGACTCCATTATAAACGATCAATATTTACCCAACCGAAGTAAATGCTTACTGACTAAAATATAAATGACCAATATTACCTATTCCCAAACCTAGCCTTATAAACTCGAATATATGACAACTAATTTCCTATCTACGTAACTAGTACATGTTTATAGACTTAAATATAAATAAGCAATGTCGCCTCTCTTGAACTGCTTACAGGTTCAAATATTACCGAATAATAACGGCTGTGGAGTAATGGATAGCGGCTCGGATTAAGGAATACCATTGGGAAAGGTATGAATCCTCTTCTTCTCCCACCCAGCAATGGATAAATATCAGGACAGACCGGGCAGCTCGGATTGAGGAATTGGAGAGCCGAGTTCGAATTCCAGTCGAATCCATTAGTTTCACTTACGTGCTAATACTCTTGGGAAAGGTATGAATCCTCTTCTTCTCCCCGACCAGCTATGTCGTCCTGGGTATGACGATAAACTACATCCGCGTCCTGGCTACTACGTCTAACACCATTGATCAGGAGCTTTTGAGGAGCGTGGAA
The DNA here is from genome assembly GCA_963932145.1 of Acanthosepion lycidas. Taxonomy (NCBI): domain Eukaryota; kingdom Metazoa; phylum Mollusca; class Cephalopoda; order Sepiida; family Sepiidae; genus Acanthosepion; species Acanthosepion lycidas. Next base: position 43,013,251 of record OZ010608.1, read on the forward strand.
CCAGCACTTAATTCCTGGTGTGCTCAATATCCACCATGACCCGGGATGCTATCACCTGTTAGTGTCCCAGCTATCGGTAAGTAGCTAACCCGAAACTGGGGTCAAAACACTATGTTGACCTACTGCGGGAAAAACATCTTCCCCCTCAGTTATGTATCGAAAGATACATGATCACCTAAGCGTGTATCCCGCATGGCACATAACTGACTGAACGAAGTAAAAGCTTATAGACTGCAAAATAAACGACCAATATGTATCGATCCCCAAACCTAGTAATTTTTTATAGAGTCAAATATAAAGAGCCAATATCTACCAATAACAACATCAAAGCTTACCAATTCAAATATAAGCGTCCAAGTTTTTCCCTCTCTTTAACCAAATAAATGCTTACAAAATCAACTATATGAGGGTCAGCTTAAAGCTTCATGTCCTAAACAGGTAACTCTCATGGAATGTGACCAAATGAAGTTTAATGTTCCACTTCTTCCAGCGTCGTTGAAGTGTTTGTATACCATTGATTAAGTAGTTTTCATTCTGTTGGTTAAAACAAAAATTATTCAACATCAGATATAAATTCATCATCACTTCTATATCATCACTGATAATCGTTCACAGTCAATTTTCTTTCATGCTGGGGAACAGATGATAGTCCGATGGGTCCAAATCAAGAGAATATAGAGTGCCATCAACCAGTTCAAAGCCACAGACACACACAGCAACCATTGAAACGATAGATTGTTTGCAGGCAAGTAAAAGTAGTTGTCCTGTGCTTTTGCTCTTGATAGACTTTTGTAACTATGTAGGAAAGTTAGTATAGAACACTCCATTGTTGGTGCGGCTCTTTTGAAGTGTTGTGGAGTGACTTCGCAGTGGAGGCTTGTTTTGTACTAAGTCGGTCCTAAAATGGGTTCGACGTACAAAACGTTAGGAACTTGATATAATAGGTATAACGCAGAGTAATCTAGTTGTGGTCACTGATACTTTAGTATTGGACTAACTGTCGTCCGACATCGACGGACTGATCGACTCACCGACTCCCACTTACTACTCCTACTTATTATAGGTTGGAGAGTCTATTAACTATAGAATATGTGAGTTCCGCTATAACATGAAGATAGTTAATAAACACAATAAATTTTGTATTCCGAAAATATGACGTTATCACTTTACTTTCAAATTAATCGACCTCAGCTTTCTTCAGATCAGGTGAGGAGAGGCGTTTCCATTGCATGGATTATCTCTTTGTCTCTGGCTCAAATTGATGAACCCAACATTCCTCCTAGGTTTGGAAACGTTCAAAGAAACCAATTGAATCTGCCTCAAATAATATCAGATTTCCTTGTGATGTGCGCTTTTGACCAAGATATGGTACCCACCGAGCACAAACCTTCGTCGGGCTAAGTTCATTGTTCACAACGTCCTCTACCCTCTAGGAATAGCATTTGGTCTATTTGGTTTAGGGTCAGTCGCCTGACACCCATTACTATGTGGTGAATACGATCAATCTTTGCCTCGGTGGGGGCAGTTGCAGACCTTGAGTCATCTCTTAGAATATCCCTTCTCCTGCTAAATTCAGTCATTGACAAAAATTGGAACATCAACCCATAATGTATCAAGCATATCCTGGGGAGAAAGGTCTTTTTAAGCAGGTACTTGACAAACCCAGGACGCAAAATTGTGTACATTTTCAAGAGAGACCTCTACTGGTTACACTTAAATAGTCAGATGTCAGTTTACGTGAAAAGAAACGATGCATATAATCAGTTCCTTTTTCTTTGTATCTGCCATCTCTTTTCAGGACGTAAGAGATCGTGGCTCTCCACCTCCCTCTATGCCGTTCGGCTGTCAAGTTCCTTCCCTCTGCTTGCTCCTCCATATCACTTTCTGTTATCCACTTGCTTAAGCCCGCCAGGTATGTCAGGTTGTTTTTCCTTGTCTCTCTCTTTCCCTCTATTCGACCCCGTGAGTATCAGATTCTCCAGGCCTTCCTTCCTCGTTATGTGTCACAAAAACTTCAGCTGCCTCTTCCTGATGGTAAGTATAAGCCTCCTCCTTGTTTGCATCATATCTAAGTTCTCATAATTGTTCACACACTCGGTCAATAATATCCTTAGCGTTCTTCTGTAGAACTACATCTCCGTCGCCTTGAGTCTCTTCTTCATCTTTGAGGAAATCGTCCAACATTCGCTGCCGTAAAGAAGAACAGATGTCACGTAACAGCTCAGTATTCGAATTTCGAGCTCATCAAAATCAGTACATGCAAGATTTCCTACCTCTTTCATCGTCAGCCTATGTACTTTCCAGTCCACCCCCATATCCCGAAACTAACCTATATATATTGAAAATTCCAGTAACTTGTTTGATATCATTATTTTCATGACAATGGCTTAATTCACAGCCTACCATTTTAGACCCCTCTTGGGTATGACGATAAACTACATCTGCGTCCTGGGTATGACGATAAACTACATCCGCGTCCTGGGTAAGACGATAAACTACATCCGCGTCCTGGGAAAGACGATAAACTACATCCGCATCCTGGGTATGACGATAAACTACGTCCGCGTCCTCGGTAAGACGATAAACTACGTCCAACAGCAAGGCCTCTGATCAGGAGGCTTTGAGGAGCGTGGAGCAACCTCTTAATTGCTGGTGTTCCCAGATCCACCCTGACCTGGAGTGGTAGCACCTGTTAGGGTCCCAGCTATGGGCAAATAGTTAACCCCAAAACTGATGTAAAAAGCATTTTAAAAGTGTAAAAATAGATTTTAATACCAGAAATACTTTGTAAAAAATTATTACCAGAAATAAATTTTTGGAGAAAAAAAATATTACCAGCAATTTTTTTGAAAAAAATAAAACCTATTACCAGCAGTACTTTTTTGAAAAAAATAATATTACCAGCCGTACATTTTTGAGAAAAAAAAAAACTATTAACAGAAATAGATTTTTGACAAAACAAAAATATTACCAAGAAAAAAAAATGTTGTCGGCATTAAATGAACCATTGAGGTTTATATACTGTAAAACAAATCAAACCAAACCAAACCAAACCATTTTAGACTTCAATATAAAGAGAAATATTTAGCTAACCCGGAACTACCAGTAATTTTTTACAGACTCAAATATGAATGACCAATACTTACTGTTGTGGATTCCGGGATGAAATCCGGTTTCAAATGAATGAGAAATGCAGAAATGAAATATAGCAAATAAATTGTATTGACGTAATAATACAATTGGTAATACGGTTAGTAGATCCAAAAATGCGGTTAGTAGCAATAATAATATATATATACAGTCTGGGAAATTCAGTATCGAAGTATGACTTCCTTCTGAGTCTACGTGCTCGCAACTGTGACTCCTACAAAGCGGTTACCTCACACTCTCACTCTCTCACTGTATCACTCCCGACTTCCGGCTATATACCGGCAGCAGTACAAATACACACTGGTCGAGTCCACTTGTATACAAAGGGGTGGACCCCTTAACACTTACCTATTTTCAAACTAAGTAAAAACTTATAGATTCCATTATAAGTCATGATTATTTTCCTATCTACGTACTTAGTAGATGTTTATAGGCTGGGGTATAAACACACAAAATGTACCTTCTTGAACCAAGTAAATGCTTACAGGCTCAAATACAACCCAACTGCTAACGAAGTAAAATCTAGACTTCAAATTAAACAGCCGATATTTGCTTATCCTTCCAGGCAAGTAAATGTAGAATCAAATATATATATCTATACTCACATCACATAAAGAATTACTTATTCGAGTATAAACTTCCAATATTTTCCCGTTGCTGAACAAAAAAATGCTTATAAACCCAAATATTAGCGACCCATTAATACCAGAATTATGGGATGTCTGCAATTCTTACGATTTTGGACATCCTCCTCGAAGGCATCCAATTGACTTTACGCTATATTTGACTTTCTGTTTGTATCTCAGAAAAGATATTCCAATATTAAGTTGATCACCTCGAACTTTCATCATTTCTCGCACTTGTCACCCGTGGAACTCTCTTACGATTTCTGGCATCCCTGCCACTAAGAATCTTCAAAATTTAAACGTGTTTTTAATTGCCATATTTTTGTGATGTCAACGAACACTTGTTTGACACTTGTGTAATTCCAATGAATAATCGTTGTTACTTTCGTAATACTTGTAGTAGAGACTTTGTAATCGCAAATACAAATATAGTAACGCCGTTGAACAATACTGGTGTCAGACGTCTTCGAATATCACTCGCGCTAATAGTACTTGCTCGATAATACTTGCTCGAATAGTAATCCGTATAGTGATCCGAATAAAGGAATAGTATAGTGAACAGAGTAGAGAATAACGGTCCATATAGTAATAGAGGATAGACTAGAAATGGAGATGAGAATATTAATAGAGAATAGAATTACAAATAATCATCATCTAGATGTCATGCGCTTTCCCATACATGCATTTTTACTATGGTCACGTGGTCTATTTAATTCAATAATCGGATCGCCTGTGTTTGTTCACTGGCGATCTATGTTCAACTCAAGTATCGGCAGCGACATTTTATTCCTACATAACACATATTCTATCTTCCTGAAATTGTTCTTTTATTGTTCTTTCTTCTCAATTCTGTCTTTTCATTCGCCTCCCCTCTTAACCTCTTGTAACCTCTTGCGTCTTCTTCTCATTACTGCTATTTTGGGTGTGAAATAGTTTAATTTTTCCTTCCGTTTGTGCTGTTAGGCGTCGAGGGGAGACACAGTCGTCTGTCATCGGCAAGGCGAGTGGCCCTGAGAGGAGATATCTCGTGGGCTATGACAGTGTCTGCTACTGAGTCGCTCCAGCGTCTTCTTGGTCTGTTTCTCGCTGTCCAGCCAGAGTACCTGAGGTTGTATGCTCGTATGGCTGGTTTGGTTGATAAGCAAACGTGTGTGGTATCTGAACCACTTGATCCTCTTTCGTTCGATGTGTTGTATGATTGGTATTATTCCTACCATATCTCTTATTGTCTCATTCACAATCTTTATTTCGCCTGGTCTTGTTCACTGTTTTCACCAGGCATTTCAGCGTCCTGGGTATGACGATAAACTACATCCGCGTCCTGGGTATGAAACAATAATGTTGCCAGCTATACGTTTTTTGGAAAAAAATAATGTTGCCAGCTATGCGTTTTTGAAACAATGTTGCCAGCTATGTGTTTTTGAAACAGTAATGTTGCCAGCTATGCGTTTTTTGAAACAACAATGTTGCCAGCTATATGTTTTTGAAAAAATAATGTTGCCAGCTATACGTTTTTTGGAAAGAATACTGTTGCCAGCTATACGTTTTTTTCGAAAGAATAATGTTGCTAGCTATACGCTTTTGAAAAAATTATATTGCCAGATATGTGTTTTTGAAACAATAATGTTGCCAGCTATGCGTTTTTGAAAAGATACTGTTGCCAGCTATATGTTTAATAGTACTGTATATTTAATATATGTATAGTTATATGCGTATGTATGTATATATATATATATATATATATATATATATATATATATATATATATATATACCTTAATTTGGCATTAAATGACCCACAGTGGTTGATATGCCATAAAACCCAACCAACCAACCAACCAGGCATTTTATCTCACAAGTGATCAGTTTCCTCTCAATGGTTTTTTAGGGGTCTATGTCTGTCACTGGTATGTCAGCGTTGGTAGGAAAATGGCGTTGGTGTGTTTTTTTCCTTGCTGCTCATGGAAATGCTAGGATGTTTTAGAAGAGGAGTAAGTTGCTAACTGACTGCCTTAGCTTTCTGAAGTCTGGTCTCGATTTCTCTGTCTAGTTTGCCGTTTTGTTCGGGTGATATGCATTTTTTAAAATGTCTGTGATCAAGCATTCTTAAAACATTGAGGCTTTATCTAAATCGGTTCGCAGACTAGTGTCGTTCACTTAGGAAGCAATTCTTATTTAGATATTTTTTCCAAATTATACCAGCAACTAATAACTAAGCATCGTTCGTAAAACTGGTCGAAATTATATGATTTCTGTGTGGAATCTATGAAACTGCTGCAGACAATATTAGTAAAATGATTGCACAGTAAACAGAATAAAATGGGGTTCAGGCCCAGGCGTTTTTCATTTCAAATTCCTAAACTTTTGCAAAAGAATCTGTTGTTTTAGCTCCTCTGTTTCTAACTCGTGAAGCCCTTTAATTTATTTGACTCCCTAAATATGAAAAGTATATGGATGTTCAAATTTATAAATATACGGTCAGATGATTCCGTTAGAAAAGAAAAACTGCACACCGAACAATGACCTTTTATGGATGCAGTGGCTTTTCAACAATCTTCCTTGGATTTTCATCAGCCCAAATACGACAATTCTGCTTATTAACGAATCTACCAAAATCAAAATGGGCTTCATTACTGTTATGGCACCATACCCATAATAACATAATGGACTATTCCATACGTAATAAATACTGCGCCTCAAAAGGAAGCAAGGAGTTCAGTCCGAAGTCGGGCGACCGGCTGATTGGTTGAACTCTCTGCCCTCGGGCGGGGAGGAACCCGAACGAGGCTACGTGGAAGGGCGGAGTCTCTTTCAGGGAGGTAGACTGACCCTGAACCCGTTTATACGGGTCCAAAGGGCATATTTTTGGCCGAGGCCACGGGCTCGGAGATCTCACGTTAAACCGGCCTTGTGCCACATGATGCCCTCGTGCCGGGGGGTGACTAAATACCGTTCAGATCGAAATCGGCCGACCGGCTGATTTGTTGAACTCTCTGTCTTCGGGCCGGGAGGAACCCGAACGAGGCTATGCCGAAGGACGGAGTTTCTTTCGAAGAGGTAAACCGACCCTGAACCCGTTTATACGCGTTCAAAGGGCGTATTTTTGGCCGAGCCCACGGGCTAGGAGATTCCACATTAAACCGGCCTTGTGCCACATGATGCCCTCGTTGGGGGTGGGGGGTGACTAAATACTGTTCAAACCGAAGACCGGCGACCGGCTGATCTGTTGAACTCCTTGCCTTCGGACGGGGAGGAACCCGAACGAGGCTACACCAATGGCGGCGTCTCTTTTAGGTGAGGTAAACCGAACCTGAACCCGTTTATACGGGTTCAAAGGGCATATTTTTGGCCGAGGCCACGGGCTCGGAGATCCCACTTTAAACCGGCCTTGTGCCACATGATGCCCTCGTGGCGGGGGGTGACTAAATACCGTTCAGATCGAAATCGGCCGACCGGCTGATTTGTTGAACTCTCTGTCTTCGGGCCAGGAGGAACCCGAACGAGGCTATGCCGAAGGACGGAGTCTCTTTCGAGGAGGTAAACCGACCCTGAACCCGTTTATACGCGTTCAAAGGACGTATTTTTGGCCGAGCCCACGGGCTAGGAGATCCCACATTAAACCGGCCTTGTGCCACATGATGCCCTCGTTGGGGGGGGTGTGACTAAATACCGTTCAAACCGAAGTCCGGCGACCGGCTGATCGGTTGAACTCCTCGCCTTCGGACGGGGAGAAACCTGAACGAGGCTACACCAATGGCGGCGTCTCTTTTAGGTGAGGTAAACCGAACCTGAACCCGTTTATACGGGTTCAAAGGGCATATTTTTGGTCGAGGCCACGGGCTCGGAGATCCCACTTTAAACCGGCCTTGTGCCACATGATGCCCTCGTGGTGAGGGGTGACTAAATACCGTTCAGTTTAAAGTCGGGCGACTGGCTTACCGGCTGATCGGGAGATCTCTTCCTTCGGGCGGGGAAGAACCCGAACGAGGCTACGCCGAAGTGCGGAGACTCTTTCGGGGAGGTAGACTGACCCTTAACCCGTTTAAAACGGGTTCAAATGGCATATTTTTGGCCGAGTCCACGAACTCGGAGATCCCACGTTAAACCGGCCTTGTGCTACATGATGCGGGGTGACTAAATACCGTTCAGTCTGAAGTCTGGAGTGGGGTAAGTCAGAAGTCCGTCAGTCAGTCAGAGCGAGCGAGTCAGTCAGTCGAGTCAGAGGCAGTCCGAAACAGAGTCGCGTTCAGACAATTACTGCAAGACATTGGAATAGTGATACTGGTCGAGACTACATTGTTCTCTCTACTAAACTTGATTGTTCGTACTAACACTTTCTACTTCTCTGTATATATTCCTGTTTGTAATATATCTGTCTTATTCCATACCCGTGTTCGAGTTCTTCTTTATTGGTTCTACCTTGGACTATCACCGTGGTACAAGGACCTGGACGATAACAATTAATAAAGAAGATTTTTTGCGACGATAGTTTTAAGGTATGCTATATTTATGGATTAAAGAGCTCAATATCAGGGATGGGGAGTCTATAAAAAAAATCTAGACACTGATGTCAACAACAAGTGGTGATAATTTGTTTCATGGTTGAACACAAATTTCAGAGCATGACGAAAGTTAAATATAGCATACCATAGCCTGAAGATTGCGTTTAAGAATGAAACAGACTGTCAACGATTGGTTCACTTATATTTACTAACAACGGTTCGGTCGCTGCATCTTCCGTCCTTCACACGCAGATAAAATTCGGATAAATCTTAAAGTAGCCAATCTCTTATGAATATTATTCTCAGCTATAGAACCATCTCCTCAAACAGCACATATTTTTCTTTGCTGTTTGTATTCTTCGAAATAAAGGAAAATACAACCGATGTCCCTCCATTTTTCATTTAAAACCTAAAATTCTCGGGTGATGTCAAAAACGATGTTAGTGTCTGTTGTTAAATGGGACAAAGGATGGCTTGTTTAATATTAACGCCTCGAAAGCTAAACTTTTCTCTATTAATCATCTGTGAGACCGCTTTCTGCCTTCCATCAGCACGGGTGATGCTAACCCCCAGGACACTTGAAAGAAAATAAAATCATTAGACTCTTAAACTTAATTCACATTTAAAATCAGTCCAAGTTATTTGAACACGCTAAATTTCACATATATCAATAGTCACTCATGAGTATTGTTGCAATATTTAGACTGAAGCTAACCGGTTCTCACTTGCCTTAAAAACAGTTCAAATGCGCGGCCTTGTGGTTGATGGATTATTTTCCAACCTACAACTTTTGCTTCTCCTGCTATTAAGAAGCCTTTATTTTATACATTATTCGCCAAGAGATTGAAAGTCATTTAGAATATATTTCGTGAAACCCAGTCGGTGTGAAGCCATTTTAGAACGCTTGTTACTGAAAGTTATTGCCATGAAATACAGTGTAAATGTTTCCAAAACTTATCGGAGGCAATTCTTTAGAATATGAAAGATGAGACAAATGAGTCTGGAGCTGGACAATCCTCACTTTCCAATTTTACAGATTTCAAAATTTAAAAAATAAATTAAACCCTAATTTACAGATTCCGACATCTGTCACAGATGAAATTTAAATTTTCATTATTGCATTATGACAAAATTTTAACATATCAGCAGACCACAGAGATACTTCTCTGCCCTCCATTAGAATGTCTGACGCTTAACTTCTTGAGAGCAACTCTCTGCGGTTGCTCGGTCTCACATTGACTGCTGACCTGAGATGGAACAAATACATTGAGTCAATTGCCTCGTCCACCGCAAGGAAAGTTGGCTCCCTGTGCCGCGCCAGGAAATTTTTCTCCCCAGAATCGATCCTCCAGAACTACAAATCAACAATTCGCCCTTGCATGGAGTATTGCTGCCATATATGGTCTGGTGCCCTTTCTATTCGGCTAAGTTTCTATTTGTGTTTATTCATATATATATATATATATATATATAAATATACATATATATATATATATATATGAATAAAGACAAAACGAAACTTTTCCAGTGAAACATGACCCAGTGCACATGTTAGTACTTCGTATGTCCATTCCACGACGTCCTTTCTTGAAGATTGACCACAGATTCTCGATTGGATTTAAATCAGGAGAGTTTCTGATCCAGTCTATATTACTTTGATTTGTTCACGAGCAATGTTTGCCAGTGTGTTCGTGCAGCGTTACAATTATCGTACACTTCCTTAGAGTAACGTCCATCGCAGACAATGGCCGTAGGACAACTAATCTGTGTAAATTTCTCGGACATTCAGGCCGGTAAATGTTGTTTAATACAGTTTATTATAAACAGAGAATTTACTTAAATATTTGCATCAATAAAAAGAATATAGAAACATAAAAATGTCTTAAAATAATTGTCGGACTTTGTTCATTTCATAATGTGTGACGTCATTTGTTTACATTGAGCAGATATGAATGTGCGTGAGAGATTCATAGAAGATTGAAGTTCAAATACAGTAAATTCGACCTTGCTAACAGAACGCTCCAATGTGGCCAAATCGGTTAAAGGCAACGTCAAACTAATATATACATATATATATATATATATATATATAGGATTGGTGAATTCGGAATAAATTCCAGTAACTAAAAGATATTAATGTCCTAATCTTATCACAATGATATAACCATTTAATTTAAATTCATATATATATATATATATATATGAAATGGACAATTATTTTAAGACGTTATTATGCTTATGAATTCTTTTTATAGATACAAATATATAAGTAAATGCTATGTTTATAATAAACATTTAAACAACATTTACCGGCCTGAATTTTTTTATTATAAACAGAACATTTACTTAAATATTTGTATCTATGAAGAGAATGTATACATTTTACATTTGATACGCCATGAGCAGATATGAATGTACGTAAGAGATTCATGGAAGATTTCAAGTTTAAATACTCTGTCGTGGCCAAATCGGTAAAGACACGTCAAGCTAAATGACGGTTCCATATAGGATACAGTTTCGAATCTTGTCGGAGGGCGAATATTTTCTGTGAAAATCTCTCGGATATTCAGGCCGGTAAATGTTGTTTAATACTGTTTATTATAAACATAGCATTTCCTTAAATGTTTGTATCTATAAAAAGAATGTATAAACATAAAACTGTCTTATAATAATTGTCGGACTTTGTCCATTTCTTTATATATATATATATATATATATATATATATATTATTCCTCACGACTAGTACGCGTTTCATACACCACACCTTCGTCAGGTGTTGAGTTATATTGAGCACTGTTTTATTAACACCAGCATTATATGTGCCATATATTAATAATCTTTCTTGCCATATCAAACAGTAGTGTTTCCCTCGCCATAATCAGGCTGCCGCTGCCTTCCTTGCCAACAGAAGAAACAATCAGCAACTTCCATTGTGGAATGGCTGACTGTAGTGCAGTTGTTCTTAGGGTCAAGTGTATAGAGCTTTAGATTTCGATCGTATAAGATATGTCAAGGAGGTGACTTTGCCTGGGGAGACGCTCCAAGTAATCTATCTATATAGATTGTCCTGTTCACTACCTATCTATCTACTAGCAGTAAAGCCCGCCGTTGCCCTGGAGTAAACTTCCTCTGAATGTCATAACTGTTACAAATTCATGACGGTCGTCTTCGAGTATAGAATCCAGAGGTTGGCAGTGAATATTTCGGAGACAGTAGGAAAGCGTACTTCAGGTTCGCAGTGGATATCGTAGCAGAGCGTCGTTCTTCCTTCTATCATCTTCGCACTGGTCCTTCTGTAGGGTAAACAAAGATGGCCGCCTTTATACACGACGGATACAATGTTCTGCGGCTTCTGATTGGTTAAACTTCTATTGGTAGACTATAATGGAAGTTAAGTCATTTGGATTGTCTCACTAGTCATATATATATATATATACTCAAAAAACCGTAACATGTATATATATATATATATATATATATATATATATATATATATATATATCACACATATATATATATATATATATCACAGGCACATCTATGTAAATATTTTAAGCCTCAAAATTGACCTGTATGTAACAATGTGATATATTTAACAAAAGAAAGTTCAGTTTTAATTAATATGATGGGAATCTGATTTATTGTTGTCGCCGTAAGAGGTTTAATAAAACAACGCAATTTATGCACTCGTTTAAAAATCGAAGTGAATTTTTCAAAGATAGATTTCCCCAAAATATACGCAAATGTAGGCATGGGAAAAATCTTTTACTTGTTCCCATTTTTATATAGATAATCTGATATATATATATATATATATATATATATATATATATATATATATATATATATATATATATTGTTACAAATTCATGACGGTCGTATTCGAGTATAGAATCCAGAGGTTGGCAGTGAATATTTCGGAGACAGTAGGAAAGCGTAGTTCAGGTTCGCAGTGGATATCGTAGCAAAGTAGCAGAGCGTAGTTCTTCCTTCTATCATCTTTGCCTGGTCAAGTTGGCACTGGTCCTTCCGTAGGGTAAACAAAGATGGCCACCTTTATACACGACGGATACAATGTTCTGCGGCTTCTGATTGGTTAACCTTCTATTGGTAGACTATAAAGGAAGTTAAATCATTTGGTTGTCTCACTAGTCCCATATATATATACCCAAAGAACCGTAACAATAACCGCCAGACTCATTTTGTACCCGCATGTAAGGCTGAAGTCTAGTAGAACTGATGGCCGCCCACGTAAAAAAAACAAAAAAAACTTAATGTACACAAGTTTTCAGTATTCATCAACACAACGGAAGAAAAATTGTAAGGCTTTAAAGTAAGCAATGGACAGCCAGGTTAGAATCAGACGTTTGCCATTACTAAGACACCTCCAATTAAAATTTGTCAAGTTCAATACGATCACGGGCCTTAGGAAGTTTTTGGTAAGTTGTGGCAGATGGCTTTGTATTCCGATGGGATGGTTTTATTATCCCTGAGTGCAAGACATAACATGAAGCCCTGTGTTAGTTGCAACGTAGTAAAACGCAAAAGAGTGAAAGGTAGACGCGTCTTTTGCCCAAAAGACAGCACTGTCACTACCGCAAACAGAACCACATAACGGAAGTATAGGAAGGTGCCGGGGCAATTACTTGTAAGTGGCCCAAATTTTTTTGTAATTTTTTAATAGCCAGTTGAGGCGAGCATGAAGCGTACGTAGCGTTACCTAAAGCATCCCTTATGGTAACGGGATAAACACACCAATGGTGTATGGCAGAGAACGCATATTATAACTCTGCATGCTGCTATTCTTTTATTATTGCACTTCTTTTTGCTGAGGCCTGAATTGCGTGGACGCACTCAACTTCTCTGACAATTAAACGAATCCACCTTCCCATGTATTGGTTTTGTGTTGCAACTGAATATGGTTACATGGTCAATATGTAAGTGAGAATGCAGCCATGGTGGGGTTTAAGTGATAAGGGAGCATCTGGTGAGCAAGACAACCTTTAATGAAATGTCTTAGTAATGGCAAGTGGATACAACGACAACCTTTAAATAAACCGGGTTCAAAAATGAAGGAACCTACGATGCAGCTGGCATAAAGATGTGTACATTGCGTTAAAACGTGACTGACCTTAGGCTGTAGGACTTCTGCGTATGTAATATTTTTAGCTTTGTTTGTTTGAGAGTAAACGTAAACAATATCCTTACTCCCGGCTCATGAGCAGCCTACGTAATGCTGTCTATGGGCGAAACACTGTTCACCTAAATGCAGACCTGCGACGCTGAGCGTCTGACCTTGCGATTTGGCCATTGTTGTTGAGCCGTGCTCGCCGTACACCAAGGCTTTCTGAAGCTCTGGCAGACTCAGTAGATCTGGAATTCCTCAAACGACGACTAGCGGTCTGCACAGGACTTTCTAACTCTCTGGCAGATGCAGTAGCGCTGACATTTCTTAAACGACAAATAGCGGTTTGTTGAGATTGTTCCGAAACCCTGGAAGATGCTGTAGCCGTAGCATTCCTAAGACGACACGAGGTGGTTTGTTCAGGGCTTTCTAAAGCTCTAGAACCTGCTATAGCGCTGGAATTCCTTAAACGCCTAAGGATTGCCTGTGTTGGGGACTCGGAAGCGCTGGCCATAGAAATGCGTATTGCGTCCTGTGAATTCTGTACTAAACGCTTCTCAGTTGAAAATCTAGCGCATCGTGATGACATAACTGATGCTACTGATCCCAGCTTTTCAGTCCGTTCAGTGATACTTTCCATGGAGATGCGGGTAGCAGAGCGTGAGGCCGTATGAGAAAGGCACAACGAAGTTTGCTCTGTGGTTTCCCTTGCCCTTGCTGCTCTTGTAGCGGAGGCAGCAGCCGTGCGCCGTCCAAAAAGTTTTCTTCTCTTAGGCGGAATTTCAACCAATTTTTAAAAAGAAAACGTAATAAAAGGTATGTAGGTTTTTTGAGCGCAAAAAATATGTGTAGTCTAAACATAGGCAAGTTAGAGGGATCCCAAAAATGTATGTAACTGTAGCAAAAGAGGATCGAAGACAAAAAAGTGAAGTTTAAAAAATTCAACTAAAGCTAAAACGGTAGTAGGTAATTTGGGAAGTAAATTCGATAAACGCGTAAACGGATGTAGTTATAACTAAGAAGCAAAAAAAAACCCAGTTTGGACACGTAATCAACAACTTGCGGTTTCCGTAAGAAGCGAATGAAGTGAGCCAAGTGTGGGACAGTAATCGCAGAAGTGTGAACACGCGTGCGAGCTATGGTATAAAGAGGCGGTTAGTCGCTTGACCTTGAGCGCACATACTAAGGTAAAGTACGTATGCACGTGCACATGCGTGCGTAAGAGAACTGCTCGCACGTATGATTGGATGGGCCCAAGGTTAAACGCTCGCAACCGTGCCAACGAGCTCGTGCAAACTTGAACAGTTGACGCGATTGGTTAAGCTCCAGCTGGGTTAGTCAAAGCAGTCCACAGTGGCGGATGACGTTTCAAAACAGTACCTGGCGTGTTTATTGTATCGGGTTTTTTTTTTATTGATAAATATGAAAGCTATGTAGTTCTTTATTCCAAAATAGGCATTGCCTTTTTGATTTTTTTTTATTGATCATAAGTTGAAAATACAAGTGTTTTTACACTTTATACGAACAAAATTTGAAACAATGTTAATTTTGTTTACTGATGGATGATGAAGGCATTTAAGTAGCACGAATTTAGATGAAAACGTGCGAGAACTTTCGGGGGCAGCGATGCGCGGTAGTAAAATTATAGCGAGTAGATGCCTTTTGCTACACGTAAACGGCATGAAAAGACATAACATTCCCCCGCTGTCCCCTCGAATGAAAAAATGCAATCAAATGTGAAAAATTAGACAAATTGGACAATTAAGATGAGCCGACTCTTTCCACTTGGCTTAAAAGTGGTGGCATGAAGTGGTATGAAATGTGTTAGTGATATCTCACTGAATTCAATCCTATGCTTTAGTAGACTAAATGAGCTACAAACACCTAAAAAGCAGCAGTTTCACCTTTTTTTTTACTGATTTTTCAGGTAAGATTTGACATGTAGCTCTGTAAATCCCTTTTAAAATGGCCTTGACGTTTACTTTATTGTGCAAATGCAGAACACATGGAAAGTAATGCATGCCTGCATTGGAACATTAAAAGATCCTTTTTAAAAACCATGGTATGAGCGTTAAATCGTGAAATAAAAGTAGGCTACCTGAAACCGCTACCCCATTTAGGATGCTTGATGCGCGCACGCGTGCCCCTCCCACCCCCGGTCACACATGATCTCACATGGCGCCCCGGAGCGTGAATGAGCCAATCAGCAGCAAGCATTACCCATGACTAATAAAATTAACCCAATTGGCTTTTGGAGCGCAAGGTTTGGCTGCGACAGAAATCCCTCATTGTGATAACTTTTGCATCCGAAACCAAAATATGGCCATTCTTGTCTTTTCTTATTCCCATATAAGCACTTAAATCCGACATTTTTCTAATTATGCTACCGCTATTAATTCTGACATGAAAAGTGTCCATATCTGCTTGAGTGCAGTGAACGCACATAATTACACACGTGTGTGTCCAATCAAACATTTTTATAAACTCGATAATATTGATTTAAATCAATTGTTGGCACTGTCATGACGTCCACAGGACCATTAGCAGTAACTGTGTCAAATTTGGTTGAAATCGGTTTAAAAATGTAGGAAATCCGATCAAACATATAAACGAACAGACACACTCTTATCTCTCTATCTATCTATCTATCTATCTATCTATCTATCTATCTATCTATCTATCTCTGTTCATTATCTATCTGTCTATTCCCAAACAAGGACTCCTGTAGATGTTGTCCTAGTGTTGGTGTTGATTCTGGTTGGTCATTCTGCTATCACTCTTTCTTTTTCGTTTTTTAGGACATGCAAAACTCATTTTTCATCGTTTGAAAGGGAGGATGAGCGTTTTAGCATACTAACTATGTTCAAATTAGATTATACGCTGTATGTAAGTTCTTCTAAACATAGTTGTAGCATGAACAACAGAATAGCGTGTGTTGAACACAAATCTCCCTGAGCAAGCCTATGCGGTAGACCATCCTAGCAGACAATAGTTGGAAACGAAGCGTCAGACATACAGTTGATACTTATTATTTAAAGTTATATGACAATCGTCATGGGTGGTAAAAAATATAACCCCAGAAAAGAACCAATATATTGTAATGTAACTGAACGATTGAAACACGTCGTTGGGAATTGCAGGTTGAACAGAGATCACAGAACAATCAAAAAGGGAAATTGAAAAATAAGTGAAGAAATAATGATAATATATTTATATATCTATCATTCGTCCTTGATTTGAATATTGCTGCCATTTCTATTCTGGAGATCCTGCTATATATTTAGAGATTTTTGATAAAATCTTAAGAAGAATCGAATACTCAAAAAGGAACCAAGATTCCCTCTTCGCAAGTTTTCAAAATTAAATCCTGAAAGTCACTATAAGCTGAACATTGCCGCATATAAGAGACTAGCAGCATGGCCCGGCGTTGCACGTGCTTGATTCAAAAATCGTACGACTCGTACAGCAATCGCTATCACTTGACTTAAAATATTTTTACCCTTCCTTGTTTTTAAAGGAGTGTCCATTAGCGTCCTGATGTTGCTACATGCCTTACTTCTTGCCTATCTCAAACTGCGAATATTTTTCTTAGCTCTATACTAAACATTAAATCTGTTACGAAAAAAGAACTAAACAAAATGAACACAAAACGATCAGCTTTAAAAAAGGACTTGTAACTGGAAAAACCGAATGAAAAATGAATGTTAACAACAAATACTTTTTCACACCTAACCCAGTTCTGCGGAATCAGAATCAACGTTGAGTTTAAGCAAGCGAATGAAACAATTGGAATAAAGTGCCATGCAGATTTAAATTTTTTCCACTTGTGACGAATGCAGCTATCGATTTTTTTTGGCATGCTAGCATGTTAGTTAATATTCGTGTCAGTCAGCTGTTGGCTCTCACGCTGGCCAATAGAATCTTTCTCCCTATTCGTAGCAGCCAGCTATAGGCTCTCACTCTGGCCAGTAGAAAATGGCCGCAAACTACATGAAAACTGCCGTAGAAGGATGAAAAAATCGATTATTTCCACTATCGATGGGAGTTGAGAAATGCAATGTCGGTCTTGGCTTTCTCGCTAACTTGGAGCATGTGCATGTAAATTTTGGTGCAAACCGTCGAAAATTGCAGCCGTGCATTCGTTACACACACACACACACACACACACACATTCTGCCTTTTATAGATAGAGATGATAAGCTAATTTTAGATGCAGTTTGTTCGCATTCTAACCTGACCACACAACAGTTTGTTGATTCATAATCTACAGCGGTGAAATATGAAATAACATTCCGAACACCTTAGTTTTACTTTTGTAGATTCATCACCTCTTATAAAGGAAATATACACTCTAATTCAAGACGATTTAATAAACTTTCTTATCCTTTCAAGAATACTTCAAAAAAATATTGTTTCCCTCGCTCTAATCAGACTGACGCTATCTCCCTTGGCAACAGCACCAATTATCAACAACTTCCATTGTGGAATGGTTGACTGCAGTGTAGTTGTTCCGAGGGTGGAGTGTATAGCATGTAAGGTTTCGATCCTAGAAGATATGTTAAGGGGGTGAATTGGCCTGAGGAGACGTTCAAAGTAATCTATCTCTATGCCTTAGCCTTTCCATTATCTATCTATGTTCATTATCTAACTGTTCTCAAACAAAATCTTCTGGGGATGTTTTTCTAGTCTTGGTGTTGATTCCGTTTGGTCATTCTGCTATAACACTTTCTTTTTCATTTTATGCTGACATGCAAAACCCATTTTTCATTACTTGAAAGGGAGGCTGAGAGTTTTAGCGTTTTATCCACTGTATCTAAGACTGACGGTAGTGCAGTGGTTCCAAAAACTTCTGTTACCCCTTTATCTTCCAGGCCACATCCATATAAAGATATTTCGTTCTTGTTGTTAGTATATTATATAAAAATATGTATTCATCACTACACAAAAATTACCATGTTTCGAAACCAAAACCTAAATCTTAATTAAACATAAAATTATATAAAAATGATAATAAAAACCAGAAAATAATTG
The DNA here is from genome assembly GCA_963932145.1 of Acanthosepion lycidas. Taxonomy (NCBI): domain Eukaryota; kingdom Metazoa; phylum Mollusca; class Cephalopoda; order Sepiida; family Sepiidae; genus Acanthosepion; species Acanthosepion lycidas. Next base: position 43,031,685 of record OZ010608.1, read on the forward strand.
GTTAGGTATGAATCTAATCGTTCTCCAATCATCTATGTTTTATCAGTAATTCTTTATATCTTCTCCTCCCCCACCAAAAAAAAAAAAAAAAAAAAAGAAAAAAAAAAAAAGAATTCTAATAATCATGAAATATTATTTGGGTTTTTTATAAAATAAAATGGGTACATAACCCGGGGAAAACGAATTAACAAAACAAACTTAATGTTAGCCTTGTTTTTGGGGTACTAGAACACGAGGCTGAGGGTACGATGGCTTGGCAAATTTCTACAGTATTAGATGTAGAATATTATTTGATTTGAATAATTTCAACACACTAAATTTAACGTCGAATTAAATTTTAGATCGATCGAATAATCTTTAATAAAATTAATTCATTTTATTTTGTCTCATTACTGCTGCCATTGATGGAAGCTTACTGAAGACTAACTTTGCAGTGAGCTTAATGACAATAGTATAATTTTTTGCATCATATTATGATACCACAAAGGAAAATTTGTGGTTTCCGTAAAAAAAAAAAAAAGGCCTCAGTAATAAATAACAATTCTAAAGCGATTCATAGGTCTCTAGTCTGTCTGTTCATTTGCTTCGCTTCTGTGTCTTGTCCCTTGATGATTATGGCCGTTAACAACCTCCTATTCTTGGTATACCTGAGCACCGTTTGTACGTATACCAAGCTTTCCGCCCCCCGTTCCAATATTAATCCACACAAGGTCGTCGTGAAGATGCCTTGGATTACCTCCCTTGAAATACAATTAAACTTCTTTCTTATTATGTATATAAGATATTTCAGCTTTCTCTTTGTGATTCTGAGTATAACTGTTCTTTTTCTTACCGTTTCTTCAAGAATTCCTCGTTGATTACTGGCTCTGTCCATGGAATTCTCAGCATCTTTGCAAAGAACCACATTCCTATTCCTTCCAGTTTTCTCTTCATCTGTGATGAGATTGTCCCGCATTCACTGCCATACAGGAGGATTGATATCACCTAACATTTTAGCACTCTCTTTTTCTATTCTAAATAATTCTTCAGGTCAAGCATTGAACAGCTACGTTCCTGAAGGCGTGACACGGAACACTCCACAAACTTTACATCTCCTTTCACAAAGAGTGATGTTCGTTTTCTGTATGTGAAATATTATATGTGAAGAGAGCGTGAGAGAAAGTGAAAGAAAGAAATTAATAAAGATTTAAAGAAAGAAGGAAAGAAAGAAAGAAAGATTGAAGGAGAAATGGTCGATTGGTTTAAGCAAATTCAATTTAAAAATTCAAAGAATATATTAAGTTAAAATATGTTCTCTTTGTAAGGATTCTCTCTCGGCTGCAACTCGCCATTTGCTTTCCTAAAAAAAATTCTTCGTTCCTCCCCCAGATCCCCACTAAAAAAAAAAAAAAAAAAAAACGAAATCAATTTTTAAAAGGATTCTTCCGACAGGTTCTAATTAAAGAAATGTTGAAGTGTAAGGATATGCTCTAAACGGGTGAAGAAAATTTCCCTTTGTGTAAGAAAGGTTGGTTGAAAAAATACGGTGCAAAAAAAAACAAAAAAAAACAAACGAACAAACACCCCCCCCCCCAAAAAAAAAAAAAAGAACGCCAACTTCTAGTGATTGAAGTATTGTAATACCTTCGATAAGATCAGCGGTTTTGCAATTAATATCTCCAGGGGAATATTCCTCGGTTGTGTAGAAAAAAAAATAACCAAAAAAAAAAAAAGAGATTAGCATTTAATTGAGCTGAAATGTCAGTCAGTGTAGTGGAAATATTATCATCATCATCATCTATCCTATGAGCGTGTGGGGTCGTAGGTTGCTATTGAGAAAACTCTACCCCAACAGTCTCAGATGACCATTCCCGTTTCGAGAATGTTCATCCATTCTTTGATTTTAATCCAGCTGGGTGCTAACAAGCCTACTCACCAGGGGAAAAAACAGGCGTGGAACCGATTTATTGCCATTTGACACGCACATGTGGCGGGTTACAAGATACCATTAGCAATTCGACGATGCCAGTATACTAGGATTTTTAGCCAATCCTTATTGCAGACGCCTGGCTCAGGCACAACGTGTAGTTTATACTGCAACTATGCTGAGCGGACCTTAGTTACAGTTTCTGGGAGAGAGCGCGTTATCTAGCGTGATCAACAAGCTGAACAAAGCCAGCACGCCTCGGTCACGATGACTTGTGATTTCGTGCTAGCACAACCACCGCCAGTCACCAAAGGTTCCGTCTATCCAATGGTGGTCCAGTTGCTTTCCAAAGCTGGGATCGCCTCCTTCAGACGGATAACATCAAGAAGTCACCTTACTGAAAATTCGACGCCGTGTCTCATGGTCAGAAAGCGAACGTTCTAACCACTCGGCCACGTGACCATACCGAGCACCTAGTGAGGATTGAACTCACGACTCAGTTGTAATTGTTCTAACGAGACAACCGTTACGCAACGTCAACGAGCCTAAATTATTTTCTAATCGTAACTTCACGCCGAAGTGGCCCGGCAACAATCGTAGACTGACCTGGCATATATTCGGCATTGTAAAAAAGTGCCTATTGAAGGCCTCACTTTCGTATGTGATGTCCTGAATTATTATTTATAATGATATCTCGGTTAATTTTGCCATTTTTCGAAGGCCGAATCTCAAAATTTTGATTTTTACCACAGGTCGTACAAGTATTAGCCTTCACAGCTGTTTTCACTTGTAGGCATACTGTGACCTTGTGTGATTTCCAATCTTCAGCAGGTTTGTAAAAAAAAAAAAATGATATCAGCCTCCTGCACACCTCTGTTGTCTAATGCTAATTCAGATTTCAATCCACTAGGACAATTCTCTGTGGAAAACTTGGAGCCCTAAACCTAAACTCACTACTGATAAGTGTTGCTGCTGGTTGTCTTTCTTCACTGCACTCACTGAACATTTTCTCTTTTGTTAAAGCTGCAGCTGCTGCTGCTGCTGCTTGGGTTTTTTCTTTCGTTCTTTTTTTTTTCTTAGCAGCTCCCATATCATATTCATGGTTATGCATAAACACTGATTCTTTCCGACGTCTAACTCCCCTCGATTCTTCCTTGTCCAGTACCTTCACTTTATTTCACGGTGATGACTACTCCTTTCCCTCTATACACGATCAGCCATGCCCGATTTTTTTTTTATCTAAATCCGTCACTACGGCTTTTCGATTTCCCAGCTGCCTTACTTTTGGGGGAACTTGTTTCATCTTTATAGTCTCTGTAGAAACTGCAAGGAATAAAAGTACACGCAGTTTTTGGTCATGTTCTCTCACATGTCTAGGTAGATATTTCTCCGTAGGGTAGAGCGGCTTCTGAATATTGTCCTGGTGTGGTATGAACCTAAGACCTTCTGAATCCTTACTGATAATCGCTTAAAGTAGTGAGAATGTGGCAATCTTCTGGTACTCGTTTTTGACTCAGACGCTGATATTTATCAGGTTAGTTGTTATTCTGAATGGTACGCTTGTTGCTGATCATTTCTCGTCAATATATGTCTGGGTCACCACTTATGTTTTCTTTTTTTTTTATTACCAGGTGTAAAGTATCATTAAATAATTAATTTCTTCACAGCGCATCGATGGTGGGATTTGAAATTCAGTTATCCTCCGGTAAAGGTTGGCTTGTAATAAACGAATGTCTTGAAACCATTCTCTTTTATTTGTCATTATAAGACCTAGGAAGGTTAACTGATTATTATTATTATTATTATTATTATTATTATTATTATTATTATTATTATATTATTATTATTATTATTATTAATCGAATTCAGCCGATATAAGGCAGTAAAGAAAGTAACACACCACGGATTACAGGGTGTGGTAGAATGAGAAACAGAAACATTACTAATGAGCAAGAACAACAAGAACCATCAGGTGGACAGTCGATAGCAATTGACATTGCATTTAAATTAAAGATTAAAGTTGACTGGAAAGCATGGAGCCGATAGAGAGTTCCACAAGCGAGAGAAGAAACGTTTAGCACAGAATCTACGGTTACATCTAGTCAGCTCAACTGTATATTGATAAAATATCGACGACGGTGTAGTGCTGAGCTTGAATTCAAAAAAATATCTTATTTTCCTCTTACATTGTGAACTGGATCGAGTTTCTTATTGAGTTCATATCGGCCCAACATGATTTACACAACTTACTGGCGCGAACAGAGTGTGAAGGTTCCATCTAAGTATCTCAGCCATAATGTTAGCTCAAGTGGTGTCGTTTCTCTAGCCATTTCTTAGAAGTATTCTATGTACAGGGTGTCCATAAAGTTCGTGTGCACTTTAAAAAATGTACTACTTTATTTGTATTTGCGATAGAAATAATTTGTAAAAAGGATTAGAAAGAAGTACATCTGTATTTTTTAAGGTTTTATTGAAATTTTATTTATGTTTCCACATGTCCTCTATCATTAGCAATAAAAAGTGTAATAATATTTTGCAGTTCACGGAAAACATTTGCCAACTGATTTACAGCAATGCCTGAAATCACATTAGTTATTTTAACTATACTTAAAACTAGGTACATTAAACTTTACAACATTTTTTACAGATTATTTCTATCGCAAATACAAATACAGCTATACATTTTTTAAAGTGCACACGAACTTTATGAACACGCTGTATTTGTTCTCCATCACTGGTGACTAGGGTGAACCCATAGCCAAACATTTTTCCGGGAAGTGTTTGTCTGACTCTAGTTAGAAGAAGTCCGATTCTAGTCGGTTTCAGACCACAGTCAGTATCTCCTTTGTAGGAACCCTGGTGAAGAGGCTCACCACATCCAAGTTTACCGTCGGATTGCTATGGATGGAAACCCCTTCGGATCAATTCCCAAATATGTTCTGAGTTTCTATAATAATACGAGGAATTCTCTGTTAGAGCGTTTTATGTACTTAGGAATTGTTCAGTCGATAAAAATGCTGAAACCCCGCAGTTGAATATAGGACCCAGAAGAATACCATCTTTGTGAAACTTGGGACGATTGTTGGTGGGGGGAATTTGTTGACAATGTAATTGCAAATTCTATTACTGGGCGGGGCAGTGTGTACATCAACTTATTTTAAACAAGGTGAGCAATAATGGAACAGCGTGAAAAATAACTAGACACGATATCCTTAGACAGGGGCACTGAAATGAGAACACTCTACCTCCGTAGATTAAATAACGGCTTCATTTCGTAATTCACGCTCGGTAAACAGTATCGCTTTAAAGCCTGATGATGACCGGAGGGTACAACGACCGAAACGTTCTAACAACAACAACAAAGATGGGGAGAAATGTAAGAATAAAAACAGTGTAAATAATAATCGTTCTTTTTGTTTCCATTTTCCTGAAAATTTACTGATTAATCACAAGTCCAATTAATGGTATTCACATCATCCTTCTATCGAACTGCCTAGTCTCTCTAACAAATTGTAACAAAACTTTTAACACCCAACCGTTAGAATAATACAATAGACCTTCTTACCCATAATACATCATTGATCGGCATATATAAAACAGTCAAGCCAAAGCAAAAGTCACATGGCCTGAAGATGGAGTTTAAGCATGAATCAGACTGTCACCGCTGGATGTTGACATCAAAGTTCACACACACAAACACACACAAATATATATATATATATATATATATATATATATATATATATATATATATATATAAAGAAATATAGTCATAAGGTGTGCTATATTTATGGAATAAAGTGCTCAATATCAGAGATAGAGCGTGTGCAAAAATAAAAGTGAACATAGAAGTCAACACTTAGAGGCGACAATCTGTATTTTTTTTCAAGAGCATATATTGTCATTAACAAAAAAACAGGCCTGACGATTGCATATAGCATGAAACAGACTGTCGCCTCTAAGTGTTGACTTCTATGTTCACTTTTATATATATATATATATATATATATACACATTGACGAGCTGTGAAACAGCGAAACAGTCTGTTTGTTAATGACAATATATGCTCTTGAAAAAAATTACTTCCGTTGAGCTCTCGAGGAGAAAAGTCAATTTGTAAACAGTGACGATTACTGCTGTTGATGAAATGCTTTATGACGAATGGTGTTCTCCCAATCACTGGCGTGTTTATCTAAGAATAAGAATTCACCTCCATCCTTGATGCGCTGTGAAACACCACAACAGTCTGTATGTGGATGACAATACACACACACACGCACACACAGACACACAGACACACACACACACACACACATATATATATATATATATATATATATATATATATATATATATATATATATATATAATTAGAAAAAAGGGTACCGATGAAATCAGTACGAAAAACGTTTATTGATATTAACCAGGTCACCTACTTTCTCTCTCTCTCTCTCTCTCTCTCTCTCTCTTTGTATATATATATATATATATATATATATATATATATATATATATATATAGATAGATAGATAGATAGATAGATAGATAGATAGATATAGAGAGATATAGGTAATAGTCCCTTGATATATAAAACAAATGAATCAGAATGATTTAGGCAGCAATCCTACTTTCGTGCACATTTCATTGAATACGACAGACAAGGTGCTTTGATTTATTTTTTTATATACAATTTCTCATGCGATCTAATATTTTTTCTTTGTCAGATTATAAATTTATATTAAAACTGTTCGAATGTTCTTTCATTCCGAGCGCTTCCGGCTATAAATGTAGCTGTTTTCAAGAAGTTGAATAAGAAATAGTTTGTTGCATGTATAAATACACAAAATGTAACTATTTAAACTATTAACTATTTAAATTCTTATTTAACAGTTCAAATATTTCATCCTTGAAGATGACTAAATGTATAGACGAAAGCGCTCGGATAAAAAGAACATTCGAACAGTTTTTATATAACTTATCATTTCAAAAGAAAAAAAAATTAGGTCGCATCGGAAATTGTATAAAAAACTAAATCAAAGCACCTTGTCGTATTCAAGGAAATGTGCATATATATATATATATATATATATATATATATATATATATGAACACACACACATACACACACACACATATATATATATATATATATATATATATATATATATATATATATAAAGGCAGAAGTTTAGTTTATTGTATTATTTTCAATTAAGATATTGTCGACTAGGAGCAGAAGAGATTATGAATAAGAGATGAAACTGCTTGCTCGCGGTCGAATGAAGCACTAGACTGTTTATTCACCGGAGTTAGGAGTAGCTGAACTATATTGAGTCTACTTGGTATCCTTTTGGTCACCGACGCCCGATGGCTCACTGGTATGACGCTTTCGTTGTATCGGAACGATCCGTGTTCGATTTTCGGCAGTGGATGTGTACTACTGATGAGTCTCAAACTGAACAAAACATCCGTCCAGTTCTTTCTGTTGGGGGTTTCTTATTCTAGATTCAATGAATTATTATGTGAAATAATTAAATCTACAATCTTTGTATGTATATATATATATATATATATATATATATATATATATATATATATATATATAAACTTGTGTCCGTGTACAGCCATTACTACATATCTTTCTAGAGAAAATATACTGATGTGCTGAGCCCAGCCAGAGACCTACATATTCTGGCACAAACAGGGCGCTTAAAAGGTCAAACAATGGGTGGTACATTATTATGCAATTTAAAACTTCGCATGAAACCGCTTTTGGACCCGCATATCTTACCACAAATACGAAATTGCACTTGCTAGTCTTTCTACGGTTTTATAGTCAATTGCCACCTTCCACTGGTGCTCTCTCTCTCTCTCTCTCTCTCTCTCTATATATATATATATATATATATATATATATATATATATACACACACATGGGGGTAACGCAGGTATCTGCTGATCCTTTTCCTTCTAATTAAATTCTTAGTTGAGCGCTTGAATTTCTCGCCAGTTCAGATAGCACCATAAACTTGGCTCTATAGCCTTATATGGCAGCTAGTCTAGAATGAGAAGTTTCAATTCAGAATGTCTAGAATGCATAGCACACAATTGCATTTTTTCCACAAGAAGGCATGGTGATTCATCCATAAGTAAGAAAATGAATCTGTGGAGAAACATGATAGCCAACATGGTGAAGTGATACGGTGTTAAAATAAAAGTAGATTAATATGCTTTGTTATTATCCGCAACTGTCGCGAAAACAATGTTTATATGGAATAGTTATTTGTTTAGATAGTTTCTATGTGTGTGTTTCTTGTTTATTAAAAATTACTGGTTTCAGATGAAAAGATTGTTTTTTTTTTTTGTCATTTTCTCAAAGCAATTAACAGACCGACAGTTTGTATATTCGAATATTACAAGCTGCAGGATTCAGTCGTTTCTGTTTATTCCCCGACGTAATTTATTTGATTAAATACAAAATGACAATGATGAAAGTTAGGAGAGAGACGGAGAGAAAAAAAAAAAAACAAAACAAAAAAAAAACAACAAAAAAACAAAAAACAAAAAAAAACAAAAGAGAAAGTTAAATAAAAACAATCTATTCGTAAACAAACCACAAGCAACATATATATGAATTTTTGTGCTTCTTTTTTTATTTTTGGTTGTTTTTCCTTTACTTTTTCATATGTGATTCTTTTTGCTTTCGATAATTTTTTGGGCTGATGAGTCTTCTATCTGCAATAACAGAGAAGTCGGAATAAAATGATTCAGTTTAATAGATAAATTAAAGAAAATCGAGAAATACTTTGGACCAAAATAACAGTATTTTGACAAAGAATAGTTTAATATTTTCCACAAATACATGCGCTCATAGAACACACATGCTTCACACCACACTCATTCACTATATACATACATACACACACACACACACACACATATATATATATATATATATATATATATATATATATATAAATATTTAAACATATATTATTAAATATAACCGATATTGAATGCCTATTATGTTTGATTATGAGCCATTCTGATGATCGAATGTTTGAATTAATTTCTGGTAAAAATAAAGACAACAATTTTCCAACATTTAGATACTTTTTTGTTAAGCTTTCCTTGATTCAAGCTTTCAACTCACATGAGCCATCTTCAGAGTGGTTATGCAGACTGAAGAAACTATTATTGATGGAAAGCACAGTAGGTGCAATGGGTCGTGTTTATAATATTGTAATATTAAATAGCTTTGTTGCACTTTCGAGCTAATTTCAATATAATTTATTGTTTGTATAAAAAGGTTATATATATATATATATATATATATATATATATATATATATATATATATATATATATATATATATATATAGGTAGGTAGGTAGGTGAGGGCAGGTTCCATTCCATGGCCTGAACTTTCACTCGACCTCCGTTCTTTGGATTTGTATATGTGGGCCAACCTAAAGTAATTGGTTTATGCAGATATGCTACATCATCCTGTCATGGGAACAACGTGTAGCAGTATTTGAAAAGGCACGCCAGTCAATATATATATATATATATATATATATATACATATATATATATATATATATATATATATATATATATATATATATATATATACTAGAGCATCTATAGACTCGTTGGATTCCTTTTAAAATGAGTTGGATTTAATTCATGATATTTTAACTTGTATATGCAATACAACCTCTTGTAATAATTATCATCACTCACATTATACAATAATACTTAGATCAAGCGCAATAATAAATTAATAATAACTTTTTATGATACATATTTGCTTCTCCTTTACATGTATTTCCCTATATGTAATGGGGGCAAACCAACGTGCATTTATTTATTCATTTACCATCATGGCATGTGACACAACTTGTCACGCTACAGATCAGCACTATTCATATCGCGGGTTTATAATTAAACACACACACACATACACACACATATATATATATATATATATATATATATATATATATATATATATATATATATATGGTTTATCAAAATACCTTTCCTGACACCAAATCAAAGTAAAACAATCATATAAATATATGTTCAAGAATGCCCACGTTAAAAAGGCCTTGTGCCACATGATATCCTCGTGAGGGGGTTGACTAAATATCGTCAGTCGAGTCAGCACTTTCTGTGCGACTGTTCAATTATACTCTCTTCCTACGGACGGGAGGAACCCGAAGGAGGCTACGCCGAAGAGCGGAGTCTCCTTCGAGGAGGTAGACCGGCCCTGAACCCGTTTATAAGGGTTCAATGGGCATATTTTTGGCTGATCCCACGGGCTCGAAGTGCCCACATTAAAAAGGCCTTGTGCCACATAACACTCTTGTGGTGGGGTGACAGAATATCGTCGGTCGACTGGCTGTTCGGTTGAATTCTCTGCCTTCGGGCGGGAGGAATCGAAAGGAGGCTACGCCGAAGGGCGGACTCTCTTTCGGAGAGGTAAACCGGCCCTGAACCGGTTTATACGGGTTCAATGGGCATATTTTTGGCCGAGCACTCGGGCTCGGAGATCCCACGTTAAAAAGCCTTGTGCCACATGACGCCCTCGTGGGTGGGGGGTGACTGAATATCGTCAGTCGATGTCGGACGACAACTAGTCGAATACGAAATTATCAGCGACCACAATTAGATTACTCTGCGTAATACTTATATCAGTATATATGTTCCTAACGTTTTGTACGTCGAACCTATTTTAGGACCGACTTAGTACAAAATCAAGCCTCCACTGCGAAATCACTCTATAACAGGGGTGCCACAGATCCTGTCGTAGCAACGCGAGACTAAACAGCAACAAAGATTGGAAGACGCGGCTTCCCTCATTCTGGAAATGCAATCTGACACAGCCGTGTAGTCTCGCCTCCATGACCGTTCACGTGGCAGTAAGTAAAATTCATATCCACCTACTCACGATATGAATATCCTGCCATGCCTCAGTTAAATCACTACAGCACATTCAACGTCGAAGAGGGATAAGCCACAAAGTAGAGGAATAACAAATGCAATCTAGTTTATATGGCAACACAGCACAATCTACTGTAAGCTTAATTTAAGCATAACTCAAAAAGTAAGGATTTGCATATATGTTCATATGCAGTTTTGGTTTTGTTTTAGTGTGAGGAAACCGCCCACTAATTTCTGATACAGCCTATATATATATATATATATATATATATATATATATATATATATATATATATATATATATATACATCTGGGTATATATATATATATATATATATATATATATATATATATATATATATGTATACCCAGATGTAAAAGAGCGAAGAGTAAGATTTTAGCGTTCAAAACATTAATTTAAAACAGGGCTCAATACAAAAGTAGAGCAATAAATATTTATTTATTATGCACTGTTACATTAGAACACGGTCATACCCACTACAAAACTGTACATCTTGTTTCAACGTTAAAAAACAATTCTAACGTTTCATCAGGTGGGAAATAACGATGCTACTATCGTGATTTCCCACCTGATGAAACGTTAGAAATTTTTTTTAACGTTGAAACAAGATGTACAGTTTTGTAGTGGTTATGTGTATGTTCTAATGCAACATTGCATAATATATATATATATATATATATATATATGTATATATATACATATATATATGTATATGTGTGTGTGTATTATTATTTGTGTGGAAGTGTATACAGGATGTTCAAATAGAAATAGAGAGGCAGAGATATCACAACAAAAACACCGTTGTCGCAATTAACTATTAAAGGCAACATACGACAAATATTTTTGTTTAATTGTATCTCCTTAGAATTCTTAATGTCACGTCTTCAGGAAAAAGGGAGAAATGTTTTTGAAAATGGCAATAAAGAATGAAAGAAAGGGTAGAAAAGGTAGTAAAAGACAAATGGTAAAAGAAAGAACCAGGAATATAACGGAAAAATGGAAAAAGAAGAAAAAAAAAAGAGAAAATTAAAGAAATAAATGATAAATGTGTTGAAAAAGTTGATGATCAAAAATTAAAAAAAGAAAAGAAAGAAAGAAATAGAAAGAAAGAAAGAGAAATATAATCGAAAGAAGAAAGAAAGAAACAGAAAAATAAACAAACAAATGATAAATGGGTTGGAAAAGCTAATGATCAAAAATGAAAAAAATGTAAGAAAGAAAGAGAGAAAGAAAGAAAGAATTAGATAAACCGAAGAAAGAAAGAACTGTAGAGAGTGGTAAAAGAAAGAAAACAGTTAAAAAAAAAAGGAAAAGAAACAAAGAAGCAAACAAATAGGATTGGGTTGATGCATAATTATCAGCCATTTTAAAAATAAATATAGTTTAAAAGCGCCTGGTAATTATGAACCAACCCAATAATAAGTTGGAAATGGTCATTGAAATTTTGGAAATGTGACGAAGCAAAAAAAAAAAAAAGAAAGAAAGAAAGGCCAGAATGACAGAAAGATACATCTAAACAAAATGAAATGTAAAGGAAAAGGGAAAGAAAGAAAAAAAGAAAGAAAGTAAGAAAGAAAGGCAGAATGACAGAAAGAACACCCAAAGAAAATGAAATGTAAAGAGAAAGAAAGAAAGAAAGACCCAATGATAATGAAATGTAATGGAAAAGGGAAATAAAGAAAAATGGGAAAGAAAGAAAGTGTTATGGGTTCCACCCCTCTACCAGTGTGTACTTGGACTGCTGCCGTTAAATACCCAGATTAGAGAGAGATTGTGATTGAGTTGGAGGTAGAGTAATAGTTTGAGGTAACTGCTTGTAGAAGTCACAGTCACAGTCACAATCATGTAGACACTAAGGAAGTCCTACTTCGAGACTGGATTTACCAGACTGTGTATATATATTATTATTGCTACTAACCGCGTTTCTGGATTTACTAACCGTATTACCAATTGTATTATTGTGTAAATACATTTATTTGTTATATTTCATTCGTGCGTTTATCATTCATTGGAGACCGAATTTCATCTCGGAATCCACAACAGAAAGAAAGAAAAAAAATGATAAAACCGGCGAAGGAAAGACAGCGGTAAAAGAAAGAAAACAGTTGAGAGAAGAAAAAAAAAACAGGCAAATGATAATGGAACGGGCGAGAGAAATTTCGGGAATGTGAAGAAGGATAAAAAAGAAAACGAAGGAAAGAGACTGAAAGAACGAATAATAAAAAAAAAAAAAATGAAAAACAGGTATAAAACCTGAAATACAGAACATTGTTTTTAAAAATCTGAAGAATTCAAATTCTGGTTTCCAAGACAGTTATTTCATCGATTGAGATATTGGTTCAACATAATTTTCCAAATTCCCATTTAACCTTGCCAAAGTTAGGTTTCAAAATTCCTCCCAATATCAGAAATCGTAAACCAGAGATGGCACGATACAAGTTAACGCCTTTTCTATTCGAGATGTTCCTGCCGATCGAATAATTGACAACAGAGTCAAAACTGCCATCTCCTTTCTTGATCCGACTTACAAACTGCCAGTCGTTCACAACAGGAAAATTTCCCGGAGCTTTTCAGCTCGATCTAATTGATCGGTGAAGAATTATGGCGTATATTAAAAGCTCCTTTCCCCACTTCACAGCCTATCTGCACGAAGTGCGCCGACATTGAGCTTCTCTAAGGGAACTGTCAGAAGCATGGATTCAAAGGTGGGGCCGAAATAAACGTCCCCGGGCCCGCTCTCACTTGAAGCGAATACATCAAGCTTTGTTCCTTTCTTCGGTCAAGTGTCCGATTTTACACGCCTCTGCCTACAGATTGACATAAGCCTCGTCCGGTGATCACGGCACGGAGAACGTGGTGTATTATAATATGTAATTAGCAAAGTTAAACAAAGGCCGTATATAATGAAGGCATACTTTGATTCCCATTTTAATATCACTGCGTCTGATCAAATATTTTCGATACAGACATTTGAAATTCCATTATGCGAACAAGAAAAGAATAAAACATAAGCAAAGGAGATAATTATATTTTTTTGTTTAAAAGTATGATTCCTTCGCTACATAAGAGTTCTCATGTTTCAAAAACGAGAGCCGAAATCATCCACTTAATTATTAAAATTAAGTTGAATTTAGGTGTTTAGTCCCGTTTCATCTTCAAGCGAAATTTTAGGAATAAGCTCTCTTGGTTTACGTGCTGTTTTTAGGCATGGTCCGTTGTGGAATTCATTATTGTGGGAGTGTCTAGGTTTGTTTTCTTCGTTAAATGGTCAGAGAATTAATTCTTATTTATATATTCACCATTCTGATAGGTTTTACTAGGGTCGGGTAGGGTATCTATTTCACGGCCAATGTTGGCGGTCATTCTCTACTTAGTTCCCAGTGGGGGGGTATTTTTATGGCGCGTCTACATGTCGTTATGTGTCGGGAGGATTGTATTTTATTATCTGATTATCTGTTTATTCAAGTGGGTGTTTTATATACAAACCGTATTGGACTGACTTTCAATTTGCTTTTTGACGACTACAGAAAGGGTTTTCATAATGATTTGGCTAAGCTATTAAGACTTTTATTAAACTGATTTTTTTTTATGCTAATTATTTAATGCGAAAATTTGATGTCTGCAAAAAAAGCGTTAACTCCTGCCTATGGTTTAATCATTTTTATTTATTTATTAACTTAATAATGTGTAGTTTTTCGTGTAGGCATAAGACATGGGTCATCCCATGTTTTGCAAGTTCTTGTTTTATTAACTATTTTCCTTTTTACTTTTGGTGTTTTTTATCTTTCTTTTAGATGCCAGAAATATTGGGATAAAGATGTCTGATTTCTATTTTGAATATTGTTGAAGGAGCTCTTGTGTTACCGATTAAAGCTAGGAACTTCGTCCTAGTTTGGTACTGACCATTTGGTTATACGGAGGGGAATACCAGATCTTTCTTTTCCTCCTCTCTCTCTCTCTCTCTCTATATATATATATATATATATATATATATATATATATATATATATATATATATATATATATATATATATATATATATATATAATGGAGAAAGTCCGACAATTATTTTAAGATATTTGTCGGCACGTCAGGCTAGATGACAGTTCCGTATAGGGTACAAGTTCATTCCTGTCGGAGGACGAATATTTTCTATCAAAATTTCTCGGACATTGATGCCAGGAAACATTGTTTAATACTGTTTAATATAAACCGAGCATTTACTTAAATAATTATATCTATAAGAAAAATGTGTAAACATAACAATATTTTGTGTGTATATATATATATATATATATATATATATATATATATGTGTGTGTGTATTTAGGCAGCAATACTTCTTTCATGCACATTTCATTGAATACGACAGATAAGGTGCTTTTGTTTAGTTTTTATATAACTTATTATAATTTTAAATAAACTGATTGAAAATGTTATTTCGCTGCACAGTAATAACCATGTTTCGAAAATGGAAGCTCAAAACTTTAAATTTAATTATATAATTAAATTAAAATCATTAGTTCCGTTTCATCTTTAAGCGAATATAGGAATAACTTATTTTTAAATTTACTGCAATATGAGCTTGAAGGTGAAAATGAACTAATGATTTTAATTTAATTATATAATTAAATTTGAATTTTTAACTTCAGTTCTTGAAACATGGTTATTACTTTGTTATTTTCATTCAGTTAATTTATATTTATGCTCTGTAAATTTACATTGATCAATGTTTTGTAAAAATAAAAATCTATAAGAACACAAGATTATATATCTTACTGTTCTTTATATAAACACGCATATATATATATATATATATATATATATATATATATATATATATATATATATATATATATATATATATATATATATGTATATATATATAATTACTGATAATTCTTAAAAATCTATTCGGTTATAATTTATTTCATGAACACATACAAATATTGATCGCTTTCAGTTTTTTTTTTTTTTTTTCTTTTTTTTTTAAATAAATGGCGTCAATTTGTCCAAACAAAAGGATGAGCGATAGGAAGAAAAAAAAAAAAAGTGAAAAATTATATGTACAGTGTAACCTGAATATAAGAGAGTTGTCGGGACCGGAGAAGAAGTCTCTTATATCCGGGTTTGGTCTATTATATATACATTAACACAGGCTCTAATTTGGGACCAGAGAAAATCTCTTGCATCCGGGTTACACTGTACAAGTGGAAGACAGAAAACTAAAATATTAGGTTGGTGCAAAAATAATGTCGTTTTTTAACATGTTACTATGTGAGAAAACGATATTATTTTTGCACCAACCTAATATAAGGATTTAAAAAAAAAATTGGACGGGGAATTTAGAAAGTGATGGGAAGAAAGGAGAGGGTTTGTTACAGAAGTTGAAAGTGTTCTTTGAATTAGACTTGACTTCTTGGTTCTGTTTTATATGCACTTTTTATTTCCTTTCTTCTTTTAAGATAAGGTAGAAAGGAAAATAAGAAAAAACCTTTTGCACAAATACTACTATCTGGAATGATAAATAGCAAATACGAAATTTCGTGTTTGCAAGCTGCCATGAGATATATATATATATATATATATATATATGTGTGTATATGCTCTTTATATAGGTTGCTTGAGTCCTCTTTCCATTACTGAACCTTTATTATTCGAATTAATCCTTCGAATTAACAACGGAACGGATAGAATTTAGTCTCGAAGACATTATGTCTGCCTAAATTGTTAAGTTCTCTATGGGTAGCCCTTTGGGTCCTTCTTTAGCTAACATTTTTGTTGGATATTATGAGAGCCTGTTTCAGAAATGTCAAAAACCGCATCTATATATATATATATATATATATATATATATATATATATATATATATATAATTAATAGAAATATTATAAGTATAAGAAACTATACTCGTTCGGAAAACCTTCGGTATCTTGATTTGCAAATAATCAAACCAATACCAAAAGGAAAAAAAAAAAAAGGTATTAAAAAAAAAAAGAAAGAACCAAGAACATGTATGTTAGCTGAAAATAATCGTCTAGCATGCAAGTCCAAGGCCCAAAGAAAAAACTCGATACGAGTACACAAAATAACTAAATAAATAAAGTGCTCAATACAGTGAGTAGAGCAGACCTAGTTAAACCTCGAGAGCCAGATAAACCTACCATGGTTTCATCTAAGCGGATCGTGCAGGGAAGGTTGACAATCCGCTTAGGTGAAACCTTGGTAGGTTTGTCTGGCTCTCTAGGTTTAACTAATATATATATATATATATATATATATATATATATATATATATATATATATATGTTGACATGATTTCTATGTTTGATAACATTAACGAGGCAACTCTTTTCGCCAACAGATAAATTCATCCTTCGTTCGTATTCGAAATAGAGGTGAAGGGGGATAATTCTCTTCCTTTTCTAGATGTTTTTACTTCTTTATACACTAGACGGAACTCTTTTCCAGAAAAGTCAACTTAATTACTACATTGGTCCATCGTGCCTCAATGATTGGTTCCTCCTGAACTCTGAAATTTTTACATCATGGGGTGTTTTGTAGGTCCCTTGTGAACATGTAGATTTTTGGTACATGTAGGAGTAATAGGTGATGGACAAGTTCTTGTGGTGATTTAGTATATTGTATTGGATGAATGGGCCATTATTGTGATTTACTAGGATAGTTACTAAGTACCACCTTTCCCCTACTTCCCCTTCAGCCCTGTACCACAACTTTGTATTAAAAATGCAAAATAAATATACACTCCAGTTATTTTGAGGACCATGAGTGTTCCATCATGCCATAATGATTTGTTCCCCCTGAACCCTTCAGGAAGAGTTAGATTGGATACATTGTATTCTAATTAATAATGGTTATCCTACCAACATCATTAAATGTGTGATGGAACGTAAGATTGAATGCTTTAGTAAATCCCCTGGGTTCGGTCCTAGTCTATGTCCAATTTATTTAAAATTACTTTGGCTTGGTGGGTAATGTCAAGCTCTAATTGATAGTTTCTCTATCTCTGTTTCCTCTACTTTCTTTTCAGCCAAGTTGCCTGTTGTTTTGGGGATTCGTCCTGTGTTTCCTTCCTTCATTAAGGACCGTTTGTCTTATATAAAGAAAAGTTCTTTAATTTAAGAATTTAAATGTCAGTGTGAAGCTGAATATATAAGACGAACTTATATATATATATATGTATGCATGTGTGTATGGTAGATAATTATTGCTTAACGCATTTTTGTGCTAGCTAACACATGAACAAAGTTTCCTCATACCAAATATTAAATGCTGACTTCACATTATTACGTCTTTATTATGAGAAACGAACGTCAGTAATATTGATCAAAGCTAAACCAAAAATACTAATCGGATGTTCCAGAATATATTAAATCCTAATTGATGACGTCAAACATAAAGGCGTCAAATCATATTAAAAATGGCGGCTTCAAATACGCGTTTGTCTGCTCCTTTTGCTTTTTCTTATTAAGACGGTTGCTTTCGCTGTTGGATAGAGAAATAGCTTAGCGCTCTGACCACGAATTATTCAACTATCCACGGTGCCGCGTGCGTACCGGGAATCGATAACAACACAAAATTGTCAGGACGTGGGCGTTCATAGTCCTCCCTATCGTTTGTTGCTCTAAGCAGCGTTTATCTCCTTTAACTTGCCAGTCCATGTTCTGCCATCAACTTATTAGCTAGTGTACTTTCCGTTCTCCGAATCCATTTCCATCAACCCGCTGCTTTCATTGAATTCAAAATAGTTGACTATTACCAGGAAACCTTTTTTGAAAAAAAATTATTACCAGCAATACAATCAAACCAATTTTGAAGAGAAAATATTACCAGAAACAGATTTTTGACAAAACAAAATATTGCCAACAATAAAAAATGTTGTCAGCATTAAATAACCCGTTGATGTTGATATGCCGTAAAACAAAACAAATCAAACCAATCTAAACCAAAGAATACATATTCTATTCATACAAATCTATCCTAAAAATGTTGTTGGCATTAAATAACCTATTGAGGTTGATGTGCCGTAAAATAAACCAAACCAATCTAAACCAAAGAATACATATTCTATTCGTACAATTCAATCCTAAAAATGTTGTCAGCATTAAATAACCCGTTGAGGTTGATATGCCGTAAAACAAAATAAATCAAACCAATCTAAACCAAAGAATACATATTCTATTCATACAAATCTATCCTAAAAATGTTGTCGGCATTAAATAACCTATTGAGGTTGATATGCCGTAAAACAAAATAAACCAAACCAATCTAAACCAAAGAATACATATTCTATTCGTACAAATCAATCCTAAAAATGTTGTCGGCATTAAATAATCCATTGAGGTTGATATGCCGTAAAACAAAATAAACCAAACCAAATCAGCTGTAATGAGATTGCCCAGCATTCACTACAAGACAGATCGATTGATATTACGTAAAAGTTCATCACTTCTTTTCCTTGTTTCGAACGAAGGTTTGCACTTTAATAATTTGTTTGGATGTTTCAGGGCGTCTTTCTCTATTCCAATTCTGTTCAGAACTTCCTATCTTTCGTAAAAATGTTTGTCTTTTTCTCTATATCTCCCAAGTCATATTCTGTCATCGTTAAATAGTCTACTTTGCCTTTAAATCTGTCCCTCTATCATTCGATATATATATATATATATATATATATATATATATATATATATATATATATATATATATATATATATATATCCTGTGACTGTTAAATTCTCCGAATCTTCCGCATTATTTGTGTCTCGGAAATCTGAACTAATTCTTTCTGGTTTTAGATACAAGTTTTATTTTCGTTCCAGTTTTGCTTAAAAATTCCTGCTCACACATACGGCCCAGCATATATGGGAAAAGTTCAACTATCGAAGTTATTTTTTGTTCACCTCTGCTGTGGAGAGTTGTATTACTGAAGGGAAATAACTGATATTGATTTGATTTGATGACGTTTGTTTTACGGCATATCAACCTCAGTAGGTTATTGTTGTAACCTAGGAAGAATTACTGAATGAAGAATAAATTAAAATCGGAGAATGGAAATGAATTAGTCTACTTTATAGCATCAACAAAATACAAAACTCGCCAGCAGCATGAAGTAGGTAAACCACTGCTAGTGGTGGACTACTTAGACAGAAAATTACCCCCAACACTATAATAATGGCCAACATATTTATAAGAATTCGTACATAACCATTAGTGTTCATAGGTACGGTATATAATAGTCATTTAATAACGACAAGATTTTTTTTTACTGCTGGTAATATTTTTTTCAAAAATTTCTTGCTGTTAACATATTTTCCTTCAAAAATATATTGCTGGCATTTTTTTTTTTTCAAAAATTTATAGCTTCTGACAATTTTTTCCAAACATGCATTGCTGATATTAAAACCTATTTTTTACACTTTCTTAGTGCGGGGTTAACTATTTGCCCATTGCTTATATTCTAACAGGTCTACCACCCTAGATCAGGGTGCACCTGGGAACATCAGCAATTAAGATATGGTTCCACGCCCCTTAAAACCTCCTGATCAGAGGTTTTGTTTTCGGATGTAGTTAATTGTCTTATCCAGGACGCGGACGTAGTTTATTCTCTTTCCTCGGACTTTTGAAACTGAAGTATCCAGAAAAGGCATGTAACGTGAAATTAGAACAAACTACTCCGGTGGACGAAATAAAAGGTTCGAAATTACAACGAATATCACCTGAAGAAGGCCGTAGCTTACAACGGCCGAAATCTGAATATGACAATAAAGGCGAGTAAAACTGTCCGAACAATGTAAATAGTCTAAAAAGATGGCCACTTTTTCTTTTTTTTTAATTTTTAAACGTGCCTCTGCTTTTTAAAAATAAATCTATGTTTATACATCGTTAAGATTTGTTTGAAATTGAAACACCGTTTTTTGAGCGTTCTGGTTTAATACGACGGGCTTGTTAGCCATCTCGTTCTACGTAGTATTTCAACTTAGTTGCGATACTAATTTATAACCCGTACCTATTTGTAGATTCTTTGAGAATGTCCTTTTACAGAATAGCTGAACGAAATTGGAAATTATTACGTGGAATCTTGAAACAATATCCGTTTCACGTTACTTCAGAATTAATAACTAAGTAATTTTTTTTCTTATTCAATATGATGAACTTCCGGTGACTCCAGAGATCTATAAGGCATTTCTTTATGCCTATTCTGTTTCAAGTGGCCTTGAACTGATCACAGAAGGAAGATCGATCAATGACGAGTTTTGATTTGAGAAAAAAAGAAAAAAAGGCGAATCACAAGAAAAGTGATTTCTTCAAATATAAAACGTCATTGCGTCGAAACCGTTGAAGGCATAAACCGAAATAAAATAAATTCCATTTCGTATTTCCGTGTCTGGTGCATTTCAAGGGTCATCCGGTGCACAGGGACATAAGGGTTCTAATGAAATGGTAATCGAATTTGAACAGCGAGAAAGAGTGTGGGGAAAGGAAAGGAAAGAAACATTCATAGGAAGAAAGAAAAAGAAAAAAAGGGGAAAGACAGAAAAAAGAAAAACCTGGAATAAAAAAAAAATTAATGAAGCAGAAAGAGAAGAAAAAAATGATAATAAATAAGACGCGCAAAACATATGGAGCAGTCAAAATAAAGAAAGAAAGAAAGAAAGAAGAAAATCGAAAGAGGAGAAGAAAGAAAGAAAGAAAGAAAGGAAAAAGAAAGTAAAAAGAAAGAAAGAAGGAAAAAGAAAGAAAGAAGAAAAGAAAATCGAAAGAGGAGAATAAAGAAAGGAAAAAGAAAGTAAAAAGAAAAGAAAGAAAGAAGGAAAGAAAAAAGAAAGAAAGAAGAAAAGAAAATCGAAAGAGGAGAAGAAAGAAAGGAAAAAGTAAGTAAAAAGAAAGAAAGGAATAAAGAAAAAAGTGAAAGAAAAACGAAAAAGAAAGGAAGAAAAAGAAATAAAAAAGAAAGACAGAAGAAAGAAAGAAAAGCGAAAGAAAAAGAAAGAAAGGCAGAAAGAAAGAAATGTTAAGAATAAGAAAGAAAGAAAGAAAGAAAGAAGGAAAAAGAAAAGAAAGAAAGAAAGAAAGAAAGAAGGAAAAAAAGTAAGAAAGTAAGAAATCCAGGGAAAGAAAAAATTAAGAATGAAAAAGAAAGAAAGAAAAGCGAGAGAGGCAAAGAAAGAAACAAGAAAAGAAAGTAAGAAAAATAAAGAAAGAAAAAAAAAGAAAGAAAGAAGAAAATAAAATTGAAAGAGAAGAAAGAAAGAAAGGAAAAAGAAACTAAAAAGAAAGAAAAAATAAAGAAGGAAAAGTGAAAGAAAAAAGAAAGAAAAACGAAAAAGAAAGAAAGGAAGAAAAAGAAATAAAATAGAAAGACAGAAAAAAGAAAGAAAATCGAAATAGGAGAAGAAAGAAGGAAAGAAATGAAAAAAGAAAGTAAAAAGAAAGAAGGAATAAATAGAGAAAAGAGAAAGAAAAAAGAAAGCAAAACGAAAAAGAAAGAAACTAAGAAGGGAAGAAAAAAGAAATAAAAAAGAAAGAAGAAAGACAGAAAAGCGAAAGAAAAAAGAAAGAAAGGCAGGAAGAAAGAAAAGAAAAGAATAAAAAAGAAATGTAGAAAGAAAGAAAAATAAACAGGGAAAGAAAAGCGAGAGAGGCAAAGAAAGAAAGAATGAAAGGAAAAAGAAAGAAAGGAAGAAAAAAGGAAAGTGAAAGAAAAAAGAAAGGAAAACGAAAAAGAAAAAAAGCAAGAAGAGAACAAAAAATAAATAAAAAGAAAGGCAGAAGAAAGAAAAGCGAAAGAACAAAGAAAGAAAAAAAGAAAAATAAGGGGAAAAGAAAAAAGAAAGGAAGAAAAAGAAAAAAAAGAAAAGCGAACTAGGTAAAGAAAGAAAGAAGGAAAGAAAGAAAGAAAGAAGGAAAGAAAGAAAGAAAGAAAAAAGAAAGGAAAAAGAAAGAAAGGAAGAAATAAAGAAAAGTGAAAAAAATTAAAGAAAGGAAGAAAGAAAAAGAAAGAAGGAAAAAAGAGGAAATAAAGTATAATAGAAAAGGGAATAGAATATCAGAAAATCTTTGTAAAATGAGAAATATGGAAAGAAAGAATGATTTAATCCTTAAAAGAAAATAAACAGGGAGAAAATGAGACAACGTCAGGGAAAATAGGCGAATGAAAAAAAAGTTCAGAATGAGAAGAAATTAAGACAGTGAAAAGGGAGAACATACATACAAAAGAAAGAAAGAAAGAATGAAAGAAAGAAAGAAAGAAATTAAATTAAAGAGAAAAGGGGAGAAAAAATGATGAATTTCTAGATAAAATAACAGACAATAATGAAATGAAAGAAAAATTTACGGGGCTAAATGAAAGAAAACGATGAAACATTTAAAAATAATAAAAAAAAACAAACAATACATACATAAAATGTATAATTTTGAAGAGGAACTGAATAAAGAAAGAAAGAAAGAATCAAAGAGAAAGAAAGAAAGAAAGAAAGAAGCCTAAAAAAACAAAAAAAGGAAAGAAAGAATGAAAAAAGAAAGAAATGAATATGTATGATAGACTCATTAAAAAACTAAAATGTAATAATAAAAAAAGAGAGAAATAAAATTATACGACAGACTCATTCTTTCTTTTTATGTGCCGTGTTCTTTCAGGACGTAGGCGATCATGGCTCTCCACTTCCTCCTATCCCATATAGCTTTCAACAAATTTCGTCCATTTGTCGCCTTTTACAGGCCACGTTCTATCATCAGCCTACTAGCTATGTAATGCATTGCGTTCTCCTGTCTCTCTTTCCTTCTATTTGACCTGTGAGTATCAGATTCCCCAGGCCCTCTTTTCTCGTTACATGTCCCAGAAATTTCAGCTGCCTCTTCCTGGTGTTAAGTATAAGCTTCCTCCTTGATTGCATCCTCTACAAGACCTCATCGTAGCTCATACGCTCGGTCCATGATATCCCCAGCATCCTTCTGTAGAATCATATATCCGTCGCCTCGAGTCTCTTCTTCATCTTTGAGGAGACCGTCCAACATTCGCTGCCGTTAGGGAGGACAGATGTCATGTAAAAACACAGTACTCTTTTCTTTGTTACCAACGGAATCCTCCTCTAAGGATCTCAGTGTCGCACTTACCGTCCTAAACGCTTCCCAGATATTTAAACTTGCACGTCTGCTTGATTCTAATGTCCCCGACCTGCAAATCGCATTTCGGGCTCATCCTTTTATTTGATGACCATGCATTGCGTCTTCGTGTAGTTTATGCTTAGTCCTTTCTTCTCACTCTCCGTCGCTACCTTCTGTAGGAGATTTTGCAGTTTCTTTTCCGTGTCTGCTATCGGTGCTCTGACATCTGCGTGTCTTATGTTGATAAGATTGTGAATCCCGGTAAGATTTCTAATTCTCTCAGAATTGCCTCACTGTATAGGCGTAAAAAGTCCGGTGAGAAGAAACAACCTTGCCTTATGCCCCTTTTTATTTTTGTATATTCGCTGAACTCGTTCTCTATGCACATGCATGCTGTTTGTGTTATAGTTTTTTGTGTATAGTATGTAACTAGTGAGCCAATCCAAGTGCCTTGACTCGCTTTATAGTCTACAAATAGAAGGTTAATCAATCAGAAGCCGCAGACCATTCTATCCGTCGTGTATAAAGGCGGCCATTTTTGTTTACCCTACTCGAATGACCTGTGCCGACTTGTCAGGCGAAGATGACAGAAGAAGAACTACGTTCAGCTACTTTGCTGCGATATCCACTGCTAACCTGAACTACGCTTTCCTACTGTCTCCGAAATATTCACTGCCAACCTCTGGATTCTATACTCGAAGACGACCGTCAAAATGTCTAACAATTTGCAGCCAGTGTTGGTTCTTGATTATCCTAATATCTTTCCTGAATATAACAAGGTTGCTGAGCAGTTCCATCAGATCCCTGTGGCGTACTTTGCCGAAGGCCTTTGCGTAGTCTATGAAACATAGGTTCATGTCCTTCTGCATTTGTGTGGGAAAGATAGAAATAATTGATGGACACAGATATGAAAGAATTGAAAATGTATGTTGGTAAACAAAGTGAAATGGACAGGTCTTTGCCCCTCTTTTCAAGGTAGTAACAAAGGTAACTAAAAATATATTTTCTTTCTTGTTTCTATGTGCCATGTCCTTTCAGGACGTAGGCGATCATGGCTCTCCATCTCCACTCTATCCCTTGCAGCTCTTAAAAGGTTCCTTCCCTCTGCTACTTCCTATAGACCACGTTCTGTCAACCATTTACTTAAGCCCGCCAGTTATATCATGCCTTGTTTTCCCTTGACTCTTTTTTTCCTCTATTCGACCCGTGAGTATCAGATTCTCCAGGCCCTCCTTCCTCATTATGTGTCCCAGAAACTTCATCTGCCTCTTCCTGATATTAAGTATAAGCCTCCTTTTTGTTTGCAATCTCTTTAAGATCTTATCGTTGCTCACACTCTCTGTCTATCAGAAGGATGCTAAGGATCATGGACCGAACTGAATATGTATGACGAAAAGCACATGAAGACACTCAGATATAGGAATAAGAAAGAAAAAAAAGAAAGAAAGGAAGAAAAAAGATTGAAAGAAACGACGAAAAAACAAAGAAAGGAAGAAAAAAGAAAGAAAAAAAGAAAGAAAAGAAGGTAGAAAAAAGAAAGAAAAGAAGAAAAAAAGAAAGAATTGAGGAAAAAAGATAGAAAGAAAGGAAGAAAATGAAAGAAAGAAAGAAAGAAAGAAAAAAGAAAGAAAGAAAAAGAAAGAAAGAAAAAGAAAGAAAGAAAAAAGGAAGAAAGGAAGGAAAAAAGAAAGAAAAAAAGAAATAAAAAAGAAAGAAAAAAGAAAGGAAGAATAAAAGGAAGGAAGGAAGAAGGACATAACGAAAGGAAGGAAGGAAGATAGAAAACGAAAAAAAAAAAACGTTTGACTAAAGATGAAACGAGGGAAGAGGACATGAAAATATAACAAAATAAAGCGAATGAAAAAGAACAAAGAAAGGGCCAAGAAAAGAACGCTGATTGCAAGGAAAGAAAAAGTAAAAATGAGAAAAAGAAATCTATTCAGAGTGAATAGTGGAAATAATAAAAAATGAAAAAAAAAAGAACTATGAGAAAGAAAGAGACCATAAAAAAGGAAATAAAAAAGACAGAAAGAAATTAAGTAACGAAAAAGAGATGTTTTCATCTAATGGCGCTCAAAAGGGCGCTCAAAATGGCACACAAAATAATTTCCTCCCGATTAGAATTGTAATTTTGGATCCCTCGTTTATCTTTCGTTTTCATATATCTTCCTTAGCTTTTTTTTTTTTTTTTTTTTTTTTTTTTTTAAGCATTTCACCCCAAGCAAGGCGGGAAGCCACTAGGACGCAAGTGGTTACAGAAAATTTAGAGCAAGATCAGATAGGAGTGATAGAAGAAAGGATGAGGATAGTGGATAGATCAAGGCAACTGGAGATGTCGATTGACATTACACTTGAATAGCTGGAGATTATAGCTCACAGGGAAACAGGAAAAGGGAAGGGAGTTCCACAGGCGAGAGGTGCGAGACATGAAGCTATTAGAGTAGAAGAGACGGCTACATTTAGGAGTTTCGACAGTGAAGGGGTGAGAGCGGGATGCCTGCCTCGTAAGGCGCTGGAACTCATCACGTTTGGGAACCAGCAAATGCAGCTCCTCGGAGCAATTTCCATGAAAGCATTTGTAGAACAGAGTGAGGCGACGGCGCGTCTGTGAGAAAGTGACTGCAAACGAGATGCCAGGGCAGGGCCAACTACATTGCATATCCGCCTCTGGAGCCTATCAAGAACCCCTCGGCAAACAGAAGGGGCACCAGACCATATATGGCAGCAATACTCCATGCAAGGGCGAATTGTTGATTTGTAGATCTGGAGGATGGACTCCGGGGAGAAAAACTTCCTGGCACGGCTCAGGGAGCCAACTTTCCTTGCAGTGGACGAGGCAATTGATTCAATGTATTTATTCCATCTCAGATCAGCAGTCAACGTGAGAACGAGAAGCCGCAGAGAGTTGCTCTCGAGAAGTTGAGCGTCAGACATTCTAATGGAGGGAAGGGAAGGATCTCTGTGGTGAGTAATAGAGAGCAGTTTTGTCTTGGATGCGTTGAAGTTGACCAGTCAATTCATGCCCCAGTTCACAATCGATTGGAGGTCCTTTTCGAGACGCACGGCCAGGCGAGTTATGTCAGCGGGACTAGATTTGTTTTTGAGGCAGAAATAAATTGTGGTGTCATCCGCGTAGATGCCAACTTGGGAAGTTATGGCGTCAGGAAGGTCATTTATGTAGATAAGCAATAGAGTGGGGCCTAGGATGGAGCCTTGAGGAACACCTGCGTTCGTGGGATAGGAACTGGAGGAGAATCCATTGAGGAGAATCCATTGAGAACGATCTTCAGTTTACGGTTTGACAGGAATGATCGTATTAGGTTATATAATCGACTCGTAATGCCATAACCCTGGAGCTTGCGAAGAAGGCCGGCATGCCAAACCCTATCAGATGCTTTGGAGATGTCTAGTGCCACGGATCGGGCTTCCCCGTTATTTTGAAGAGCTGGGTAGACTGTTTCAGTGATGGCCGTAAGCACATCGGCTGTAGATCGGGCAAAGCGGAAACCGTATTGCTTGTCTGAGAGCAGATTATGGGATGTGAGGTGGTTAACCACCCCGGTATTGATTAGGGCTTCAAAGACTTTGCCGAAGAGGGGAAGGAGACTGATAGGACGGTAGTTGGAAGGGTCAGAGGGGTCGCCGGAGTTCTTGAAGAGAGGAACGATCGAAGAGGACTTCCAGCAGTCAGGAAAACAAGATTCCTTGAGGCAGTAGTTGCATAGTTTAGAAAGGGCGGGCGCCAGTTCAGGCGCGCATTTCTTCAAGACAATGGCTGGTATCCAGTCTCCACCACTAGAAATTACTTCCTTTCTTTTAGGCAATGTCTTTCGGCAAGAACTCATTCATTGTGTTTCATCATTTCTTACACACTTAATAGATTGTCCAAAATGTCATATAGCATTTTCGGAAGCGAATTAAAAAACCTTTTCCCACATCAAAAAGTTAGGAAGACAAAAATCCCGCACTAAATGCATTTTATTTCTGGATCAATTTGTAATGAAACTGAAGTCACCGCTTCTTAACTTGATTTAAGATTTCTCAAGTGTACAAAGATGCGTACTGACAAAATGAAGATATATATATATATATATATATATATATATATATATATATATATATATATATATATATATATGTGTGTGTGTGTGTATATATATATGTGTGTGTATATATATATATATATATGTGTATATATATATGTGTGTATATATATATATATATATATATGTGCGTGTGTATATATATATATATGTATGTATATATATATATATATATATATATACATATATATATATATATATATATATATACATATATATATACACACTCACATATATATATATATATATATATATATATATATATATATATCCCAGTAAATAGATAAAATGAATAAAAATGTTTTGCGAAGATGCCATATTGGACTCCCAAAATGAATTCTTTAGGTATTTTACAAAGATGCTCGTCGTAACCGAGAACATTAATATTTAAACTTGTCTTATAAAGATGTCTATGCGATGTGACCATTTTATATTTTAATTTCGCGCATGCGCGATGTTTGCTTTTGAATTTGTTGACTGCACAGTATAGTAGGATCGTCTGCGAGGAGAAGAGCACCATAACGCAATTCATCCCACCAGAAATTAGGAAACGTCATGCTGTAGTGCTTGGCATTGGCACCGGAAGCTCCAATACAAACAATTCAAAGCGTTTAGGTGTCAATCTGGAGACAGTGTAGATGATACAGAAAGTGTTGAATGAGTCCAATGGTGATTACGAAGATGCTTCAAGTGGTCACTGGTGATGGTGACGTTATGCTTCCATTGATCTTCGCACAGAGTCTTATACTCAACAGAGATAGTGTGCCCTGAGTCAACAGAATTCAACACCATGTCACACAACCAGAAGCCAATCAGACAATTTCAGCGGCCACAGCTTTTACATCTGGTCACCTAACTCCCCAAACGGCAACCCCCTTGATTATTATGTGTAGAGAGCAGTTGACCGAAAGACCACCAAAACTCTTTCAAGATGAACTGAAGGCAAGGATGATACCAGCATTCACCAGCTTAAGTAAGGAGACCCTCTATAAGATTTGCAGGAAATTCCGAAGTTGCTTGGAGGCCGTGGTTGAAGCCAATAGCGATTTTATCCTCTTTAGTATTTCAAAATCTCTTTGTATCATTTTGGTAAATATATCTGTTAAAGTGAGATGTTAGTTTTATTTTCATTTTTACTTAATTTAGATGATAATTTATCCATCGCACCCAAAGGTTCCTTAGAATATATTAGGGAAACATAAGACATTTTTTTTTACGAAAACTTACTTATGAACAGAAAAAGGATATCATGCATAACAATTTATCAAATGTGTTAATGATATATAGAAATAAGTTCAACCAGAATCTCAATTTAAATCATGGCCCACTTATTATGAAAATACTTATATGTTGGTTGAATCTATGTCTGGCAACAGGACACTGCATTATGCCACACAAGCAGGGGAACCAATTCATGGCATTGAGACACGTTCTGCGATCATATCACAATGTGGCTGCCTAACTCCCCAGACTGCAAACCCCTTGATTATTATGTGTGGAGCGCATCTAAGCGGAAGATCAACAAATCTCTTTGTAACACCAAAGATGAACTTAAGCCAAGCATTATGACTTCATTCAACGATTTAAACAAGGAGACCGTCCACAAGAGTGGCAGGAGATATCGAAGTCGTCTGAAGGCCATGGTTGAAGTCATTGGTGAGTTTATTGAATAAATGTACACCTTTTGTATTTCAAGATATTTTTGTGTAATTTTGGTAAATATATCTGTTAAAATGAGATGTCAGTGTTATTTTCATATTTGCATAATTTAGACAATTTATCCATCGTACCCAGTACTGACAAAAAGGAATATTTAAAAATGTTTCTTGAAGACAGCCTAGTGAAATGACCAAATAGATATTTAATTGTATTTCCGAAAATGTTCCGGCGAACTGACGATTTTTTTTTTATTTACGGTTGTTTTGCAATGATGTTCCATTGAACTGACAAAATGAATATTTAAGAATGTTTTGCGATGATGTCATATTGAAGTGAGAAAATAAATAAAGGGCGTTTGCGAAGATATCCAAAATAATGGCGGAATTAATATTTAAGGGTATTTTGTTAAGATGGCCAAAGGAAACATCAGAATGTATTTTTAAGATTATTTTGCGATGATGTGACAAAATAGATGAGGAAAACGGTTTCAAAAGACGTCCCATTTAACTGTAAAACATTAATATTTCTGGACGTTTGTGAAGATGTTTTAACACTATCATATTTTCCATATACTAAGACGTTAAAACAAGTAAGTTGCATGCTATATTAGCTACAGATTTTTTTAGAAAAAAAGGGACAATTTGCAGTGTAACATTCGCTGCAGAATAGCTATCAGTTTAGGTATCATTGCCCAAAATGTGCATGTGTATGTAAATAGTTCTCGTGCGCAGTAACTGAAACAAATTTCAAGATCAGTTCTGCACTTATCTTTCCGTAGTCTTCCGCGTTTAGCTTTCAGCAGCGAATGTATACAAAGAACGGGAGTAATGGCGCGAATGAATCCGAACTTTGACTGTCGATAACTCCAAAAGGGTAGATTTTATCAAATTTATCAAGTCAGATTCGAATGAAGCATATACAATTACTTATAAATGTAAGTATGCTGAAATTTTTTTAATGCGAACTGAGTGAGGGTGTTGCACTGCAAATAAACCAAAAAAGTATTTGAGGATTTAATAGCTTACCGAACTAGCAAATGCAAGTCACGGTGATATTTTTCTATCATGACTAATTATCTCAGATTTACCAATCAGGAAATATTTATTAAATTATTAGTTAAATTTCCAACAGTTTAGCATAATGTCATACCTATTAACATAAACTTAACAACACGTAACTAAAACCACAAGGCTGAAGTTTACATCCACTCCAAGTTCAGTGTGTTCCTTTTGCACTGTCACTAACGCAGTCAGATATTTTTGTACAAATATATTATAGACTAACCATTTGCATTATTACAGTAAATGAAATCAACTAATATAAGAAAACATGGACTATAATCAATGCAGTACGTTTGTACACTGTGTGTTTATGGACACGGTAGACAGAAGTATGTTTGCGGAAAAATGCAGACGAAATGGCAGAATGAATAATTAAGATGGCAGAACGAACTGACAGAATTCCAAAATAATAATAATAACAATAATAATAATATATATATATATATATATATATATATATATATATATATATATATATATTGTGCGATAATCTTAATTGGCATTTGAGACCCGCTAGTGATTTACAAAGGAGGCCATATATAGAGCAAGTGTGAGGATTGTGAGATGAGATCACTGTTAGATTGGCTGACCTTTTAGATCTTGCTCTCGCTTCTTGAACATGATTCATATAAGCAGACTGAAAATTGCTGAGTCCACTAAAACACGTTGATCTCCATTCTACCCGCTCCAAGGTTTAAGCGCTCAAGAGTGTTATGTGCTATATTGACTGCTGACTAGTTGCTTTTCACCTAGTCTTTGTATCTTAGCCATAGGCGTCCTACATTCTTGTAGCCCTGATCTAAATGGCTGTACATTAGGATCTTGGGTATATATATCCGAGTGTAAGAGCAAAATTGTCCGAATCGTGTCACACCATAATTGTCCATCCGACAAAAAATATCTAAAAAATCACTAAACAAATTGAGATTCTTTTTTTCTTGATTTTCCGATAAGGCGTTTAGCCATCTTGACACCATTTGTCGTAAGAATCATTGAAAAACCCTTTGAGTTATTCAGATTGAAAGGGAACAGGTTAAAATCATTTTGAGTCAGCCCCACTATATCTTCCCAAACTCTTAGAAATGGTGAGAGGAAAAAATCATTGAGACGTTCAATAATGGTACCACCATTCATCATACTCTGGCTTCCACTTTGAAACTCCATTCAAGAACCATCAAGAGGACAATGAATAAGTTTAAGAAATCGGGAGCAGTAGAGAGGAAAACTGCATCAGTAGATCACAACAGGAAGAGGGATCATCATTTCAACTTAGAGCTAAAGAGATCAATTAGAAAAGATCCAACTCAATCCATAAAGCGTTTGACACGTAAGAGTGCAGATTCACCTATGACATTCAAAATAGCAGTGAAAAAAGACTTGAAAATGAAAACGTATGTGAAACGTGTGAGACAACTTGTCACTGCAGGACAGAAATGTAGAAGGTTAGAGGGGACGAAGAACATTTTCAAAAAGTTAGAAAATGATCATGGAACAATATATATATATATATATATATATATATATATATATATACGAACAAAAACACGTTGATCTCTATTCTACCCGCTCCCAGTCTAATTGCTCAAGATTATATATATATATATATATATATATATATATATATATATATATATATATATATATATATATATATATATATCAGTGATACGCGTAGGTTTGCCTGGCTCTTTAGGTTCGTAGTTAGATTTGCTCTACTTAGTGTATTGAGTACTTTGCTTACTTATTTTTACTTTACTCGTGTCGGAGTTTTTTTTCTTTGGTCGATTGTTTTCGCAACAATTTCATATTCTTACTTTATTCCTCATTTTTCTTTGGGCATTGGTTTGTTCATTTGCGAGCCAAAACACCTAATGTTTTTCCGGACGTGTATACTTATATTTATAAGATACTATATATATATATATATATATATATATATATATATATATATAATTATTTGTTTAAAAATGATTCCAAAATGCTACATAAGAGTTCTCATGTTTCAAAACTAGAGCCGAAAACTTCAATATAATTATTTGAATTAAATTGAATTAAAGTACTAAGCTCTGTTCCATCTTCAAGCGAATTTTTTTTGGAATAAATTATTTCTGAAGTTTACGCGTTTTATAAGCATATTCATTAGTGAAGTCAGAATTTCTGTGGTAACGGCTAGAGAAATTGTTTAAAGAAAAGGGGCGTAAGGTGTTATTAATTTGTATCAATATCTCAGTTACATTCACACATGTTAAGTCATGGTAAGGTATATATATATTAGGGTGGTGCAAAAATAATTTCGTTTTCTCACATAGTAACATATGTTAGGAAACGAAATTATTTTTGCACCAACCTAATATATATATATATATATATTTATTAAAGGCATTTTTTATGTTTAACGTTCTTTTTATAGATACAAGTATTTAAGTAAATGCTCTGTTTATAATAAACAGTATTAAATAACATTTACCGGCCTGAATGTCCGAGAAATTTTCATGGAAAATATTCGTCCTTTGACAGGATTCGAACTTGCATCCTATATGGAACCGCCATTTAACCGGACGTGCCTAACCGATTCGGCCACAAAAGATCGTTCGGTTCGCAAGGTAAGTAGATAAACTACATCCGACAGATCAGAAGGTTTTGAGGAGCGTGGAACCACCTTTTAATTGCTGATGTTTCCAGGTTCAACCTGACCCTTTGTAGTAGCACCTGTAAGGGTCCCAGCTATAGGCACATTGTTAACCGCTAAACTGGAGTGAAAACACTGTGAAAGTATAAAAATAGGTTTTAATACCAGAAAAAAGAACAAAATATTACCAACAATACATTTTTGAAAGACAAGAACAATATTACCATCAATAAAAAAAAAGCCTGTTGGCATTAAACAACCCATTGATGTTGATATGGCGTAAAACCAAGCAAACAAAGCTAAAGTAAATATCTCAAACTGATAAAAGGCATATTCAAGGATGATTTGCAAAGAAATATCAATGCAGTGGTAAAATGAATATTTAACAGTGGTTTTTGTTAGATAACCATCTGATTGACTATATATTTTGTAAAGACGTCCATCTGATAAAATATATATACTGAAGTCGTTTTGCAAAGATATCTCAATGCCAGGGCAAAATGAATATTGGAGTGTGATTTATAAGATATCTAAGTAAGTGATCGAATATTTTGCAAAGAGGTCCATCTGATAACATACATATATTCAAGGTTGTTTTGCAGCGAAGTCCCAATGTATTGGCAAAATGAATATTTAAGTTTGTTTTATTAAGATATCCAAATAAGTGACCGATTATTTTGCAAAGGTATCGAACGGAGAAAATACATTTATTTAAATTTGTTTTGCAAAGATGTAACACTATATTGGCAAAATTAATATTTAAAGGTGTCCGAATAAGTTACCGAAGATATTGCAAAGATGTCTTACTGATAAAATACATATATTCGCTGTTGTTTGGCAAAGGTATCCTAATTTAGTGGAAAATTAATATTTACGTGTGGTTTATTAAGATGACCAAGTAAGTGACCGATTATTTTGCAAATACCTCCATCTGATAAAATCCATATATTCAGGATTGTTTTTTGCAAAGATATTCCAACGCGGTCGTAAAATGCCGTGTATTAAGATTTCCAAGTAAGTGACCGAATATTTTGAAAACATGTCCAAATGATAAAATACATATATTCATTATTGTTTGGCAAAGATGTCGCAATACTATTCAGGATGAATATTTAATTGTGTGTTATTAAGATGTCAAAATAAGTGACCGAATATTTTGCAAAGATGTCCAAATGATAAAATACATATATTCATTATTGTTTGGCAAAGATGTCGCAATACTATTCAGAATGAATATTTAATTGTGTGTTATTAAGATGTCAAAATAAGTGAAAGAATATTTTGCAAAGATGTCCAAATGATAAAATACGTATATTCATTATTGTTTGGCAAAGATGTCGCAATGCTATTCAAAATGAATATATAAGTGTGTGTTATTAAGATGTCAAAATAAGAGAAAGAATATTTTGCATTATTATATTTTGTCCAACTGATAAACTACATATATTCAAAGATGTTTGGCAAAGATGTCCCAATATATTTGTACAATGATTATTGAAGGTAGTTTTATTAAAATATCTATGTAAGTGATTGCATATTTTTTAAATATGTCCCACTGATAAAATATTTACATTCAATGTTGTTTTGCAAAGATGTGCCAATGCACTAGCAATATGAATAGGTAATGGTGTTTTGCAAAGATATTTCAGTAAATATACCAAATGTATATTTATTTGTGTTAAATCCATTTAATACAGATAATGAAGATGATACACTTAATAACCAACATTTTCAACCATTTAATTTTGGTATTATAAAATTTCTTTGTCAGTCACAGTATATTTGGAAGTAAAAATATTATTACTTCTTGACAGGATCACTTCTTGAGAGGAGATTAGTATAGAACCGCACTGGAATTAATTAAAAGAAAAATAACTGAAGTCCTTCTACAATATGACAAGTCTTTTCAGAACGTGGACGAAGGTGGCTCTCCGCAAATTCCTATCTTATGTATCACATAATAATTCTTTTTAAGATCTCTCCCATTCTCAATTCTGATGCCCATTTGCATAATCTCCTAAGTTATTGTCTCGCTGCCGCCGTCTGTATCTCTTATTTTATTTTTGTCTTCTGCGTGTCATATTTTCGAAGCCCTCTTTTCTTATAACGTATCCCAGGTATTTCAGCTGTCTCTTACCTGGTTCGGTGGGAATATAATTTTCTCTTCCATTATTTTTTCTTTGAGTTCCGTCTCTTGTATTCTCAGCATTCTTTTTGTAGAACAATATATCTGTTGCCGAAAGTCTATTCGACATCTGTGAGGAAATCGTTCAGGAAATCCTACCGCTGTCATATATTTTGATATTGCGTAACAGTTCGGCACTATTTTCCTTTTATCTCGCGGAATTTAACTAATTTTCTAATACTTTGATTAGATTTTAGGAGGCATGTTGACATTTGAATGCATCTTCAGATTTTGACGTTGCATTTTCTGTCCACTCTTAAACAAAAACACCCTAGATATTTAAATTTTCATACTCGGTGAATCTCCAGTTCTTGATTGGCGCATCGAGATGTTCTTTAGATGTTCCTTGAAATATTCTTTGTGATGTTCCTTTAAATGTTCTCAGTGATGTTTCTTTGAGATGTTCGTTGTGATGTCCGTTATGATGTTCCTTACGATGTCACTTTTGATGTTCCTTGAGATGTTCCTTACGATGTCCCCTTTGATGTTCCTTGAGATGTTCCATACGATGTTCCTTTTGATGTTTCTTGAGATATTACTTATAATAAGTAATATCTCAAGGAAAATAAAAAAGAGATGTTCCTTATGATGTTTCTTTAAGATGTTCATTGAGATTTTCTTTACGATGTTCCTTTGAAATGTTCCTTGAAACTTTCTCTGTGACGTTCCTTCGGATGTTCTTTGAGATTATCCTTGTGATATTTCTTAAGAATTTCCTAGTGATTTACCTTGAGATGTTCCTTGAGATGTTCCTTCTGATGATCCTTAAGGTGTTCTTTATGATGTTTCTTGAGATTTTCCTTATGATGTTTCTTGAGATGTTCTTTGTGATGTTCATTGAGATGTTCCTTCTGATGTTCCTTGAGATTTTCTTTATGATGTTTCTATGAGATGTTCTTTATGATGGTTCTTTGAGATGTTCCTTATGACGTTCCTTGAGATTTTCCTTGATATGTTCCTTATGATGTTTCTTGAGATGTTCCTTGTTATGTTCCTTGAGATTTTTGTTGTGATGTTCCTTAAGATATTCCTTACGATGTTTTTTGAGAAGTTCCTTATGATGTTCCATGAGATGTTCCTCATGATTTTCCTTGAGATTTTCTTTGAGATGTTCCTTCTGATGTTCCTTAAGTTGTTCTTTATAATGTTTCTTATGATGTTCCTTGAGATTTTCCTGATAACATTCCTTGTGATGTTCCTTGAGATGTTCCTTATGATGTTTCTTTGAGATGTTCCTTATGATGTTTGTTGAGATGTTACTTATAATGTTCCTTGAGATGTTCCTTATGATGTTCGTTGAGATTTTCCTTATGATATTTCTTGTGATGTTCCTTGAGATGTTCTTTATGATGTTTGTTGAGATGTTACTTATAATGTTCCTTGAGATGTTACTTATAATGTTCCTTGAGATGTTCCCTATGATGTTCCTTGAGATTTTCCTTATGATATTCCTTGTGATGTTCCTTGAGATGTTCCTTATGATGTTTGTTGAGATGTTACTTATAATGTTCCTTGAGATGTTCCTTATGATGTTCCTTGAGATTTTCCTTATGATATTCCTTGTGATGTTCCTTGAGA
Source organism: Acanthosepion lycidas (assembly GCA_963932145.1). NCBI lineage: Eukaryota > Metazoa > Mollusca > Cephalopoda > Sepiida > Sepiidae > Acanthosepion > Acanthosepion lycidas. The sequence continues at coordinate 43,068,903 of OZ010608.1, forward strand.
TGTTCCTTATGATGTTTCTTTGAGATGTTCCTTGTGATGTTTGTTGAGATGCTACTTATAATGTTCCTTGAGATGTTCCTTATGATGTACCGTGAGATTTTCCTTGAGATTTTACTTATGATGTTCCTTGTGATGTTCCTTGAGGTGTTCCCTCTGATGTTCCTTGAGATGTTCCTTATGATGTTTCTTTGAGATGTTCCTGATGATGTGTTGAGATGTTGAGTGTTTCCGCATGCGTGTATTGAAATAAGGACAAACACATACGAAGGGAAAAATACTTGTATAATTGAAGAGGCATTTACAACAGAGAGATTAGTAGTCCAACGAACACAGGTTAGTCAGTAACATTAAGAAAGTGTATAAAGTCCAACTGTATCTTCCGGTAGAGAGACGGAAGTGTGATGGTCACCTGATCTCCCCAGAACTCTATAGAACTGTCCTATTAGTAGTAGAGAGATCAGTCCATTCTGATGTGAAGGCGGGTGCGCCCCAACATGATGTTTGTTGAGATGTTACTTATGATGTCCCTTGATATTTTCCTTATGATGTTCCTTGTGATGTTCCTTAAGATGTTCCTTCTGATGTTTCTTTCAGATGTTCCTCATGATGTTTGTTGAGATGTTACTTATAATGTTCCTTGAGATGTTCCTTATGATGTTTCTTGAGATGTTCCTTGTTATGTTCCTTGAGATTTTCCTTGTGATGTTTCTTAAGGTGTTCCTTATGATATTTCTTTGAGATGTCCCTTATGATGTTCATTGATATTTTCCTCGTGATGTTCCTTGAGATGTTCCTTATGATGTTTCTTTGAGATGTTCCTGATGATGTTCCTTGAGATGTTCCTTATGATGTTTCTTGAGATGTTCTTTGTGATGTTCTTTTTGATAATCCTTATGATGTTTCATTGAGATGTTCCTTATGATGTTCCTTGAGATTTTCCTTATGATGTTTCTTTTGATGTTCCTTCTGATGTTCCTTCTGATGTTCCTTGAGATGTTCCTTATGATGTTTCTTGTGATGTTCCTTATGATGTTTCTTTGAGATTTTCCTCGTGATGTGCCTTAAGTTGTTCCTTATGATGTTTCTTTGAGATGTTCCTCATGGTGTTCCTTGAGCTGTTTCTTATGATGTTTCTTTGAGATGTTCCTTATGATGTTTCTTTGAGATGTTCCTTATGATGTTCCTTGAGATGTTCCTTATGATGTTTCTTTAGATGTTCCTTCTGATGTTCCTTGAGATGTTCCTTATGATGTTTGTTTGTGATGTTCCTTATGATGTTTCTTTGAGATGTTCCTTAGGATGTTCCTTGAAATTTTCCTTGTGATGTTCCTTGAGATTTTCCTTGTGATGTTTCTTTGAGATGTTCCTCATGATGTTCCTTGAGCTGTTCCTTATGATGTTTCTTGAGATGTCCCTTATGATGTACCTTGAGATGTCCCTTAAGATGTTCTTTCTGATGATCCTTAAGGTGTTCATTATGATGTTTCTTTGAGATTTTCCTCATGATGTCCCTTGAGATGTTCCTTGAAATGTTCGTTGAAACGTTCTCTGTGACGTTCCTTCGGAAGTTCTTTGGGATTATCTTTGTGATGTTTCTTAACATTTTCCTTGTGATGTAACTTTAGATGTTCCTTGTGATGGTCCTTATGATGTTCCATGATTATTTCTTGGTTATGTTCCTTGAGATGTCCCTGACAACCATACAACCAGTTTTTTAGTTTCATTTACGACATTCTCTCACTATCCCTACCTTTCTTCTGTATCTGTTATCAACATTCTGTGTTGCCATGTTTTATATTATTAAGATTTATTCGACGTATAACAAATCCCGATTGGACTTCCCCTGTTAAAACACTACTCGGATATTTAAATTGTTGTGTTTGGTTGATTTTGGCCTCTCTAATTTTGGTATATCAAATTTGTATTTTGAGCGGTTCCTTTTTGCTAACAGCCGTACTGGAACCGTATTTAATATCGCTCTATCTTGAGTGGCATTTGGGCAATTTCGTTAGATGGAAAATAGTAAAAATGTATGCGTTAAAGCCGATTTGTCTCATGATCTCATTTTGATGCAGATTTGAACACGAAACACGTCGAGAAATAGAAAAAAGATGAATGTAAAATGGATGATGTTCCATTTTATTTGCACATTATGAGTGTTCAAAACCGGTGCAGTCATCGGTGTATCGATCAGGCATTCATTTTCCGTCTCTTTTACGAGTGCATTAAATGCACGCAAGACGTTAGAGTTAGCACAAAGAAAAAGAACAAATTTCTGTGTTTATACAAAATTGTTTTAATATTCTATCTTTAAATCGGTTCTCATGCGAAGCTTTTCATCTTTTTTTCCTTCTTTTTTTAGAAGCACAACCGTAACAGCAAACAGGAAAATATCTCTTTGAAATGGTCCATACGCTTCAGTCCCTTGTGAACTATAGAATTACATACAAAACACTCAATTGCATTTTAAGCACATCATACAAATATAGGCTTTGAGGCGTACAAGAGAATATAAAAAATGTCATATATATATATATATATATATATATATATATATATATATATATATATATATATATATATATATATATATATATATATAAAATTCAAGCATGTTAAATAATATCATTCTAAAAGCTGCTGTAATACAAGAGAAGCACAAAATTAAATAAGGCATGTTTCTTTCCATCGGGGATCGTATATTAATATGCGATTAAATTTTTTTTTAAAGTTTAAATGCAAAAAAAAAAACAAAAAAAAAACAAAAAAAAAACTATTTTGACCGTTTAAATGCCATCACCTTCTGTTACTTGAAATTAATTCCAGCAAATTTAGCAACGCCGTAATTAGCCAAAAACAGTTTCATAAACACAATGTAGCAACATTCGAAAGTATTTGGAAAAAACAAAAATGAAATAAAATTAAAAAAAATTTAATTAAAATTACAAGTTTATGTAAAACAACTTATTCAGAAATTTTTAAAAGTTAATAAAATAAAATTGTATACACAGCACCCTCTCTGTCTGTCTGTCTCTCTCTGTCTCTCTCTCTCTCTCTCTCTCTATATATATATATATATATATGTATATATATATATATATATATATATATATATATATATATATATATAAGTTTAAAAACAAAAAAAAAAACCTTAGTTACTCCACCAAACTTGCCAGCCACATAACAATTATACCAGCCTTCGCAAACGTGCAAACATGAGAAATTAACAATTATGACCCAGAAATTTTTAAAACCAAAAACCAGAAATTTTAAGCCCTTGTCCTCATATAGCATAATTTTTTATGAAGTGAATATGAAGCCAGTTAAGAAAGTCTAAAATATAAAAAAATAAAGTGTTACTCTTTAGACACGCTGGCCTCCTCATCCTCCATAACAATTAAGTTACATATTTGCTTTCCCTCTTCACTCTATACATTTACAATACACCTACATTTCCGTCACATTCCTTTCTTTCCTTCGCCTCATTTTCCGCTTCCATTCAATTTACACCCAATGCCCAGTCTTCCATTATCATGCACCTGTCATTTTGGGGGGAAAGATAATTCAGTAGTGTTTTTTTTTTGATTTGGTGAAAATAAAGTCTTAAAGTGGTCGCTATAAAAGTTTTTTGAAATAAAGCGTTAACGTGGTCATTTTAAAAGTATCGCCTGAAGAGACCATCAGGTCGAAACCATGGTCGCGTATTTTAATTAAACCCCTGATTTGTAAACTTTAAAATCTCTACATGTTATTTTTTATTTTTACTTATATTTTTTTATGTGTACTGACCACTTTTTAATACTACTGTTCCCTGGTCTAATTAACCTTTACATATATATATATATATATATATATATATATATATATATATATATATATATATATATATATATATATATATGTATATATGTGTGTGTGTGTGTGTAAATGGGGATATAAACCAAATAAGTAGATGTTAGCAATCGTATATACGTGTGTTAGCGTACATACACATGTAAGCGAATAAGTATTTACTCATTTTAATATAAAGTGTAAATAATTATTTGCTCAATTTAATATAATGTGAAAACAAAACAGCGCTGAATGTGATTAGATAGAGGTTAGAAATATATATTAATAAATATACATATACCTACGTTCGAAGTGCAACTTAAAGTTTCGTGGTTCTACCAACTCATCAGGCACGAATTATTAATTTCGATTTTTTAACAAAATACTCAGTCTCATGAGAGGAACACTAAATTAAAAGCAGATTCAAAGCAAAAAGTTAATATAAACATAATATATGACCTTTTTCAACTTGTATATGCATGTTATATTATGTAGTAGAAGGCTTCGCCCATGACTATCTCTTCGTAAAATAAGATATATTCACTACTTGTGATCTTTGAAACAAAAATTCTAAACGAACATTTCATTCATACATTGTCTTGTTACAGTTAAGGAAAGTTTTACAAATAGATGCCAACTTGTTGAAGGCCAAGTAAAATGCAAATTTCAAATACTTTTCTGCACTTTATAAGACGATATTCCTAAACGGAACTATTTTTTATATGAAAATCAAAACAAAACTCGAATAAAAGAACAGTAATGAAGAAAAGTTAATTAACGAAATATTTTTTTTTTAAATCAATATGCAAATTAGTTAAACCTGAAGAGTGATGTTGCCTAGAAGTAGATAATATATAATACAGATATGGAGCTTTTACTGTAAATAACTTTCTTGAGTGATTTCTAACATCCTATTTACCAACTATCTCAATTGCGTCACTGTCTTTGAACAGAGGAATCAGTGCTCGCACCGACGGCTCCGGGAAATTTTTGCTCCTGGTCCGGGTGTATTCGCTCGTGCTACCAAACTTAAAAAAACTGACCTTGTATCGCAACTCGTATTAGTTGGGAGACAGAGTAAATACCGTGTGTAAATTACTGTTTCGGGTAGTTTTGGGCACAGGGACCTGCGCTTGTAGTATCAAGGCTATGACTGGCTCAAGACCAGCTAAGACTAACTTAGACCAGCTTGGACAAGCTAAGACAAGCGGCCCGAGTGAAGACACTCGGATTCCCACCTTAAAAACTGACCTTGTATCACAACCTGACTCAGTGGGGAGGAAAGTAAATCTCTGCTTTCTCGAGTGGTTTTCACACTCTGATAATTCCCGAGTACAGGGATCCATCCCTGTGTTAATAGTATCACTGGTATGACTAGCTTGGACTGGCTCTGACCAGCTTAGGACCAGCTATGATTAGCTAAGACCAGCTTTGACTAGATTAGACCTGCTCTGAACAGCTTGGACAAGCTAAGACCGGCACCACGAGTGAAGACACTCGTGTCCCCACGTTAAAAACTGACCTGGTGTCACAACCAGACTCAGTGAGGGATTAAGTAAATCTCTGCACTGTCGCGTGGTTTGTAACACCCTATTTATCATCTCTCAGTTGCGTCTCTGGCAGAGTGCTCTTTGAGGATAGTTATACTGAGAGGTGCCCAACCCTCGGGTACAGTTACCCGAGGCCGCGCCCTCTCATTGCACCAGAGAGAGGGATCAATGCTCACAAAGGGGCCAGCGCAATAGACGGTTGCGGGGGCTGCGGGTAATTTTTGTTCCTGGCCCGGGTGTACTCGCTCGTGCTCCCCACCGTAAAAACTGAACTTGTGCCACAACCCGTCTTAGTTGCGTCTCTGTCTTTGTGCAGAGTGGACTCAGGGGCGACGCCGTCAAACGACAGAGTCACAGCTTACTGACAAGGAACTGCGATTAAGTTGTTTATTACATTCTTCTTGTGTTCATGCAAGTATTTTCTTTTCTGGCCTCAAAGTGTGTAAAGGATGTCCTACTGTTATACTTTTAGCCATTATCAGGGATGATTTTATTTTTACTTTTTAACTGAATGTATTATTTGTGCGTATGTATCTACAGTTATAGGTATGTTTTATTTTACAAATACAGAACATTGTGACCATGTTCGGCGTTAATGTCATTGAGTGTTGTTTTTTTTTCTTTTTTATTATTAGGGCTTCCATTATTTTTCATCTTTTTTACATGTGGATAAGGTTATTATGCTTGTCTTTTTTAACTAGTATGTTTCGGATTGAGTCTTTTAGGTTTGTGCGTGTGTTTAAATGAGTTCTGACGGAGCTGTGATCGGATAGGTGTAACTCAAGTCATCTGGACAGGCATGTAGTAGTGTGACCAATCTAACTATGAGTTTGGTTTGATCAGGATCACAGTTACTTTATAGGCATTTGAACTACAAATAATATTTTGATTGTTTTGACTTTGCAGGTGTGTTGTTATTTTTGACGATAATGTTAGCCATTTTTTGTTTGGGTTATTTTAGCTCTGTTATCATAAATAGAGCACCATTTTATTAGTACCAGCACTCAATGATATATTTATTCGTTTGATGAAATATCCCATCGTCTTCGACTCGTGAGGATTTATCAACTTGAATTGAACATATGAATTCATTATAGTGACGAAGACTTTTGCAGAAACCCCAACCCGTTTAAGAATACAGATTACTGGTTCACACGAGGTCTCCAAAATTTTTGAAATCAGATATGTCCTTCTACTAGAAGTTAAGACCTCAGTCTGTTCTACTATTTTACCCATAGCTGGTATGAAAAGAGATAGATTCATACTTTTCCAATGTATGAACCCATGGGGCAAGACGTACTGGTATCTCAGCTTCAACCGACATTGACAGAATGCTACCCTAATAACATTCCGACCTTGATGCAGGACCGTGGTGGTTGGCGTGAGAGACTCATGAATGTCCCAGCTAGCATGACCGAACAAAAAAGCTCTTTGAACGCACTCTGCTAAATAATAACTAGTTTACAGAAGACGGTAGCGACGTGAAGACAATATGGAAGCAAGCTATGAAATAAAGCTGTCCTTTAAACAGCGTAAAAACTCTCCAGAAATATCGGAAATGCTCTAGAATTTTTATGGATTAACTTGTGTGAGCTGAGCATTCATATCCAGCAGGCATAAGTGATGGGAAGGCATTAGATACGATGGGTGATGTAGAAGGGAGTGGTACGTTATAACATCAGAACTGTTTGAAAAAGAACTGGATGAAGACCGTCGTGTCTCTTTAAAAGCAATAAACATAGAGCTTAGAGCTGGTGTGGTAAATGTACACAGAATTATAAAAATCCGAACATGCGCAAAGATTTTTCCGGTGTGCTCATTGATGAACAGAATAAAAGATTCGTTAGCTAGAGCAGGGAGATTGTTAGGGAAATCCATAATTATTCCTAACTCTCGCTGTAGTCTAGACCTTGCTCTCTGTAAGAGAAAATGGTTACAGATAAGATTGTTTAATAAACTGAAGTTTCAATTAAGAAAGACTGGTTTTTGGTCAACTGCATAATTTTAACAGATATGAAAAACGGTGACAGTGTCAGAAGGAAATTAAAACTTGCCGATCAGAACTGATAATTTCCAAGAATGGGATTGTTTCTAATTTGGTGACAAAGTAAACAGGTTTGTCAATTGCCAAGTATTTGAGAAATTATCCCCAAATTTCCATTTTTTTTCAAATTTCATATTTGGAATGGAAGAAGATTACTGGTATCAAACCACCTGCATACGGGTAGGAAATGAACTCCGTAAATATTTAAAAAAAAAAAGCTTCAAAGGCAACGATATATCTTCTCGCCGGTTTATTCAATCTAGACGGTGAGGCGATTTTGAGAGAATTAGAAGTCCTATCAGGATTTATTATTGGCGAGCACAATCTTAACTGCGTAAGATATGACACAGTGTTGATAGAAATTCACAGAAAGATTTGATTTGATTTGTTTAACAGCATATCAATTCATTATGGGTCACTTAATTTCATTTTCTTGGGAGCTTTGAACTAATAAAACATGTTATTCTGCTTTCACATTTGAATACGTGGTAGATGATACTCAGCTTTTGTGCATACACATATTTGTGTTGATATAATTACTATAGGTATTAGGTTGGTGCAACAATAATGACGTACCAATGTCGTTTTTTGACGAATTTTTTAACGTCAAAAAACGACATTATTACGTCATTATTTTTTGCACCAACCTAATAGTAATATGCGTATTTTGATGTTATTTTGTTGAAGTATATTTTGGAATACAGATTGATTAAAGAAGTTGTAAGATATTATATGGATTAAGTCTTGAAAGAATTCTTTCATGTTTATTGATATGTTGGTAATTTTACAATAAATATATATTGTTGGTAAATTTTTATTTAAAAATGCATTGCTGGTATTTTTACTATAGAATGTATATTTATACGTTTTAGTGTTTTGGGTTCATGATTTACCTACATTTCGCAACCTAACAAGTGCTACAACCGTGCGTCATGGTAGATCTTGCAACAACTGCAATTAGGAAGTGCTTCCAGAATCCTCAAAAGCTCCAATCTCCCGATTTCAGGCCTTGCTGCCAGACGTATTAGGTTGGTGCAAAAATAATGACGTAATAATGTCGTTTTTTGACGTATTTTTTAACATCAAAAAACGACATTATTACGTCATTATCTTTGCGCCAACCTAATAGTTCATCGTCATACCAAGGATTAGATGCTAAAAGGAAACTACAGGAACTCTTAAAGAAGAGACTGAAGCCAGAAGAAAATACTAAATATCAATTGCAAGAAGACACAATGCTTGGTTGTGAATAAAAAGAACACCCAACATGTTGTAGCATACCTACGGACGATAATTCACATAAATAGAGTAGTAAATACTGTATGTTGGTCTGCAGTTGGAGATTCGTCTCTAGCTATGCTGGTTGGCCTCTCTGTCTCTGATCTTCTGGGAACTACAGACGGGACTGCGTCGAGAGACAGAGTCTCGTCTCGGGAAACACCTACCCGACCCCGTTTTGTACAAGGTCTGCGGGGAATTTTTGGCCGAGTCTACGGGCTCGGATACACCATATTAAATTCACCCTTGTGTCGCATCTTATCGCGTAGGGTGGTTGGTAGAGATCCTGTAGTTGGAGATTCGTCTTCAGCTGTGCTGATCAAACTCTCTGCCTCCGAGCAGAGAGGATCCACAGACGAGGCTATGTCGAAGGGCAGAATCACTTCACGGGCAAAAAGATACCGGACCCTGTTTTATAAGGGGTATACGAGGGGTTTTTGGCTTAGCTTATGGGCTTGGAGACCTCACATTAAATTCGGCCTAGTGCCACATCTGACCGGGTGGGGAGGTTGGTAGTTATCCTGTAGTTGGATATTCGTCTCCAGCTGTGCTGGTCAAACATTCTGCTTCCGGGCAGAGAGGATCTCCAGACAAGGCTATGTCGAAGGGCAGAGTCTCGTATCGGGAAACAGCTACCCGACCTCGTTTTATACGAGGTCTACGGGGGATTTTTAAATTAAATTCTCCCTTGTGACACATCTGACCGCGTGGGAGGGTTGGTAGATATCCTGCAGTTGGAGATTCATTGTGGAATTCGCTTGACTCAGTCATAGCAGTTGACTATTTCTTCTACGCGCCGCTGGCGAATCTTATATATGTTGTTCTTGTCCGAAGTATTATCGTTCATTACCAACCTTCGTTTGATTATTCTATTCAGTAACCTTCCCTGGATTACAAAAACATGCAACTGACAAATTCGGGATACCAAAATAAAATAAGTGAAACAATTTAAATATCTCGGAAGTGTTTTAACAGAGAACGGAGAGAGCGACATTGAAATGCGAAGACACATTGGAGTAGCTTAAGATTCCTACCAAAGACCATGCAAAGTATATATAAAAAAATTCGTTAGGATAAAGAACATAATACTAAACCATGACATAATACAAGTGGCCCTACATTGAAGTTAATGCTGGACAATCTCCTCACAGACGAAGAAACATTAAGGAACAAAAATGTATTTCTGCACAACGATGCTGAGAATATAATAGACTGAACATTTGATCCACGAAAAAAAATTAGAGAAAATAGAAACAAAAAGGACACTTATATCTAACATATACTTATGTTTAAATTTTAGCAAAAGAGAAACATTTTATTCGGCCTTTGGATATTTCTATCCATAAATATGTGAATATACAACATTTTTATCACAGTTCAGTTTTTATTCCTAAATATGTAAATATGCAATTTAACCCAGATTTACACTTTTTTATTGCTAGATATGTAAATGCTATTTTTTTTTTTCATTAGGTTTTTAATTTTAACCACATCAGGACTTTTTTAATTGGCAAATATTTAAACATCCTAACCAGATTTAGACATGTTTATTTAGAAATATATATGCATATGAGAAACAATATATTACTAGGTTTATAAAAAATAAAAGTTTACTAAATCAGTGAAATTATGTAACTATTTTTGCCATCAGTGTCATAAACTTAACTTAAATAATATTTAAATGCAAAAAAAAAAAAATTGTAGCCTAATATACATAATTATACTTGATGTAAAAATAATTCTACATACTATAAGGGATTCTAATACATTTAATTGTTCTTAAAAAAATATAGTATAATAAAAATTAAAAATTAAAATATTTCAAATCGTAGTTAAATAAAACGTATTCTAACCTAAACACCCCCAAAAATCTTTAAATTTATAAATAGAAAAAAAATGCCGTAAGAATTTTTTTGCCGTTAACAATAAATTTAAAAAAAGATCCAGACGACATGCATTCAACGGATGTCAGATTTCATTGAAAAATACATCCCTACCCCTTACCAAAACGTAACTAATAACGGATACATCAAATTACAGACATAATGAACACCCAGACACCCCTTGTCTAGTTGAAGTAGATTTATCTGTAACCTTAGAAACGTGAATAATGATTTTAGCTGTGTCTTTAAAACCCAGTAATTTTAAAAGTTACTCCAAAATTCTCTTGAAGATGAAATGGAATTAATGTCTTTAATTTAATTACAAAATTAAATTCGTAGCTTTTAGCTTCCATTTTTGAAACATGGTTAGAACTGTGTAGCGAAAAAAAAACATATTTTAAATCAATCAATTTATAATATTAATGCTCTGTAAATTTACATTGAGCACTATTTTGTAAGAATAAAAATATCTATAAGAACACCGGATTATATATCTTACTGTTCTTTCTTTATATATATATATATATATATATATATATATATATAACTTTTCCTCTACATTTAGACAATTTTATTCGGAAATATATAAAGCATTTTAACAAGATTTTTTTTGAGAAATATGAATTTTTTCCTCTACATTTTGACATTTTTATTCATAAATATGATAAATAAGTGCCTTTCCCCCAGATATAGACTATTTTTATTTGGAAATTTGCAAATATGCAGTTTTACCCTATACTTTTAGTAAATGAGGAAAGAGGGCTTGGAAAATTTGATACTCACAACACAGATTGACGGCCAGAGAGACAGAAGCAAACAACGCTAATCGAGATTGGTTGAATAAGTTGGCAGAACAAGGTTTATAAGAAAACAAATATATATTAAGTTCTACAAAAGGACAGAAAATTGGGGAGAGCCGTGATCGCCAACGTCCTAAATGTACACGGCACATTATGAATATTTAATAATCACGAAAAACTAGAATATCTGTCTTTCCCAATTCCGAAAACTACTAACTTAATTCACCTCCAAGAGCCCTTGTTCCCCTGGTTGGGAACCGAAGCATAGAATCAAAGATCTTCTGTTTCTGTATCGATACATTTGACCATGCAGATGCAGTGGCCGTTTTGTTTTCTTTATTAGATACAGTAATATACGTATTATTAAATTAAAAAAAAATGTAGGTATATTCTCACTTATGTAGGTGTATATTCTAGCCTAGCCTATTTCACACCCCGGTGTATAAACACGCCAAGATTCAGTTCTATTACGGGTATAGAACAGCCTAGTCTATAACTACATTAGGTGTGTTCTATGCTAACATATCCTGGACTGTTAAACCTTATAACGATAAACTACATCCGCGTCCAGAGTAAGACGATAAACTACATCCGCGTCCTGGGTAAGACGATAAACTACGTCCAACAGTAAGACCTTTGATCAGGAGGTTTTGAGGAGCGTGGAACCACCTCTTAATTGCTGGTCTTCCCAGGTCCAACTTGACGCGGGGTGGTAGCACCTGTTAGGGTCCCGGCTAACGTCACCACAACGTCACACAAAACACTATGGAAGTGTAAAAATAAATTTTAATGCCAGAAATAGTTTGTAAAAAAATAGTATGAGCAATAAATATTTGAAAAAAGAAAGTATTACCACCAATAAAAATCTTGTCAGCATTAAATAACCCATTGTGGTTAATAGGCCACAAAACAAAACAAACCAAACTATACATTTTTGAAAAAAGAAATCATTACCGGCTATACTATTTTTGAAAAAATTACCAGCTATAAATTTTTGGAAAATAAAAGGAAATTTTGTCGGCATTAAATAACCCATACATATTCTATTCATACGACCCTATCCTAAAACTCTTGCCAGCATTAAATAACCCATTGTGTTTGATATGCTGTAAAACCAAACCAAACCAAACCAAACCAAACTGATTTCTTACAAAGAATACGTATTCTATTCTTATGAACCTATCCTAATAATATTGTCAGCATCAAATAACCCATTGTGTTTGATATGCCGTAAAACAAACCAAACCAAACCAAACTGATTTCGTACAAAGAATACGTATTTTATTCATACGAACCTATCCTAATAATATTGTCAGCATTAAATAACCCATTGTGGTTGATATGCCGTAAAACAAACCAAAATGATTTCTTACAAAGAATACGTATTCTATTCCTACCAACCTATCCTAAAACTCTTGCCAGCATTAAATACCCCATTGTGTTTGATATGCCGTAAAACAAACCAAACCAAACCAAGCCAAACCAAACCAAACTAAACCAAACCAAACCAAATAAATAACCCATTGTGTTTGATATGCTGTAAAACCAAACCAAACCAAACCAAACTGATTTCTTACAAAGAACACGTATTCTATTCTTATGAACCTATCCTAATAATATTGTCAGCATTAAATAACCCATTGTGGCTGATATGCTGTAAAACAAACCAAACCAAACCAAGCCAAACCAAACCAAACTAAGCCAAACCAAATCTGGACTGTTATAATGGCAACGTCTTACAGAATTAATTGGCTGTAAATCCGTGTTACTTTTCGACACTTCGTCTCTTTGATTCCGAACTGTTGAGATGTTCTGGAAAGGAGAAATGTAAAAACCAGTTCCTGTTCATATCACGATGTGTCTTTTTTATGATTTTGTTGAAACTTGAGGAATAGTGAGTCGATATCTACATCTCTGTCGTGCAAGGAATTTCGGGAAGAGTCTTTTTTTTTTCTAGTGTGTAGGAAATCGTAGATTCGAGTCAGTCTGGAGACTAACACATCTGCACGTTCTTTCAAAAACATTGTAGTATGCAAGAGCGACAAATATTGAATAAAAGCGAAAAGTAATCAACAGGCATCTGTACGATATAATTAGTAATATTTTCTGTTCTGTCTTTCTTTTCTTTTTATCTGTGTACACTGTAAAAACAGCGTGCAATGTTTCTAGTTTTATTAAATCTGAAAAGACCGCCATGAAGAAATAACGAAAGCAGGAAAAATAAAGAAGACTAAAGCTGTTGAGATTTTAACAAGTGCCTTACACTCAAAGAAGATCCAAGACAAAACAAAGCAAATCTTTGTGTTTGTGTGTGTTTGTGATTGTGTTTTTTGTTTGTTATTAATTTTGTTTTGTTTTACTTATTGTTGTTCATTTCTACTGCTAATTAGTAAACACGTTGCGTTGTAAGAAATGGCGAAGTCGAATCTCGTTTGTTAGACGTAAGGTGTTGTTTTGCCCGAAGAGACAATTAAACGCTGGAGTTCGTTTTGCTTCAGCTTTATTTCCCGCCAATTCATGTGGCGCAAACAAAAGTGGCGGGAATCTAGGAAAAAAAAATGCAGTGTTTCGAAACTGAAAGAGGAGAACCAAAAGAATGTGAGTGAGAAGTATAAAGAAAATGGAATTAAAAATAAGGGGAAAAATATAGTATAGCAAATAAGAAAACAACTAGAGTGGAAATTTAGAGAGAGAGAGAGAGAGAGAGAGAGAGAGAGACATAGAGAGAGAGAGAAATATATATATACATATATATATATATATATATATATATATATATATATATATATATATATATATAGAATAAAAGAGAGAAAAAATGAGCAAAGCAAAGTTAATCGAGTGAATTCAAAGGAGAGTAAAATCGTGACTTGCAAAAGAGAGTTAAAAAATAAACCGACTGAGAGGAAGCGATTGAGAAAAAATGGAACAAGTGAAAACGAAAGCGATTTGCAAAAGGAAGAAAAATAAAAATACAGAGAAGGAGAAGAGGAGGAGAAGAAAGGGAGTAAGGGGTAGAAGAAGAAGAAGAAGAAGAAGAGAAGGAGGAAGAAGAAGAGAAGGAGGAGGAAGAAGAAGAATAGGAAGAGGAGGAGGAGGGATGGGAGGAGGAGGATGCTAGCAAGAAGAAGATAAGAGAAGGAGGGTAGGAAGAAAAAGAAATGGAGGAGGAGTGAAGAAGAAGAAGAAGAAGAAGAAGAAGAAGAAGAAGAAGAAGAAGAAGAGAGGATGGGCAGGAAAAAGAAGATGAGGAAAAGAGGAAGAGAAGAAGGAGGGGAAGAAGAAGAGAAGAGGAGGAGGAGGAGGAGAACGAAGGAGAAGAAGAAGTTGAGGAGGAGTAGGCGGAGGAAGGAGAAAGTGGAGGATGGGAGATAGAAGAAGAAGAAGAAGAGTAGAAGGAGGGGATGAGAGAAAGAGTAAGAAGAAGAAACGTAAGAAGAAGAAGAGGGGGAGGAGGAAGAGGGGAGGAGGAGGTGAAGAAGAATAGGAAGAAGAGGGGGAGGAGGAAGAGGGGGAGGAAGAGGGGAGGAGGAAGAGGGGGAGGAGGAGGAGGAGGGGGAGGAAGAGGGGAGGTGAAGAAGAAGAGGGGGAGGAGGAAGAGGGGAGGAGGAGAAGGAGAAGAAGAAGAAGAAGAAACAAGGAGAAAGAAAAAGAAGATAAAGAAGAAGAGGGACTGAAAGTGTAGGGGGGAAAGTGAAACAACGCTAAAGACCAGATACGGATCTTTGTTAAATTAACATGTCAGAACTTATTGGGTCATTCAATGTCGAAATCAATCTTTTTTTTAATGTTTTTCTATTTACACTTTTATTTTTAACAATGCGCTTCTTCTGGGTCCCGTTTCTCCTCGAGCTGTGAACGATCATGGCTCTTCACAGTTTCCTGTCCTTTGCAGATCTTAGTAAAACGTGTGTTTTCCTATCTCTACTAATCCCTGTTTTGCCATCCATTAACACCATCTCGTTAATGAAGTTATTCTCTTCCTCTGTCCCCCTTGGTTTTAACATGTCTTGTGAGTGTTAGCTTCTCTAAGCCTTCTTTCCTCATTATTCAAATACAAATAACCGTTACACAAATATTCCGTCCATTGTATTCTCAGCATCCTTCTGTAGAACCATATTTCTGTTGCTTCAAGTCTTTTCTTCACGTGTAAAGAGACTGAACAATATTTTCATCCATTTAAGAAGAAAAATATTACACGAAAGTTCAGTACTCATTTTTTTTTTGTTTCGATCAAAAGTTTCCTCTTCATTTTGGAAGGCAGCTTTCTCTATTGTAAATCACCTTCGGATTTCGGTGTCGTTTTTGCCATCTACTGTTAAAACAATTCATAGATAATTAAACTTTTCTAAAATGCGATTTGCAGGTCGGGGACACAAAAATCAAACATGCGCGAATGTTTAAATATCTGGGAAGTGTTGTGACGAAGACCCGTATGTCCGACGCCGAGATCCGAAGATGCATTGAGATAACCAAGGACGCATTACAAAAGGTGGGCACAGTACTACGAGACAGGAGGATTGTTTGGTGACAAAGAAAAGAGTACTGAGCTGCTACGTGACATCTGTCCTCCTATACGGCAGCGGATTGTTGGACGGCATCCTCAAAGATCAAGAAGAGACGCGAGGCGGCGGAGATGTGGCTCTACAGAAGGATGCTGAGGATATCATGGAGCAAGTGTGTGAGAAACGATGAAGTCTTGGAAAGTATGCAAACAAGGAGGAAGCTTATTCCTAACATAAGGAGGAGGCAGATGAAATTTCTGGGACACGTATTAAGAAAGGGGAACCTGGAGAATCTGATACTCACAAGTCGAATAGAGGGGAACGAGAGACAAGAGAAAGTAACGGTTGATTTACCTGGCTGGTTTGGGCAAGTGGATGGCAGAACGTGGTCCGGGGGAGTTGGCAGAGGAACAAAACTTATTGAGAGCCACAAGGGATAGGGAAAAGTGGAGAGCCATAAAAGTCTACATCCTGAAGGGACACGGCGCATCAAAAGAAAATAAACTTGCTGGAATTAAGTATCTCCAATTTGTAACTCACATGTCTGGGTTTTGCTTTTACTGACATCCCGTATTCTTACAACTGATTGTTAGTCCCCCTATTCCTTTTCCGTTAATACCTTGGAGGACTAGCTGAAGCAGACTTTCCGTGTTTGTTATCAACACTGAGTCATCTGCATATCTTACTTTGTTAAGATCGTGACAAGCCATATTGAATTCTGGTGGGATGTCTCTCTCAGAATGAACTCGATCTAAAAGTTGAATAAGTCCGGTGGGGGCCACATTCTTGTCTTAGATCTTGTTATTTTTTTTTGTTTATTTACTGAATTCATGTTCTATCCGTATAATGACGGCTTGCGGCCATTTTGTGATCTGAATTATTCTTATATATTTCCCAACTAAATCAAGTTTAGATAAACGTTCAAATAGTGTTTAGTTGTATTTGAATCCTAGTTATATACTTTTCGTTTTTATTAATAAAGCTTCTATTATTTTAAAATTGTGTTTACTTGTGAATGAGGGTATTATTATATTATGAGTACAATCACAAAACAAATCTTATCTCTTCAGATACATACATGAAAAACCCATACATTCAGTTAAAAATAAAACAAAATAAAATTTGTCCCTGTTAATAGCCGAAAGCGCTCGGATATGCAGAAATTTTGGACAGTTTTTTTTGTGCTATGCGTCCGGCGATCTAAATTAAACGAAAAAGAAAATTATACTAACATATCACTATTTACATTATTGGGACTACTGTCTTCATCTTTGTCGTCATATTTATAAAAACGTTTCGGCCGTTGTACGCTCCGGCCTTATTCAGGTGGTTGGAATGTCGAATTGAACCCTTTAATTCGCTCAGACTGTTCTAGTTCTACGTGCCATGTTTTACGGATGTCAGTTCAGTCCCACTGTGCCATGTGTCGTTGAGCATACATGGCAGAGTGGATAAAGGCGTTAGTTAGATCCAGTGACAGGACCCAAAGCGTGTGAGTTCAATACCTGGCTAAGGCGGTGGATAACTTAGAGAGGGGAATTAACAAGAGATAACTGATAACTGACATCCATTAGATCTGGCACGTGGAATAAAGGGTTCAGTTCGACATTCTAACCAACTGAAGAAGGCCGGAGCGTACAACAGCCGAAACGTTGTAATAAATATAGCGACAAAGATGAGGACAATAGTCCGAATAATATAAATAGTGTACATAATATCTCATCTCAGAAATATAAAGAGAAACAAATTTGTTATAGAAAAAAATATAGGATATTCTCATATTCTTCCCAAGTAAATCAAGCTTCTCCCCTCAGCTATGGGTAAATAACAGGATAGACTGGATTCTATATCCTTGGATGACAACTGGTCTATCGCAGAAAGAAATGACAACGTACTGCGGGAAAAAATATGACTCGTCAGTCATGCATCGAAAGATATATGATCGGCTAAGCGTGTATCACGCATAGAACATCATTGATCCTTTGTAAAGGTATGAATTATCCTCTTCTCCTCCCATCTATAGGTAAATAGCGGGAGATACCGGGTTCTATAGACTTGGATGGCAACTAGTCAACCGCAGAAAGAAATGGCAACCTACTGCGGGAAAAAACTGCCTCGTCAGAAGATACATGCTCGCTTAAGTGTGTATCATGCATGGCACACAATTAACTGATTAACCTTTGGAAAAGTATGAATCCTTTTATTCTCCCCCTCAGCTATGTGTAATTAGCAGAATAGACCGGGTTAATATAGCCTTGGATGGCAACTGATTTACTGCAGAAAGAAATGACAACCTACTGCGGGAAAAAAATTGAGTCGTCAGTCATGTATCGAAAGATACATGATTGCCTAAGTGTGTATTACGCAAGGGACATAGCTGACTGACTGACCCTTGGGAAAGGTTTTAATCCTTCTCTTCTCAACCCAGCTATGTGTAATTAGCAGAATAGACCGGCTTCAATAGCCTTGGATGGCAACTGGTCTACCGCCGAATGAAATGGCAACCTACTGCGGGAAAAAATCTCACTCGTTAGTCATGTATCAAAAGATACATTATTGCCTAAGTGCATATCACGCATGGCATATAACTGACTGAATGACCCTTGGGAAAAGTAT
This sequence comes from Acanthosepion lycidas, assembly GCA_963932145.1. Classification (NCBI taxonomy): domain Eukaryota; kingdom Metazoa; phylum Mollusca; class Cephalopoda; order Sepiida; family Sepiidae; genus Acanthosepion; species Acanthosepion lycidas. The sequence goes on from OZ010608.1 coordinate 43,087,413, forward strand.
GAATCCTCCTCTTCTCCCCACCAGCTATGGGTAAATAGCAGGATAGTACGAGTACTGGATACCAACTGGTCTACTGCAGAAAGAAATGGTAAGCTTATGCCGGAAAAAATCAGACTTGTCAGTCATGTATCGAAAGATATAGGATCCTCTAAGCATGTTTCACGCATGGCATATAACTAACTGATGTTATAAGTTCGGACATTGGGTGTTGCCTGGAAATTTTTCAGACCCCGAGGTGGAAATCATGTAGAAACGTTTAACAGAAGACTTTCCACCAATTAACTACTAATATGAAATGAAAGTTTTCACAGCGCCTTATACAGAGAAGTCTTTTTTATATCTCACCCTCGTCATCATCATCGAATTTTTCCTCGAACCGAATAAGGCAACTCCCCCGATGTCCCATCCTGTGCATGTCAGTGACATCGTGCTTTTGGATAAGAGGACTTTCTACACATGGCATGCAGCTTGATAGACGGGTTTCTGTCGAAACGTGCTTTGTAGCGAGCCACTAACCTTCCCTTCGTATTTCATTGGTTAGATGCAAGATCCACTCGAGCATCTTCTTCCCACGAACAACTGTTTTGTGGAACCGACTCCCAAGAGGATGCTTCCCTGATCATTACAATGTTAACACAATCAAGTTGAGGCTGAACCCTTATCTTCCTCACGTATCCGCATAGACACTGCCACTACTCTGTAACATTCTATATCAAGTGGCTCTTGGGCCATATACAGGGTGAGCATCATTGTAAGAAATATATATTGGGGCTATATTTTTCTTTTAATTATTTAAAAACGAGAACTCATTCTTCTATGCAAGAATGAAGTTAGATATATTACTTTAAGACGGTGTTGGAAAATAGAACTAAGCTTGTCTAGCTAGAATCTCGTGATTCTCGAACATTTGAAGCAACAGCGCACTTAGGAGCAAATGAAAATATCACAGCACACTTAGAAATGTTATGCAATAAAGGCAAAGATTTTTACAAATTACACATATAAATATGAACATACTTTATTTCAGTGTTTCTAGTCAACTATTTGTGCATCTTATTTAATACGTATTCATTTATTCAATTACTAACGCTGTATTATTACGATTTACACACACATATCTATCTATCTATCTACTAGGTTGGTGCAAAATAATGTCGTTTTCTCACATATGTTACTATGTGAGAAAACGAAATTATTTTTGCACCAACCTAATATCTATATATCTATATCTATATCTATCTATCTATCTATATATATATATTGTGGGGCTCGCCGCTTGTACACAAGATGCACTCGTCCAAAGTATACTTATACTGCAGAGACATAGCGCGAGGAAAACGTCGAGACAGGGTGTTCACCCAGAGTTATACGAGAGTCCAGAAAGAGAGATAATTACGGCTTCCCTTATAGAGACTTGTACATATACGTTTCTACTAATCCGCATTCTTGGACTACTAATCTTCATTTCAAGTTTGTATTCTTACGTTTAATACACCTATTTTTCTATTTCAATTACTGGCGTTGTTTATTTATTTGTGCAGGATTCCATCCCCGGGATACACAACAATATATATATATATATATATATATATATATATATATATATATATATATATATATATATATATATATAGATACATAGATAGATAGATAATATTAGTGGTAAATATACATATACATATGCAAAATATATAAATATTTATACATAGGTGCATACACATACATGTATATCTTTTGAATAAAACTTCCAAGAGGATAGAATCCAGATAGGACAGAGTAAGGATATAATAAAAAGGCTTAAACATTAATATTCCATGGTCATAATTTATTCCATTGGAATCGTAAATACGATCCAATTCATCAGACCTACAAATTCAAAAAGCTTCTTGAATTTGTAGGTCTGATGAATTGGATCGTATTTACGATTCCAATGGAATAAATTATGACCATTGAATATTAGTGTTTAAGCCTTTTTATTATATATATATATAGTAGAATATATATATATATATATATATATATATATATATATATATATATATATATATACATATATATATATATATATATATATATATATATATATATATAGTAGAATATATATATATATATATATATATATATATATATATAGTAGAATCCCTGACGACCGGACTAAGAAGGCCTTCCGGATATGAGGAATTAGTTACCAAGTCCGGATATGAGGGGTTATATTTAGATTAAAATAAAAGAACTGAAATCAGGTTTAACGTTTATTTTTAATGTTTTATAGTTAACAAAATGATAAGGTGGGGGAAATATAACAGAATAATAGGGAAAACCAATAAATTATATAATGTTAATAAAAATTCATTAAATTAAGTCTGCTACGTATGCAAAACAAAAAATATAACGATATTTTTTTAATCGCTGTTGCATGATGATTCTTTCTCTTTTAATGTCATTCTCAACGTTTACCGCATTTCGTTTTGCTTTTGTTCTTGAAATTTTATTTTTTTAACAAAAAATTTTTTTAACTCTGCGTGCGTTATTGCACTGGGCATAGCTGAATACCGGCTTTCTTTCCATAAAACTGACAGATTTTTCAATAGCATTTTCAATTTCAGTCCAGGTTTCATCACAATTATGCATCTCGTCGCTATCTTGTTGCAACTATGTCTTGTTGTCATCCATTCATCTTATTCCCATCATCTTTTCCACCAATATGAGCCATTAGGGTGAAATAAGCATAAGCAATTATCCAAAGTAAATTTCCTGAAAAACAGAAATTTCAGATCGGTTACATATCGCCGACATAGTTCAAATATACACATCAAAATCATATGATGTGTGTACAGTAGAATCCCTCATATCCAGAGTCCCGGAAAAAACGCGTCGGCAAAATCTAAGATCTTTTTTCCAATTGTCATTTTATACCAATCTGTCTTATCCACAGAATTGATCTGGGAATTTAACAATATTGTTGACATGGAAAAAAAATCTCTTACTAGAAAGGTAATTTACATTAACCAGAAAAAAGGCTTAGACAGAAGCGTTTACCATTTTAAATTTGGATTTTTTAATGTAACTATAACAACAAGAACATTTCGATTTCATTTTTGCCTTGAAAAATCTAAGATCTTTTTTCCAATTGTCATTTTATACCATATATATATATATATATATATATATATATATATATATATATATATATATATGCCGGGACAATATTTCACAGCACACTTAAAAGAATCTAGTGTTTTGCGCCACCGAGGTTGAGTATCACTAAGCTAGATCAATTACAACTGAATAGTTTGTTCCATCCTCAGTAAGTGCGCTTAGTAAATCACAAGGATCCTATTGCACACTACAATAGTCGTAACGCACACATCTATTCAAATTGTTTTCCCTGATTGATAAAAGGGATTAGATTTTCGATCTCTGCCGGCAGATACATTTTTTTTATCGGACTTCTTAAATTCTCGTGTAGTAAAATTAATATTATTGTTTTTAAGAACTACAAATTACAAGTATCTCTATTCAAATACATGTAACCATTAAAAAAAACGTTCACGGATATCAGAAATAAAGTGGGATGGAGAATTTTAAATACGTATGAAAATTTGGACAAAAACATAGAAACGTTGCGCTAGTAATTTGGCGTTATATGAAATAATAATTTTTTGTTTTGATTTTTGACAATCTAAAATATGACATGACTCGGAGCTTCATGCAGATACGCAATCTTCAGGTGCAAAATACTCAAAGGCCAGTGAGTATTCTGCACCAGAAGATTGCGTATCCGTGGATATCATTCGCTATCTCTCTACCTCAGTCTGTTCAGATCTATCTATCTATCTATCTATCTATCTATCTATCTATCTATCTATCTATCTATCTATCTCAGTCTGTTCAGATCTATCTATCTATCTATCTATCTATCTATCTATCTATCTATTTCCTTTTATTTATATCTATCTATATATCTGTTATGGTCCGGTTCCTTGTACCAGGGTGATAGTCCAAGGTCGAACCAATAAAGAAGAACTCGAACACGGATATGGAATAACACAGATAGATTACAAACAGGAATATATACAGAGAAATAGAAAGTGTTAGTACGAACAATCAGATTTAGTAGTAATTGTCTGAACGCGACTCTGTTTCGGACTGCCTCTGACTCGACTGCCTGACTCGCTCGCTCTGACTAACAGACTCATGACGGACTTCTGACAGACCTCACTCCAGACTTCCGACTGAACTCCCTGCTTCCTCTTATTTTTAAATTTACTGTGTTTTAAACGCACATATAAATTCATAATTTACTGATTCCAAGCATACAGAGAAATCCAATCATTCAGACAGAGGCGGACTGTGTAGGAAAAAAAAAAAAAAAAAAACATATTTTAAATCAGTTAATTTATATATATATATATATATATATATATATATATATATATATATATATATATATATATATATTAATGAATATCAAACACTTAAATTACCATAGGTAATAATCTTTAGTTCATGAGAGCTATAAAATAGCTTCCAATCCTTCCGAACTGCAAACCAAATATAAACGGGAAAATGACTCTAGGTTAAATTCAAGTCATACAGATATCGTATTACTGAAAAAAGTAGAGTTATAATTAACATCCCAAAGAGACAGTTGAAATTTCTTGGGTACATAATAAAGGAAATGGCTTCAAAAAATTGTTACTCACATGACAGACTGAAGGCAACAGAGGCAGAGGTAAACAACTTATGCCCTATCTAGAAAGCTTTAGTAAATCGATGGCGGACCATTAGAAGACATAAGAAAACCAGAGAATTTACTAAGACCTACAAAGGAATGGAAATTGTGGACAGTTTTGATCGCGTACGTCCTGAAGGGACACGGAAAACAGAACAAAATGTCTTAATTTGTAAAACATTTAACTGTATCATTATCAAAATTAGATTTTGGATAATATATCTTAGATTTTAATTATCTCTCATTCTGTTCGTATTTCATTTGTTAAGAAGCGGGAAGTTAGCGAAATAGCCGTGCCGGACATTAATCGTTTTCTTTTGAGTAGAAAAGCTTTGAATTTTAACTCAATAAACGGGAAAATGAATGAGAAATGTTATTTAATAATTGTGTTGCGAAGTTGAGAATAGTATTGAAAATTTATGCATCTAACCAACTGGGAGCAGGTGATGAGTTATCACTTTAGAAATTATTGTCTTTGAATTTCATACGCAAGTATTTAATCAAATTTGGATTCAAGTCAATTCGTACAGAGTGGAGAATATGAGTAAAGACAATGACTGTTCTGGGGCGGCTGACGAGGTTTCATGTGTTATATTACTTCGTCTGCGATCCGTTTGGTCCACTTGGTACATAGAAATAAGAGTACTGAAAGAAGCGATTGACCAATAGAATCCCATATTAATTATAGTGCCACAGCCTCACTCGGATAGATCATTATGATATTGTGACTTTCCTATCAAGTTCATTTTTGCGGGTTGGAGTTGCTTTAAAGCGAATAAATCAGAGAATTTTCAACACGGCTAAAAATATTTAAATAATTCTTTTTAGAATTTGAGTATTATTTTTCATTCAAATGCATTACAAAAACTTCACGAAAAAAATATTTTGCGTATCTTTTTTTACAGTACAACCGAATGAATTGCATTAGTATAAAAAGAAACAGAATACGTCTACAAGTGAGAATGTGTGTGATACGGATGTATGTTGTTTTATGTGTGCGTATAAATTGCAGCAGTCAGCCGCAAGAAATAAAGAGGGAAGCTAACTTGCTACTGTTTCTATCGTAAACAAACTTAGTCTGCATGTTTTTCTATGCGCCATTATCCCTAGGCATATTGTGTTATATATTACACTAAAATAAATATGCAAAAATCTGAGTAATTAATTACGGGTGAGTATTTCAGTTTTTAAATACTACAAACGAACGAGATCACTGAACAATGGTTAACGAAAAAAAATTGTGAAATAAAAATTGATCACTAAAATAATAATAAAAAATATTCTCCTGAAAAAAGTATATATATATATGTAGGAATACAACGGGAGAGTCCATCACATATATATATATATATATATATATATATATATATATATATATATATATAAAATTCGCTTGAGGATGAAATGGAACTAATGTCTTTAATTTAATTACAAAATTAAATTCGGGGATTTTAGCTTCAATTTTTGAAACATGGTTGGAACTGTGTAGCGAAAAAACATATTTTAAGGCTATTAATTTATAATACATATATATATATATATATATATATATATATATATATATATATATATAAAGAGAGAAAGGGGCAGGCAGAGACAGATAGATAGAAGATAGCTACATACAATTTAATAGCGACAGATATGATAGAAACAAACTAATATATATATATATATATATATATATATATATATATATATATATATATTAGTATGTGCCTATACGTATGTTTTTTATCATACCCATATCTATTTATCAATCTGTAAATATACATGCATACATACATACATGGATATATATATATATATATATATATATATATATATTTCTCGGCTTTTATAAAAATAGAGCTCAATGTTATATAACAGAGATAATATTGGGTAATACATACACTAATATTAATACGGCTTATTGTAAAATTTATTTTAATCGGGCTCAATGAATTTCGGCAGGTGTTTACTTTTAGGTCTGCATGTAGCAATCAATTCACTTCTTTTGTTTAGTAGGTTATGGTTATTTAAATGATTTAAGTTAATAAGTTTTGCTGAAAGACATGAGATACATCTCTCTCTTCTTTTTTCCATAATATGGTTTAGCTTATGTGATTAAATCCCAACTAATGGCTGTGTTCTTGTAATTACTTTTTAATCGACAGAAATACTTTGAGAATGTTGTACAGTTTTTGTATTTAATATTGTTTAGCATCAATTGATGATGGTAATCACGCAATTTCCAGTTCTTCTCGGCGGAAGCAATGTAGAATGTAACATCTTCATTTGAATTGGTCCTTCGGTCATGCACTGGTCATTTAGTGGTCAGGTTAGGTTTTCACATTAGTTGCATTGCCATCTATTAGTGTTATTATTTAATGTTTGGCTTAATATATTATTATGTTACGATATATAACTATCGATAGCTTATCTGTCTATATTTCTGAGATGAGGTATTATGTAGACTATTTGCATTATTCGGACCATTTCGTCATCTTTCTGTCTATATTTCTGAGATGAGGTATTATGTACATTATTTACATTATTCGTATTATTTTCCACATCTCTGTGGCCATATTTATTACAACGTTTTGTACTCCGTCCTTCTTCAGGTGGTTGGAATGACGAACTGTACCCTTTATTTCGCTTACTGGGGCAGACTGTTCTAGTTCCACGTGCCATGTCTAATGGATGTCAATTATCAGTTATCGCCTGCTTAATTCCCTCTTCAAATTCTTTACCAGGTATTGAAATCACACTCTTTGGGTTCTGTCACTTGATCTAACTAACGCCTTTATCCACCGTACCGTGTGTCCTTGGGGACATCTGTGTATGAATTAATGGCTATTATAAACCTACTGTCTTCATTCATTATTTTTTACCAGTGTTCATATTGCAGTTTTTGTTGCTATTATTGCTTTTCTCTGGCATTTCTTATTACTGGTTCCCACCTGTCGTTCTCCTGCTACTGGCAAATCACTGTTCTGTATAAAGCCTAGTTAAGTATCGCTTCAGAAGACTGCGTTGCATGATACTGCATATAACCCATGACAGCTGAAGAAGAAGTTACTAATAATAATAATAATAAAAACTGCTACTACTATTATTATTAATAATGATAATGTTAATAATGAATTAACCTTAAATGCAGGATCTGCGGGAAATTTGGTGTAACTGTCGACTATATTATCTCAGGATGTCCGGAACTAGCAAAAAATGAATATACCCACAGACATAACAATGTATTGACATATGTGCACTGGAAGATATGCAATAAGCGCAAAATCGAAACCACTGAGAGATGGTATGGCCGCCAACCACAGTTACCGAAAACTAACAGGTAAATAAAATCCTGATATTATCATTAAAGGCAAGAAATTCAGGAAGTGTATGCTTATTGGCATAGCAGTAAGCATCTGAGAGAAACACGTCCATGAAAATTATCGATAAATTATCCAAATACAAGAACCTGGAAATCGAGATAAACAGGATGTGAGGAATGAAGACTGAGACTGTATGATATGTCCTGGAAAGGGATATATTTGAACGAAGTAGCTAAGTGTTTTGGGCTACTATAACCAAGTAGAATACGGTAGCAGTAATCGACTGGTATGCGTCGTAGTCGCAGGAGAGAAGTGTAGATTAATGGCGTAGTCCAATGGGTGTCGTTATAGACTTAGCTCTCAGACTAAGGCTCTTTTGCCTCTCCTACGCGTCCCTCGGTAATTATGACGGACACCAGCCAATCATATTCCAGTGAGGGGGAACACAAATGTACGCATATTCCATTATATCACTGTACCCATAGTAATCGGAGCACTGTGCCTCGTGAAAAAGAATGGATAATTTTAGAGTGTTCCCGGTAACATCAACATAAAAGTTGCCCAGAAAATCGCCCTACTAGGAACATCCCACATACTAAGATAAGTGCTATCAATTACAATGACAATTCACCTATAGGGCCTGAGAAGCATATTTTGGACCC
>OZ010608.1:43101120-43156120 GCA_963932145.1 Acanthosepion lycidas
TATATCGGGTGTACAATGTGGATATGCGCGTAAGCATTATCGGCGCGTAATGTGGAATTGGCGAGATTGGTCTGTTGCCCTGACTTTTCGGAAAGGACATGGGTCTATCACTTCTCTACCATTAAAGATTTGAATCTGAAATAAACCAATTAGATTTTATTACGATTCAGTAAGTCTAGATCTTCCCAAACATTCCCTGTAGCCGACAGGGACACGGTTTGTGGTTTTCTAATAGTTAAAAAAACTTAAAGAACTCTTGCTATATTTTTATAACATACTATTAGAAACCATTTGGGCGCATGGTTAGAACGTTTCCTTTCTGACCACGAGACCCGGGTTCGACATTTCACCATAGTCGATTTGGCAAGAAAGTGACTTCTTGCTGTTATCAGTCTGGGATTAGTGAACCCACTGATCGGCAACTTTGCCTAAAAAAAAATTTAGAGTGAAATTGGGTAGGCGGAACGCGTCGGTGGCTGTGCTAGCACGAAGTCACAAGTCATCGTGAGCGAGGTTTGAGCGTGCTAATCTTGTTTTGACTGTTGATCATGCTAGGTAACGCGTTCTCTCTTGGAAAAAGTAACCAAGGTCCGCTTAGCATAGTTGCAGTATAAATCACAGGTGGGCTTTGTGGGAGTTGAACAAACACAAATGTACTAGAGCAGGCTTCTGTAAGGGAGATTAGCTAGTCCGTCTAGTAGAATGTCATCCTCGGATTTGAGTGGTTGCGCCATTTACATTTGATAAGAATCCATCTTGTACATTTAAAAATCTACCATTCATCCATGCATTGTATACTGTTGCTATATCTAGTTTTGTGGTCTTGCTTTATATCTCAAGATTCTTGAAAAATCTAAAGAACGATCTGCAATGTTATTGATCCTGACTTGGCATCTCGACTTCAGTTACTTTCTCATGGATGTGTCATGGCTTCACTCAGTCTTTTCCATAAATATTTTCATAGTAACTTCTCTCACAAGCTTTTTTTCCCTGGTACCCAACTACGTGAATGTAAGCATGCTATTAGATTGGCATCTAGGTCACGCCCTTTTACTGTTGAACTAGCTAGATGCAACCACCACTCTTATTCTAACAGTTTCTTTTCTCGCACTTCCTGCCTGGGGAACTCCCTTCCGTTTACTTCAAACTAAAAAGCTGGGTGGAGGCATTTGAGAAAAGCTGTCGTCAATGATCATCCACAGGTTAAGTTTTAAATGCACTTTCACAATCCTCCTTGGGGACCTATCCGAAATATCTAGCTCCTTTACCATCACCATCATGTATTGTCGTGGATCTCCTTTCAGCTTCATCTTAATGGCTTAAGTCCTTTTGCTCGTATGAACTCTGCGTAATATTCTTAATTTATTGCTTCTCTTGAAAGCTTTTCCCACATATTAGAAACAGTTTGACTACTTTTTTTAATCGCCAGCTATTTCCAGCTAGACAGTTTGCTCATGTCTCGTTTTGGGCGCCATACTTGAGCAAAATCTAAACGTATAAATAAAGGAATGTTAAGAAATTTCAAACTATTTTTACGAATAGGGATATTTCAATTTATGTTTAAATAATAAGTCAATTTCTACGTCGCAGCGAGTATATATATGGCATTGGATGCTGGACGATCTCTTCACAGATGGAAAACACATTGGAGGTAACGGGGATCTCATTCTACAGGAGGAAGCTTAGAATTATATGGCCTTAACATGACGAAGTTTTATAGAAAATGGAAACGTAAAAGATTTGGTTTGCTTTGTTTTGTTTTACGGTATGTCAACCTGAATGGGCTGATGTCGACAAGATTTTTATTACTGGTAATTTTTTTAAAACGTATTGCTGGTAATAATTTTTCCCTAAAATGTAGTGCAGTAGAACCTCGATTCACGTATTTAATTCGTTCCTGAAGCCTGTTCGTAACCCGAAATGGTCGTAAAGCGAAACTATTTTTCAAATAGAAATCAATGTAAAATGGATTAATCCGTTCCTGGTCCCAAGATGATTGCTTATTTAAACTTTTACAACAGTAATTTGTGCACAAAACAAATAAAAATCATTAAATCTGAGAAAAATAAATAAACCCAATACTAAACAGATAAAATATAGATGAACACTATAATTTTACTGTGCCTATATGTAAGAGAGTTGATGGCGTAAGTGGAAGGGAAGGAAAGAGATTTTATTGTTTAAAAACGGGGAAAGAATGACATGATCGTCTCTTTATTTATAAGAATGGTAGAGATCGCTGATTTGCCATACTAAACTGAGTACGAAGAGACAATATCACCAATAATTGTTTTTTCTCTTAACTTTTCTTTTTCCTTTACCAGTATCACTGTTGGCGTTCTTTGGATCCATGACTAAGAACTAACGAAGAGAAAAAAGGCAGAGTACAATAACACCGGAAAAGAAAACAACACAAAACACGGATGCATGCAACATGGCGGTTGACTCAGAAATGATTCCGTTCGAGTTAAATCGGTTCGGCTCAGTTCGGGTCGGATCGACTCGGTTCGGATCGGTTAGGTTCGGCTCGGTTCGGCAATATTGTTCAAGAACCGAAGATTTTTGTTTGATAAACTAGGCATTTTTATCTCGAATTTTCTATTCGAAAATCGATTTGTTCGATATGGGAGAAGTTCGACAACCGAGGTTGCTCTCTACAGGTATTAGATCCTATTTTTGCACTTTCATAATGTTTTCACCACAGTTTCGGGGCGAACTTTTTGTTAACAAGTACTACCACTCCGATTATAGTGGAACTGGGAACACCATCAATTAAGAGGTGGTACCATACTTCTCAAAACCTCCTGATCAGAGGCTTTTCTGCCGGATGTAGTTTATCGTCATATCCAGAATGGGAAACGAAAAAACACACTGTCTATATTTCTGAGATGAGGTATTATGTACAATATTTACATTATTCGGACTATTATCCTCATCTTTCTGTCTATATTTCTGAGATGAAGTATTATGTACACTATTTACATTATTCGGACTATTGTCCTCATCTTTGCCGCCATATTTATTACAACATGTACAACGGCCGAAACGTTGTAATAAATATGGCGACAAAGATGAGGACAATAGTCCGAATAATGTAAATAATGAAAAAGTACACTTATAATAAAAATCAAAAACACTAATACTTAACATCAGAAAGAGACAGTTGGTTCTACAGAAGGATAGTGAGAATACCATGGTAGGAACATGATTAATGACCATGCTTTAAGTAAAATAGAAGTAGTAATGGAATTTCTACATATAATCCGAAAGAGAGAGAAGAAATATCTGGGATACTTAATGAGGTAAGCGGGCTTGGAATATTTGAGACTCACTGGTCATAACTAAGGCAAGAGGGACAGAGAAAAGCAGCGAGCAACCTGACTAGCTGTGTAAATGGTTGGCAGAACCGAGCTTGATCCCCCACATGTTGGATGGGCTTGGCACATTGGAGAAAGTGATATTGAAAAGAGTAAACGTTACTATTAGGTTGGCGCAAAAATAATGACGTAATAATGTCGTTTTTTGGCGTGTTTTTTAACGTCAAAAAACGACATTATTATTACGTCATTATTTTTGCGCCAACCTAATAAGAGCTACAAAGAGCAACAGGAATAAATGATCCCTCAAGTGCTGAACATGGCGCATAAGAAGACCCAGTTCCCAGTTTTGGCGACTTAATGCCAAGAGCATGGCATATATTTCAGTTTCTAATGTAACGCTCTTTATTTTTGGGGGGGGGCCTATAATACAAATTCCTGAAGATACCGCATTTTATTACCGTTTACGCCGAGTTGAAATTATTAACCTGGCTCAGTTTACACGTACTCATTAACACGATTATCCGAATCAGTGAACTTAAAATTGCTTCAATTTTATTTATTTATTTGCAAATCCAACAGTCTTTAATTTGCCTTTCGATCTGTGAGATTCTTTCTCACACTTAAAATTACCTCAACCCAATTTATCTGGTAATAATATAATTTAAAAGAAGACGACTACGCAAGAAAACGACATTGAAATGAAACCGAAACAGATAATTTACTTTGTTAGCAATGGGCGTTGACATCGTTATTCGCAGACCGTACAATTTATGATCCGCCATCTTTCATCATGGCCGCCAAGACGGAGGCAGACATATCTAATCAGTTGGACATGCGCCTGGTTAATGTTATATCTGTCTGGCTTTAGCAGAGACGAATATTATCTTATATACAAAGATAAGGATGAATAAAGGGGTCTGTATAGAACTTATCGCGATATGTATATTGATAAATTTGCCATAATTCAGGTCGAAAAGGAGAGAGGATGTGAGATTTCCGATAAGGACAATGATAGAATATTAAATTAATTTTACGTTTTCTCTTTCTTTTTCTTTTTCTGTCTCTACCCTTGCATATATGTATATGTGTAAGTCCGTGTGCGAATAATCTCTCGCTCTCTTTCTCACACACACACACATATATATATATATATATATATATATATATATGTGTGTGTTTGTGTGTGTGTGCGTGCGTGCGTGTGTGTGTGTATGTGTGTGTGTGAGAGAGAGATATTTGGAGAGAGGTGAGATTATTTCGCTTCCCAAAAACATTAAGACGGGCATTTTTGTAGGTTAGATGTTTCCATTTGTTTAGTACACACACACAAACACACACACACATACACAAACACACACAAACATTAAAATTCACATACCAACACATACACTCAAACATACACACACACATATCCAAGTATATGATTGGTGTATACGGAATAAATTCCTATAACCAACAATTACTATTCTTAAAAGAGTGCTCAATACAGAGTAGAGCGAATCTTCATTCAACATCATCACTTGATAAAACACCAGACGTGTTGAAACAAAATGGCTATTTTTGTAGTGATTTTATAGCATATTTATGTTATAATTTTTAAATGAATAATTATATATATATATATATATATATATATATATATATATATATATATGTATATATATATATATATATATATATATATATATATACACACACACATATATATATATATATGTGTGTGTGTGTGTATGTGTGTGTGTGTGAAATGTCTATGTAAATAAATATAAATAGATATGCATTTCTTAATATATTATTTATATATTATATATGCGCAGTACTTATTGGAAAGCGCTTAAGATCAGTGATAGAGCTAAAATATTTAGTTGGATTGATGTGAGTCTGTAACCTTATATATATATGTGTCCGTGCGAGAACACATTAGACGAACGATCTATGCGTTGATATTGCCACTTGAGAAATTTGCTACACAATCCAACATTGAATACAGCGACCAATTTCGTACGTATACACGCAAGGACACAGAGATGCGTATATACGCTCAGTCCCACACTGTTCATATATGTTTATGTTTGTGTGAGCTGAAATGCATGAACGTGCGTGTATCTATGTCTGCGGATGCCAATGAGTGAACGTGCGTGTATGTATTTTTGCGTACGTATAAGTGGCGTTCCGGACGACAATTTTTCCTCCCACTTCCATAAAAACACCAATATACGCAACCATATATAAATCCAAAATTTAAAAATTAATCCGTTTGTCTGATAATCGCAGAGAGCGTGAAACCCATATATATATATATATATATATATATATATATATATATATATATATATATATATATATATATATCCGAATGCAAGGTTGGTATAGATAGAATAAAATTCCAGTAAAGAAAAATACTATTTCAAAAAAGTGCTCAATACAAAGTAGAGTGAATAGTATTTATTTAAAATTAAAACCTAAGTATATTATAATATCATACACAAATAGCCATTTTGTTTCAACACTTCTGCTGTCTTGTCAAGTGGGGGGGTGTATTGCTTTATTTATTTATTTATTTATTTTTACAATCAACCCCATCACTTGACACCAGGAGTGTTGAAACAAAATTGCTATTTTTGTATGATGTTATAACATATTCATATTATAATTTTAAATAAATATTATGTGTGTGTGTGTGTCTCTAACTTATTCAAGATTATATTCACCCTCTTTAATCTTCTAACTTTCTGTCCTTACAGGTGTCACATATGATTTCATTTTCAAGTTTTTTTCTCACTTTTCATTGGACTATCATAGCTGAAGCTCTACTCTCACGTGCCAAAAGTCTTTATGAATTGAGTTGGATCTCTTCTAATTAATCTCTTTATATCTAAGTTGTGACTTTCTGATCCAGCTTTCCTGTATGCTATTCTCTTTCTTTTTTCTTTTTTTTTAATTTATTCACCGTTTTCTTGATGATTCTTGAATGAACTTTGAAGATAGAAGCCCTAGTATGACTGTTGGTACTATTACTGAGTACCTGAATGATCATTTTCCTCTCACCATTGCTCAGTTGCGAAGACATTAGTTCTGATACAAGACAATTTTAGCCTGTCCTCTTTTTAGCAGAAGGACTCAAAGGGTTTTTCAGTGATTCTTACGAAAATGGCTAAACCTCTTATCAAAAAACTGGAAATAAGAAACACGGTTAGTTTAGTGGTTTTTTTTTTTTATTTAGCTATTGGACATTTTGTGGGATGGATAATTATGCTGTTACACAATTTGTACAATTCTGTGCCACACCAGGTATATATATATATATATATATATATATATATATATATATATATATATATATATATATATATATATATATATATATATATATAATTATATGAATCATTCATACAAAAAACAAATATAGAGGTTAATGATTTAAATGGCGAGAATACATCTTCGCAAACAATTTCAATAAGGTACACTAACCCCGAACCTGTATATGAATGATATGATCCCTGTTTATAGATTCCAGTTCCATAAGGTCTTTTTAATTATTTACAAGCTTTCGTCTGTTCCTACAGACATCCTCAGGTATGGAAATAGATTTGTTCTTGTTTTTACTTCTCGGTAATAAGAACACAACGAAAATATAAATGTAATCCTAAAAAAATGCTATGAGAAATGTGTTATTGTTTTGGAACGTGTGGTCGCAACGCTGAGTTTGAATTTTAAATTTTAAGGTTGTGCGTTTTTGTACAAATATAGTAATAAGAGAATTCTTTTTTACTGGTAGGTTTTCCGTCAATGTGGCATGAACTGTATTGTTCAATAATTACAGGAATGTAACACTTATTACCCGAAAGTTGCATATATATATATATATATATATATATATATATATATATATATATATATATATATATGCATTAGGATTACGACGTTTTGTAAAATACACGTAAACGCCAAACCAATCATTCATTCAGTTTCAAGAGAAACGATTATACAGATGACAAAGAGTTCAATGTTCTTACAAAGAAGTGAAAATACCGAGTAATTTAATTTTCTTTTTCTAAATTATAAATATCCGCGGAAAGATTTTTTTTTTTAAATTTTCATTTTCTTAAGAAGTCTTCATTGTCCACGCTATCAGTCCATGCTCTATTCAGCATCTTCTGTAAAACCAAATTTCTGTTATTCTTACTCTTCTCTTCATTTGTGAGGAAATTTCCCAGCATTCACGAGGAGGATAATATAGTAGGATTGAGATTACATTGCATTTCTCTCATCTTTTCTTTGTTTCTAACGAATTTTTTACCGTTTTGCTTAGTCTGTAGATGGCGTTCTTAGTTATTCAAATTTATTTAAGTTCTACGGATTTCGGCGTCACATTGATGCAATGCATTTGTTATTGTCATGAGACCTTACCTATAACTACAGAATGAACTTTTCCTAACACTATGTATATTACGCCTCTCAAGAGAGCAGATCGAATCGAGCCGAGCCGTTTCGGCTTGACGGTCGAACACTCTGCCTCTGAACAGAGAGGAACCCGGACGAGGCTCCGCCGAAGGGCAGAGTCTCGTTCGGGGAAGTTGACCAACCCGATCCCGTTTATACGGGTTCTACGGGCATTTTTGGCCGAGCCTACGGGTTTGGGAAACCCACATTAAACTCGGCCTTGTGCCACATGCAACCCTCGTGGGGGGAGTGGCTAGAGACGAGTCGATATTAGTTTACTCCAAACCAGACTGACAGTCATACTAACACCTTCCACATCTTGTATTATTATTTCGTGTAATATACCTTCGTTATTTCTACTCTTGTGTTCGTGTTGTTCTTCCTTGGTCCTACAGTTATTTGATGGGAGAATACAATACTCCATTTACAGTCTAATGCAACATCTGAATTGCTGTAGTTATAAAAATGATTTATAACATACTGGGTATCCATACTTCAACTAATATCAATAGCCTGAATTCATAAATTGGCTTGAATTCGACACATGATCCACTCTAAATTAATGAAACCTTAGTATCTCAAGATATACATTCACAAATGATACAGTCTAATACGCACCTACTTATGGCCGATGGTCATTTAATCAAATGGACATTAAGCCGAAAACACAGTGGCGTACTTACATGTATGTCACACTCTTTATCGTAATGTGCTACATATATTTATATTCATTTACTGTAGTAATTGGGTATATTCCAACTTAACACTTTAAAAATTGGCATCCTAATCAGAATTATAACAAATTTTGAAATCGTCCAATTTTGAATCATTCCGTTAGTCAGTAATGTGTCATGCGTGATACACACTTAGGCGATCATGTATCTTTTGATACATGACTGACGAGGCAATTTTTTTTTCTGCAGTAGGTTGCCTTTTCTTTCTGCGATAGACTAGTTGCCATCCAATGCTATAGAACTCGGTCTGTCCGGCTATTTATCCATAGCAGTGGGGAGAAGTATTAACACGTAAATGAATGTAATGTATTCGACTGGAATTCGAACTCTGCTCTCCGATTCCTCCGAGCCGCTATCCATTATTTCACCCTGCCTTCTAACAGGAACCCCATATTTATCAATCCATTTTCTCTGAGACTCTTGTAATTTGACACTAAACGAAATAGTTTTTATGAAATATCAAAACAATTTAAATGATTATTTTAGTTAAGGTATATTATCTATTATTACCATGTTCACATCATGGAAGCCATACCAGAGACACTAGGAGGAAGAAAGCATTTTCATTGATGGATACGAAGTGAGTATAATACGACGTGAGTATGTGACCCCTTGTACGGCCAACTCTAAATAAAGTCTTTTTCAAACTTTGAACAATATTACCCATTAAAATCTAAATATTTTACATATATTTCATTAAATTATTTAATTTTTCATGATATTAACCCTTTGAGTTCTGTGTTCCTAAATAATTTCAACCGTTCTGCCTGAGAACCTGAGCCAAAATTCGCAAATAATTGGTTATGTAATATTTCACGCTAAATATAAAAATAGTTACAAGTGTTTACACACCGTTCAACCGGCAGCTGAGCATTGCATCTTTTTTTCTCTACCTCCGGTAAAGCAGTGGTCAGGTCTCAAAGCGTTAATCTCGTTAATATATAATTTTTGATATATTTAAACTAGTATTAATACAAGATTCTACAGGTCAAAAAGTGGGGGATCTGCTTTATATTGTTATTAACCCTTTGAGCTCTGTGTTCCTAAATAATTTCAACCGTTCTGCTTGAAAGCTTGAGTCAAAATTCGCAAATAATTGGTATGTAATTTTTCACGGTAGATATAAAAATAGTTACAAGTGTTTACCCACCGTTTATCCAGTAGCTGGGCATTAAGTCATTTTTTTCTACCGCGGTAACTGAGGATTATGCCATTTTCTTTTACCACCCGTAAAGCGTTGGTCAAGGCTGAAAAAGCTTAATGAATAGAAATAGCGAGTTTCTTCTCCAAATTTTCGTTTCAAAATATATTTTCGAATTTTCGGGGAAACATGCCTTGTTGTGACATTAATGTTATCAAAACATGATATATCTTGTTTATTCCCTTTAAATTAGTTTTAAATTAATTTCGGTAAGTTCCTTACTTTGTCACAAAAGTCGTTGAATTATGCTGATTCGCAAAGAAAAAATATTGTTGGTATAGCAAATACATTTTTGTAAACAATGATTGTCAACCACTGCTAATGTTATTGTTCAAAACAAGAGTTTTTTCTTTTTTGTTTTTAAACTAAATATACCTTTCTGAAAATTTGTATCTCTGTATAATACGACCCAACCCTTCTTTTGCCTGTGATTTTCGTTCAAAATGCCTCTCATGCATCTCTAGCTATAAAAGACAGGATGTGTGTGTGTGTGTAACGAATGCACGCCCGAAATTTCCGACGAATTTGTACCCAAATTTACCAGTTAGCGGGAAGCCCAAGACCGAATTTGTATTTCCCAACTCCCATCGATAGTGGAAATAATCGATTTTTTCATGCTTCTATGAGAGTTTTCATGTAGTTTGCGGCCATTTTCTACTGGTCAGAGTGAGAGCCAACAGCTGACTGACACGAATGTTAACTAGCATGCAAAAAAAAAATCGATACCTGCATTCGTCACAAGTGGGAAAAAATTAAATATGCATGGCACTTTACTCCAATTGGCTCATTCGCTTGCTTAAACACAAAGTTGATTCTGATTCCACAGAACTGGGTAGGGTGTGAAAAAGTACTTGTTGTTAGCATTCTTTTTTCATTCGGTTTTTCCAGTTATGAGTCCTTTTTTAAAGCTGATCGTTTTGTGTTCATTTTGTTTATTTCTTTTTTCGTAACAGATTTAATATTTAGCATAGAGCTTAGAAAATATTCGCAGTGTGAGATAGGCAAGAAGTAAGGTATGTAGCAACATCAGCACGGCAAAGTGCACTCTTTTAAAGGCAAGGAAGGGCAAAAATATTATAAGTGAAAGCGATTGCTGTATGAGTCGTACGATTTTTGAATCAAGCACGGGCAACTCCGGGCCATGCTTCTATACGCAATAAAATACAGCACTTAACAATATAAGATACGCAGATGACAGTGTACTGATAGCAGACACGGAAAAAAATTATAAAATATTCTACAGAAGGTAGCAAATGGAGCGAGAAGAAGAGACTAAGCATAAACTACAAGAAGACAGAATGCATGGTCATCACTAAAAGGATGAACCCGAAATGCAAATTACAGGTCGGGGACACTAAAATCAAGCAGGTGTGTACGTTTAAATATATAGGAAGTGTTTTAACAGAGGATGTTGAG
This sequence comes from Acanthosepion lycidas, assembly GCA_963932145.1. Classification (NCBI taxonomy): domain Eukaryota; kingdom Metazoa; phylum Mollusca; class Cephalopoda; order Sepiida; family Sepiidae; genus Acanthosepion; species Acanthosepion lycidas. Next base: position 43,112,235 of record OZ010608.1, read on the forward strand.
TGCTCGCTGAGATCCAAAGAGTGAGTGCGCGTTGAGAGCCAATGGCGCATTCCAAAATCTGGGCAGAGTATTGCGAGACCGGAGGAAAGAAAAGAGAACTGAGCTGCTACGTGACATCTGTCCTCCTTTACAGCAGCGAATGTTGGACGGTCTCCTCAAAGATGGCAACGGAGGTATGGTTCTACAGAAGGATGCTAAGGATATCATAGACCGATCTTTTGAGCAACGATGAGTTTTCGGAGAGAATGCAAACAAAGAGGAAGCTTATACTTAACATCAGAAAGAAATATCTGGGACACGTAACGAGAAAGGCTGGCTTGGAGAATCTGATGCTCACAGGTCGAATAGAGGGAAAGAGAGTGAAGGGAAAGCAATGCACGACATTCCTGGCGGGTTTAAGCAAGTGAAGGACCAAACGTAATCTAGGGGAGGTGGCAGAGAGACGGAAATTGTTGAGAACTACAAGGGATAGGGGTAGGTGGAGAGCCATAATCGCCCACGTCCTGAAGGGACACGGCACATAAAAAAAGAACTTTACGAATTGTTCATAATCTGAAACATGATTTACTACAAGCTAAATCATGGGTCGTATCACAAGATTCACATTAACAAATAATACATCATCCCTACCTACTTACGCCTCCTTGATAGCATCAAATCAGAAATCTTCTGGAATCTGACATTTGATATAACGTAAGCTAATTCAACCATAACGTCACAATATATACATTAGCAAGTGAGACAATGTAATACCCGCCTACTTCAAGCCATCTTCATCCCATCAAATCCTAAATCGTCTATAATCTGAAACTCGATAGTCTACAAGCTAAGACAACCGTAAAATATCAAGATATATATTTGCGAATGATACAAGGTAATACCCACCTACTTGAAGCCAGCTTGATCGCATCAAATCCTAAATCGTCTAGAATCTGAAAGTTGATATTCTACAAGCTAAGACAACCATGGCATCTCAAGATATATATTAGGAAATGATACATGGCAATACAAACCTATTTGAAGCTATGTCGATTGTATCAAATTAGGTATTGTTCTGAATGCAAATAAATTCTAGAGACTTTCTCATAAAATTTTGACAATATGTTGATATTATTTTTATATAAGGCTCTTCCTTTTTTTTTAAAAGAAAGTAATTTAATATTGAATCCATTACAAACGTGACGTTAATGATTGCATTACGGACTATAAATTCTACCAAAAAAAAAATCACTAGTTCAAATAATCAATCAGTCTCCCGATCGACCCATCAGTCAAGTATCAGCCAGTTAAACAACAGCTCAATTCCTTAGTCATCTGAGAAATCAATTCAAAATTGAGTTACTGGACAAGAAATCGATGGATCAATTATCAACGAAGCATCTTTTTCATCGATCGAACAATAGATCAAGTGATGGAACAATTAGTCATACAATCGAAAAGTCAAGTATTCGATATTCGATGTATTAACACCGATGTCTGAATGTAGATATTCCAGTGTTCTTTGAGTGAATGCGAATCAGAGAGGGAAAATTACTGAGAGAATATATTCAATAGATATTACTGTATTTCAAAAGTAAATGCGTTTCACGGGTAAGTACAGGGAATCCGTATACAATTTAAAATACTTGTAGCTTTGTAACTATACATGATAAAAACAATCTGAAAAAAGAATAAGAAAGCTTGATATGTCTATTTTTTCTTATATTCCGAAATTTAGTTTTTTTTTTTACCGTAATTCCTCATTACAATACCCATTTTTAAAAAAATAATAAGCTAAATAAAGGGTGCGTATTATGCACAGCTACAAAAGAAAATCTTTAAAAAATGTTTCATAGGTCGATTTCAGTTGCGAAATGCCTACTCACCACAAACATGCGACAATTTGACACTAACATTTGATGATTGCGACCCTATAAGAATGTCAAATACAATCATATATACCTAACAATACTTACGAATGTAAAATAAAAGAAGAATTATTATAATACGAAATTAGTATAATATTATTCTCTTTAATAAAAGTAGGAAACGCTGGATGTAATGAAATTGGACAGGTACAATTTATATGGTTTGATTACCAAAGAAGGTGAGTATTAAGCGTGAGAAGCAGCATTTTTCCACACATTCATCACAATTTTAAGGGTGTGTATTATGGATGAAGGCGTATTATACAGTATTTGTTTTATCCATATCTTTTGCGATTGCTTGAAACTTCAAAATGATGTCGTTTCTGCTCCATTTTTGAATAATTTAATGTTTTCCTATGAAACAATATTCCACATTAGTGGTATTTGTCAACAGCAATAACTGCCGTATTTGGGTCTGGGGAGGCTGAACAGTTTAATATGAAAAGGATTATCTTAAAATTAATAACTGCTGAGCTTTGGTAAAGAAATCGAATCATAAAGCCATCCCTTTTTGAAATGCATGTTGTCAAAAGTGTTCGCTATTTAGAAATACCGCAAAATTAATTTATTCCGATTAGAACTGATAAAAAATACCTTGCTACTTTGTTCAGCACATTAAGCTGATTCTAAATGCGTAATTCCTTAACATGTGGATTGGAAGAGGGGGAATTTATCTTGGCCTCTACGGTCACCAGATTCGATTTCAGTGGATTTCTTTTTTTGTGAGGAAAGTAATGTTTATTCAACTAAATCTCGAGCTTGAGAGTATTTGATGATTGAATGTATTACTGAAAATCAGCTACAAACTTTTTTCCGAGAACTACAGTATTATCTTTTGTACGCGTAATGATGATAGACATGTTGAAAATGAAGATAATAAATTTAAATAGTTCTTCTTTCGTATTCTTTTTGCAGATTGGTTATCTCTCTATCTATAAAAGGCAGGATGTGTGTGTGTGTGTGTGTGTGTGTGTGTAACGAATGCACGGCCGCAACTTTCGACGGATTTGCACCAAAATTTACATGCACATGCTCCAAGTTAGCGGCAAGCCCAAGACCGACTTTGTATTTCCCAACTCCCATCGATAGTAGAAATAATCGATTTTTCATGCTTCTACCGCAGTTTTCATGTAGTTTACGGCCATTTTCTACTGGCCAGAGTGAGATCCAATAGCTGGCTGCCACGAATAGGCAGGAAGATTCTATTGGCCAGCGTGAGAGCCAACAGCTGACTGACACGAATGTTAACTAGCATGCAATAAAAAGAAAATCGATAGCTGCATTCGTCACAAGTGGGAAAAATTTAAATCTGCATGGCACTTTACTCCTTTTTTTTTACTCATTTTTTCGTTTGTGATATTTGGTTGAGTGCGTGCGTGCGGGATGAATGAATATTTTTTATATTTTGTAGGCCCGCATTGATTTCGTCCAGTGAACTGATGTTTCTGCCACATTTAAGTATTGTGGAGAGTTTTATTACTAACAATGATTTTGTTTAGTTTCTTGTAAATAGATTAATTCATACTGTATATACTCATTGGGGATCTTTTTAATTTGTTGTTTTACCCCCCCCCCCACATACGACGATCTGTACATATGGGGAGTATTTAGGATTTTCATTGAGACAATGAGGTATTATGGTGGATGTAGGAAGAAAGGCCAGTGAGAATGTGGTGTTTTAGTGTTAGGAATATTATTTGTATGCTTGGGTCAGTGCTTGTGGCTCGGTAAGTTTAAATTGAGACAGATGAAGACCGTCCTTTTTTCCCCATCCTCTTTTTTAGGCCTTGTGCCACATTTTCTGTAATTTTACAGAAATAAATATTGTAATATGGTGTCTAAGTAGTCTCTCACTAGCAGTGGTTTACCTACTTCACGCCACTGGCGAGTATTGTATTTTGCTGATGTTATAAAAAAACTGACATTTCATTTCTACTTCCGTTTTGATTATTCTTCATTCAGTAACCCTTCCTAGTTTACAACACTATGACCCAAATTTGGGGGTTAAATATTTTCCCATAGCTAGGAAACTAACAGGTGTTACCATCCCAGGTCAAGTTGGACCTGGAACACCGGCAATTCAGCAGTGGTTCCACGTTCATCAAAACATCCTGATCAGAGGGCTTGCTGTCGGATGTAGTTTATTATATATTGATTATTTATACTGAAGTCTACAAACTTTTCACTTGTTCGAAGATAGTTATTTGTTAGTAGATTGTACTATAAGCATTTATCCTTTTCGTGGATATGTCTACGTTGGTTGTTTAAATTTGAATCTTTAAACATTTGCTTGTTCCTTTCCTAAACTCCCATGAATTTGAAGCTACGCATGACTGGCCTTGAATCGGGCGTTCCACTTAAAAAAATCTATTTTTGACCTAAATAATGTTTACTTTAATAAGCCTAAGATAATAGTACTTCACTACTCGAGTCGCTAGCATGTTTCGTACATTGTTCTAATTGACGCTCTTTATAGAACAAATGAAAATGCATTGGAAAGTGATTTTATTATGAAAATGCATTGGAAAGTGATTTTACTATGAAAATGCATTGGAAAGTGATTTTAAAATGAAAATGCATTGAAAATTGATTCTTTGACGCTCTTTATTGATAGTTTCCATAATTATTTAGGGATGTTATATTTTTCTGTTGACTACTTTCCTAAACTTCCATCATTTGGAACACGGCTGATCTTGAAACGTTAGTCCCTTTAAATAATCTATTTTTGTCCTAAATAATGTTTGCCAAAAGCCAGGAGAAGTACTGTAAGCCTGTCTGCAGAAGATCATCCGAGTTGCAGAAATATTTATTGTTGGCGTGTGTCTCGAAATCTTCAGCCATAGTAAAGATTGCAGAACCGTTACAGCACAAATTTACAAAGCATCGCGTACTATCTGAACAAAAGTAGATAGCACGAATACTATTGGTAGTTTGGGTCATTCGGCTGGGTGCTAAAAAGCAGAAACTCTGCTGAGTAGTCCTCTTACAGGACGTGGAATTAGAGGACATTACATATTCAATTTGTATGCGTTAATATTATCTCTATAAATTTAGAGACTTTTTTTTTTGGAAATAATATATTTCTGCTGTGTAAAAGGGACGTAGTGAATAATTACATTTTTGCTGATCAAAGTTGACTGGGAACTAAGAAGCCGAAAGTCAGAACCATACGTGAGAAGTACGATAGAAGAAAATATTAGCATAGAACTTACGGTTAAATCCTGCTATTTCAACTGTAAAATAATGAGACCTTGCCGCTAATCCCGTACTGCGCTTAAATTTATAACGTCCATGTTTCATAGACAAAAGTGATATTTATTCCGTGAAATACAAAAATATGGCAAAAAGCCTAAACGAGCCATAGGTGAAGGCTGATTTTCAGTTTGAATTATCTTAAAACTCAGCGAGCCATGATTACAGACCCAAACATACCACAGTATTGCTTACACCAAAACAACACATTCTTACTTATCATTCTTACTAAAACCACCATAATACCTCAATTTCCAAACTACTTTTCATAACAATTAGCATGAATGTATTTATAGAAAAGCCTTCAAAGTAAATAATATTCCTTTTCTCTATTTGGTATGCAAAGTGTTTATCCGGTTCCATGACACTTAACGTCAATTAGAGAAGCCGTGTCTATGGGGAGAACAGTTTTTTGGATTAAAGCCACTAAGAGAAGATTAATTCTTGAGTAACGATTTCCGCAATCTCGAGCACATATGCTGAACTTGTGAGTAAAGAAATCGTCTGTAACATCCACTAGCTTTCTCTTTCAGGGTAGGAGAGAAGGCTTAGAAAAATGTCTCCACTTTTTTAGACTTACCCCTTTCTAGAAAATGAAAAAAAAAAAAAACTTTATTTTGAATTTTGACAAGCAGTTTTATTTTTTAAACATAAAATGTTTGCGCAAATACCTGTAACGACGCCATATAATATCATGGCATTCTCCCATATATTTGGTAAATCCAACATACCCGGTGACCCCCAAAAAACGGGAATTTTTTAAGTGCGTATTGCCAGACATGAGCAAGTGGCAACACTGCGACACAGTGACCTTGAGTAAGTAAGCATTTCTCAATTTAGAATTCAAGATGATATTCACAGTATCCCAGTTGCAGCAGTCAATGAGGAATCTCAACAGCAGATTTCAAGTATGGTGATTTTCCAAGCGTAGCTTAGATGTGGCACAAGGCCGAAAGTATGGGGTTCCCAGGGAGGATCGAACTCACTACACAGTCGTAATTGTTCTAGCGAGACAAGCTTGCTAACCATTACACCACCGCGGAGTGCCCACAGATTTCAAGTATGCATTCGTACAGGAGTACGCCATCTACAGGACGTAATTTAAAAAAAATGAAAAATGTTTCTTAAATGGTGTGTTTTAAGGTTTCAATTACTATGAATAAAATATTTATCTTCCATCAATCTAGGTTTTATTGGATTGTTAAAAAGTTCCCCTTTTTGGGTGACCCTGTATTAGTGCTTAAAAACCTGCAGTTGTCAGATAAAGAGAAAGAGGTAAGGGTCATTTTTCTACGTGAGTTTAAATATATCAGCCGTGACTAGAAAAAGGAGATACTGCTTCCAAATATGGAGTAGAGTAGAGGATAGGTTCTGAAAATAGAGATTAGCTTCGTTGACAAAAGCAGCCGCAAATTCTTCCTGACGCCCCGTATCCCGTCAGGACGTAAGAGACCATAGCTCTCCAAAATTTCCTGCCCTAATTCAATTACGATTCGGTCGCCGAGTAGTCAGGAGAAACGAAGTCAGGAGAAAACGAAACAGGACGTTGGTTTCCGAGTTACATGAGCCACAAGCACTTGCTGAAATAATAATAACTTTGAGCCTGCTTGTGTAAAATAAATATTCAGTTGGACCACATTTCCCTGTATAACACGATGTGAACAAACTCGATTAAACTAAAAAGAAACATGCAAGATTACAACTACGGGAGGGTTTTGGAGAAATAAGGAAAATACAATATTTATTAAGACATTAATTAGGACAGGAAATTGTGAAGAGTCATGATCGAGGGAACATGGCGCATAAGGAAGAAATGTACGCGGCATGGTGAGTCTTAGGTGCGTATGTGAAACTAAAGAAGGCAGCTGGTCATAATATTTTCAATAGAAATAGCGTTAGGGCAAAGAGGCTTGCGAGGTTTTGTCTATGATGAAGAGAGGAAAATAATACATGACTTACAAAGGCACATAGATGCTCTTGAACTCTATAAAAATAGAAATTGAAGAGGGTGCAGCTCCAGCTCCAGCCTCTTTTGCTTCACCATCCATATACCAAATAACTGTCTGCGTATTAGTTTCAGTTTTGAAGCCATTTGCGCGATAGTGTAAGGCAAAAAAAAAAAAAAAAATGAATATCAGTAACAAGCAAGCTATAAAAATGGCTTCACGTCGACTTCGTTAAAAAAACATGTTCTGTATAATTTTCTTTCTCACCTAGAATAATATACAAAATAAATACTTTTTGAAGTGATGAGAGGCAGAAGGAAATACATAAGAGTATAAAAATAGTAAACACCCACCCACCCATATATATATATATATATATATATATATATATATATATATATATATATATATATATATTATAAATTAACTGATTTAAATATGGTTTTTCGCTACACAGTAATAACCATGTTTCAAAAAAGAAGCTAAAAACTATAAATTTAATTATGTAATTAAATTAAAAATATTAGTTCCATTTCATCCTTACTGTTCTTTCTTTTTATTTAAATACACAGACACACAGACACAGACACACAGACACACACACACACACATATATATATATATATATATATATATATATATATATATATATATATATATATATATATCATTTCATGAATATTGATATATTCATCTCTTCAAACCAAAAGTCTTTTTAGAAATAAGATCAATCCATCCATACATTTATATCAGGATATAATTTTATCCGGTATATCTGTCTGAATGTATTGATTACATTTCTAAAAGACTTTCGGTCGAAAGAGATTAATATAAACATATTCATGAAATAAATTATAACCGATATGGATTTTTGAGGTTTGTCTTGTTTTATCATTATATTGCTCTGCAACTTACATTAAGGTCTCTTAATAATAATAATAATAATAATAATAATAATATATATATATATATATATATATATATATATATATATATATATATATATAATGTTAAGAAAAACAAAGATCGTTTAGAACTTAGGTGGTTTACTTTCCATAAGTAAAGAGTTAAAAAGAAAATATATATATATATATATATTAGCCTGTGCGTTCGTGTGTGTATGTATGTGTGTGTGAACATGTGTGTTCAGATGTGTGTGTGTGCGCGCACGTGTCTGTGTATGTATTTGTGTGCGTGTGTGTGTGAGATGTCCAACTAGTTAATTAGAAATGAAGATCTTCCGCACGGGGTTAGAAATATCCAGCAGCAGCGAAGAAGTCCTGTTGTTTCCTCTGCTACATACCGAAGCAAAATAGAGGAAGAGGTTTGGCTGTCACTTTATTTATTTATAATCCTGAAATGTGCCAGCTACCTTACTGGGCATCTTGGCAAACGAGGTAGGGGTACCCCCAAGACTTTCTAGTTTATTGCTTTCAATCTGAAATTAAAAAAATTAAAAAAAATAACAGTTGAAGTGAAATCAGTTTATTATGAATTGCTTTAAAGAATCATATTGGAAATAAAATAAATCTATTTAAGAACTTTTCAACGGTAAAACTCATTTTTTATATTGGTCTTTTTATTTCCAGTTTTCCAAAGAATCCCTTTTATCCTACTTTAATTATCCTATAAAAATCGGAAGAGAACATTTAACACGATACAAAACAAGCATTTTAAGGACTAAATTGTAGAATAATCACGTTGTCAAGATAAACACTCTGTTGTGGAACAAGCTGAGAAAAGATTCCTCCACCTTGAGAAAGAGAGCGATTCATGGTGTCATGGAGCATCACATTGTGCTCAAGTGGGATAGTCCATTGCTTGGGCTGTGATTGGCTGCTGGTACATGAGTGGAGGTATTTCTGTATAAATAACAGCTTGATTGCAGTCAGTTTGCGGTGTCTGTATTGAGTTACAACCTGCTTTATTTTTGTCTGCCAGCTGGACGCTAGCTGAGACACTTACACCTGTAAGTGTTGTTATTCTTCATAAATGATATACATATCATACAGATCCAAAATAGGCATCTATGCAGAGGACATTACGATTTACTCCTGCCTCAATAGCAAATCCTGAGCTGACAAAATTAACCTGGCCCGTTGGTCGCGAAAAGGACCTCCCCATGTTGTTGACTGGGGTAAGAAATGGTAGGTTAGATTTTAATGCCTCAAAAACAAAACTACCCTCTTTTACCCACCACAGAGAACCATGCCTGACTCCTATTACCTCTCTACGACTGCTTGGTGTCACACTGTACGCTGACCTGAGAGGAAACAAATATATTGAACCAATTGTTTCATCTACCGAGTCCATCCTTCAAATGTATAAATCATCCATTTGTCCTTGCATGGAATACTGCTGCCATATATGGTCTGGAGCCTCCGTTGTTCGTCTTAAGGTCCTCGATAAATTCCAGAGACGGATATGCAATGTTATTGGCCCTGATCTGGCATCTCGTTTGCAGTCGCTCTCTCTCAAAGACGTGCCGTCGCCTCCCTCTGTCTTTTCTACAAATACTTTCACGGTAGCTGCTCCGACGAGCTACTTTCGCTGGTTCCCAAACTGCATGAATTTAAACGTGCTACTAGGTTGGCATCTCAGTCCCACCATTTCACTGTCGAAACGGTTAAATATAGCCGTCTCTTCTACTCCAATAGCTTCATATCTCTCACTTCCCGTCTGTGGAACTCCCTTCCTCTTATCTGCTTCTCTGGTAGCTATAAGCTTCAATTATTCAAATGTCAATCGATATCTCCAGACGCCTTGAATTTCCCTCTCCCCCTTCCTCTTTACTCTTGCCTCTTTAATCTTCCTACCACTCCCTCCGTAATCCGTTGCATGCTAGTGGCACTCTCGCTTTGCTTGGGGTGAAATGCTTAAAAACGAATTAAATGAGGTCTGAAGTCCCGCATGAGCAATACTGAAACCACGAGCAACCTTCGACAGGAGTGAACGTAATTTAAGTAATATTGTTTCAAGATTTACACCATTTTTGCCCTTTTAGAGATGAAGCAATTCAAGAACTATCATGTTATTATGAGGTTTAAAATGTTTGGAAATAATGTTGGATTAATAGTTACTGCTGGATCACGGCCACATCATGCTAAAACATCGTTTCCCGTACGATCCTCAGTGCTAAGCAACGACGAGTTGGGTCAGAAGATAGATGATTGACCACTTGGTAATACCAAATGCTGTAAACTTGGATGTGTGGGTGGTGTAATGTATAACAGTTCTGAATTGGAAATCGAAGGGCCGAGTTCAAATTCCCGCAGTGTTCGCTATATTCACTTACTTGTAAAATACAGTTGGCAAGGATATTTAATCTACTACTTATCCACTATACCTATGGGTTAGTTATTTACACTTGTATCACTAAAGCATTATGCTCTTCAAAATAAAAAAAAAATGATTCTTACAATCTATGAATATTTACTGGCTTATCAACCTTCAAAATAGTTGATAAGCCGTAAAAAACGAATGCTTTTAGAAGGGCTAGAAAAGGCTATTTTTACAGCAAGTAGGACAAAGAGATAAAACATGAAAGTATTAAATTAAATTCTCACTTTCTTTATCCATAATGAGGAAGATTACTTTCATGCTAGTGGGGACTTGATTCTAAGTTATTGTTGTACACTGTTATATACGATATCAAAAATCATGTCTACTGACATTTGAGGTAATCTTGGCGAATCTTCGAGTAGCTATAAGTGAAAATGCAATATCATTTCTTACTACACACATATATATATTAGGTTGGTGCAAAAATAATGACGGTTTTTGACGTAAAAAAATACGTCAAAACCCATTATTTTTGCATCAACCTAATACATACATGCAGACATATATATGTTATGAATGGTGTGGTGATGGGATTATATCTTTTGAAGTAGGTCAGTTTACTGGTTGAGGGACTGTTATACTAAAAACCTGAAACTCGCAATTAGGCCAATACACATCACAGAAGTCTTCGCCTCGTTGAATCTTCATGAATTTTTTATCAATTCAGTTCACACGAATATAAATACTTTTTATCGCTTTAAATGTTATTTTTAGTGGATACTCGTATCTGAGTAGGCGCTCCGATTATTTATTAAACAGCATAATTATTTATTTTTTGTTATGTTTGAGAAATTTCCTATATATATATATATATATATATATATATATATATATATATATATATATATATATATATATAGATAAATATATATATATATTATGTGCATGTATGACTGAATAAATTACGGACATTATGTCTGCTAATTTTTAACGAAATCCGTTTATACTCACGAATAACCTTCCCTGTATTGATAGCATCAATACATTGAAGGTTATTCGTGAGTACGAACGGAGTTCGTTAAAAATTAGCAGACATAATATCTGTAATTAATTCAATCACACATGTACATAATATATATATATATATATATATATATATATATATATATATATATATAATATCTGTAATTTATTGAATCAAACATGCTTAAAAGAGAATTTGATGCCTAAATACACACACACACACACACACATATATATATATATATATATATATATAGAGAGAGAGAGAGAGAGAGAGAGAGGGGGGAGAGAGAGAGAGAGGTGACGGAGGGGGAAGGGCGAGAGAGAGCAGAAATACCTCGGACGTATATTGCTCACATAATCTGAAGAATTTTTCGAAGGTAGATATGAGTGGTATTTCTGCCGCACTCCTCTCTCCCCCCCTCTCTCTCTCTCTCTCTCTCTGTGTGTCTGTGTATGTGTGTGTGCGTTAGAGAGTCTGTTGCTGAATGGAAGGGGTTACCGGTTGAATATCGTGCGTAGCAACAGTTTTAGAAATTTCTGCAACTTTGCAGAGATATATTTTAATCGATTTGTCTCACATCGTATTATGCTGGATTACGTGGCCCATTCCCATATTAGTTTCACACAAACAGGCTCAAAATTACTAATATTATTCCCAGAAGTTTTTCCTGCTCATGTGGTCTCTCGAAGACTAGCGCCCTCTTTTGTTCCGCTGACTTTATTTCGTCTGACTACTCATGCATTGCCGAATTGTGATTGAACCGGGCGACGCTTTACCGCAAGGTGATATCCTGTATTTTGTCAGTTCAATTCTGTTCTTCTGATTGGCTCAAAAGAATCCTGGGAAGGCGTTAATATCTCTAGAAGTGTTTTTCAGTATATTCTTTTTTCGTATTACCCTGAACCAGACATAATGTCGCTGTAGTCAGGCTCAGAAGCAAATGTCATCAAAAACAATCTATATGGACATATCATTTGTAGGAAATGTCTTCACTTTAGGCAGCTGAAAGCAAGAGAGTCGTTTTTTTTTCATTCTCGTGGATTTTTATATCTTCGTTACAAATCAGCATCAGCCATTACGAGGAAATATGTCGATCTTGCTATGAAAGAAAGAAAAGTTGAATTTATCTGGCGATTTCAAGTTATTTTTATTACCTGAGCATCTTATATGACGGAAACAAGGAAATAAAAAGCATACTGGTGTCAAAAACAAAAAAAGTCAGACAATAGTTTTTGAAGTGAAAACGAAATTATCATTGGGAAAAACGTTCCGCCATGTTTAAGATTTTCTGAGGTGAGAGAAAAAAAAATGTCTAGAATGAGAAAAATTTCCTGTTTCTTAATACTTTGCTTAGCTTTGAGAAGGCACCTATCCTTATCCCAATACGCATTCGGGTCTTTCCTCTGTTAAAACTTTTCCTAGATATTTAAATTGTTTTACATGCTAGATTTTGACATTTCCAAACGTACATTTTGACTTGTATAATTGATGATTAGTCCATTCCTCCCACTATCCATTACTACGTTCAGCAGGAGTTCGTATAGATTCCTTTCTGTGTCTACTATATATATATATATATATATATCCTCAATTTAGTAAAATTCTTGTTGAAATTACATCTATATTTTATCATGAAAATAATAGACATAAATTAAAATTAAAACTTCAAGCTAACTATATTAAAAAAAAAAATTAAATCTAAACCTTAATAAAATAATTTTCAATACTCCACAAATGTATTAAAATGTTTACAGTGTATAGTTTACAATGTCTATATTTTATCTAATAGCTTTAAATAGATTTTTCTTTTTTTAAAAAATATTTAGATATTACAATAACTTAGCTACCTCCCTTGACATTTGCACGCGTGATAATATTTAAAATTGTAGATACCATAACCTTAGCATTTTTCACTTCACACGTAAAAAATAATTATCTGATGAACACGACAATTTTGTCGTAGAAAAATGATTAACAGAACAAGATTTTTGTCTTAGAAAAACAATGATGACATTCTGCTTATGTCGAAAGTACTCGGAAAAATATGGATATGTATCAACATGGTAATTTTATTTATTTCTTTAATAAGGATACTAAGAAGCCTGTTCGTAATTACGAGAGGATCCTATTAAAAATAAGTAGACAAAGCTTGTCTAAATTATTTAAAGCTGCCAATATATATATATATATATATATATATATATATATATATAACAGCAAAACTTTAAGTTGCACTTCAGACGTAGGCATAAGTATATTTATTAATATGTACTTCTTAGCTTTGTCTAACCACATTGAGCACTCTTTTTTTGCACCTTATATTAACTTGAGTAAATATTTATTCGCTTACCTGTGTATGCACGTTAAACCACGTATATTCGTTTGTTGTATCCACATTAATACATACATACACACACGGACGCACGCACAATCACAGATATTAAATATAGATGTGAGGTATTTTGAAAGAGCGAATGCTGACGGATAAATTCTTATGGTGAATGAATATATTTTAACGAATGAATGGCTCGTGAATCCGATTAGCCAGTTATAAGATGTGGAGGTGTAGTGGTGTAATAGAGAGCGGCTCGAATTGAGCAATCGGAGTTCGAATTCTAGTTGAATCTATTACATTCACTTACGTGCTAATACCCTTGAGAAAGGTACAAATCCTCTTGTTCTCCCTATCTATCAGGACACACCGGGTTCTATATCCTTGGATACAAACTGGTCTAGTGCAGAATGAAATGCCAAACTAAAGCGGGAAAAAGTCTGTCTCGTCAGATACATTGATTTGCTTGTTACGTATTATCAACACTTTGCAGATTAGAGTATATGAATTTTGGGTGATAATAATGATTTACTGTATAAGTCCGATAATTTATCCATAACTTTTGGGAAGAAAAGGTGGGTTCATATCGTCCCCAAGGTTATTTGCGCGTAAGTGAATATAGCGTACTTGGAACTTGATACGCTGATCTCCAATGTTTTGCTGCTATCCACCACCCGCACATAGCAAAACACACCACATTCCCAAGCGGTTACCATCTAGATAGTGACCAAACTCGAAGTTGCTTAACTTCAGCACAGCGTTTCAACGTGATATGACGATAAAACAGATTAATATAAAGTCATATTATATGTGTATGTGCGTATATATATATATATATATATATATATATATATATATATATATATATATGTGTGTGTGTGTGTGTGTGTGTGTCTGTGTGTGTGTGTGTGTACAAATATGTAGGAAAATCTGAATGCCCCTTTCACTACAGAAGGAATAATTATCGCAATCGAATTAAGTCACTCTCCATGGAAGATTATTACCTGTAGAACAACATTTCCGCCTAGACAAACACAATTTTAAAACCCATGCCAAATTCCCTATAAGTCCAGAGCAGATAACATTAGAAAGATTTTAGAGTTCCATGAAAATAGGTGGATACTACGTTTAAAAACGCACTATCCAGCCGGGTTAAACCATAAATTTAACAATATAGATAGTATTAATATATAACCCTACAAATCAAAACCTACCCACATTTCTCACCCACACAAGACAAGGTAGATAGCGAACAGAATGAGATAGATAGATAGATAGATAGATAGATAGATAGATAGATAGATAATGAACAGAATAATACAGATAGATAGATAGATAGATAGATAGATAGATAGATAGATAGATAATGAACAGAATGAGATAGATAGATAGATAGATAGTGAACAGAATGAGATAGATAGATAGATATATATATAGATAGATAGATAGATAGATAGATAGATAATGAACAGAATGAGATAGATAGATAGTGAACCGAATGCGATAGATAGATAGATAGATAGATAGATGACGTGCGTCGCACCATCCAAAATGCGTGATCTTTTCATAGAGGTAACGAGGTTCATGTTTACTTCCGCAGACTTCATTTTTTTTTCTTTGTCTCTGACGCACACATAGAGATATAAAAATCTTATCACATGTTGGTGTCTATGTATGATTAAGAGAATAGCAGAAAGAGAATCAAAGACGAATTGCATATTTATTGATTGTCTTACAATGCACGCGTTAACTTTTGAATAAATTCTTCCTTATCCAAACACAAGCTTTTATTTAATCAGTTGCTTTCATTCCATCTCTTTTATCTGCTTGTTAGGAAAATAGGTTTTACTTTTATTTATTGTTTAATATAGATTTTTAAAAAAGATGAGAATAGTATTTCGTGTTCCATACGTCCTGGAAGGGTTTTGGTTTTAGGAATATTGGGTTCATTTACCATTTCCCCTTTTTTTTTTTTTTTTTGTTTTTAACGTCTTGATGAATTTTACTTCGTCTTCAACGCAACTAAAATGGCGATGATTAAAAAGTGAGTGCTAAAGGGATCGATCGACACTCGAGTCATAGTATTGACTGATATATCTAATTGCGAGGTGAAAAGAGGAAAAGAAAGAAAGAAGAAAAGAAAGAAAGAAAAAGAAAGATAGATAGATAGATAGATAGATAGATGTCTGAAGTTAAAGAAAGAAAGAAAAATGATGGATGCATTAAAGAAAGAAAGAAGAAAAGAAAGAAAGAAAAAGAAAGATAGACAGATAGATAGATGTCTGAAGTTAAAGAAAGAAAGAAAAAAGATGGATGCATTAAAGAAAGAAAGAAGAAAAGAAAGAAAGAAAAAGAAAGTAAGATAGACAGATAGATAGATGTCTGAAGTTAAAGAAAGAAAGAAAAAAGATGGATGCATTAAAGAAAGAAAGAAAAAAAAGAAAGAAAAAGAAAGATAGATAGATAGATAGATAGATGTCTGAAGTTAAAGAAAGAAAGAAAAAAGATGGATGCATTAAAGAAAGAAAGAAAAAAAAGAAAGAAAAAGAAAGATAGATAGACAGATAGATAGATGTCTGAAGTTAAAGAAAGAAAGAAAAAAGATGGATGCATTAAAGAAAGAAAGAAAAAAGAAAGAAAGAAAAAGAAAGAAAGATAGATAGACAGATAGATAGATGTCTGAAGTTAAAGAAAGAAAGAAAAAAGATGGATGCATTAAAGGAAAAAGAAAAAAGAAAGAAAGAAAAAGAAAGTAAGATAGACAGATAGATAGATAGATGTCTGAAGTTAAAGAAAGAAAGAAAAAAGATGGATGCATTAAAGAAAGAAAGAAAAAAGAAAGAAAGAAAAAGAAAGAAAGATAGATAGATAGATGTCTGAAGTTAAAGAAAGAAAGAAAAAAGATGGATGCATTGAAGAAAGAAAGAAGAAAAGAAAGAAAGAAAAAGAAAGATAGATAGACAGATAGATGTCTGAAGTTAAGGAAAGAAAGAAAAAAGATGGATGCATTAAAGAAAGAGAGAAGAAAAGAAAGAAAGAAAAAGAAAGTAAGATAGACAGATAGATAGATGTCTGAAGTTAAAGAAAGAAAGAAAAAAAATGGATGCATTAAAGAAAGAAAGAAAAAAAAGAAAGAAAAAGAAAGATAGATAGATAGATAGATGTCTGAAGTTAAAGAAAGAAAGAAAAAAGATGGATGCATTAAAGAAAGAAAGAAAAAAAAGAAAGAAAAATAAAGATAGATAGACAGATAGATAGATGTCTGAAGTTAAAGAAAGAAAGAAAAAAGATGGATGCATTAAAGGAAAAAGAAAAAAGAAAGAAAGAAAAAGAAAGTAAGATAGATAGATAGATGTCTGAAGTTAAAGAAAGAAAGAAAAAAGATGGATGCATTAAAGAAAGAAAGAAAAAAGAAAGAAAGAAAAAGAAAGAAAGATAGATAGACAGATAGATAGATGTCTGAAGTTAAAGAAAGAAAGAAAAAAGATGGATGCATTGAAGAAAGAAAGAAGAAAAGAAAGAAAGAAAAAGAAAGTAAGATAGACAGATAGATAGATGTCTGAAGTTAAAGAAAGAAAGAAAAAAGATGGATGCATTAAAGAAAGAAAGAAAAAAGAAAGAAAGAAAAAGAAAGAAAGATAGATAGACAGATAGATAGATGTCTGAAGTTAAAGAAAGAAAGAAAAAAGATGGATGCATTGAAGAAAGAAAGAAGAAAAGAAAGAAAGAAAAAGAAAGTAAGATAGACAGATAGATAGATGTCTGAAGTTAAAGAAAGAAAGAAAAAAGATGGATGCATTAAAGAAAGAAAGAAAAAAGAAAGAAAGAAAAAGAAAGAAAGATAGATAGACAGATAGATAGATGTCTGAAGTTAAAGAAAGAAAGAAAAAAGATGGATGCATTAAAGAACGAAAGAAGAAAAGAAAGAAAGAAAAAGAAAGATAGATAGATAGATAGATGTCTGAAGTTAAGGAAAGAAAGAAAAAAGATGGATGCATTAAAGAAAGAAAGAAGAAAAGAAAGAAAGAAAAAGAAAGTAAGATAGACAGATAGATAGATGTCTGAAGTTAAAGAAAGAAAGAAAAAAGATGGATGCATTAAAGAAAGAAAGAAAAAAAAGAAAGAAAAAAAAAGATAGATAGATAGATAGATGTCTGAAGTTAAAGAAAGAAAGAAAAAAGATGGATGCATTAAAGAAAGAAAGAAAAAAAGAAAGAAAAAGAAAGATAGATAGACAGATAGATAGATGTCTGAAGTTAAAGAAAGAAAGAAAAAAGATGGATGCATTAAAGAAAGAAAGAAAAAAAAGAAAGAAAAAGAAAGATAGATAGATAGATAGATGTCTGAAGTTAAAGAAAGAAAGAAAAAAGATGGATGCATTAAAGAAAGAAAGAAAAAAAAGAAAGAAAAAGAAAGATAGATAGACAGATAGATAGATGTCTGAAGTTAAAGAAAGAAAGAAAAAAGATGGATGCATTAAAGGAAAAAGAAAAAAGAAAGAAAGAAAAAGAAAGTAAGATAGACAGATAGATAGATGTCTGAAGTTAAAGAAAGAAAGAAAAAAGATGGATGCATTAAAGAAAGAAAGAAAAAAGAAAGAAAGAAAAAGAAAGAAAGATAGATAGACAGATAGATAGATGTCTGAAGTTAAAGAAAGAAAGAAAAAAGATGGATGCATTGAAGAAAGAAAGAAGAAAAGAAAGAAAGAAAAAGAAAGATAGATAGATAGATAGACAGATAGATGTCCGAAGTTAAAGAAAGAAAGAAAAATGATGGATGCATTAAAGAAAGAAAGAAAAAAGAAAGAAAGAAAAAGAAAGATAGATAGATAGATAGATGTCCGAAGTTAAAGAAAGAAAGAAAAAAGATGGATGCATTAAAGAAAGAAAGAAGAAAAGAAAGAAAGAAAAAGAAAGATAGATAGATAGATAGATGTCTGAAGTTAAAGAAAGAAAGAAAAAAGATGGATGCATTGAAGAAAGAAAGAAAAAAGAAAGAAAGAAAAAGAAAGAAAGATAGATAGACAGATAGATAGATGTCTGAAGTTAAAGAAAGAAAGAAAAAAGATGGATGCATTGAAGAAAGAAAGAAGAAAAGAAAGAAAGAAAAAGAAAGATAGATAGACAGATAGATAGATGTCTGAAGTTAAAGAAAGAAAGAAAAAAGATGGATGCATTAAAGAAAGAAAGAAGAAAAGAAAGAAAAAAAAGAAAGATAGATAGACAGATAGATGTCTGAAGTTAAAGAAAAAGAAAGAAAGGTGTCTGTAGTTAAGGAAAAAAGAAATCATTAGACGAAAATAGAAAGAAAGAAAGAAAAAAAGAAAGAAAGAAAAACAGAAAGAAATGAAGATACCTGCTGTTGAGGCAAGAATGAAAGAAACAAAAATGATGTCTCCAGTTAAAAACAAAAAGAATGAGGCCAAGAAAGAAAGAAAGAAAGAAAGAAAGAAAGAAAGAAAGAAAGGAGAAAGAAAGAAATAGACGAAGAATAAATAAATATATAATGAAATAAAAAACGAAAGAAAGCAAAAGATATGTGATGTTGACTAAAAAAAGGAAAAAATTCTACAGTTGAGGATAGAAAAAAAAAAGAAAGATGTTTGCAGTTAAAGAAAGAAATAATAGACGACAGACATAGACGAAAAACAATGTTTGAAGTGGAAGAAAGAAAGAAAAATGAAAAAAAGAAAGAAATGTAAAGCAGAAAGACGTAAAAGAAGAAAGAAAGACAAGAAATGGATAAAAGAAAGAAAGAAAGAAAGAAAGAAAGAAAAAGAAAGAAAGAAAGAAAGAAAGATAGAAAGAAAGAAAGAAAGAAAGATAGAAAGAAAGAAAGAAAGAAAGATAGAAAGAAAGAAAGAAAGATAGAAAGAAAGAAAGAAAGAAAGAAAGATAGAAAGAAAGAAAGAAAGATAGAAAGAAAGAAAGAAAGACCAATAATAAATAGTTAAATAAATAAATAAATCCATAAAAGCAAAGAAGAAGGGGAAAGAAGACATAGGTAAAAGAAAGAAAGAAAGAAAGAAAGAAAGATAGAAAGATAGATAGAAAGAAAGAAAGTAAGAAAGAATAGACGACAGACATAGACGAAGAAAAATGTCTGAGGTGGAAGAAAGAAAGAAAAATGAAAAAAAAAAAGAAATGTAAAGCAGAAATAAGTAACAGAAGAAAGGAAGACAAGAAATTGATAAAAGAAAGAAAGAAAGAAAGAAAGAAGGAAAATTAATAAATATGTAAAATAAAGAAATAAATAAAGAAATCCATAAAAGCCAAAAAGAAAGGGAAAGAAAGGGTAAAAGAAAGAAAGAAATAAAGAAAGAAATATAGAAAGAAAAAAGAAATATGTAAAAGAAAGAAACAAAGAAAGAAAGAAAGAAAAAAAGAAAGAAAAAAGAAATATGTAAAAGAAAGAAACAAAGAAATAAAGAAAAAGAAGGAATAAGTAAAAGAAAGAAAGAAAGAAAAAGAAGGAGAAAACGGTAAAAGAGAGAAAAATAATAAATATGTAAAGTAAGGAAAGAAAGGAAGCAAAAAAGAAATCCGTATAAAACAGAGAAGAAAAGGAAAGATATAAGTCAAAGAAAGAAAGAAAGGAAAAAAAAACAAAATATGTAAAAGAAGGAAACAAAGAAATAAAGGAAAAGAAAAAATAGGTAAAAAAAAATGAAGAGAAGAAAGATAGAAAGATAAATTAGAAAAAGGTAAATGAAAGAAAGGAAAAGAAGAAATAGGTAAAAAAAAATATGAGAGGAAAAGAAATAGGTGATAGAAATAAAGAAAGACTGAAAAAAGGAATGATAGAAATAATTAAATAAAGAAAGAAAGAAAGAAAGAAAGCAAAATGTTTCCAGAACAAAAATCAAAAAAAGAAGGAAAGATTAAAGAAAGAAAAAAAGCGGGAAATAATAAATAAATAAAGAAAGAAAGAAAGAAAGAAAGAAAAGAAGAAAATATGAGAGAAAAAAAGAAGAATTAAAAATTAATGAAAGAAAAAAGAGGGAAATAATAAATAAATAAAGAAAGAAAGAAAGAAAGAAAAGAAGAAAATAAGAGAGAAAAAAAGAAGAATTAAAGATTAAAGAAAGAAAAAAGAGGGAAATAATAAATAAAGAAAGAAAGAAAGAAAGAAAAGAAGAAAATATGAGAGAAAAAAAAGAATTAAAGATTAAAGAAAGAAAAAAAGAGGGAAATAATAAATAAAGAAAGAAAGAAAGAAAGAAAGAAAAGAAAGAAAAAAAGAAAGAAAGAAAGAAAGAAAGCAAAATGTTTCCAGAACAAAAATTAAAAAAAGAAGGAAAGATTAATATGAAAGTAAATGAAAAAAAAGAATAAACGATAAAAAATAAAAGTAAGAAATAAACCAAAAGAACGGAAAATCAAAAAAAAAAAAAAAAAAAAAAGAAAGAAGAAAATGGAAAGGAAAGAAAATAATAGAGTCTGCCTATATTTCTGAGATGAGGTATTATGTACAGTATTTACATTATGCGGACCATTGCCCTGATCTTTGTCGCCATATTTGCCACAACTTTTCGGCCGTTGTACGCTCCGGCCTTCTTCAGGTGGTTGGAATTTCGAACTGAACCCTTTATGACAAACCCAAAGAGTGTGAGTTCAATACCCAGTTAAGGCAGTGGAGAACTTTCAGAGGGAAAATTAGCAGGAGATAACTGATAACTGACATTCATCAAACATGGCACGTGGAACTAGAACAGTCTATCCCAGGGATCGAAATAAAGGGTTCAGTTCGAAATTCCAACCAACTGAAGAAGGCCGGAGCGTACAACGGCCGAAACGTTGTGACAAATATGGCGACAAAGATGAGGACAATGGTCCGCATAATGTAAAAAGAAAATAATAATAAAAAACTTTCAGCAAAGAAAGAGTTACAAAATTAATTGGAAAGAAAGAAAGAAAAGAAGAAAATATGAGAGAAAAAAAAAGAATTAAAGATTAAAGAAAGAAAAAAAGAGGAAAATGATAAATAAAGAAAAGAAAAGAAAATATGAGAGAAAAAACAAGAATTAAAGATTAAAGAAAGAAAAAAGAGGGAAATAATAAATAAAGAAAGAAAGAAAAAAAGAAAAGAAGAAAATATGAGAGAAAAAAAGAATTAAAGATTAAAGAAAGAAAAAAGAGGGAAATAATAAATAAAGAAAGAAAGAAAGAAAGAAAAGAAGAAAATATGAGAGAAAAAAAGAATTAAAGATTAAAGAAAGAAAAAAGAGGGAAATAATAAATAAATAAAGAAAGAAATAAAGAAAGAAAGAAAGAAAGAAAGAAAAGAAGAAAATATGAGAGAAAAAAAAAGAATTAAAGATTAAAGAAAGAAAAAAGAGGGAAATAATAAATAAATAAAGAAAGAAAGAAAGAAAGAAAGAAAAGAAGAAAATATGAGAGAAAAAAAAGAATTAAAGATTAAAGAAAGAAAAAAGAGGGAAATAATAAATAAATAAAGAAATAAATAAAGAAAGAAAGAAAGAAAGAAAGAAAAGAAGAAAATATGAGAGAAAAAAAAAGAATTAAAGATTAAAGAAAGAAAAAAGAGGGAAATAATAAATAAATAAAGAAAGAAAGAAAGAAAGAAAGAAAGAAAAGAAGAAAATATGAGAGAAAAAAAAAGAATTAAAGATTAAAGAAAGAAAAAAGAGGGAAATAATAAATAAAGAAAGAAAGAAAGAAAGAAAAGAAGAAAATATGAGAGAAAAAAAAGAATTAAAGATTAAAGAAAGAAAAAAAGAGGGAAATAATAAATAAAGAAAGAAAAAAAGAAAAGAAGAAAATATGAGAGAAAAAAAAAGAATTAAAGATTAAAGAAAGAATAAAGAGGGAAATAATAAATAAAGAAAGAAAGAAAAAAAGAAAAGAAGAAAATATGAGAGAAAAAAAAAGAATTAAAGATTAAAGAAAGAAAAAAAGAGGGAAATAATAAATAAAGAAAGAAAGAAAGTAAGAAAAGAAGAAAATATGAGAGAAAAAAAGAAGAATTAAAGATTAAAGAAAGAAAAAAGAGGGAAATAATAAATAAATAAAGAAAGAAATGAAGAAAAGAAGAAATATGAGAGAAAAAAAGAATTAAAGATTAAAGAAAGAAAAAAAGAGGGAAATAATAAATAAAGAAAGAAAGAAAGAAAAGAAGAAAATATGAGAGAAAAAAAAAGAATTAAAGATTAAAGAAAGAAAAAAAAAGAGGGAAATAATAAATAAAGAAAGAAAGAAAGTAAGAAAAGAAGAAAATATGCGAGAAAAAAAAGAATTAAAGATTAAAGAGAGGAAAAAAGAGGGAAATAATAAATAAATAAATAAATAAATAAATAAAGAACAAATCCAAGAAAGAAGCTGGCAAAATGAAAGACTAAAAGGAAGAATAATTCAGAAGTAGGAATTAAAAAGAAAAACGTAAGAATAATTCATAAAAGAAAATATCAATTGGAAAGAAATAAAATAAATACAAGAAAAAAAAGAGAGATGATTGTTAAAGAAAAAACAAAAGAAAGAATAAAAAAAATAGGAAAGAAGGAGAAAAAAATAAATGAAAAACTCAATAAAAAGAACTGAATTCGAAGATTGTGAAATTTAATCAATACATATATATATACATGCATTTATATATATATATATATATATATATATGTGTGTGTGTGTGTGTGTGTGTGTGATAAGCAATATCAATACAAGAAAGAATCAGCTAATTTTATTTGATTACCATTTTATCGATTTTTCTCTAAATCGCTTCACGTTAGTCAATCGATTTTTATTCATTCGAGAATTGGTTTGTTTTCTTTTTAGGAAAAAGAAAATCAATTTTAATTGTTTTCATCCGTGAATCAAAACATAAAATCTCATATTCAACTTTTCAGCGAATTTTTATTTAAAAAATAAAATAAAATGAAAAAAAAGAAAAAAAAAAAAATTATTCGATATATTGTACGAGTTCTCAGTCAGTGTCGTCAGCTCCAATGCCCAAGTATTTCGTACTTGTATCTCTTTCTCGCCACCTCGCTCTTATTATATACGTATATATATATATATATATATATATATATATATATTTATTTATAGGTTAGATTGCGTTCAGTGTGATTCCCCAACAGCGTTGGACGCGAGAAAAATCATACGATTAACCTAATACACTTACAACGCCATGTCAGATTTAAACGCTCACGTTGAGGGTATGCATGGTGTCCATCTCGTTCATATTTTAAACGATTATCTACATGCAGGTCGTTTTCTCAGATCAATGATTTACGATGGCACCAAGAGAGTAAATCCTGTTTAGCCTACAAGAAGAGAATAATTCGTCAGTACCTATGGACTGACATGGTAGAATCACCAAGAATTTTGCCAAATAACAAAAGCCACAAGAGTTGAAAACTACTATCAACAACCAGAACGGATAGAAAATGAAACTAGAACGAAGAATATTGATTTTAATTTATCACTACATTAAAAAAAATGAATTAAAAAGGAAACTTTATGCAATACTAGAAAGAGCTATAACAGTTAGTTGTCTTTTGCAATTATTTTATAGATTTATGTATTACTAGCTTAAAAGGTGGACACCGTGCAGATTTTTAGGATAGCTAATGTGGAAAGTTTACTAGATCCCCGGCTCAAAACTAAAGGGGCCTCCGGTCCGGCTTAGAAAACAGCAATGATAATTTTGAAGAAATAACTTTGAATTCTTCAAATCACTTCAAAACCTCACATTAACTCTGATTCAGGCTATAAGTCTAGATCCTGCCAAGCACCTCTCGCCTGTGGAACTCCCTTCCCTATTCCAGTTTCCCTGAGAGCTATAATCTCCAGCTATTCAAATGTAATGTCAATCGACATCTCCAGTTGCCTTGATCTATCCACTATCCTTCTCCTCATCCTTTCCTCTATCACTCCTATTTGATCTTGCTCCAAATTTTCTGTAACCCCTTGCGTCCCAGTGGCTTCCCGCCTTGCTTGGGATGAAACGCTTAAAAAAAAAAAAAAAGAAAAAAAAAGCACCTGAGGACAATATCTTTCGTTGTCGTGACAGGCAGGGAGGGACATCCGGCTGCGCGTCGACGGTATACCTTATCCGCCGCCGGCAGGCAGGCACCTACCTACTTGCTTTCTAGCTTGCAGTCGACCGACCATGATGAGACCGTCAGACGAGCAGCAGGCGCCGGCGAAGTTCCCTTTATTCCTTATCCGGGGACCCATTTTGTGTAGCAACTTTTGAATTTTTTTGCAATTTCGATGCAGGTGCGAGCACGACTGCTCCATCTCTGTTGACGATTTTGTTCACTGTCGACAGACAAACGGACGCTGGTAGGTGAGCGGCAGGTGAGGAGCTACTGCCGGGACAACTGCTGATGCTGGGCGTCGTCGTTCCGTCTGCGGCGCGCCTGCGCATGGTCATGTTCCTGGTTCTGGTCGGCCGATAACCACGAACTTTGCCCATCTTCGATCTTGTACGCGTCCGAAATGATGCCAGGGATGACTGGCAGCGCGTCTTCGTTGTTGTCTTCGTTGATGTCTTCGTTGATGTCTTCGTCGTCCCCCGTCCCCCGTCCCCCGTCCGGCACCTGCCGGCTTGATGCCCGTCGATCGATCGAGATGCGACTGTCGGACGAACAGCAGTTGCTTGCGATGACCATTGCTCTCTTATTAGCGCACCCTTTTCGAGGTTCGGCACAAGTTACAAAGAGCAAGGGAACGGTTTCATTTGATTTTCGAATTTCATTTTCTTTGCTCGCGCGAAAACCTACGCGTACGACGCCCGTCCGCTCGACGACAACGACGTCCGCCCGGCGAAAACGATGCCGGCATGTTGCGATCGGCGCGTACCCCAACTCCAACTCTGTCGACTCTGCCGCTCGAAAAATGATGATAACACCAAAGATTATGATAACATTTAGTCTAAATAATGTGTATTTTATATATATGTGTATGTCTGTGTGTTTGTATGGGGGGCGGTATTCTCTAGAAAATTCAAGAAAAATGCAGAAACTGGAAAGCAGATTTGGACATGGCAAAAAAAAAAATCACAGAGGAAGGCTGTCTGTGCAGGGAAAATTTGTCTGGATGACCACTAGTATCGGAATATAAGTTAATCAGATTCGGAAAATTAGTGCGAAGCCCCAGAAAATTTATAAGATCATCTATGAAAATCTAGATTCTGAGTACGGCACTTTGGCGTTCAAGAATGTTACGCAAAACATGCTACAACGTGTTTGGCAGGAGCTGGGCTACCGACTTGAAGCGAAATTTTAGGAAATAATTATTTTATTGTCCAATATGAAGCCTATTTTAATTTCGTTTACGCGAAATATGTAGATATTGAAATTTTAAACAATGTCAAAATTTTAGAGGGCACCTTGCATTTATATAATAAAATAGGCATCAATAAAAAAATTTTTAGAATTTGCTTATGGAGTACTTTTATGCACTTTGTCTCGTTAGGATCACCAATGTTAAGCAACGTCGAGACTAGTCAATAACGAGATGAGTGAACGGTTGGGGATAGCAGGTGATGTAAAGCTTGGATGTAACTTTTATTGTTCAACAAGACGTCTAAATAATTTCGTTTACCTGAGACATAAAGTTACTCAGATATTCACATTTGAATGATGTCAATTTTGTGGGGTCAATAGCTATATAGATTGTGTGATAGATTTTTAATGATGTCAATTTTTTTTTGGCGGGGAACTATTCATTTATAGGGTGCTACCTTGTGGGCTGAGACGGGGATTGTGGAAGAGATACCTGGTTAAGATCGAAATATTGCAGATTCTTCGTTGAAAATTATCTGCAGAAGTTACAGATCTGATAGGACTGCAAAATAAATGCACTATAACTGCATCATTTGCAATGCATTTATTTTGCAGTCCTATTCTATAAGATGACCTTTCTTTCCACACTAACTATTGACGACCAATTTCTTCCTGATATTCGATACTCAATAAGGAGGTTGCGTACTGAAAACTCTTCAAAACATTTTCGGTCATATATGGCACTATTAGTCAGTTTATCCTGTTTTTTCCTTATCAGCCATAATTGTTTGGCTAATGAAGAAAAATGACTGTAGTTAACATGACAAGTGATACAAAAACGTGATAAATTCAATAAACGTCAATAAAAAACGTTTTAAACATTTATGAACTTATTTTGTACCCTTTCTCTCCTTAAGATCACCGGAGTTAAGCAATATCGAGACTATTCAGTATCGAGATGGGTGAATGTTTTGGGATACCAGGTGATGTAAAACTTAGCTGTATGGTTGGAATAATGATAATGGTTCGTATTTAGAAATCGGAACCATTATATCCTCTAACATACAAATACTATTACAAAAGGTAAGTATCCCACTCTACTCCCCCATGTTATGGGTTAATTAGTAGCACTTGCATCACTAAATCAATATTTTTCTACAAAATTACTTATAACCTAAAAATATGTTCTAGCTTTAAATAACCTGTAAGAGGTTGACAAGTCGTAAAAATCAATATAGATTTGTCTTCTCGGTAAGTGCAAATGATGCCAATTTTTTTTAGGTGGAATGCGCCCTGTAATTAAAAAACGGCATAATGGAGGCGTGTTGCGGAGTGGGAAAGGATTGAAGCCGCGATATGTGGTCAAGATCGATAATATTGAACATTCTAAATTGGATTTTATCGGCAAAAGCTACAGTTCTGATGTGGCAACAATAAATGCTATAACAACATCACTCGCAATGAATCTATTTTGTAGTCCTATTATATAAGCAGTCGTTACTTTTCTCACTAACTAATGACAACCAATCTCTTCCTGATATTCGATGCTCAATAATGAGGTTACGTACTGAAAACTCTTCCAAAGATTTTCGGTCATATATGGCTCTTTTAGTCAGTTGATCTTATTTTTTCCTTATCAGCCGTAATTACTTGGCTAATGAAGAAAAATGATTGTAGTTAACCTGACAACTGATACAAAAACGTGATAAATTCAATAAACGTCAATAGAAAACAGTTTAAACAATTAAGGGTTATTTTTCACTGGAGTTAAGCAATATCGAGACTATTCAGTATCGAGATGGGTGAACGTTTGCGGATAACAAAAGATGTAACGTTTGGATGCATCTTTTTTTTGTTCAGCATGGCGTCTATTTCATTTCGTTTGCCTGGGACATAAAGTTACTCAGATATTCATATTCAAATGGTTTCAATTTTGTGGGGACATCATCTGTATAGATTGTGCCACGGATTTTTAATGATGCCAAATTTGTGGTGTAGGCAGCATACATTTATAGAAAGGCAACTAGCGAGCAACGTTGCAGGTCGTGAAAGGGATTAAAGCGGAGATATGTGTTCAAGGTCGATAATGTTGCAGATTCTTCGTTGATTTTTTGTCTGCAGAAGTTACAGATCTAAAATGACAACAATAACTACATCATTTGCATTTCATTTATTTTGCAGTCCTATTCTATCAGCAGGCCTTTCTTTCTTCATTAACTATTGACGACCAATCTCGTCCTGATATTCGATGCTCAATAAGGAGGTTGAATACTGAAAACTTTT
Organism: Acanthosepion lycidas; assembly: GCA_963932145.1. NCBI lineage: Eukaryota > Metazoa > Mollusca > Cephalopoda > Sepiida > Sepiidae > Acanthosepion > Acanthosepion lycidas. The sequence goes on from OZ010608.1 coordinate 43,140,511, forward strand.
CAAAAAGTTTTCGGTCATATATGGCGCTATTGCTCGGTTTATCCTGTTTTTTCTTGCCAGCCATAATTGTTTGCCTAATGAAGAAAAATGACTGTAGTTGATCTGACAAATGAAACAAAAAACAAACACCCCCCTCACAAAAAAAAAACGTGATAAATTCAATAAGCGTCAATAAAAAACAGTTTAAACATTTATGAACTTATTTTGTACCCTTTGTCTCTTTAAGATCACCGGATTTAAGCAACATCGAGACTATTCAGTATAGAGATTGGTGAACGTTTGGAGATACCAAAAGATGTAACGTCTGGATGTATCTTTTATTGTTCAACATGGCGCCTATATCATTTCGTTTGACTGGGACATAAAGTTACTCAGATATTCACATTTAAATGGTGTCAATTTTGTGGGGTCAATAGCTATATAGATTGTGTGATGGATTTTTAATGATGTCAATTTTCTTTGGCGGGGGTGGGGGACACTATTGCTATATAGATTGTGCGATAGATAAATTGTCGTCTAAATTACACAAATATTAAAATAACACTGGCATCTGATTTTAACAGATATATTTACCAAAATTACACAAAAATATAAAATATTAAAGAGCAAATCCACATTAGCATCAACCACGGTCTCCAGACGACTTCGAAATCTCAAGTCACTCTGCTGGGCCGTCTCATTGTTTAAGTTGGTGAATGCTACCATAATCTTTGCCTTCAGTTCATCTTCAAAGATTTTTAGTGGTCTTTTGCACAACTGCGCCCCACACATAATAACCAAGTGGGTTGCAGTTTGGGGAGTTAAGTGGCAAGATGTAAGGGGTGATGTGGTCGCAGAGATTGTCTGTCACCCATGACTAGGTTCACTTGCTTGTGTAACATGGTGCAAAATCCTGTTGGCAGAAATAAGATATTCTAGCAGCCACCTTTTTTACCCAGGGAAGCACTACCACCTCAAGGCATTTTATGTAAACCACCGTGTCGAGTCCGAGGCCTTGTGGGATGAATGGAGGCATAACATCGCCATCACTAGTGATCAATCTAAACATCTTCGTAATCACCTTTAGACTCATCCAACACTTTCCTAATCCTCTCCTGTCAGATTGACATCAAAATATTCTGAAACGTTCGTACTGGAACTTCTGGTGCGAATGCGAAGCAGTACAGCATGCTGATCCAAATTTTTGGCGGAGTGAATTGGGTCAGGGAGCTCTTTTTCTCACAGCCGGAGCCCAACTGACTATACTATATAAATGAACTCGACGAAATAAAAAAAAAATAAAATAAAAAAATAACGTGCAGGCGCGAAATGAAAAATATAAAATGGCGTCAATTTACTCATCCCACCCTGTATATAGGATTAATACAAATATAATTTGTTGCTTAGCTGATTGATTTTATTTTCAGCTAGGAATTTCCCCTCGTGACCATGACCCAGTGCGACTCTTGTATAATGTGTCATATTTATTGCTAGTCGGGAGATCTTGTGTTTTTATTTATGCAACATTAAATAATTTCATTGTCGTCTTATTGATTTCACGTAACAATTAGTTCCAATATTGTAAGATGGTCACCAATTCCTACAATTATGGATACAATCCTCCGTGATATTTGGGCTTTCAATTGACATTATGTTATTTTTACATTTATCTTTGTATCAACTCAAATTTACGAGTTATAGAAGCCTATAACCAAGTTCGTCAAATAAATAACATGGCCGACCAATCTTAATCTTGAATAGATAAACATAAGACTTATGTAAGACTTATATAGGACTAAAGTATCGCTTCCGATACTGGAGTTTGAACACAGATCACCAGGGAGCAAACACAGGCGATCCCATTTTTAATAAGTAGATCACGTGATAGTAAAGAAAATGCATACGTGGCAATTAGCGTGGCGTCTAATTGATCATTCTCAGAATTACTTCGGAGGTGTGCTTGTCGAACTCTCTGCCTCTGGACAGAGAGAAACCCAGACGAGGCAGAGTCTTGTCTGGGGTGGTAGACAGCTACCCGACCTCGTTTTTACGGGGTCAACGGGAAATTTTAGCCCGAGCCTACGGGCTCGGATACCCCACAATAAGCTCGACCTTGTGCCACATCCAACCGCATGGGGCGGTTAGTGAATATTATAACTCTCCGAATTACTTCAGAAATGTGCTTGTCAAACTCTTTGCCTCCGGGAAGAGATGAACCCAGACTAGGCTGCGTCGTAGGGCACAGTCTCGTCTGGGGTGGAAGGCAGCTACCCGATCCCGTTTTACTAGGCCTAAGGAGAATTTTAGACCGAGCCTACGGGTTCGAATACCCCTCAATAAACTTGCCCTTCTGTCGCATTCGACCGCGTGGGGCGGTAGGTGAATATCTCACTCACCGAATTACTTCAGAGGTGTGCTTGTTATACTTTCTGCCTCCGGGCAAAGAGGAAATGTGGCGTCCTCCCTCTAATGAGGCTATTGTGGACTCTTCCACATACTATGAAGTAGAAGGAAACTAAGCCTCGAGGGAACAGTGCTAGACTGTTCTACGGAGGCTGTGACTGTTCGTAGCTCCTGTCGAACTCTCTGCCTTGGTCGGAGAGGAACGTGGCTGTGCCGAAGGGCAGAGTTTCGCCCGGGGAGGTAGACAGACCTGAACCCGTTAATGCGGGTTCTACAGGGATTTTTTGACCGAGCCAACGGGATCGGAAGACACACGTTAAACTTCGTCGTAGGGGGTCTACTAAATATAAGTGATACTGAACGCTGGACAACCGACACACACTCCCAAATCGTGTAACACACTTCTCTTGCATTTACTGTTCAATACACTATTTATCTGCAATCTCTTGTTTTGTTATTTCTTAATCAATTACTTGGTCACAGCAGGAACCCAGACGAGGCTGTGCCGAAGAGCAGGGTCGTAGACAGCTACCCGACCCTGTTTTTTTTTATACGGACTACGGGAAATTTTTGGCCGATCCTAGGGGCTTGGAGAACCCACATTAAACTCGGCCCTGTGCCACATCCGGCTGCGTATGGCGGTTAGTGCATATCTCACTATACGGATTACTATTCGGATCATTATTCGGTGGTTACTTTTCGAACGAGTATTATCGAGCAAGCAATATTAGTTCGAGTGATATTCGAAGCCGTCTGACACCAGTATTGTTCAACGGCGTTACTATAGTTCTATCTGCTATTACAAAGTCTCTACTACAACGAGCTTTACGAAAGTGACAACGAGTATTCGTTGAAATTACAAAAGTGGCAACGAGTGTTCGTTGGCGTCACAAAACCCATAATTATCAGACTTTATAAATTTCTCCTCCCATGTCTAACGTTATAAACTATCACAGCATTTTTTTTCGAAATGGTAAATATATCACACATTTTAATTTTAGCTTTGTAATGATCCACCTCTTATCTGATGTCATTAAAAAAGATTTTTATTTCACAAGTACAGGCGGATGTGCAGATGGTGCAGTAGAATCCGGCCTGGAATGAGAAATTGAATTCCAATTGGGTACGTTAGATTCATTTACGTGGATTCATGCCTTCGGAAAGGTATGAATCCAACTCAACCCCACCACTGAAGGTTAAATAGTAAGATCTGTATCTGGAAAACATGGTGGCTTCGCTTGCAGTGGCCAGCAAGTAGGAACAAAGAGCAATGATCCGTTTGATTTGGTCGGAATGTGTGCCAGGGTCGGAAATTCATCGAAGGCATTTGATACAATACGGCCACAGTGTGTGTATGTGAGTGGATAGAGACGTTTAAATGTCGCCGAACAAGAGGGATGCACGAAAAAGCAGGATAACGCCCATCAATCTCAAGCGTCTCGCGAGATGATTATGGCGAACCGACGAGTTATCATCGACGACGGAGCCTGTTCTCTGCAGATTAGGATCACTGATTTTTGTTCCTCCTTGCTACACACTGCGAGTGGGGCGGCCATGTTCGCATTGTAACAGCTGCAAAACATCTGGCGTGATTAATCACAAGCTTCGATCACATGACTAGATATGAACCAAATATAAGCACACTTGCGCAGAAAGCCGCGTGACAAAGCTAAAGATGTTATGTGGAAAATGCGGATAATTTTTTGACTTACGCTTGTAGTTTAAATAAGTCATTTTTTTAAAAGGCCCAAGTTCGGAAGTAGACTGTGATGTATTGAAATAAGCGGCGCTTCTAATAATCCTTCCTGAGCCATAGATTATGGCATTTTCAATACATTTACGTCTGAATAAATTGTATACATTTTTGAATAAAAGGTCTTTTTTCAAAATCAGAACTGTGAAGACGAATAATTCGGAGGCAGTCAAGTGCGATAAGGTTGTTATAAATTTACATCGATTTTATATATATATATATATATATATATATATATATATATATATATATATATATATATATATATATATACGTGTGTGCGTATTTAATCTCTTGATATTTTGCTGAATTTGTTTTGATGACGGGGAATAGCTTATATTGTGTTTGTTAGGTTTCTAAGCGGATTCCTTATTCTGATGTAAAATCACCTGCTATATATATTGATACATACATACATATATATATATATATATATATATATATATATATTGATACATACATATATATATATATATATATATATATATATTGATACATATATATATATATATATATATATATATATATATATATATATATATATATATATATATATATATAAACATTCTTAGTGGTACCCAACTTGAGTATTGCTGTAATGACATTTAACTGAATATTACTTGGCATAATTAAAGACAAAAATAATGAAACAGGAAAACAACCCGTTTCTCTCCCGATCTTGAAGGCTTATTAGTCGGGAGTAAAAAGAGTAAAATACAATTTTTTTTTCTTTTTAATTTGCGATTGAATTGATTTTAAAAATTATTGTATTTTACTCTTCTGTTTGTCCGAGGATCCCAAAAGCGTGAAACCCAGGGTTACAAACACACATACATACACCAATAAGTACCGTATATATAAATCACACACACACACACACACACACACACATATATATATATATATATATATATATATAGATAGAGAGAGAGAGAGAGAGAGAGTGAGTGAATGAGAGAAAGAAATGTATTTTTTGGTTATTAATGTGACAAATCTTTATTACATTTTAGTGGGTACTCGTATTTGAGTAAGGGCATCATTTGTTTATTAAAGAGTATATTTACTTATTTTCGTCTTCCGGCCTGAATATTCGAGAAACCTTATTAGAAAATAGAAAAATGTACCTTTTAATATATAAATGGACCGTCTAATCAACTTTCTTTTATTCATATATATACCTAAACGGTATTGTCAACTGAAAAGTAAGTGTACTTTCACATGTAGAAATATTGACGTAATTTTCAGTTGACAATATCAATACAATAGCGTTTTCTAAAGGGCATTTGGTTTGCTGTTAATAGTTACTTTGTTTTCAATAAATTCATTTCGTTTTTGTCTTGAAATGTCCATATTGGACGAAACGCGTCGGATAATAATACAGTTTTCTTAATGTCTTTTATCTTTATACATGTCTTTTCCTAAATGTTAACTGAAATTTTTCATATATATATATATATATATATATATATATATATATATATATATATATATATATTTTGAACAATAAAAAAAAAATTAAAAATTAAAAGCTTCAGACACACTGTGTTGTAGATTAATATTCTTTCGTTTTTTTTTTATTATTATTCCATTTAGATTCTTCGACTAGTTTCGGCCGAAATGGCCATCATCGGGAGGAGAAATATTTCTGCTTGCTGCTAGCACTAAACTACAGAAATGTAGTTTTAACTATATATATATATATATATATATATATATATATATATATATATATATATATATATATATATATATATATAGTTAAACCTACAGAGACAGACAAACATGCCAAGGTTTCACCTAAGCGGGTCCTCATTTATTTTTATAGTTATTTATTTATCCAGTTATTTTGCGTACTCGCATCGGGTTTTTTTCTTTGGACTTTAGACTTGCATGAAAGACAATTATTTTCGCCTAACGTACATGTTCTTGATTCTTTCTTTTTTTATACCTTTTTTTTTCCTTTTGCTATTGGCTTGTTTATTTGCAATTCAAGACACCGAAGGTTTTCCGAGCGAGTATAGGCATATAGTTAATAAATTACAGCTATTTCCTTTCCCGTTGTAAGATTTGGATCTCTCTATAATATTCCAGGTGATAAAAGTTGCATTTCCATCATTCTTTCACTGTCAGAAATAATTAGGAAGCGCAATGTATTTTATATTACTGAAAGTCACTAATCCATGATGGTCGGCATCTTTTAAATTGTTTTACATGTTCTTGTATTTAAAGAACAGTTTCCGATTCATTCTTTTTACGACACTCTCAATCTTGTGTAATGAGATCTTTTGTCAGGAATCATGATCTTTTGAGTGGAATAAATCCAAGATGATTCGTTCCAGATTCCAATAGCGGTTAAGATACAAAGTATAAATACATTCATGACACCAATATATATATTAGGTTGGTGCAAAAATAATGACGTAATAATGTCGTTTTTTGACGTTAAAAAATACGTCAAAAAACGACATTATTACGTCAGTATTTTTGCACCAACCTAATAACATTAACAAGGCCGAAAGAATTACATAAAAAAAGATTATAACCATAAAATGTGCTTCGGAAAACAATACAACCCGATCAAAATAAATATGGAGCCAAAAAGGAAATAATATCCCCAGCAAAGCCAAATAAGTTTTTAGAAAAAGATCAGTTCCATGCACTATTAGCAGTAGAGAATTTATATTATGCTTAGAGGAAAAAATATAAATAATTAGTTAAAAAATCAAACAAAATCAAGTATTAAACAAGAAACCTGAAATAATGGGTAAATATTGGTATATAAATAAAAACTTACTTTGCTATCCTATCTGAGCACTAATCAAGAATAAACAAATACATATATTAGGTTGGTGCAAAAATAATGACGTAATAATCTCGTTTTCTGACATAAAAAGTACGTCAAAAAACGACATTATTACGTCATTATTTTTGCACCAACCTAATATATATATATATATATATATATGTATGTATGTATGTATAGATAGATAGATAGATAGATAGATAGATAGATAGATAGATAAACCTAGTGAGCCAGACATACCTACCCAGGTTTCACCTAAACGGATCGTCAGGGAAAGCCGGCTAAAGAGGCAAAGAGAAACGCATATTTATAGGCGATAGTCAAAATATACCACGTGACCCCAGATAAAGAACAACACGAAGAATACTTACGTAAAATTAGCCTTCCTAGCAACTGATGAGATATGATACAGTTAAACAGTCTGTCTATGGATTATATATATATATATATATATATATATATATATATATATATATATATATATATATATATATATACACGCTTCACTAAGTTTGTATCCGTTATCAATAATACATTTCAAAACACTTATTTCGATTCGCATTATATTTTTTTACTCTCGGATGCTATCTGAATTTTACCAAAAACAAAATAATTTCCATGCCTGATGAAGACTGGGCGTACCGTCGAAAGTACTTGCGTTTTTAAGGAAGTCCTAATACAGTTTATAATTTCAAAAAACAAGGATCATCACATTCGTGATTAGTAGCTTAATGCGTCTTTAAACTTTAGTTAGCGAAGGGATTTCACTATATATATATATATATATATATATATATATATATATATATATATATATATACACACACTTTCTTGTATGATTAATTCGTTTTCTACGGCTTACCAAACTTCAGGTTATTTAAAGTCTGAAAATATTTTGGTCCACAGATAACCATTATGGAATTATATAGGTTTTTGTGTCTGCTTTATGATTTTGATTTCGCGATCAAAATCTGTAATGTTTGGCATTTATTAAGTTGTTATACTCGTTCTTTTGCTTAAAGAAGAAAAATTTCCCCCACATACTTTTTATGACGCTCTCGATTCTGTGTAAACGGGTCAGCTTGTAAAATCTTTTATCAGGAACATTGATGTTTTTCCTGAAATAATCCAAATTGATTGGTTCCATATTCCGATAACTGTTAGGATATGAAGTATAAATAATTTATTACACCTATAACAGTGTTCATATATATATATATATATATATATATATATATATATATATATATATATATATACTTCTATCTGTGCGTGTCTGTGTGAGTGTGTGTGTGAGAGAGAGAGAGAGAGAGAGAGAAAGCGAGAAGATTGATTGATTGAATCGAAGAAGCGTAACATATATAATTTGACCTCGACGTGGAAATAGATATGAACTTAAAGAAATAACTATGTCAATCGATCGATCGACAAAGCGGAAGTGCGTGAGATGAGAAAAAAAAATAAATTCAAGCGACGGTGAAACAAACATAGCTACATAAAATACAGACAAATCGCTATGTTGCAAATTGAAATGCTGATCTATACATTATACCGACGGTGCATGTATATTTCAAATAATCGATTACCTTCCGGGGGGCACGGTTGGGTGCGAAGAAAATTAATTTCGATAATCCAAACAATGTTTTTTTTTTTTCGATATAGCCATAAGTTCTATGCTGTTTCTTATCCGTTTAAATATAAGGAAATATTCGTGGACCGAGTAGCCACTAATGCTTTCGGTGGAAATTTAGAAAGTCTCCCATAAAAAAAAAAAACAAAAAAAAAAAAATTTCTAGAAAATAGTTCTTTTGTTTATTTCTTTGTTTTTTTGTTTTTTGTTTTTTTTTTATTATTTCAACATCACATTTTACAGAAATAAAGCCCTTCGTAAAGTGTGGACTGTACTTGTGATAACAAATTTTTGTATTTCTTTCAGGTAAGTGCTACAAGGAATCACTTTAATGGATTTATTATTAGAATATTCCCCAAACGATTCGAGAGCTTCAACTACAGATGGAATTACTGATGTTCCGATGTGCTACATTATTGAGATTTCGATTTCAAGTTCCTTGTATTTTGATAGCTATTTAGAGATCTTAAAGATAATTTGTAGTCTATAGTGGCTACCATATCAATAAGAAGATACAATTTGTCTTTGCACTGTCTAATGTCTGGGCGATTAACTTTCATTGTTCTGTCTGTGTGTATTGCAAATACCCATAAAATTGTGGGGGGTCCTATCTCCGTAACCAGCTCTGGGTGGTGTTCATACCAATTCCTTGCAGTTTCTTTATTATTATTATTATTATTATTATTATTATTATTATTATTATTATTATTATTATTTCCTTTGATCTATGGTTTGTAGTCATTTTTTTCCTGGCCCCCACCAGAGACCTAAGGTTAGAAATGGCATCATGACATTTTCCAATGACAAACAAAAACAAAACAAAAAACAAAAATGAAACACATATTTTTATTATTATTATTATTATTATTATTATTATTATTATTATTTCCTTTGATTTCTGGTGTGTACACATTTATTTCCGGGTCCCGCCCAGAAGCCTAAGCTTAGAAATGGTATCATGACACTTTCCACTGACAAATATATATATATATATATATATATATATATATATATATATATATATTGCATAGATAAAGCCCTTCGTAAAGTGTGGGCTGTACTTGTCAGAACAATTTTTTCTATCTCTTTAAGGCATGGACTTCCTGGAATCCCTTCAATTAGTCTACTGGAATCTTTTCCAACCAGTCCTAGGGCTCCAACTACAACAGGGATTCTTGATGTTCCCATGTGCCACATATTTGAGATTTCTCTTTCAAGGTCCTTGCATTTTGACAGCTTTTTGAATATCTTCAAAGATACATTGCAGTCTGCAGGGACTGCCATATCAATAAGGAGCCACTTTTTTTTGTTTGTTTGCGGTCTCTAATAACAATGTCTGGGCGGTTGACTTTGATTGTTGTGTCTGTGTGTATTGTGTAGTCCCATAGAATTGTAACATGTCCTATCTCTGTAACCGGTTCTGGGTGGTGTTCATACCAGTTTCTTTCAGTTTCCTTCCCGTTGAAGTTGTATATTTTCTAGTGCAGATATTGGACCACTCTGTCATGCCGGATTTTATACTCAGTGGGTGCCAATATCGTGCAACCTGATACAAGATGATCAATCGTTTCTGGATATTTATCACAGAATATGCATTTTGGCTAGCACATTATTTTAGTACATGTGCTTGATAATTCCTAGTTAGCAAGCATTGGTCCTGTGCAGCAAGGATAAAACCTTCAGTTTCAGCTTTCAACCCTGCACTACGTAGCCACTGATGGGTACGGGTTTTGTCTACGTCTGCTTGTTTGGTACGGGAAGAGTATTGGCCATGAAGCGGTTTATCTTGCCATTCTTTCTGTATCTGGTCGTTTGCTGTCTTTTTTAAGTATTATTATTACTATTATTATTATTGTTGATGTTGCTTTTGTTGTTGTAAATGAAATGATTCCAAGGCATTCACAAGCTTATTCTGTACCAACTGAGACATCACACGCAAATATATCACAATAAAATCCTGTCATCAACCAAGAAGAAACAGAAGAAAGACACACACCTGAAAGACTAACCTGGCCAACAGGTTAAGAGTGAGGACAAAGATATATTTCCTACGAACTAATTTAAAGACTGGCCATAGTCAGAGGAACCTCTATTTTGACGTTTTTCTTATACTGTATTCTTTTCTTCTACAGGTAAAATCCGCCGGCAATGTTTTATTCTTTACTGATAGATTAATTTAAATATTAAATGCTTAAATTCATGAAAAACTTTTTTTATAAATATCCCCAAATGAACTAGAGGGTGACTCATAGTCTCATTTGTCTTCATCTTTAAGGTATCCCTTATCGAATTATAGTCGTCTTATTTATTTGTTTCTTCACCTGTTGGAAGATAATATCGTTATCTGTTTCTTTTTTTGCTATTCTCTGCAAGCCGCAATGATGAAGAAAGCATTACCTCGAACTATCGCCAGTGAGACACGCTGCAAGAACCACTCCGTTTCGCAAGGCTCATCCCTTAATCGAGACGCAATCGCGCCAGTCCTCCAAAGGAACGCCATCGAACGAGGGCCAATAACCCCAGAAGTCTCCAATGCCACATGAGTAAAAAAAAAAAAGTCTATCAGCAAGAGAAAAATATTTAACTTTTCTTTTTTTGTTCTCTTTCTCTACGTCCCGGGCGACGGATCCCGTCTCAACCGCGGACCTATTCAAATTACCGGCCGAAAATGTATCCGCACAGGTCACATCCCAAATCAACAACTTCCCCATTTTAAAAGGGAAAATGGTAATTATCAGGCTTTCACATCAGTTTGGGTCTGCTGATCCGCTCTCCTGGTCGTACTTTGATGCCTAGAAGTAGCCCTTCAAGTCTGTATTTTTTCCCTTGATATTTTCCTGTTACTTTTTTCAAGCTAAATTTCCGTTCTGGCTTAACGGTAACTTGTAAGAAGGTATCGTAACGCGAACGTAACATTGAAAAGATATATACGAAAGGAGGTGTTGAGAAGGTTTTATTCTCCATACCGTGAGTTTATCCTCGCTGCATACCAGCCTGACATAATTACATCCTATCGATATGATTATATATATATATATATATATTTCATTTAAGACATTATATATATATATATATATATATATATATATATATATATATATATATATATATATATATATATATATATATATATATTTATTTATTTATTTATTTTAAGACATTTTATATTTATATATATATATATATTTATTTTAAGAAATTTTATATATATATATATATATATATATATATTTTGAGACAATTTATATATATATATATATATATATATTTATTTTTTTAAAACATTTTATTTTCATATATATATATATTTATTTCAAGACATTATATATATATATATGTGCATAAATATTTATTTATTTCAAGACATTTTATATATATATATATATATATATATATATATGTATATATTTTAAGACATTTTTATATATATATATTTAAAGACATTATATATATATATATATATATATATATATATATATATATATTATATTTATTTATTTTACGACATTTTACATTTATATATATATATTTAGACATTTTATATATATACACACACATATATATATATATATATATATGTATATATATAAAATGTCTAAATATATATATATACATACATATATATATATATATATATATATATATATATATATATATATATATATTCATTTTAAGACATTTTTTATATATATACATATTTATTTTAAGACATTATATATATATATATATATATATATATATATATATATATATATATATCGGAGTTATTAGAACAATCATAAAAGACATCAAAGACTAATTAAGAATTTTATTTCCTTAATTTCTCTCTTTTTTCGCTACTGCAACTCTTTTTTTTCTCAACTTGCTAATTTTCGCCAATTTGTATCTGACCCAATTTGCTTTTTCTTCGCTACGGTTAATGAGCTTCGTCTGTTCCATATGTTAGCCTTCGTAACAGTGTTCTCAAAAGAACTGATACTTAGTGAATATTACAATTGCAACATTTTCACGTCAAGGGTCAATCGTTGTCTAGCCTCTATATCCTCATAATCTTCATTTCTTGCCATCGTGCATTTTCCTCATAACAAATCTTATTGATCATAATCATTTTAACAATAATCCTCCCTCTTCAGCGTTATCTTCGGTGATTTTTATTATTAAAAAAATACCAACATTTTAAGTATTCTTACGGTGCCCATTTATTTCTAAGGCAGAACATGTTTATTCCCTTCCATATGTTATTATAGCCTTCCCCCGGTTGATAAGCCTCATTTTATTTTCTTCTATATCGGAGCGTCCTTTAGATTTCATCAGGGTTTTAAAAATAAATCTATGTATGTTTCTTACAGTTAGTTGTTATAAGAATGTATCGAGTATAGATGTGATTATGGCCGAATTTAGAACTATAGCGATCGAATAATTAATTAAAAGTAATGAAGATTAACAGTTGGAATAAAATATTTTAAAAAATCAATTATAATTTATTTATTAACAATTCGTTTGTTAAACATTTCGACTAACGCCAATGGGGTAGATATAATTTGATGAATGATATTCGAATCTTATTGGAAATTGTGCCAGTGAGGTTTTTTTCTTAGATTAAATCCGGCATCGATTCAGTTGTACTTTTCTCGGAAATACGAGTTAAAACCAAAATCTTCTCTATGAATATTACAGGCGTATTCAGCCGGGGTGCAAGACGGCTCATCAGTCCCAATCAACGCCGCCGATACAACACCGCCGACTCAACATCGCCGACTCAACACCGCCGACTCAACACCGCCGACTCAGTGACAGTTAGAAGGTTCAGACTGTCCATCAGAGTTCATTAAAGGTCTAATCAAATTACATTTGAATTAGGTGGATGTAACCGTAAGTTCTATGCTAAAAAAATATTCTCACGCACTTCATGCTTTCCAGCCAATTCTGATCTTCAAAAATTTAAATTCAATGTCAATCGTTATTTCTTGTCTTCTTGATTCCGCTTCTCTTATTGTCTCTTACCTAAATAATGTTTCTGCTTTTCTTATTCTTTCACACTCATGAACCATCTATTGTCTTAGTGAATTTTTTGCCTTGCTTGGGGTGAAATGATTTAAAGAAATAAAAATCGATGAGCTTTTTAACCCTTTGAGTCCTGACCAGCGCTTTACCGGTGGTAGCGAAAAATGCCGTAATGCCCAGCCACCGGTTGGACAATGGTAGAGAAAATTACTTCTGAATGACCGGCTGAATGGTGGGTAATCACTGGCAACTATTTTTATATCAACCGTGAAGCATTACATACCAATTCTTTGCGAATTTTGACTCAGGGGCTCAGGTAGAGGGTTTAAAATTGTTCAGAAACGTAGGGCTCAAAGAGTTAAGGAGGGATATGGAAACAGGGAAATCTGGAGACGCGTAGGGTAGAGCAAAACATGCACTATCAATAGCTAAGCAAAATATTAAGAAACTGAACAATTTCGATAGAAAAAAAGAAAAGGTACGACACTCTAACGTAATACCGTTTTTTGTGCGTGTGTCTGTGTTTATGTTTATGTGTATCTATCTATCTATCTATCTATCTATCTATCTATATATATATATATATATATATATATATATATATATATATATATATATATATATATATATACATACATATATATATATATATATATTAAAGAAAAACAGACCACTTTAAGGTACCATTATAATAATTTATTTCACCATATATATATATATATATATATATATATATATATATATATATATGTGTGTGTGTGTGTGTTTGTGTGTGTGTGTGTGACATGCACATGTGCTTCTTTCCAGATATAGACATATATTTACATATAAATTATTATTTGTAATAACATTACATTAGGCATTAAGGATATATATATATATATATATATATATATATATATATATATATATATATATATATATATATATATATGCATACACATATACATATATATATATATTTATATATAATTATATGCATACACACACACGTACATATATATATATATATATATATATATATATATATATATATATATATATATATATATAGATAGATAGATAGATATATAGATAGATAGATTATAGTATATGTATATATATATATATATATATATATATATATAGAGAGAGAGAGAGAGAGAGAGAGAAAGAGAGAGAGGACACATACACACACAAACACACACACACATAGAGAGAGAGTGAGAGACAGATAGCGAAAGAGCGATAATTTTTCATGATCAAAGAAATTTAATCTTTTCATGTTGTGCTTCAGGGTGACGATTTTTAGTAAGGTCAAAATTTTTCGGTTTTATCATCGGTGCGATACGCGCATTAATGGAATCATCCACACGACCCACTGACATTTCTTCTATCTTTTCAAATCGTTCCCCTTACGTCATGTACTGCAATAGGTATATAAACCAACAGCCTTTTTTTATCGAAATGCTTCCAAACTGTACTAACAAATACGCACCCATATATATATATATATATATATAGAGCCATGTCTCATTAAATAATATAGACAAGTGTTGTCTATTTATTTTATGTAAATTCTTTTCATATCGTCTGATAAGCTTAATAACATTATCATTCAACGAAGAATGAAAATCACAATATTCATACATATTTTTTATTCCAATCTAAGCTTTCGGCTTACATAAGCCATTATCAAAGATGACAAATTACAGTACAATATATTAAGCAATACACAGACAAGACAATGATGATAGTCTATTACTGTTTACATGAAAGATTTTACATGGCATTTTTTTAATTTATTGCTGATAATAAATTTTCCTTCAAAAATTATTGCTGTAATTTTTTTTATTACAAATTATTTCTGGTATTAAAACCTATTTTTACACAAGTTTGGGTGTTAACTATTTGTCCATAGCTGGGACCCTAACAGGTGCTACCACTCCGGTTCTTGGTAGACCTGGGAACACCAGCAATTAAGAGGTAGTTCCACGCTCTTCAAAGCCTCCTGATCAGAGGTCTTGCTGTTGGACGTAGTTTATCGTCTTACCCTGGA
>OZ010608.1:43161120-43171120 GCA_963932145.1 Acanthosepion lycidas
GTGGAAAATTGCGGCCCTGTATTCGTTGCTCACACACATTCTACCTTTTATAGATAGAAATTTTTCTTTTTTTTTCTCTATGAATTGCCAGAGCATATTGGGAAAGATACTGGAGTGGTTTCCCGCTGCCTTTGTCTCTATATCGTATACTAAGAGTGGCTACAAAACAAAGGCTAGAATTACTAGTCTTCCATACACATTACTTAAACGACTAGAGATGGAGTCATATCTTTTCCAAGGGCAATAGTGTGAAATGAATGCTACGGACAAGGTTGGAACCTGAACTGAAATCGCTGATTCTACATTCCGGGACGATGACTGCTATACAACCTGAACCTCCCCGTCACGCGTACCATCTCATTAATCTGTTTGTCGACCTTCCTTGCATATAACCTCCATCACAATTACACATTTTCTCTCTCCCACCTCCCTCTCTCTGTATATATATATATATATATATATATATATATATATATAATTATATAAATACACACGCATACACACGCACACATACACGCACACACTCACACACATGTATATATATATATATATGTGTGTGTGTGTGTTAACAATATATATATATATATATATATATACATGTATGTATGTATGCATGTATGTATGTATGTATGTATGTATGTATGTATGTATATATGTATGTATATTGTAATCCTCCCCGCTCGAGGTGAGTGTAAAAATGGCACTTAAATAGGTTAGCCGTGAATCTCTTAGATTTTCACCACTTATCTCCTCCCCTTGCCAATTTTATCTCCCTTGGCCAACACTTCAATTCCTAAACTTAGCATAAAAATCAAAAGCGTAAGCAGGCACGCTAAGAAGTGTACCTACCGCTCTCCCGACTTTAACCCCCACCCCTACACACACACACGCGCGAATACACACCCCAGAACACAGAACACCATTTCAACTCCTGATGTCAAAACGGCGGCAAAGCTCTTAGATGAAAATGGCGGCTGAGTGAGGTGGCGGGTAGATTAGAAGCGGCAGTAAAGAAAACCGTTATCTGCTAACAGAATGTAATAATATAAGTACGATTGAACGCTGCGTACTCAAGAAGCTTTCTTTCCCCTGGCGAAAAAAGTATCACTCTTTTAACGTTTACGGCGCATCTGATGTCTTTCTCTGCTGTTGTTTTTGTGGTTTTGATTTTAATGGTAATAACATTTAATTCTTGGATATCAATGATACGAATAAAAAATATTTCTGATCAATATGAAATTATAGTCTTGGTTTGATGGCGTTTTTACTTGAGGATAATCGATCTAAAATATCGAAGAATCTTTTGAAAGAAGAGTCATTAATTCCAACGGTTTTTCAAATAGGTTAACCTAATTTTAACCCTTTGTCCAATAATTCCGTTGCATTCTTCAAGTACCCAATATATTTTGAAAGAGCAGATTAGTATTATTCATAATATTATTGTATTTACTCGTCTTCTCCTTGATGACACAACGTCGGTTTCATGTGGGGCACCAGTGCGCGTACACCTAGGCCAGGGCCAAAAATTGCCCAGCTTCCGAAACCGTTGGTTGAGCTGGCATCGGTATTGCTATGAAGTGGTACTGCCTAGGGAAGCACTTTCCAGGGATGGATTATTATTATTATTATTATTATTATTATTATTATTATTATTATTATTATTACTAGCAGCATGGCCCTGCGTTGCCCGTGCTTGATTCAAAAATCGTATGACTCATACAGCAATCGCTATCACTTGACTTAAAATATTTTTACCCTTCTTTGCCTTTAAAGGAGTGCCGATTGCCGTGCTGATGTTGCTACATGCCTTACTTCTTGCCTATCTCACATTGCGAATATTTTTCTAAGCTCTATACTAAACATTAAATCTGTTACAAAAAAGAACTAAACAAAATGAACACAAAACGATCACCTTTAAAAAAGGACACGTAACTGGAAAAACCGAATGAAAAAAGAATGTTAACAACAAATACTTTTTCACACCCAAACCAGTTCTGCGGAATCAGAATCAACGTTGAGTTTAAGCAAGCGAATGAGCCAACTGGAGTAAAGTGCCATGCATATTTAAATTTTTCCCATTTGTGACGAATGCAGCTATCGATTTTTTTTGCATGCTAACATGCTAGTGAACATTCGTGTCAGTCAGCTGTTGGCTCTCACGCTGACCAGTAGAATCTTCCTGCCTATTCGTGGCAGCCAGCTATAGGCTCTCACTCTGGCCAGTAGAAAATGGCCGCAAACTACATGGAAACTGCCGTAAAATAAATGAAAAAAATCGATTATTTCCACTATCGATGGGAGTTGGGAAATGCAATGTCGGTCTTGACCTTCCCGCTAACTTGGAGCATGTGCATGTAAATTTTGGTGCAGATCCGTCAAATATTGCGGCCGTGCATTCGTTACACACACAACACATCCTGCCTTTTATAGACAGAAATTATTATTATTATTATTATTATTATTATTATTATTATTATTATTATTATTATTATTATTCCTAGGACTTTTCAGAATCTCTCTGTTACGAGATATAACAGTTGCCAAAATGGAAAATATGAATCAACCTGATATTTATTAATATGTCAATATTAATATGTCAATATTAATATGTCAATATAAATATGTCAATATTAATATGTCAATATTAATATGTCAATATAAATATGTCAATATTAATATGTCAATATTAATATGTCAATATAAATATGTCAATATAAATATGTCAATATTAATATGTCAATATTAATATGTCAATATAAATATGTCAATATTAATATGTCAATATTAATATGTCAATATAAATATGTCAATATAAATATGTCAATATAAATATGTCAATATTAATATGTCAATATTAATATGTCAATATTAATATGTCAATAGATCAGAATATTTATATCTCATATTATTTTTTAAAAAGAAAAAAATGATTATGACATTTTGACAACAACAAAAAAAATCTGTCTCTTCACGACTTAAGCAATTTATTGAGTCTTTTTGTTTCTTTCTTTTTTTCTCTATGAATTGCCAGAGCATCTTGGGAAAGGTACTGGATTGGTTTCTCGCTGCCTTTGTCTCTATATCTTATTCTAAGAGTAGTTACAAACCAAAGACTCTTTCAATCTTTCTCTTTCTCTCTTTCACGATGGTTTACAGCTATGTCACGTTGAAACACCGATTCTCGTACGATCACCGAAGTTAAGCAACAGTTGAGAATACCAGCTGTACGCTCGGAGGTGCCTGTGGTGTAATGGATAACGCTCTGAATTGTTAATCAGAGAGCCAAGTTCCAATTTCCTTTGGATTCTTTATATTTACTTATAAGCAAATAGCCCGGTGAAAGTTAAGAATTCATCTCTTCTTTCCCCCATCTATGGGTTAATTAGTAAGACTTATTTCAGAAAAACATTATTAACTCAAAGAAATTCTTACAATCTAAAAATAGTTTCTGGCTTTAAATTACCCGCAAAAGTTTAATAGGCGATAACAAAATAAAAATCATTCCATGGCAAATTGGCAGTTGATAGCCGATCCAATTGGTTTGGAATTCAGGGCTGTACGTCTTCTAGACTATTTGCCAATGAAAGATAAAGAGCCTAGTCTGCTCTAATATTTAATCCATAGGTCGTGGGGAGAGAAGAGAGAAGAGATGGATTCATATTCCCAACGGTTTTTGCACAAATTATATGGAAATGTATATAATACGAACTCGGCTCTGTGATTTGTCATCCTGGTCGCAGTCCATTACATCTCCTGCACATCTAAATAGTGTTAAAAAAACCAGAAATTGTTTATAAGCGTTTGAAATATGCATGCACCAATTAGGAAACATCGTTAATGTTCCGTTAACGTACAAATAAAATAAAAAATGCAACATATATATATATATATATATATATATATATATATATATATATATATATACATATATACTCTTCGGTGAATCGAATCGAGTTCTCTCAGTCACTGTGTGTTTATCTACAAAAAAATGCGCTTAAATTCATCTATATCCCTGCCGTGCACTAAAGGCTTAGTGGTAGAATCCCCGGCTGATGTCAATTCAGTCGGGTTACGGTCCTAGCTAGAGACAACCGGACGTCTAGTCAAACTGATGAACTGTGATACAGCGAAACAGTCTGTCTGTGGATGACAATATATATGTTCCTGAATAATTTGTTTTGGTTGAGCTCTCCGGGGAGGAAGTGTGGGTTTGTAAACAGTGACTGTTACGGCTAATAATGCAAGTCTCTTCGGTGAATCGAATCGAGTTCTCTCAGTCATTGTGTGTTTATCTAAAAATGAATACGCATAAACTCAACTTCACCCCTGCCGAGGGCCAACGGCTTAGTGGTAGAATCCCCCAACTTATGGCAATTAAGTCGGGTTTCGATCCTAGCTAGAGGCATCTGTTGATGACAATATATATATATATATATATATATATATATATATATATATATATATATGTGTGTGTGTGTTATGAGGAAAATACAAATAAAGATATTCAATCCAAATAAATATCATGTTGGTGCAAAAATAATGACGTAATAATGTCGTTTTTTGACGTTAAAATTGCGTCAAAAAACGACATTATTGCGTCATTATTTTTGCACCAACCTAATACATGAAGTAATAAACAAATTAAAAACTGCACCTGCCAAATTAATAGTTAGAATGAACTACAACAATCAACCTCAAAATTGAATAAATAGCTTTAATTATCTTCCCAAATTCCCAAACCAAAACAAAACTATTAAATAAGCGATATAAACAAATTTTTACAACGTTAATAAAGACACCGATTAAAATTAAAATAAATATATAAGATAAGAAATTAAAATAGAAAAAAAATAAAATAAAATAAAAAATAAATAATGACAAGCAAATTAATGTAAACGAAATAAATAAACAAACAAACAACTTCCGGCAACATAACTGCCAAAAATAGACTACCCACAATGCACCACTGACCCGTATACATAAATAACCGAGGAAAATAGCAGCACTCATGGCCTGACGATTGCGTCTAGCATGAAACAGACTGTCGCCTATAAGTGTTGAATTCAATGTTCACTTTATATATATATATATATATATATATATATATATATATATATATATATATATATATATATATGTATGTATGTATATATATATATATATATATATATATATATTGATACATACAGACACACACACACAGACACACACACATACATATATATATATATATATATATATATATATATATATTTGTCAGTGTGATTTTCGTTGAATATGACAGGCAAGGAAAATTTAATTAATTTTATATTTAGTTCTTTCAGCATTACAACATTTTCCGGTTTGTTGGGAACAAGGGAGTGTAAACAATGTCCGTGTTGTCCATTTTTCTAAGCGCTTTCGGCTGATTCCTTTCAAGGGGGTTTCTTTTTGGGTGTTAATAATTTCTCTTCATGTTTGACTGTTTCAGATGTATTTCTGTATCGTTTTCAATTTTTCGTAAGACCATTTATTCGGAGACGTTAAATACTTCCAACATTCTTTCTTTCACAGAAACAAGGTAGATTTCTCTAATATTTTATCGAAACGGCACTTAAGTTATGGTTCTCGATTAGGCTTTCAGCTTGTTCAGGAGTCTGAGAGTCCCCAAGTTTTTGCATATTCTCAGTACAGGAAGCTCTCCTGGCTGCCGTTTGATCTGTGTTTTCATTTGCACGGGTCTTTCTTTTCCTCGTTTTCAGCGCATTTGATTACGGAGATTTCTTTTTGTGAGGCATAATGCTGCCGTATGCGATAGGCAACAATAAACTACAAAAGAACTCAGGATTGATCGCTGCATTTAAGTACTGCATTAATATTTAAAATTACCTTTTAAAAGTTAAAAGATAAATCTTCTGTCGCCACTTAGCCATTTGACCATTTGATGTGCAGAGTTCCATGTTTTCCGTACAAATAATTATTTTTATTTCATGGGCGACTTCCGCTGTAATTTCGCAATTAATTTCGATTATTGCCAAAATTATTTCCAAGTTATAAAAATTATCGTACAAAAAATTCGTCGCAAAAAATCACATAAAAAAATGACTGAAAAGAATCGCAGTAATAAATACTTGGGAATCTAAAATTACTGTAACATGAGCTAATGAAAGTTAAAGAGTTATGTCCCTTTAATTGAAAAAGTGCGACACACTGACATTGGAATTTATTATATAGAGCAGAAGGTTGTTGTTGCCTAAGAGCTACTAGAGTTGCATAACAGAGACAGTACATCCTTAGGGCTCCATTTTTAATTAAATGCTTACACACACACACACACACACACACACACACATATATATATATATATATATACATATTTTATTGAATATGATTGACAAGGAAAATTTAATTACTTTTTATCTAGTTTTTCCAGTATTCCTACATTTTTTCTTTGGGAGGAGTAAGTTAGTGCAGAAATTGTTTGTATTTTCCATTGTCCCAGGAGGCTTTCAGACACTTCTTTATCCATTTTCATAGGGGTTTGTTTTGGGGCTGTTGTTAATTCCTCTTCATGTTCGACTGTCTAAGATATGGGTTCTCAACAGGGGAGAAATTCACCCTCAGTGGGAGAATTTTGGGTTTTCAAGGGTGAATTGTGTCCGTAGTAATTTTAGGGGCAGGGGAGAGCAATTATAGAATTTGGCCTATCTGGCCTGCTACCTTGAAAATGATGTGGAGAATGGCATTCGCACAATTGGTGTAAGGGGTGCAAGGTTGAGAACTGCTGGTCTAAGATATGTTTTTGCATTGTTTTGAACACTACTCGGAGCGTTTATTCCAAATTTCCTGTATTGACTGTGGCTGAAATTCAAGTGAGCGTCTTTTTATTTTTTTTAAAACTTTCAACAGACCATTCCCACTGTTGAATAAGGTGAGGTTGATAGTGATGTTTTATACAGAGAATCTCTCTCACAGCAAGTTGTTTCCTTCAATGAGATTTATATAAAATTTGTGTTTATTTAACAGTGGGAATGGGGTGTGGAAAGTTATTTAAATTATTTAAAATAAAGATTTCTGTCAGAATTTTTGAGATAAGGAATTATCTTCATTTACATTATTTGTATTCTGACTATTGTCCTCATCTTTGTTGTTGTGATCACAGCCTTTTGTTTGTTGTGTCCTCCAACCTTCCTCAGATATATGTCGATCTGGGTAACCTACAGGGAATTAGTTCTATCGCAAATACAAATAAAGTTATAATTTTTTTCAAGTGCACACACACTTTATGGACACACTGTATACATATATATATATATATATATATATATATATATATATATATATATATATATATATATATATATATATATATATCATTGAATATAACAGAAAGGAAAGTTTAATTAATTTTTATTTAGTTTTTCCAGCATTTTTACATTTTTGTAAAAGGGGTGTCTCAATTTTGCGGGAGAAAGGAAGTGGAACAATTGTCCGTATTGTTTATTGTCCAAGCGCTTACGGACAATTTTTTATCCATTTTCAATGGGGTTTGTTTTGGGGATGATTTTAGTTTCTCTTCGTGTTTGATGTGTTTTTGAGTTGTTTTGAACACTAGTGGGAGTATTTATTTATGAAGAGAAATTAATAATACCTAAAACAAGCCTTCTTAAAACAAGTGGCCAAAAGCGCGCTTGAGACACGGCCTCTATTAGTCTGTCCACGCATAACGTTTGATGAGTAACGCCATGGGGAAGATTCGGTTCATGCAAGTCTCTTTCGATTACTTTCAAAATGGCATCAAGTCTGTATAACCGGTTCTTCAGATACTGTAAAAGACTGATTAATTTCCAGACAGACTTTGCAGAACGATAAATATAACGAAATAGTCTTAAAAGGTGAAGTTGCTCAACACCTAACGTTCTCAACAATTAATCAAATCTGTTGTCATTTGTAGTAAAAAGACTTGTCGTGTGAAATAACGATGAATTAAATCATCTATTATGGCGACACGGTGAAAGCAAAGATCGCTCAGGTTAAAACTGTTTTAAGTGTGTTTCTTTATGTTCAGGCAGCGTTCAATATACGTTTTTTGTTTTGTTTTGTTTTTTTAATTTAAGCAATAATTCTTTTTTACAGTGACACGGTTGGATATTTTCCGTTCGAAATAAAACAACTGTATCTTGAAAGTTTCCCGCACCCAAGAATTTCGTTACTGCGTTTTAAATAAATCAATATTATTTCATGATATAGCAGAACGTCGTTGTGTAACATAGGCTGTGTAAATAAGAGGGAAGTAGGTAATGGATTAACTAAAAAAATAAATAAATAAATAAATTAAATTAAAAAAGTAGGCACAGGTAGTCGGAAATAGATCGTATTTCTGCAACGTGATATATTTGATTAAGTCAATCAAAAATGTCCTGAAAAAAAAAATGAACAAGAAGAACAATGTGGTGAAGACATTTCATTGACCCTTGAATTGACGAATCAAAAAATTAGCGACAACGCGTAAAAAAGGAATTTCTCTCTCCAAAATTCTTCAGTAAGCATCTTCGCCGTCTAGGTTGTTTTTACAATGATAAACTGGATTACATCGCTCACTACGCCTACGATTAGGTTGGTGCAAAAATAATGACGTAATAATGTCGTTTTGTGAAGTATTTTTAACGGCAAAAAACGACATTATTACGTCATTATTTTTGCACCAACCTAATATTTCTTTGACAAATATTTGGCAAAAATTCCCTACTGAAGACAATTAAAATAACCAATATACGTTGTGCAATTGATTGGAACAATAAAATCCATATCCTGCTGAAAAAAGGCGAATTTGACTTTCGCTAAGAAATAGAAAGCGTGCGGCTTTGGTGAACTAGACTGGGGGCGACTCTTGAATTAGCACATTGACGACGAAACCGAGATGGCCCACTCCAAGTTACATAAAATATTGTGGCAATGTCACATGTATGTTTTCCTAAAATTGAAAAACATTTTGATAATGGGGCTTATTTGACCATCTTCTTTCGAAATAGTATGCAGCAGTTTGCAAAAGTTATCGTATAGCCGAGAGAAAGTATTAGGTTGGTGCAAAAATAATGACGCAATAATTTCGTTTTTTGACGTTAAAAATACGTCAAAAAACGACATTATTACGTCATTATTTTTGCACCAACCTAATACTAACGCAATAGGTTAGAAGAACTAGGCTCATACCTTTGCCGAAGTAATGAGTGTGAAATGATCACGACTTATCTCTAACAAAAAATTGACACTGTCTACTAATTCGCATTGTGCGAATTTCCAAAAAATTTGATCACAATTTAATACAACTTATACGACAATTGGAAAAATAGAATAAAAAATATGCTAGCGGCCGAATTTAAAAAAAAAACACAACTTATTTCTCTCCATCTATCTATCTATCTATCTATCTAAATTTGTGCGTGTGCGTGTGCGTGTGTGCGTGTGCGTGTGCGTGTGTGCGTGTGTGTGTGTGCTGTGAAGCAACACTTCTTTTATGCAAGTTTTATTTAAAAAAAAAGAAGACGTATACAGTACGGCAATTAAGTATTTTATTCATTTTTTCCTGCATCTTTTTCGTTTCTTGGGCATAAATTCAGTCCAAATGTTCTGTATATCCACGTACTTTCGGCTAGTCTATTCGCCATTATCACTAATATTTTGTAAATGTATATATAGATTTTTGTATATGTGTATCTATAGTAATGAGAATTTCGTTTTTATTTTGCAAAACCATTCAGTCCATTGTCGCAATGTTCTCAGTTCATATTACTGTATGTTGGCGTTTTAGATATTTCTGTTATTTTTAGCTTTTACACATGGATAAGAGTTATTTTCCCCTATCTATCTATCTATCTATCTATCTATCTATCTATCTATCTATCTATCTCAGATCTATCTCAGTATTCATTATCTATCTATCTATCTATCTATCTATCTATCTATCTATCTATCTATCTATCTATCTATCTATCTCAGTCTTCATATCTATCTCTCTATC
>OZ010608.1:43173620-43206120 GCA_963932145.1 Acanthosepion lycidas
CAAAACAAAAAAAGCATATTAACTTAATTTAATACTTTGTGTAATATCCTTTATTGAGTTCAACAGCTACCAGTCTATTCCTGTACGTCTCAACTAATGATTTGCAAACATTGAGTGTTATTTTGTCCCATTCTTTTTGGCATAATGTCTTCAAATTCTCGATATTTGTTGGTACACTTTACCGAATTTGAATTTTCAAATATCGCCATAAATTCTCGATTGGGTTCAAGTCGGGGGATTGACTTGGCCATTGCAAGACATCAACGTTACTTTCAGCTAACCATTTCCTTGTCGATCTAGCGGTATACTTAGGATCATTATCCAATTGAAAAAAAACAATCAAGAGGTAGCCGAAGTCTCTCAACAGTACGCATTAAATTGTCTTGCAGGATTTTCTGGTATCTTTCGGCATTCATCTTGCGATCTATTACTGATAGTCTGCCAACACCTTTTGCAGAAAAACAGCCACAGATCATGATACGGCCACCACCAAACTTTAGATTTGGCAACGTGTTCTTTGGTAAGTAGGCTTCACCGTCCTTCCTCCACACATGATTCGATAATTATGACAAAACAACTCTATTTTAGTTTCATCTGTCCATAGTACTTTTTCCCAAAACGAATATTCTTTATCCTTATGCTCTCTAACGTGTCGTTTCAAGCGGAGTGGAGTCTTCCCTGGGATGCGTGATTTCAGACTGTTTTTGTGTAGTTCATTACTTATTGTACGCTTGGTTACTTTAATCCGTGATGCACGCAGATGTTCCTGTGTGTGTGTAGGTGTGTGCGTGTGTGTGTGTGTGCATGTGTGTGTGTGTGTGCATGTTTGTGTTTCTTTATGTCCATGTATGTGCATGTCTGGGTGTATGTGTATGTCGGTACATATATGTAGGAATATATATATATATATATATATATATATATATATATATATATATATAATGGACTCCCGAGGATCTGACAACTTAACCAATTTGATTTAGTTATGAAATTTTGTGCGATAATCTTAAGTGGCACTTAAGACCTGCTAGTGATTTACAAAGGAGACCGCATATGGAGTAAGAGTAGGGATTGTGGGATGAGATCACTGTTAGATTGGCTAACCTTTTAGCTCTTGCTCTCGCTTCTTGAAGATGATTCACACAAAACTGCTGATTCCACTAAGACACGTTGATCTCCATTCTACCCGACAAGTGATCGAGGCTGTTATGAGGTATATTGACAGCTGATAAGTTGTTCGTCAACTTATGTTTTGTATCTTACCTACATTCCGGTAGCGCTGACCTAACTGACCGTACATTAAGATGTAAGGATAAGAATAAACGAATCAAGGTAAACCGCCGGAAAACCTACACAAGTGATTTGCTAAAGTTTTCAGGATATTTGCAGAATCATCGACACTTTTCCGAACTACAGATACACTCACTCAGTGCAAATAAATACCACAGAGGAAGAAGACAATAGACTTCATATATATATATATATATATATATATATATATATATATATATATATATATATATATCTTAGTTTCAGGCAATACGGAAAATTTGAAACCAATGTAGCGGGATTATTTTTTTTTTTTTTTAATTATTTAGAAGCTCTACACATTAAATTTTCATTTTCTTTATACGTATATATAGAACACATTTTAATGCAGCTGTTTTCTGGTTTAATTCAACTCTGACCGATAACTGCTTGATAATTTTATACCTGGTGTAACAGCAAAATTGTCCTAATCGTGTAACAGCAAAATTGTTCAATTGTTAGATTAAGATTTGAATCGTTGTATCTTAGAAATGATTAAAGATATCTTACTGGAATTCTCCAATTTTTTTATAACACTACTGGAATGGACTTTGAGCAATAAGAATGCATAAATACTCTCCAAGCTTAACAGAAGAATAGCGATGAAATCGATCATAAACGAAAATGATATGTTTATAATTAATTAATTAATCATAGCTAAGGATTGGAAGATTATGAATGATTGAAATAAAGTTCAAACATATATATATATATATATATATATATATATATATATATATATATATATTATTCCAGAATCATTTTCCAGCTTATTCTGCGCCTTCTCTAACCATCTAACTTCCTCTCCTGGAGTAACAAGGTGCCTCACGGTTTTCACGTATGATTTAATTTTCAATTCTTTTTTTCCACTGCTCTTTGGATTGTCATAGATGAATCGCCTCTCTCACGTGCCAAATGGCTTATGAATTGTGTTGGATCTTTTCTAATTGATCTGTTTTGCACTAAGATGGAATGATGATCTTTATTGCAGTTGTGACCTCCTGATCTAGTTTTCCTCTCTACTGTTCCCTCTTTTGAAAACTTATTCACCGTTCTCTTGATGATTGTTGAATGGTCTTTGAAAATGGAAGCAAGAATATGAATGTTGGCACCATTATTGAAAGCCTGAATGATCTTT
This sequence comes from Acanthosepion lycidas, assembly GCA_963932145.1. Taxonomy (NCBI): domain Eukaryota; kingdom Metazoa; phylum Mollusca; class Cephalopoda; order Sepiida; family Sepiidae; genus Acanthosepion; species Acanthosepion lycidas. Next base: position 43,176,067 of record OZ010608.1, read on the forward strand.
TTCCTCACACCATTGCTCAGTGGAGAAGACATTGAGGCTGAAACAAACGATTTTAACCAAGTTGTTACCATGATAGCTAAACGTCTTATATGAAAACATAGAAAATTAACTCAATAAGTTTAGTGCTTTTTTAGATATCAAACATTTTCTGGGATGGACAATTCTGCTGCAACACGATTTAGACAATTTTGCCTTTACATACGGCATATATATATATATATATATATATATATATATATATATATATATATATATATGTATGTATATATATATTATTATTATAAATGAAAATAAATTATAAAATAATAATAATGATGAAAATACATATATATATATATATATATATATATATATATATATATATATGTATGTATCTTTATGCAAGTGTATATATATATGTATGAATGGATAATAAAATGTCGTTGCTAGAGATCTATTATAGATATAGATAAAATAAACAAGCCGAACAGACAGACTCGCTTCTAACCTATATTATGAGGTGATAAGCTCTGGCAATTCGTTTTATCTAGGGAACCTACTTGTACTCAGATATAGCAAGACGTTTTTCCTCACACTGTTTTTTTCTTTCATCCCTTATCAAACTAAAGAAGCAAAACAGAACATATTTCTACGGTCAACGCGTCTTTGATTAAAATTCTTCAACTTTGTCTCATCATCTTCACCTATATATATATATATATATATATATATATATATATATATATATATATATATAATGTAAATCTGTTTAAACTCGTTAGTTGAAAGAAATTGGATAGTACAATCTTCAAATAAATTGGCATCAGAGGTAAAAATGGATAAAAAAATGAAAGAACCTGCATAAATGAAATCATTTGATATTATTGAGTAGTAGACAGTGAATAAAATCCAAGAGAAGGAGCTCAATATGTCTGCATGTTGATTGGTGTTGACTTTAGGCCAGAATTCTTCGGTTGGAAAACAATCGGACATGCCGGAAATGACAAAGTGTAAAATTGAAGGTTGGCGTCGTAGTAAAGATTTTCGTGCGAAATATACGATCGCTGTATTTAACCGCCAAATGAGAATTGACGGGAAAAAGGGATTAAGCATAGCGGAAATGGAAAAATACAAAAATGGCGATGAGTCAAAACTACACCGGAACGTGGTGTGTTAGAAAATTAACAAAACAATGTTAGTCAAAAAGCAATGGGTCTGGGTTTGCTCTACGATTAAGCAGAATCGAAATCAACCGCTGAAGCAGAAAGCAAAGTACAGTTTAGAAAGAAAATTTCCAGTTGAGTAAGTTGGTAAAAAGTATTTTTCCAAGAAGAATAGATGTGAGAATGGCGAGAGAAAGCAAAACAAGGAAATAGGAAGGAATCGACCTCTATGCTAATTGAAGCGAATGTCACCTGCTACTTTATTCAGGTAAAAAAAAAAAAAAAAGAAAAAAAAGAAAAAAAAAATATTATTTTGCTCTACTTTGTATTGAGCACTTTTAAAAAGTAAATATTAAGAACTGTGGATTCTAACTCAATCTATTTTTTCTTTTTCTTAAGATATTTCGCTCCCATCAGGGTAGATCATTTTCTGCATTTATTTTTTTACAGTAATATAAATAAAATAAATTTCGGAATCTCTCTAAAGAACATTGGCATATATGTATGTATGTATGTCTGTCTATCTATCTATCTATCTATCTATCTATCTATCTATCTGGATATATATATATATATATATATATATATATATGTGATATATATATATATATATGTGATATATATATATATATATATATATATATGTGTGTGTGTGTGTGTGTGTGTGTGTGTGTGTGTGTGTGAAAATATATAGAAAATAGGAAAGAACTCGTTAGGTAAATAATCCAAAGTTCTTTAGTATTTTTTTTATTATTTAAAAAAAAATAGTGCTCGATACAAAAGTAGAGCATAAATATAATTATTTATTTAAATATATCATTCCAACACGCTACATATTCAAATAATTATATTGAACTTTTCGGCTCTTGTTTTGAAACATGAGAACTCTTATGTAGCATGTTGGAATCATATTTTTAAATATATATATATATATATAATATGTAAATCTGTTTACACTCGTAGGGTGAAAATTTCAAATAAATTGGCACCAGAAGAAAAAAAGAGGGGAAAAAAGAAGGAACCAGAAACCTCCAAACAGGGCGAAAGAAATCGGCCAGTATCTTAAATCTTTGGGTCAAAGAAAAAAAAAAACACAAGTGAGTAATAAGTAAACGAAGAGCGCTGAATACAATAAGTAGAAATAAAGTAAAATTAAAAAAAAGGGGCTACCTCGCTAGGTTTCACCACATGGGATCATCAGCGTGATAGCAGTCAAAACCATCTTGAAAATGGATAAAGAAGTGACCAAAAGCGCTTGAAACAATGAAGATTATGTCAAGTTTCTGGAGTCGCGTATTCTTGCACAAATGGTAAATCATAAGGAAACTGGAAATAACTAAATGAAACATTAATTGATTCTTCCTTGTCTGCCATATTTAATGAAAGATGCTTGAAAGAAAATTTGCTGACAAAATACACACACACATACACACACACACACACACACACACACACACACACACACACACACATATATATATATATATATATATTTAGTTGTATATTTAGGCAGCAATCCTTCGTTTATGCATGTTTCATTAAAAACGACAGACAAGGTACTACGGTTAAGCTTTTTATTTAATATTTCTTAATGCCTTAAAGAAATACAAAAAATTGTTCTCACGAGTACAGCCCACACTTTACGAAGAGCTTTATCGATGTAAATTATGTTTTTTAATTTGTAAGTGGAATTTGTTTACATTTGGATATGCATCGAACAGATATGAATATACGAGAGAATTGTAGTTTGAAAACAGTAAAATCGAACTTGCTAACCGAAATGCTCCTCTGTGGCTCAGTCGGTAGAAGCTCGTCAGGCTATATGAGGGTTCCGTATAGGATACAGGTTCTATTCCTGTAGGAGGACGCATATTTTCTAGGAAAATTTCTCGGACATTTAGGTCGGTAAATGTTGTTTAATACAACAGACCATTTACTTAAATATTTGTATTTATAAAAAGAACGCATAACAATAAAAAAAATGTCTTAAAATAATTGTTAGACTTTTTCCATTTCATAAAATAAATAATATATATATATATATATATATATATATATGCATGCATATGCGCGGTATTATTAGAAAGCGCTCAATATCAGAGATAGAGCTAACATATTTGGTTGGTTGATGTGAGTTTGTGACCCTGGGTTTCACGCTTTTGCGATCGTCAGACAAACTGATTAATTTTTTTTTAAAAATAGTGTTTATGTAGATTGCGTGTATTGGTGTCATTATGGGAACACGATTACATCACGACGACGATCCACCCCACGCCCATAATAACACAAATACACGCAATCTACATATTTATACATAAAAAAAAAAAAAAATATATTCAGTTTGTCTGACGATCGCAAAAGCGTGAAACCCAGGGTCACAAACACACATCAATCCAACCAAATATATATATATATGTGTGTGTGTGTGCGTGAACCTTATTATTATAAATGAAAATAAATTATAAAATAATAATAATGATGAAAATTATAAATAATATAAAATTTAGACTTCGTTTAAAATAAATTAAATAAATAAAAAATTAAAAAAATATTAAAATTACTCCCAGCATGCAACAGAGACTGTTCCTGCCGGAAATACAGACATCCCACGAAGAGACGTAAGATTCAATCTTTTCGCCCAGTAAATATCGGGATGATAACACTTCCTTCCGTGATAGGACTTGTGATATTTTTACAATGTTTTTTGTAGATTTTTATTTTTATCCTTAAAAAAAATGTTTAAATATAACTTGAAGAAGAGAGACATTTTGTTGAAATATTGTTTAATATTGTCAAGCATTGTGTCTTTTCTTTCCTTTATCTTTCGTTAAATCGCACTCTTTTCTTAACTATTATTATTATTATTATTATTATTATTATTATTATTATTATTATTATTATTAGACTGTGAAAAAGGAAATGGATAAAGCGAAGGGGTCTGCTTACTTGAAACTGAGAACTTTAATGAAAACTTAATGGCAGGTAAAGATAAAAACGGCTAAGATTTGCAATTTATTACTATTTTTCTGAAGAGTTAGAACAAAAGAAAAAAAAAAATTAGAGAGAAATATATGCATAACTCCACTTAGCACACCCGAGTTAAATAGCAGAGGAGACTGAGATCTTATGCCGTGGCTGGCAGCCAGTGTAAGACAACTCATATTTCAAAACCGTACGTAACCGTCACATAGCACATAATATGCAGCCATCGACAAGATCATAGTGTCCACCATAATCTCGACTGAGAGCGACCTACGGCTATTTCTTCTTCTGAATGCTGTCTCTCTTCAGGACGTTGGCGATTATGGTTTTCCATAATTTCCTCTCTTTTGTAGCTTTTAACAGATTTTATCTTTTTGTTATCTATTGATATCCTAAACCTTGTACCGCCATCCATTTACTTAAGCTCACTAGGTAGGTAATGCGTCTTTTCATCTTGACCTCAGTCTCTCCTGTGAGTATCAGATTTTTCTTTCTTCATTATCTGCTCAAGAAATTTCAACTGTCTCTTACTGATGTTAAGTATAAATTTCCTTTTTGTTTCTATTTTCTCTCAAACTTCGTTGTTGTTCAAATATTCAGCCCATGGTATCCACAGCATCCTTCAGTAGAAGGACATTTCTGTTACCTCTGTCCCTTTTTCATCTTTGAGGAGATTGTCCAACATTCACTGTCATATTTGAGGACTGATGTTATGTAACAGTTCAGTACTCTTTTCTTTATTTCTAACAAAATTTTCCTGTCTCTTAATACTTTTCTTAGCTTTTGGAAGGCAACTTTGGCTGTCCCAATCTGCCTTTGGATTTCAGTGTCACACTATCCTTCCTCTGTTAAAACACTTCTCAGATATTTAAATTTTTATACTGGTTTAATTTATGTGCCCTAGAAACTTCAACTGTCTCCTCCTGATGTTAAGTAGTGGTGTAGGTTTTGTTACCATTTTTACTAAAATTTCGACGTTGCTCACAGATTCAGTTTATCATATTCTTAGTATTCCTCTGTAGGACTACATTTCTGTTGGGTCAGTTATCTTCTCCATAACAATGGGGTACTCTCTTCGTTATATTATTATTATTATTATTATTATTATTATTATTATTGTTGTTGTAGGGGAAGTTGTGGTTACAGAAGATGGAGAGATAGGGACAGGTTTACTAACTTTTATACGGAGGGAGAGCATGGCAAATGAAAAGTAAGTAAAGAAGTAAAGTTGGAAATGGATAACAATTGTGATATACTGCGCTTCTTTCTGAAGAGCTGGAACAAAGGAACGATAAAAATAAAAAAAAAAAAAAAAAAAAACTGAAGATAAACGGGAATCCATTTTCTTTTCTCTAATTGTCTCGAATATAAAACTAATCTATGTTTCCATTACATTCAGATGAAAAAAAAATAAAAGCCCTGGACGGTCCGCGGAATCTGGAATTGAGAAGAAACAGAACAAGAAGAAAGCGGAAAAAAGAGTTGTAGAAGGGGGGAACATCAGATAATGGATAATTTTATTTGTCACGATTCCAACGAGAGGACAATTAATGAAAAAGAAATTCATATATGCCCAAGTTCACGAAGATTTTTTAAGCGGATCAAGTTATAAATTCTTTTCAAATTATGTAATACATAAGATCCCGGAACGAACAAGAAAACATGGATTTTACTTAATAAAGGATACTGATGTCCTCATTGTTATTGCCATATTCACGACGTTTCAGCCCTTGAAGAAGATCAGAGTCTACATGGGCCGAAACGTCGTGAATGTGGCAACAATGATGTAAATAATTACCTCATCTCAGGAATATAAACAGAACCTGAAGAAGGCCGGAATCTACAACGGTCGAAATGTAGTGAATAAGACAACAAATATGAAGAGAACAGTCCGAACAATGTAAATATTGTAAATAATTAAAATACCTCATCTCAGGAATATAAACAGAACCTGAAGAAGGCCGGAACCTACAACGACCGTGATGTCGTGAATAAGTCAACAAAAATGAGGAGAACAGTCCGAACAATGTAAATAGTGTGACTAAATAAAATTAATTAAAACTTTTAGAATTAAACCATTATTATTTAAAAACAAAATTCTTCCGGTCTAAATATATATATAGCTTTAAATAATTTACAAATGATCGATAAACTGTAGAAAAACAATCGAACAATCCTTTTCTTCGTTATTGTTACTACAACGTTTCGGTCATTATACCCTCCTGACTTCATCAGGTGTATATTGATCTGGGTATCCCACAGGGGATACTTAAATAAACCGTTTATTTAATCTGGGTAATTATACAGATTACCAAGATCGATATACACCTGATGAAGTCCGAACGTCACAACGGAAACGTTGTGAAAAGCGTAACGTTGTGATAACAACAACGACAAAGATGATTGCTTTTGTTCGTTTTTATGGTTTATCAACCCTTCGGAGGCTATTTAAAGGTAGAAAATATATTTTTTAGATGCTAAGAATTTTTTTTGTTGCGATAGCCAGAACAGAGAAAAAGACAATAGACAAAATGAAAATATTGTAAATAATAGATAGTAGATATTAATGTGAAAGGAGGCGAAGACTGAGCTTTAAGAGCATCTGCTAAAATGCGCGTATACACTAAAAATAAGGATTGAAATAATAAAAAAAAAATATGCCGCATTAACAAATAAAAATCCAATAATTCTTCAGAAATTTCTTTGTTTACGTTTCGGAAACGAAACTGAGCGGATATGAGATTCGAGAAATATCTGAAGAACTTCGTAACTAAGTGGTTAAAGCATAATGGATCAGAAGGTAGTTTCTCCTGCAAAAGATGAGTACAGGTTCGTCCTCCTGGCGGCCGGATTTTTTCTCGGGTGCTCAGTCCGGTAGACGAAATAAATATAGTTTGAATTAAAAAAAACAAAACAAAAAAAAAACAGTGCGTCTACTCGAATTTGGTTATCCACTACAAATAACGAATTGTGGACACGAAACTAAAAAATAAACATTTCGAAATGATTTGAGTGATTGAGTGAAGCTTTAAAAGTAAATGGAACCTTCCTTGATTGTGAAACTCTTCGTAGACGAACGATATATATATATATATATATATATATATATATATATATATATATATATATATATATAGTATTTACATTATGCGGACTATTGTCCTCATCTTTGTCGCCATATTTGTCACAACGTTTCGGCCGTTGTACGCTCCGGCCTTCTTCAAGTGGTTGGAATTTCGAGCTGAACCCTTTATTTCGATCCCTGGGGTAGACTGTTCTAGTTCCACGTGCCATGTTTGATGAATGTCAGTTATCAGTTATCAACTGCTAATTTTCCCTCTGAAAGTTCTCCACTGCCTTAACCGGGTATTGAACTCACACTCTTTGGGTCTGACCATCTAACCAATGCCTTTATCCACTGTGCGATGTGTCCTCATGGACAGCACAGTGGATAAAGGCGTTGGTTAGATCCAGTGACAAACCCAAAGAGTGTGAGTTCAATACCCGGTTAAGGCAGTGGAGAACTTTCAGAGGGAAAATTAGCAGGAGATAACTGATAACTGACATCTATTAAAACATGGCACGTGGAACTAGAACAGTCTACACCAGTGAGCGAAATAAAGGGTTCAGTTCGACATTGCAACCACCTGAAGAAGACCGGAACGTACAACGGCTGAAACGTTGTGACAAATATGGCGACAAAGATGAGGACAATAGTCCGCATAATGTAAATACTGTACATAATACCTCATCTCATATATATATATATATATATATATATATATATATATAGTACAAGGCAGAAAATAGACGCACCCACAGAAAGTCGATTTTAGTATTTTCACAAAGACAGGTGATTAATAGAATTCGTTTATTAATACAAGTGTACATATGTACATTATACAAATCAAAGAATGATTTAGTATTTTGTTTGGTAACTTTTTGTTTTAATAACCGCCTTAATTCTTCGTTACATGCTACAGACTAAATTATTTAGTAACTCAATTCCCTTCGCCAGATTTTTCCAGCATTTCTTTAATTTGCGAAAAAGCTTATCTCCTGTTTTAACTTTCCTATAACGGACACGCTTGTCCATTTGCGCCGAAAGGTTTTCAATTGGGTTTTTGACTTGTATAATGTATATATTAATAAACGAATTCTATAAATCACTTTTCCTGGTAAAAATACAAAAATCAACTTTCTATGAGTGCGTCCAGTTTTTTACCTCGTACCGTATATATATATATATATATATATATATATATATATATTGTTTATATATATAGGCAGCAATTTTTCAATGATGCATAGACAAGTTTTGTCTTTTTATTTTAAGTAAGTTCCTTTCATATTGTCTGATAAGCTTAATAGCATTATCATTGAAAGACGAAAGGAAATCCTCACATTGATACATGTTTTAAACCTATCTAAGATTTCGGCTTACATAAGCCATTATCAAAGATGACAATTACTTTTCAATATATCAACGAATACACGGACGAAACAATAATGATAGTCTGTTTTTGTTGCATGAAAAATTTCAAAGCAATGACTAATTCGTGTATACGAGACGCGGAAGCGTAAATCGCGTCGCAGTTCGTGACGTCACACATGACCACGCGAGAGTGAAAACGAGAAGTAATAATGATGGGAAGCCGTTGGTATAAAAAAATGGCTTCTTAAAATAAATAGACTAAACTTGTCTATATTTTTTAATGAAACATGCATATATATATATATATATATATATATATATATATATATATATATATATATATATATAAAGCTGAACACTCAGTACCAGCAATGACAGACTGTTAGCATATAGTATATAAATTGCTCTTTATAGGGATTTTAATGCAGGCTTATCATCTCTCAGTTGCGTCTCTGTCCTTGGAGAGAGTGCGCTCAGGGGTTTCTCTGTCAAATTACAGAGGGGCAACTGATGAAAATTATACTGAAGAGGTGCCCACTCTGGCGAACAGCTACCCGAGGCCGCGCCCTCCCACTGCTCAAGAGGCCAGTGCAACCGACAGTTGCGGGGGCTGAGGAGAATTTTTGTCCCTGCCTGAGTGTACGCGCTCGGGTCCCCACATTAATCCGACCTTGTGTCACATCTCATTCTCGTGGGGGAATGAGTAAACACCGCAATGAACAGACTTATTCATAATTGAACCCAATCGTCAGGACGCCGAAGAAAATAAACAAAAAAATCTGAAAAAAAGAAAGCATTAGTTAATAAGCTCATCCATCATGACACTTCTCAGATATTCCTACAATTTAAAGCTTTCTCTGCGGTGATGAAAGGTGTTTTCCTTCACCAAGTTGTATGCTGATCGTTGCCTCCTCTAAGATGCTCAAACATCATAGTATAATGGACTGTCTTGATGCATTGTGTATCCCATGTCACATGATGCTTGTATAGAAGTTTTCTTCATCCTTGTTGAATGTTGAGCACTGGTTTCTGTACGAAGCCCACCAGTTTGTTTATGTACTACACAAATTACACACACACACACACACACACATATATATATATATATATATATATATATATATATATATATATATATATATGTAGACAGCAATCCTTCTTTTATGCATATTTCATTGAATACGACAGACAATGTTATTTAGTTTTTTCATACAATTTCTCATGCGATCTAATATTTTTTTTCTTTTCGGATGATAAATTATATAAAGACTGTCCGAATGTTCTTTTATTCCGACTGCTTTCGACTATATATTTAACCATTTTTAAGGATTACATATCTTAACTGTTAAATAAGAAATAGTTTATTGTATGTATGTTTTTATCTTGATATTGGTGTTGGGTAAAGAAAATACATTATCTATTATGAAGTGTTTGCAAACTAAGCAACGAGGTTTGTTACATTTGTAATTTCCTGATTGGTTTGTATTGTTTAGATATTTGGTAGAGGTGAGGATAGCTGATAGGTTAGGTGATTTATGGGTGGTTTATCGAAAATGTCTTTGATCTTTTTTGTCTAACTGGAGGTTCTTGTAATCCTTTTTTAAATTGTGAATAAGTGTGTGGGAATACTGATTGTGGTTAAAAACCATGGGAATCCGATTGTTGTTTTTACTTTTCTTGTATGTGAGAAGTGTGTTACGATTTATGTGGATAGTTTTATTTAGTGCTTCTTTTATTATTTTTATTGGGCATTTAGATTTTTTTTAAAAACATGTAATTATCAGGGAAGCAAGAAATCGAAGTGGGAAGTGCGAGAAAATAAATTAGAGTAAAAGTGACGGTAGCATTTAGTTAGTTCAACTATAAAACGGTGAGATCCTAATTGCCAGTCTAGTTGTATGCTTAAATTCATGTCGTCGGGTCGCCAGTATAAAGGCCCTTCAGAACAGTTTATGACGAAAATATATTCTAGGAAAGAGGGAGAATGAAGCTATGTCAAATGGTTGAGACAGCGACCGAATTTGAAATGCTTCGTCAGGATCGATTACGTTACAGATCCTTCTTTGGGTTTTGTCAAGGACTTCGAAATGCACAGCGGGAGCACCATAGCAAATATGGCAACAGTATTGAATGCACAGACGGATTTCTGGCACGACACAAGGAATGGAAATTCCTTGCAGTAGACGAAGCAATTGATTCGATATAACCGCTCCACTTCCTGTCAGTCGAAAACGTGAGGCCAAGAAGGCGTAATGTGTTGCTCCCAAATGTGTATGCGTTCGTGAACATATGTGTTACATTTATTTTGTGTTCCTTCTCGATACACACACACGCAAACACACACATATACATACAGTTCTGTTTGATTTATTTGAATGTTTAAGATGGCAAACTTGCAGACATTTTTTTTTACAGAAACAAGCGTTAAATGTATTTCATTTAACGCTGATAGCTTTAAGCTTTGACTCATTGAAAAGCATTTCCCAAATTAGTTTTGTGCAGTGAGAAACCGAATGTTTCTGAAAGAATTTAAGTCCGGTTTCTGACCAATCCAAGACCTGGGACTGATAGAGTTTCAAGTGATCTTTACAGTATAGGTCACTGCATTGATCTTTTATAAAATTATACCTAATAATTCCTCTTGAAAAAAATAAGAACTTTTGTATTTATTACGCGCCCTGTGTAAGACGATAAACTACAATCAGCATTAAGGCCTATGATCTGGAGGTTTTGAGCAGTGTGGAACCACCTCTTAATTGCCTGTGTTCCCAGGTCCACCCTGACCCTGACCCGGGGTGGTAACACCTGTTAGGGCCCCAACTATGGGCAAATAGTTAACCCCCAAACTATGAAAGTGTAAAAATGGGTTATAATACCAGCAATAAATCTTTTTAAATAAAAAATTATCGGCAATACATACTTGCAAGCAATACATTTTTGAAAGAACACATATTACCACATTATTTGCATTTACCTGAGAAACACCGGAGCATAAAACGGCCGAAACGTTGTAATAAATATGGCGACAAAGATGAGGATAATAGTCCGAATAATGTAAATAATGTACATAATATCTAAACTCAGAAATATAGACAGATGCCAAAATATTAGCAGCAACACATTTTTGAAAAAAATATTACCAACAATATATTTTTGAAAAAAATATATCCAGCAATAAGAATATTGTCATTACTAAATAACCCGTTAAGGTTGATATCCCGTAAAATAAATCAATTCAGACTTACGCTTCTCTGTAATATTCTCTTGTGTTCCAGATAATTTATTTTTTACGGTAAAATAACTCAGCAGACATTAATAAAGGAACCACATCTTGATAATGTTCCTCTATTTGATCTTATTTAATGTGGGTTGTTTCATTTATGATGTAATGAATACGCATTCACCTGGTTTTCCCCTTACAGTAATATGATTGGCTGGTGTCAGCCATAAATACAGACGGATGTAGAGGTACATCGTCTACGCCTATGGTCTACGCCTATTGCCTACGCCTGTTGCCTAAGCATATTGCATATGACTACGACGAGTAACAGTCCATTACGGCTACCTGCTAGATTGTCCTACCCGGTTACAGTAGCCAAAACAACTTAGCTACTTCTAGCAAATATATCCCTTTCCGGCACATATCAATTTATATGATAATAGCTTGTAAGTTGTTTAGTATTTCCTTGTGTTGGGCGCCATATTGCTACTAATCTTTGTTGATAGTTGTAGTTTGGTTGTTTGCCATCTGATGATCGATATGTAAACCAATTGCAAATTGTTTCTAGAACACGAGAAAGTGTGGTGAATGTTTGACCAATGATTGAATTTAATGTTGTTTTGGAGTTGTTTATATGTGATTTGCAATCTTCCAAATCATATGAGAATACTTAAATCACATTTTTTATTTATTTTGGGATAATTTTTTGGCAGTCTTCAGTATTTGGAACACTAAATCCTAAGGAATCTACAGTTGTAATTGTTTTTAACTTTCTTTCCGTCAAAGAAAGATGCAACGTGGCCCTTAATATTAGAGAATCCATCTTCAGTTATGCGTTAAACTGTTTGTTGTGTTTGTGTGTACAATAAACCGTGAAAATTCAAATATGCGTTGCACATACACATATATCTATACAGATATACATATGTGTATACACACATACATACATATATACATACACACAAACATATACATATAAACACATATATGTACACATACGCAAACATGCGCATATACACACACAGAAATACAACAATATATACATATATATGTATATTCAGACATATATACATACATAGACATATTATGAAATGGACAAAGTCCGACAATTATTTTAAGACATTTTTATGTTTATACATTCTTTTTATAGATACAAATATTTAAGTAAATGCTCTGTTTATAATAAACAAACATAAAATGTCTTCAAATACATGCACATGGACGTGTATATATATATATATATATATATATATATATATATATATATATATATATATATATATACGTGTGTGTTTGTGTATCTGTCCTCGCTGGCATTCAAATCACACAATACCACTCTCAAATTTTGACTTTCCTATGCGTTTCCCCCGGTAAGCCGGAAGGTAACGCTTCCCTTCTCGATCTCTGTTTTACAATATTCCCTGATTCTTCTCGCGGTACGCAGCTCCGTCCTCTTGGTAATTCTAAACACGCGATGGTGTCTGTTAACATCTGCTTCCACTCCGCACTCCACTCAAGAGCATCCTACTAACAGCAAATAACGGTTATCAACCCGCAGACTGGGACTCATTCCGTGATGTCCTTCACGACATTACCTGGAATGTGGCTTTTAATCATCCCGTACAAAAATGTGCGTCTGAGGTCTCCTCTTGCGTAAAAGGCGGCATCAAGGCTTTCAGCCAAGCAAGCAAATACAGTCTTAAATCACGCGAATCTCCTTAGTTCCCACCTGATTGCTTTGCCTCAAAAGCCCATCACTTCTTCCGTATGTACCGGAGGAACATCTCTGATTCAATAGGTCTCCTCCTGGGTAAAACCTGACATCGAGACTTTCATCCCAGCAAGAAAATACAAAGTTAAATAACTCTCATCTCCTTGGTTCTCACCTGATTGCTCTGCCTCTATAGCCCATCACTACTTCCATGTGTACCGGAATGACATCTCTGATTGCAACAGGTCTCCCCCTGGGTAAAACCCAACATCGAGGCTTTCATCACAGCAAGAAAATACAAAGTTAAATTACGCTCATCACCTTAGTTCTCACTTGATTACTCTGCCGCTATAGTCCATCATTTCTTCCGTATGTACCTGAGTGACATCTCTGATTGCAACAGGCCTCCTCCAGGGTAAAACCCGACTTCGAGGCTTTCATCCCAGAAGGAAAATACCAAGTTAAATAACGCTCATCTACTTGGTTTTCACCTGATTGCTTTGCCTCTATAGCCCACCATTTCTTCCGTATGTACCGGAGTGACATCTCTGATTGCAACAGTCGTCTGTTTGCCTCTGCTCTTAATGCGTGCAAGCGTGTCCTCAATGAAGCAAAGTCACTATTTGCTGATATAATGTAAGAACGTATTGCATCTGGCAAGTTTGGTTCTGAACATTATTGACGACTCTTCAAGTGTGTGCTTAAATACAGCAAATCCTCAATCTCTCCTCTATTCAATCAATTCGAAGTCCTAACATCCTCAGCTGATAAGGCTTAATGCTTCGCTCAGAAATTCTCATCCAACACACAAATCCTTAAGAGTACCCTCACCCGATTTTACTCCTAGATTTAATGCCCACAATACCATTTTGCTTAAACAGTCTGTAACTGACATCACTGGCATCCAAACCCTTAACTCTTCAATCAATCAATCTCTCTCGCATGTTATTGCTTAAAATTCGACTTCAAATTTTCCTATTTCAAGAATACATCCAAAAAAGTTGATATTTTGCCATAGTGAATTGAAAATATATTCAAACGAGAAGTCCAATTATGAAAGACCACAAGCAAGATATGCAATTTTTTACTGTTCAACGCACCGACTGGGACTCGTTCGACTTCGCGACGTTCCTTGGAATGTGGTTTTTAATCGCACCGTACAAGAATGTGCGTCTGAGGTCTCCTCCTGGGTAAAAAACGGCATCGAGGCTTTCATCCCTGCATGAAAATGCCTAGTTAAATAGTGCTCATCCCCTTGGTTCTCACCTGATTGCTCTGCTGCTATAGTCCATAGGAATCGCTTCTTCCAACTGTCCCTGAGCGACATGTCTGATAGCAACAGACGTCTCTGTCTCTGCTCGTATCGAGTTCAAGAAGGTGCTCAAGGAAGCAAAGTTATTGTTTGCTGATAGAATGAAACAACGTATTGCATCTCGTAAGTTTGGTTCTAAAGACTATTTGCGGCTCAGAAAAAACTCAATCCCTACTTTATTCAATCAAGTCCTAACTTCCTCAGCCGTCGGCCTAAAGAAATGTGCCCCTGAACAGGCTCCACTTATCCGCAAACTATACAACTATTACCTCCGCGAATCTAGCTTTCTAGTCTGTTGGAAATTCTCCTCCGTCGACCCGGTCTTTAAGAATTCTGGAGATCCTGCTGATCCATCTAACTACCGTCCTATCAGTCTCTTACCACTCTGTGGTAAGGTCTTCGAGGCTTTAATCAATGCTGAGCGACATGTCTGATTGTAACAGACATCTCTGTCTCTGCTCGTAATGAGTTCAAGAAGGTCCTCAATGAAGCAAAGTTACTGTTTGCTGATAGAATGAAACAACGTATTGCATCTAGCAAGTTTGGTTTTAAAGACTATTTGCGTCTCAGATAAAACTCAATCCCTACTCTATTCAATCAAATCCTAACATCCTCAGCTGAAAAAGCTGAATGCTTTGCTCGTAACTTCTCTTTCAACTCAGCACTTGACTCGTCCGGGATACCCTCACCTGATTTTCCCGCTAGAACTGAGTCTATACAGAGTGGGATGTGCATAACCCCATCGATGGTATTAGACACCATCTCTAAATTAGACTCTCATAAAGCAAATGGTGATGACCGGATACCAGCCCTAGTCCCAAAGAAATGTGCCCCTGAACAGGCTACCCTTCTCTGCAAACTATACAACTATTAACTTCCCAATTCATGCTTTCCAGTCTGTTGGAAGTCCTTTTCCGTCGTCCCTGTCTTTAAGAACTCTGGAAGCCCTGCTGACCCATCTAACTACCGTCTCCTACTACTCTGTGGCAAAGTCTTCGAGGCTTTAATCAATGCCGAAGTAACTAATCATCTAACTTCCCACGAACTTCTCTGACAAACAATATAGTTTCGGCTTCGCCCTGTCTACTGCTGATGTGCTTAAGGTCATAACTGAATATATATACCAAGCTCTTGATAATAACGGTGGAGCTCGTTGTGTTCCTCTAGATATATCGAAGGCGTTTGACCGGTTTCAGCGGGCTCAGCTTCTACGTAAGGTTCAGGTATACGGTATTACAGGACGATTATTTGATTTAATCCAATACTTCTTGTCTAACGGGTTACCACTTACTTTCATACGAATGCTGGTATTTCGCAGGGCTTTATCTTTTGGTATCTGTATATTTATGTGATGAGGTATCTGGTATATTTATCTGATGAGATATTGTGTACATTATTTACCTTATTCGGACTATTGTCCTCATCTTTGTCGCCATATTTATTACAACGTTTAGGCCGTTGTACGCTCCGGCCTACTTCAGGTGATTGGAATGTCGAACTGGACCCTTTATTTCGCTCACTGGGGTAGACTGTTCTAGTTCCACGTTTAATGGATGTCAGTTATCTCCTGTTAATTTCCCTGTAAAAATTCTCCACTGCATTAACCGGATATTGAACTCACACTCTTTGGGTCCTGTCACTGGATCTAACCAGCGCCTTTATCCACTGTCAATTTTTGGGTATTATAAACCTAATGTCTCAGCAACCATTATTACCAGAGCTCATATTGCAATTTTTGCTGTTATCATTGCGTATTTTTACCAGATCTCATATTGCAACTTTTGTTGTTGTTATTGCTTTTCTCTGGCACTCCCTATTAATACCCGGTTAAGGCAGTGGAAGACTTTCAGGGGGGAACTAACAGGAGATAACTGATAACTGACATTCATTAAAAACACTGACGTGGAACTAGAAGAGTCTACCCCAGTGAGCGAAATAAAGGGTTCAGTTTGACATTCCAACCACCTGAAGAAGGCCGGAGCGTACACCGACCGAAGCTTTGTAATAAATATGACAACAAAGATGAGGACAATAGTCCGAATATTGTAAATAATGCATTATCTTTTGTCTTACACTGTTTCTGATCTTCATCAATAATCTTCCTGGTGTCATCAGTTCTCAAGTAGGCAGACGACGCAACCGTAGTAAATATAAAATCCGGCATTGCCGACTAAGGTAACCTGGCTATTGGTCTCAGAAACGACTTCCAATATGAAGTTGATTTGGGCAGGAAATTGCCTGTGGTTTTTAATCCATCTAAAACGAAACTGCTGTCATTCACTTACCATAGAGATATTTCCCTGCTTTCTATCAGCCGTCTTTGTCTCACGTTTTCCACTGACCTGAGGTGGAACAACTACATTGAATCAATAGCTGCATCTATCGCAAGGAAAGTTGGTTCTCTGTGTTCAGCCACAAGGTTTATCTCGTTTGAGTCCATACTTCACATCTACAAATCTATTATTTTTCCATGCATGGAATACTGTTGCCATATATAGTCTGGTGCCCCCGCTGTTCATCTCGAGGTTCTCAACAAAATCCAAAGACAGATATGCAATGTGATTGGTCCTAACCTAGAATTACGACTAGTCACTTTCTCACCTACCTAATGTTGCTTCCCCCTGTTTTTTCTATAAATATTTTCATGGCAACTTCTCTGATGAACTATTTTCACTGATGCCCCGACTGTATCAATTTAAGTGTGTTACTAGTTTGGCATCTCAGACCAATTCTTTTACTGTCGGAACAGTTAAATATAACCGCCTTTTCTACTCCAGCAGCTTCTTCTCTGGCACTTCCCGGCAGTGAAACTCCCTTCCTCTTACTTGTTCCCTGATAGCTATCATTTTCAAAAGTCTAAATGTAATGCCAATAGACATCTCCTAATGCCTTGATCCTCGTTCTCCTTTTTGTCTTTTCCTCAATCCACCCTCTACTAAGTCTTTTCCTTTCTTTCTGTAGCCCCTTGCGTACTAGTGGTTCTGCATCCTGATTGGGGAGATGCTTTAAAAAAGTAAAATTCAAAGTAAATTTCGTAGAAAATGTGCGTCCTCCGACAGGAATCGAACCCGTGTACGAGTCAGAAGAGAATATATATTAAATAATTGTCGGAGTTAATCCATTCTATAATATGTTTTCAGTGTTTACATTAAGGTATGTTACGTGAGGAGATATAATTGTTCGGGAAAGATCATCGAAAATTCGTTGTTTTTAAACAGTAATTTGTACTAAGCTAATAAGACACTTCTCTGTAGCTTAGTGGTAGCACGTCAGATCAATTGAGAGATCAGTATAGCACACAGGTTCGATTCCTCTCGGAGAACGCATAAGTTCTGCGAAATTTCTCGAATATTCAGCCTGTTAATTAATATATTAATTAAAAAAAAACAAAAAAAACAAAAACAAAAAAACAGAGCCTTTTCTTAGATAAATTGTATGTATAGAAATAAGGTAAGAACACAAAATATAATAAATAATTGTCGGACTTAATCCATTTAATAATACATATCGATATATATATATATATATATATATATATATATATATATATAGAGAGAGAGAGAGAGAGAGAGATTTAGATATATATATATAGTTGAGAAAAACAGATATTCGTACACAGACTTTTTTAATTTATTGTATTTCCAACTAATGAATAAACATACTTTTCATATATTCAATTGTACACACAGACATAATAACTAAATATGTATATAAGTCAGAAAATATTGATTTAATAGAAATAAATACCATTTATCAATTTTAATGGTTGAAAAATTATTCGTAAAAATACAAAAAAGAATACGTAATCTTCATTTAATACTTTGTAGAATAGCCATTATTCACTTCTACAGCAACCAACCTCTTCTTGTAGTTCTCAATAAGTGATCTGTCCGATGTTTCTTAGCATATGGTCTTCAGATTCGGGATGTTTGTTGGAGCTCTCGATTGGATTTGAATATTCGAATAATGTCACAGATTCTCAATTTGGTTTAAATCTGATGACTGACTTGGCCATTTCAGGGTATTCAAATTATTTTCAGGAAGGCATTTCTTCATAGATTTTGCAGGATACTTGGGATCATTATCTTGTTGGAAAAAGTTCAAGATTTCCAACCGAAATCATTAAATTTGCTTCCAAAATATTTTGGTGTGCCGCGGAATTCATTCTACCGTCTATTGCTGATATGTTTCCAGTATCTTTTGAAGAAATATATTCCAAAACCATAATGCTGTCACCAACAAATTTCGCTGATGGAACTGAGATCTTTTTTTTTTCTTTTTGAAGGCATCGCCATCTTTCCTCCATACATGATTTCTAGAATTACATCCAAACAAATCAATTTTGGTTTCGTCTCCGTATAATACGCTTTCCCAATACGATTTTTCCTCATACTTATGTTCACAAACGAATTTCAAACTGAAATCTGTGTCTTTTCAATAGCAGTGGAGTTTTCCTCGGGGAGCGTAACTTTAGATTGTTCCTATGGATTTTATTGCTAATTGTCCATTTAGTGACACAGATTCCTGATCAAAGCAAATCATCTCGCAACCCTTAATGAGTAACTGTTGGATTTTGCTTAATTTGACGCATTAATTTCCTCGAAGATCTTGAAGAAATCTTCCATGGAGCTCCAATTCCTCTTTGGGTTTCAAAAGTTTTGATTTATTTATACCATGTATTGAATGAAATAATGACAGTAAATGGAATATTCAGGTTCAATTTTCCGCTAACTTTTACCCTTTTCCAAGAGCTTAACAATCAGTGCTTTTTGCGAAATTGTCAAGACTTTACCTTTTTGGATGAATATAAATTACAGAATGATTAGTTTGTATTATTTAGATTTAAAATAACTACTGATAAGATTATTGGAACATTGTAGAATATTCCATTTCAATAATCTAGAGTATTAAAGCAATTTAAATGTTTTAAAATCTGTAATTTGCATTGTACAAATACTTTTCACCCATTAAAATAGAAAAGTGGGGCATATTTCTGTTAAATCATTTCTTTTCTGTTTTTATGCATGTTTAGCTATTATGCTTTTGTGTACTGTTAATTATATGAAAAGTATATTTATTCATTAATTGGAATTACAATAAATTATAAATTTTATGTGTACGAATATTTATTTCCATTTATCTAAGTATATATATATATATATATATATATATATATATATATATATATATATATATGTGTGTGTGTGTGTGTGTGTGTGTTATGGTCCAGGTTAAGACCAAGGAAGAACAACACGAACACAAGAGTAGAAATAACGAAGGTATATTACACGAAATAATAATACAAGACGTGGAAGGTGTTAGTATGACTCTCAGTCTGGATTGGAGTGAACTACTATCGGATCGGCTTGATTCGGTATCTAGCCAACCCCTCCCCAATCGAGGGTTGCAAGTGGGACAAGGCCGTAGGGTCGGCCAAAAAATGCCCGTAGAATCCATATAAACGGGATCGGGTTGGTCAACCTCCCCGAACGAGACTGTCCATCGGCGGAGCCTCGTCCTGGTTCCTCTCTGCTCAGAGGCAGAGATTCGATCGTCAAGCCGAGATATTTATATATATATATAGTGATTTTCCAAGCGTAGCTTTGATGTGGCACAACGCCGAAAGTATTGGGTACCCAGTGAGGATCGAACTCACTACTCAGTCGTAATTGTTCTAGCGATATATATATATATATATATATATATATATATATATGTATATATATATATATATATATATATATATATATATATATATTGGACTCTTCCATCGATTTCGACGTATGAGGTTCAAGCAGATCAGTTCCTAAGAAACCGACAGCACATGAGATTTGTTATAGTGGTGAAGGTTTCGTGCAGGACCATCCACACTTGTTGAAGGGCCGAATATAGAGACCTGGTGCAGCACGTGCTACAGGGTCCCCAAACAACGCCCCGTAGGTTTTGAATTCGGAGTTTTCCTTATCCTAGACCAGTTGCCACCTAGGGCTATAGAACCCTAGTATGTCCTGCTATTCACCCATAGCTTGAGGGAGAAGAGTATTCACACTTTTCCCAAGGGTATTAGCACGTAACTGAATGTAATATATATATATATATATATATATATATATATATATATATATATATATATATATATATATATATATATATAATGATTTTAAGTTGTTACAGTTGAGGAAAATTAATCTGACTTTGTAAGTAACTTATATTTGATACATAAGTTGTCTAAGGAAATTAAAACCCAACCACCCCTAATCAAAATAGATTGAATTTTGCTTAACCATAACAACTCAAAATATTAAGATTGGCTGAGCTTATAAATTAAGAATTCTTCTGGATGGAATCATATCTTTAAAAAAAGAAAGAAAAGATAATCATTATAATATTGTGCTCTCGAGCACTGTTTTTCTTTTTTAAATAAAAATAATTCCTAAGAACATCGTATCGTTAATCTTACTGTCCTCTTTTATTATTTTAACATATATATATATATATATATATATATATATATATATATATATATATATATATTGAGAATATATAGAGATATTAAGAAAAATATATATTGAATATATATATATATATATATATTGAGAATAGATATATATATATATATATATTCTCAATATATATATAGATATTGAGAATATATATAAATATATATATATATATATATATATATATATATTGAGAATATATATATATATATATATATATTAGGAATATATATATATATGTATATATATACTGAGAATATATATATATATATATATATATATATATATAGACATATTGAGAATATATATATATAGAGAGAGAGAATATATATATATTGAGAATATATATATGTTGAGAATATATATATATATATATATATATATATATATATATATATATATATATTGAGAATATATATATAGATATATTGAGAATATATATATATATTTTGTGAATATATATATATATGTTGAGAATATATATACATATATATATTGAGAATATATATCTATATATATATATATATATATATATATATATTGAGAAACAGATGGAGAGAGTTATGATTCCGTCTATATCGGATTATCGTTTCATTTCTTGCATTTCTGTTACAGAATTTAAGCAGAAAAGAAGCATCTCTCCAAAGCTCTGACACGCGGATCGTCGGATGCGAAGCGAGATGAACAAATCATCCATAGCAGACAAGTTCTGGAAGCATCATGGGGAACATTTTGTTTCTGTAGACAGAGGTTAAAATATGAGACGCCCAGCAATGATGGAATGTGCGTAAGCTAAAAGAAACCACATTACACTGTCGTTCAAAACCTCATGCGTGGAGAGTATGCAAAGCTGAAGCTAGATGGCGCCACCATAACTTGACGTCATGGAAATAAATCACTGCTCGTTTGATGTCAAGTGACCCGACATGACTATTCGACGGGAATTAACGGAGTTCGACCGGATCAAGATAGACAAGGCCAGACGAAGGGAATATTTTATTTCCGTGAACGTTTGGCATTGTTCGAGCTACGCTATCACGTGTCTACCAAAGATGTCTGACGGAATGAATTACTTCCCATGTTAGGCATCGCAGAGGCCGATAACATGCCCATGACCCTATCCCAAGCAGGTTTACGGCGAAATCACGCTGAAACACCGGTTCCCGTACGATCTTCCAGCCTAGATGGGTGAACGCTTGGAATATCAGAATGTAACCATGGATGTGACGGTGGTGTAATGGATAATGGCCCCAAATTGTTAATCGGGGAACCGAGTTCCAATTTCAGTTGGATTCGTTATTTTCACTTACGCGCAAATACCCTTGAGAATGGTATGTATCCACCTCTATTCCCCCAGCTAAGGGTTAATTAGTAAGACTTGTATCACTAAAACCATTATTATCTATAAAAAAAATTTAAAAATAATATTGCGTACAAAATATTTTGATTAAATAACCCATAGGGATGTTGATATGCCGTGAAACAAAAACAACCAAACAAAAAAGCAGGGGTGGGGGAGTTCACATACACAATTTTCAGTTGATACGGTTCCATTTTTAGTTGAGGTATTGTTTAAAAAAGAGAGACAGCCATGAAAAAAATTGTTGAATTATTCTATATTCTGTATCAATCCCCCAAGCCCGAGCAAGGCAATAAAGCCACTAAGACGCAATGGGTTAGTAAGCGTGAAATAATATGGTAAAAAAGAAAATTAAGAGAGAAAACAATAAAAGAACAAGAATTAAGAAGACAAAAGATAACGATTGACATTGCATTTAGCTGTTGGAAGACCAAGATGAATGGGGAACAAGAAGCCGGAAGATTTTCACAGGCGAGAAGTGTGACAGATACCATAGCATAAAACTTACGGTTTGGGCTAAAGAAACGCTGTTGTGGTTTTCACAATACTAGAATGTATGGCTTCAGTTCATAGATATGTTAAGGTGCATTCAGTATTTAATTCTTTGCTTCGTCTCGTGTATGACGATAAACTATATCCGACAGCAAGACCTCTGATCGGGAGATGGGAGGTTTTGAGGCCTTTTGAACCACCTCAACTACTGATGTTCACAGATCTACCCTGTTAGAGACCCCGCTTTGGCAATTAGTGAACCTCAATCAACAATACATTTTTTATGATAATATTGAGCAAGAATACATTTTATAGCAAAATGACAACATTAAAAGTATATATATATATATAAATATTTTTATAGTAAAATTACCATCAAAACATTTCATGATCTGAAAAATATTTATCTAAAAAGACATACCTTTACTCTGAATGTATACAATTACGTACAAAATATCTGTAGTCGAAAGCATAAAATTACGTACAAAATATTTAGATTTCAGCATGAAACAACCCGTAGAGGTTGATACCCCGCTAAACAAAATCAACCAACCAAGCCAATCAAAACATTTTGATTTCGGCATTAAATAAGCCATAATTGTTGATATGCCGTTAAACAAAATCAACCAACCAAGCCAAATAAAACATTTAAATTTCGGCATTAAATAAGCCATACAGGTTGATATGCCGCTAAACAAAATCAACCAAGCAAGCCAATAAAAATATTTAGATTTCGGCATTAAATAACCAATAGAGGTTGATATGCCGCTAAATAGAATCAACCAACCAAGCCAATCAAAATATTTAGACTTCGGCATGCAATAACCCATAGAGGTTGATATGGCACTAGACAAAATCAACCAAACAAACCAATCAAAATATTTAGATTTCGGCATTAATTAATCCATAGAGGTTGATATGCTGCTAAACAAATTCAACCAACCAAACCAATCAAAATATTTTGATTTCGGCATTAAATAACTCATAGAGGTTGATATGCCGCTAAACAGATTTAACCAACCGAAGCAATCAAAATATTTAGATTCTGCATTAAATAATCCATAGAGGTTGATAAGCCGCTAAACAAAATCAACCAAGCAAAATTCTTTGCTGTGTAAATGAAGCTATTGCATCGAATAATTTGTTTTACTTATTATATTTCAAAATTCCAGGTCTTATGGCGTCACTAATTCCAGAACCAACGGAAAATTAATTTACAAGGTAAAAGTCAAAAGTATAATCCAGCAAAACGTCTAACAATTAAAGACATTATTGGAATCTCGATTTTAAAATTGGTGAGCAAAAATACCTCTCACCGACTGTCACAAAACCAAAATGGCCTTTCTCTGGATAAGGCTGACGATCGTGATCAGAAGTTTCTGTTGGAAAATGTCTGTGGTAACAAAGGAGTAACATAATCAGTACAGGAGGCTCCAGTCATATATCTAACAACTTTAGTTTCAATTGGATATGAGAGCAGAAGAAGGACGAAGGTGTCTCTGTTAGCTGAAACGTCCTTAAGTGAATTCTGGAGAACGAGGAACATGTAACGTTCATCAGATGTATGACAGTTCGAGTTGTTCTAGTTTGACGGTAGAGTTCGGGCTTAATGCAGAGCCCATGAAGACATGGATCACAATGTGACACTATTTAGGGGTCGCGTGAAAATTTAAAGCGAGAAATAATTAAGGCGAGAAGAAGCTATCACGAAAGACATACTGAGCGATGTTATTTTTTTTAACAAAAGAAAAGTGGTAAAGATTTTATTTTCATTTGCGAAGAAAATTCGTAATTCTCGGATCTGTCGGAATTAATTTATGCTACGACGCGGCGAATAAAAGATAGCAATCTGCCCATGGCAATAATGAAAATTTCAAATTGGTCAAGTGGCCTACAAAACAGAAGCTGGAAGATAATCGTAATCAGGTCACACACTGATCGAGAAAGGCATCAGCGGAGGCCACCCCAGAGAGAAAGGGAAAGAATAAACCGTTAACTATCTTTCGGAGATATCATTTGGTTTTGAAAAGACACCTGTTTTATGTTCAGACCCTGGACATGATAAAAGTTTGTTACCGGAACAGATAATTGGCGACAGGGTGCGAAGACATCCAGTTGACCACCCGTTTGACGCTGGCGAAAATCTCGTTGACAAATTACAGATGACATTCGGTAAAGATAGAGATTAAGGACCACACTACGGGTCGAAGTGGCCCAGGCGGAGGAAAAGAAAGAAAAGAAATAAAAAAGGGAAGATAATTTTTTTTTTCCTTTGAGCGATAATTTTTAAACTGAGGCCAGACTAGCCACACCCACGCTGCGGAGCGTTCATTGGCTGAATGGTGGCGTGAGCAATAGGCGAATGTAAACATATGAGAAAGAAGGGGAACCTGTTGACGCCCTCTGAGGGGACTGGCGTGAGATACCAATATGAGAAAGGAAGAATTTGGGAGGACGATTCCCTTAAGAACCCCTCTAAAGCAAAAAGTAATGGCTTCCAAAAATGGAAAGTGATAAATTTTCCTGTCCGAAAACAAAGAAAATCCTTATTGTGGATTTAGAATTATCGAGGAACCCAAACCACGACAAGCCAACACCCGGTTTTTGTCGGCGTCCATATAAACGGAGCAGACAGCAGACAGTGGCAGTTGGAGAGTTGGAGTTGGAGAGTTGCAGTTAGAGTTCCGAGGAGACGCTGAGTTGAGCTGTGAGCTCTGAGCTCTGAGACCGGCCTCGCAGGAAGCTGACTTAAAGATATCCACGCATTCCGACTTCGACTTCTAACCAAGAACAATTTATTTTTGAAGAACGACTTAGACTCACACCACCAAAACAAGTTTTACGAATATCACCTGAAGATACAAAAAAAAAAAAAAATAACAACAGTTATTGAACAACTTAAACAACTTAAGATATTAAGACTCGCCTAACAAACACAAAGTGTCACGCATCCATAGAAGCGGTTTGGGAGAAAGACGCTGTCCTGTATTCAGCAACCAGATATAAAAATATTTGTTATTCTTTTTTAAGACATTTGAACTTTTCGAGTTGTTACTTTATTTTCTTTTACATCTACTTGTGCGATGTCACCTTTGCTCGAATATGGCTTGTATTACGGCCAGGCGACTGATTGATTTCGTCTACCTAAGATCAAATCAATACGTCGGTAGGTTAGACTAGAAATCGAAGCAGTTACTTCGGTAACCAGACGTTGGAGGCGAGCTGGAAACGACAAAGCTGATACCGAATCTAACCAGGTTCCCATCCCAATCAGCCAAGGGTTGGAACGTCACATTTGGTGCCGTGACAACAGGATCACGTCACATTTGGCTCCGCGAGCACAACACATTTCATGATCTGCAAAATATATCTTTAAAGAGATATTAAATGTATACAATTATGTACAGAATATCTGTATTCGATATACCTGTAGCCGAAGAAGAACAAAGTCGTCCCTGTTAGCTGAAACGCCCTTAACTGAATTCTGGAGAACGAGCAATATGTAACATGGATCAGATGTATGACAGTCCGATTTGTTCTAGTTTGAAGGTAGAGTTCGGGCTTAATGTAGAGCCCATGACGCCATGGATCACAACACATTTCATGATCTGCAAAATATATGTCTAAACAGACATTAAATGTATACAATTATGTACAAAATATCTGTATTCGATATATCTGTAGACGAAGAAGGACAAAGTCGTCCCTGTTAGCCGAAACATCCTTTACTGAATTCTGGAGAACGAGCAACATGTAACATAGATCAGATATATCACAGTCCGGGTTTTTATAGTTTGAAGGTAGAGTTCGGGCTTAATGTAGAGCCCATGACGCCATGGATCAATGCTGTCATCAATGTACTGTGCAAACTGGTCGTGGCTCGATAATCCTGTTGTTGTGTTCTGGTGCCATGCGTTGGATCTGTTGGTTCGCGTGAGTACGTCGTTGAGCGTTTACCTTATGCTGCAATGTTTGAATGAACCATTCACACCGGTTCGGGAACTCCATGAACACCAGCAATGATGGTTTATTCCGCCAGGATAATGGAACTTGTTATCGTGCCCATATTGATATACCAGTGGTTTCGGGAACATTCTCTAGATTTCCAACGAATAAGCTTCATCGAGCATAACGTATCTAACGATGTTGTGCTAACAGAAAAAAAAGAGATTATGATATATAATAAAATACTAAGAGCTACAAAGGACAGGAAGTTGTGGACAACCATGAGCATCAACATTTGGATGGGACACTGCACATTGTAGAAAAAAGAAGAACCAAAACTCGATGAGAAAAATGTACACTGAGACCAAAATCTATTAGGTTGGTGCAAAAATAATGACGTAATAATTTCGTTTTTGACGTTAAAAAATAGGTCAAAAAACGACATTATTACGTCATTATTTTTGCACCAACCTAATATTAATTTTATATACCAATAAAATACCAACATCCCTTCTGCTTACTGAAAAATGGCTGGTTGGACTTAATATCGACTGATTCCTAAACTTTCAAGTCATAATCAGTATTAGCCTTACTCAGCACTGAGAACATGACCGAGCTCTAAGGCCGGGTACACTGCTGATTTCAATCCAATGTCCGACTATTGCTGAACTGGATACATTAACGCACCTATACAATTATATTAACCCTGGGTTAGTACTCTCGGTTTTCCGAAAATGCATACTCCTCTGGGGAGTTTACATACTCCAATGCAAAATGCTTATAGGGTAAGAATTATTAGCCGTACTCCTAAGGGATATAATATAACAGGCAATCCGCGGTACAGTGTACATTAAATCAAATCTTGAACTGGAAATATAATTATTCACTGAAAAGGAATCAGGTACATTTTACGTGAAACTTACCACTACAATAATAGTGAAATGTTTCTTTAAAAATAACCATAATACAGAATGATATTACTTTAGCTAAAGTCATAATTACAGGACTGAATGAGTAATATATATACCCGTCTACTAGGGCGGATAGGCAATCCCTATTGCAGTCACTTGCTCAGGCGCATTTGTGTTTATTCAACATCCACAAAGCCCAACTGTGGTTTGTATTACAACTATGCTGAGCAGACCTTAATGATACTTTCTGGGAAAGAGCGTGTTATCTAGCATGATGAACAAGGCCAGCACACTCAAGCCCTCGGCCACGATGACTTGTGACTTGGTGCTAGCACAGCTATCCATGTCACCCAAGGGCTCCGTCTACCCAATTTCACTCACAAAACTCGGGTTAAGCCGTGGTATCGTTTTCAGGCAATTTCCAAAGGGGCCGCGCGCTGGTATCGACCCCTCCAGTCCGATAACATAATAAATTGACCATGGTCAGAATATATACATAGATACAGGGGGATTCTGTACAAGATTTAGCTTTTTTTTTCCCATAGAATTTGCTTAAGACATAATTTTTATGGTCCAAAAATGAAATCGGTCAAAATTAGCTACTGTTACACTAACAATTTGTACCAAAAGTACAGCTCCCAAATCAATTATGTCTTAAGTAAGTTCGATGAGAAGAAAAAAAAAAAAAAAAAAAAAAAAAAAACCCAAACAACAACAACAACAACAACAACAACAACGACAACTAAGTCTAGTACGGAACCTCCCTGTAACTGTAGAATTAGTAAAAAAAAAAATGCCCAGACGAAGGCAAATGCAAATGCAATAGGGTAAACATTCCCTCCACCCCAAAGAAAATATGACAAATTATAAAATTTACATTGGAATTTCCGCGTGAGAATTTAAACAGAGATTTTATATCCATAGGCATTCGTTTACCATTCCTAAACAAAAATTCCAAACAGCCCTTTAAAAGAAATTTTGTGAATTGATGGAAAAGGGCCTAAACCCACATTGAGGAAAAAAAAAATAGAATAATTAAATATAATGATCAATGCAAACTATTAAATCAAAGGCGAGAATTAGTATCAAAATATAGGCAAAAAAGACGGTTCAAGTTTATATAAGAATAGAGATCTTACCTTATAACTGACTAACAAAAAATAACAGTCCCTCAATTGACATACCCTCACCTCTGATTAAATTTTTACTTTAATATCTTCCCGTTAAAGAATTTCGGGTACAGCACGGCATTGCTATGACCGAACCTTAATGATAGAAAGGTTTATGGAAAGGGTTATATATACATATGTAACAAATAAACCCCAAACCCCAGCTCATGTCCTCGTCATCAACCCAGACTCCTTATTTAAACTGAGACCACCTCTTAAGTGGCACCAATTTTTTTCACCCATACTATCTAGACCAATTTCAAAAAAATACCATTTCCAGAGAGTTTTCGGCTGAGGATAGCTGGCGCATTGCAGTGCTAGTTTGAAATAGACTATAGCCAACGGGACTCGGTGACGAAAAGGTAGCGAATTAGACTCGATATAGCGCCGCTCGATCACATATTCCTTGGTGGAACTCATTCGAGTTTCCCTTATCCATGGGCCAAGAATACTATCCCCAAGCCGCACCATCCAGAGCATTAGAAGCCGGTTCAAGCAAGGATATACAAGTGGTAGAAATTATTAGGAGGCCCGTTGGTGTGAATTTTGGCTGATAACGTAACTGTCCGGGTTTCAATTCTGGGTAGTGGATGCGCACTGATGATGCCTCCCAAATAAAGGACGAAACGGCCGTCCAGTCCTTTCTGCATTCTGAGGAAGTTTCTTCTAAACTCGATGAATCAATTAATTATAATTATATCCAATCCTCCTAATAATTTCTATCACTTATATATATATATATATATATATATATATATATATATATATATATATATATATATATATATATAATTTAAATAAAAACAGACCGCGTTAAGGTTCTATGTAATAAATTATTTCACCACAGACCTTTTAAAGGATTGCGGATTATCAGA
>OZ010608.1:43211120-43223620 GCA_963932145.1 Acanthosepion lycidas
TTTTTGTCGTCTTATTTTATGTAATTGCTTTTTTTTTTCCTTTCATTTAATTTGTCTCTTTCATTTTCTCTTATTTTCTTCTTTTTTTTTTAACTGCTTTTCGTTCTTTTTCTTTTTCCTGTTTTCTTTCTTTGTTACTTTCTTTTTCTTTCCCTCTTATCTCTTCTCATTTTCCTTTTTCTTCTGTTTTTTATTATCTATTTTCTTTTTCTTCTTCACAATTTATCTTCTTTCATTTTCTTCTCTGTTTTCTTTTTACTCTTTTTTTTTTTTTCTTCTTTCGTTTGTCTTTCTCTTTGGCAGTTTGCTTATTCCTTTTTTTCCATTTTTCTTCATCTCAGTTTGTCTTCTTTTTTTTATTTTTCCACTTTTATTTTCTTTCTTTTTCTTTCTTTTTTTCTAGTCTATTCTATTTTCTTTCTTTCTTCATCTCTGTGGTTTTCTTTTTCCTTTTTTTCTTCCTCTTCATCTTTTCTTTTTTTCTTCATCACTATTTTAGTTTTCTACCTTTTATTATTTTTCCATTTCCTTTTCATTCCTTTCTTCTTCTTTTTCTTCTTCTTCTTCTTCTTCTTCTTCTTCTTCTTCTTCTTCTTATTATTATTATTATTATTATTATTATTAATAATAATAATAATAATAATAATAATCTTGTATCAGGTTGCACGATATTGGCACCCACTTCGTATAAAACCCGGTATGACAGAGTCGGCCAATATCTGCACTGGAAAATTTGCAACTTCTACGGGAAGGAAACCGAAAGAAACTAGTATGAACACCACCCAGATCCGGTTACGGAAATAGGATTGTTACAATTCTATGGGACTACACAATAGACACTGACAGAACAATCAAAGCCAACCGCCCAAACATTGTTATTAAAGACCACAAACAATAAAAAGTGCCTTCTTATTGATATAGCAGTCCTGGCAGACTGCAATGTATCTTTGAAGAAATTCAAAAAGCTGTCAAAATACAAGGACCTTGAAATAGAAATCTCAAAAATGTGGCACATGGGAACATCAACAAGCCTGTTGTAATTGGATCCCTAGCATTGTTTGGAAAAAACTCCAGTAGACTAATTGAAAGGAATCCTGGAAGTCCATGCCTCAAAGAGATACAAAAAATTGTTCTGCCAAGTACAGCCCACACTTTACGAAGGGCTTTATCTATGTAACTTTTTTTTTGTCAGTGGAAAGTGTCATGATGCCATTTCTAACCTTAGGTTCCTGGGAGGGACCCGGAAAGAAATGTGTAAACGCCAGAAATCAAAGGAAATAATAATAATAATAATAATAATAATAATAATAATAATAATGGATCAGAAGTAACTGTAGCAACTTTTCACCAAGCAATTGCAAGAATCAATCAAGTCTAATTAGACCGAAGAATTCGCTGACAACTATGCGAGCAAACTTTTAAAAAATGCAAATTTTTTTATTGATTCCTTTTCTACGACTTACCAAGAAATTCAAATAAATAGCATTAAATCTGTCAAAGTCACCATGCTGTTTTTTTTTTTTAGAAGAAGAACTGTAGATCCACATCAACATCCCCATCGTAATGAAAAGACCAGATTTGATCGCCGTAAATGAGAAAAAAGAAAATCGTAGACATGGCCTTAAATTTACGAGAAAACCAATTTAAAAAAAAAAATGAATAAATAAAAAAAAATACTACAAAGAATAACACAACACCTCTAAAATCATCGAGATATAACGTTTGATCTATGTAATTAATTCAGAAACGTTGGATTAAGTGAGATGACACTATAATGAAATACGACCTTCCTCGTGCCATTAGTTCCCGATTCGGTATCAATGCGAATGAAACAACTGTTTACTCAATGTCTTAAATCGTCCGATTGGTACGTTAATATCAAATTGGCAGGTGATCTCGAAAATAATTTACAATCTGTTGTTAACTGAGGCAAAAATTACCTTGTTAATTTTAACGCCTCAAAATAAAAACCGAAACTGTTTTCTACGTATCCCCTTACAGAACCATTTACGCTTTCTATCAGTACGGCTGATGCTAACCTCCGAAAGAGCCACTCACCGTGCCTTCTTGGTCCCACGTTTCCTTCTCACATGAATTGGAATACTTATATCGTATCATTTGCAAGGTCCGCTGCTATGAGAGTCGTTTAATTGTGTCGTGCTGGAGAATTTTTCCAACTGCATAAGTTAGCGATTCGTCCATGCGTCGAAAGCTGCTGTCACATCTGGTTTAGCGCATCTGCCATGTGTCTCGAAATGTTTGATATAATCCAAAAAAGAATCAGGAACATATTGACATGGCATCTCGGCTTCAAACACTTTCTCACCTGCGTTTTTTAAAAAAGAAAATTCACCTTCAAGCAAGGTGACAAAGCCACTAAGACTTAAGGGTGTTATTGAAAGTGAAATAACTAAGAAAATATTTTTTGAATAGAACGGAAAATTAAAGAACAGATTTCAAAAAGGCAGATGACAACGTTACATTTGCATTTTTAATTGGTTTGTTTTGTTTTATTTTGTTTTACGACATATCAACATCAATGGGTTATTTAAAGCAACAAGATTTTTTATTGCTGGTAACATTTTTTTTTTTTCCAAAAAAGTATTTCTTGTAATATTTTTCCCAGAAATATATTTGGCCACGGCAGAAAAGATTCAAAGAGGCAGGTTGTCTGTTCAGTGTAAAGGGGTCTGGACGACCATCAGTATCAGAAGATATTGTCAGTCAGGCTTGGGAAACATTTGTGCGACGCCCCAGAAAAGCATCTATGGAAATCCAGATTCTTCGTACGACAGTTCAGCGGTGTAGAATGTTACACAAAACATGCTACAGCGTGTTTGGTAAGAGCTGGGGTACTGACTCGACGTGTCGCCTGTCACAGCTATTGCGTACAATGAGCATATGTGAAGTTTTCTGACATGGTTATAAAATCAACATCCTTTAGAATATCTTGTTCGAAGTTCGAGAAATAAATATTTTATTGTCCAATATGAAGCCTTTTTTTAATTTCGTCTGGCGGGTATATGTAGTTACTCAGATGTTTAAATTTGAATTGATGCCAAATTTTATTTTTTGGGGGTGGGATGCATCCTGTAATTATAAAAACGGCACAATGGAGGTGGGTTGCGGAGTGAGAAAGAGATTGAAGCCGAGATATGTGGTCAAGATCGATAATATTGCAGATTCTAAATTGGATTTTATCGGCAAAAGCTACAGTTCTGATGTGGCAACAATAAATGCTATAACAACATCACTCAAAATGCATTTATCTTGCAGTCCTATTCTATAAGCAGTCGTTACTTTTCTCACTAACTAATGACAACCAATCTCTTCCTGATATTCGATGCTCAATAAGGAGGTTACGTACTGAAAACTCTTCCAAAGATTTTCGGTCATATATGGCTCTTTTAGTCAGTTGATCCTATTTTTTCCTTATCAGCCATAATTACTTGGCTAATGAAGAAAAATGATTGTAGTTAACCTGACAACTGATACAAAAATGTAATAAATACAATTGACATCAATAACAAAAAGTTTAAAAATTTACACTTGGACTACTTTTAGACCCTTTGTCTCTACAGGAACACCAAAGTTAAGCAACGTCGAGACTATTTAGCAACGAGATGAGTGGTTGTGCATAGCAGGTGATGTAAAGTTTGGATGCATCTTCTAATGTTCAACATGACGCCTATTTTATTTCGTTTGCTTGGGACATAAAGTTATTTAGATATTCCCATTCAAGTGATGCCAATTTTATGGGATCACCACCTGTAAAGATTATGAGATGGATTTTTAAAGATGTCAATTTTTTTGCGGAGGAGCATGCATTTACAGAATGGTTACTAGGAAGCTATGTTGAGGGCTGGGAAAAGGATTGAAGTAGATATACCTGGTCAAGATCGATAATATTGCAGATGCCTCGATGAATTTTATCTGAAGAAGCTACAGAACTGATATGGCAACAATAAATGCTATAACTGCATCATTTGCATTTCATTTATTTTGCAGTCTTATTCTATCAGCAGTCGTTACTTTCCTCATTAACTATTGACGACCAATCTCTTCCTGATATTCAATGTTCAGTAAGGAGGTTGAATACTGAAAACTGTTCAAAACATTTTCGGTCATATATGGCGCTATTTGTCAGTCCATCTTATTTTTTTCTTGCCAGCCAAAATTGCTTGGCTAATGAAGAAAAATGACTACTTAACCTGACAAGTGATACAAACAAGTGTCAAATTCAATAATCGACAATAAAAAAAAAACAGTTTAAACATTTATGAACTTATTTTGTACCCTTTGTATGCTTAGGATCACCAAAGTTAAGCAGCATTGAGACTATTCAGTATCGAGATGAGTAAACATGGCGCCTATTTCATTTCGTTTGCCTGCGACATAAAGTTACTCAGATATTCATATTCAAATGGTTTCAATTTTGTGGGGACACCATCTGTATAGATTGTGACACGGACTTTTTATGCTGTCAAATTTGTGGTGTAGGCAGCATACATTTATAGAAAGGCAACTAGCGAGCAACGTTGCGGGCTGTAAAAGAGATTGAAGCGGAGATACGTGGTCATGGTCGATAATGTTGCAGATTCTTCGTTGATTTTTTGTCTGCAGAAGTTACAGATCTAAAATGACAACAATAACTACATCATTTGCATTTCATTTATTTTGCAGTCCTATTCTATCAGCAGGCCTTTCTTTCTTCATTAACTATTGACGACCAATCTCGTCCTGATATTCGATGCTCAATAAGGAGGTTGAATACTGAAAACTTTTCAAAAAGTTTTCGGTCATATATGGCGCTATTGCTCGGTTTATCCTGTTTTTTCTTGCCAGCCATAATTACTTGGCTAATGAAGAAAAATGACTGTAGTTGATCTGACAAATGAAACAAAAAACAAACACCCCCCCACCAAAAAAAAAAAAAAAACGTGATAAATTCAATAAGCGTCAATAAAAAACAGTTTAAACATTTATGAACTTATTTTGTACCCTTTGTCTCTTTAAGATCACCGGAGTTAAGCAACATCGAGACTATTCAGTATAGAGATTGGTGAACGTTTGGAGATACCAAAAGATGTAACGTCTGGATGTATCTTTTATTGTTCAACATGGCGCCTATATCATTTCGTTTGACTGGGACATAAAGTTACTCAGATATTCACATTTAAATGGTGTCAATTTTGTGGGGTCAATAGCTATATAGATTGTGTGATGGATTTTTAATGATGTCAATTTTCTTTGGCGGGGGGGGGGGCACTATTGCTATATAGATTGTGCGATAGATAAATTGTCGTCTAAATTACACAAATATTAAAATAACACTGACATCTGATTTTAACAGATATATTTACCAAAATTACACAAAAATATCTTGAAATATTAAAGAGCAAATTTCTTTAATAAAATCCACATTTGCTTCAACAACGGTCTCAAGACGACTTCGAAATATTGAAGATTCAATTTGGTATTTTATTTCCAGAAGCTTCAGATGTGACGTAGTAACAATAAATGCTATAGCATCACTCACAATTCATTTTCTTGGCAGTTGTATTCTATAAGCAGTTCTTATTTTACTCACTAACTATTGATAACTAATCTCTTCTTGATATTCGATGCTCAATAAGGAGGTTGCGTATTTTTCTTTTTTAGGTGGGATGCATCCTGTAATTATAAAAACGGCACAATGGAGACGTGTTGCGGAGTGGGGAAGGAATTGAAGCCGAGATATGTGGTCAAGATCAATAATATTGCAGATTCTAAATTGGATTTTATCGGAAAAAGCTACAGTTCTGATATGGGAACAATAAATGCTATAACAACATCACTCACAATGCATTTATCTTGCAGTCCTATTCTATAAGCAATCGTTACTTTTCTCACTAACTAATGACAACCAATCTCTTCCTGATATTCGATACTCAATAAGGAGGTTACGTACTGAAAACTCTTCCAAAGATTTTCGGTCATATATGGCTCTTTTAGTCAGTTCATCCTATTTTTCCTTATCAGCCGTAATTATTTGGCTAATGAAGAAAAATGATTGTAGTTAACCTGACAACTGATAAAAAAACGTGATAAATTCAATAAACGTCAATAGAAAACAGTTTAAACAATTATGGGTTATTTTTCACTGGAGTTAAGCAATATCGAGACTATTCAGTATCGAGATGGGTGAACGTTTGCGGATAACAAAAGATGTAACGTTTGGATGCATCTTTTTTTGTTCAGCATGGCGTCTATTTCATTTCGTTTGTCTGGGACATAAAGTTACGCAGATATTCACATTCAAATGGTGTCAATTTTGTGGGGACACCATCTGTATAGATTGTGCCACGGATTTTTAATGATGCCAAATTTGTGGTGTAGGCAGCATACATTTATAGAAAGGCAACTAGCGAGCAACGTTGCAGGCTGTGAAAGGGATTGAAGCGGAGATATGTGTTCAAGATCGATAATGTTGCAGATTCTTCGTTGATTTTTTGTCTGCAGAAGTTACAGATCTAAAATGACAACAATAACTACATCATTTGCATTTCATTTATTTTGCAGTCCTATTCTATCAGAAGACCTTTCTTTCCTCACTAACTATTGACGACCAATCTCTTCCTGATATTCGCTGCTCAATAAGGAGGTTGAATACTGAAAACTCTTCAAAACATTTTCGGTCATATATGGCTCTTTTAGTCATCCATCCTATTTCTTTCTTATCAGCCATATTTGCTTGGCTAATGAAGAAAAATGACTGTAGTTAACATGACAAGTGATACAAAAACGTGATAAATTCAATAAGCGTCAATAAAAAACAATTTAAACATTTATGAACTTATTTTGCGCCCTTTGTCTCCCCAGGATCACCGGAGTTAAGCAACATGGAGACTATTCAGTATCGAGATGGCTGAACATTTGTGGATACCAGGTGATGTAAAACTTAGCTGTATGGTTGGAATAATGGTAATGGCTCGTATTTAGAAATCGGAACCTTTTATATCCTCTAAGATACAAATACTATTGCGAAGGGCAAATATTCCACTCTACTCCCCCATGTAATGGGTTAATTAGTAGCACTTGCATCACTAAATCAATATTTTTCTACAAAATTTCTTATCACCTAAAATATGTTCTAGCTTTAAATAACATGTAAGAGGTTGACAAGTCGTAAAAATCAAGTCAATCAATATAGATTTGTCTTCTTGGTAAGTGCAAATACCATTGCGAAAGGCAATAATCCCACTCTTCTCCGCAAGTTATGGGTTAATTAGTAGCACCTACATCAGTAAATCAATATTATATCGCCAAAATTACTTATAACCTAAAAAGAGGTTCTAGCTTTAAGTAACTTGTTAGGGGTTGACAAGCCGTAAAAATCAAGCCAATCAATATAGATTTGTCGTCTCGGCACGTGCAAATACCATTGTGAAAGGCATGTATACAACTCTTCTTCCCCAGCTATGGGTTAATTAGTAGGACTTGTATCATTAAATGATTATATCCCGCAAAAAATAATTATGACATAAAATAGGTCCTAGTGTTAAATAACCTGTAAGGGGTTGATAAGCCGTAAAAAACAAGTTAGTTAACATAGATTTGTCCCTTTTGATAAGTGGGAGGATATGCTTCTTGACAATTTAGTATCTGTTGTCTCCCTGAATCATTTTTGTCTCCTTACTGTGTCTCCAGTTCCAGATTTATACTGATTCGTTCCGCAATTTGCTCGATCTATCCATTTATTTCTTATTGATCTCGGTATACGTTGTAAGTTTCAAATTCTCCAAGCCCTCTTTTCCTCGTTATTCAACTTAATTTTGCACAATTGTCTTTTTTTTTTTTTCTTGCCACTTTCCTTAAAACTTCCTTGTGGCTCAAATGATATTATTCACTAGAACCATATCGCCGTTGTCTAGAGTCTCTTCTTTCATTGTATGGAAATTGTGTATCATCATCTACCATATTGGAGAATTATTATTACATAACAATTCAGTACGCTTATCTTTGTCTCTAAAGAGCAGTTGCCATGACAATATTCTTTTTTTTAAGCATTCGACCCCAAGTAAGGCGGGAAGCCGCTAGCACGGAAAGGGCTTCAGTGTAGGAGCGAAATCAAAGATGAGTGCTAGAAGAAAGGACGAAGAGACGTTTAGGGGATAGATCAGGGCATCTGGAGACGTCGATTGACGTTACATTTAAATCTATCTATCTATCTATTAGTGTACTCAATTTAACTACCATGTATGATTAGTAATTCGGATGATACTTTCTTAATTACAATTGATTCCCAGAAACGGAAATTACTTATGACTCAACCTAATCTATCTATCTATTTTTATATTTAGGATCGATTAGATTCTTTCGATACATGACTGACGAGGCAGATTTCTTCTGCAGTAGGTTGCCATTTCTTTCTCCGGTAGACCAGTTGCCATCCTATGGCTACGGAATACGGTCTGTCCTGCTATTTACTCTTAGCTTAGGGTTGGGGAGAAGAGGATTCATACCTTTCTCTAGGGTATTAGCACGTAAGTGAATGTAATGGAGTCGACTGGAATTCGAAGTCGGCTCTCCAATTCCTAAATCCGTGCTACCCGGACTGTCCTGCTATTCATCCATTGCTGGGTGGGAGAAGAAGAAGAGGATTCATACCTTTCCTAAGGTTATTAACACGTAAGTGAATGTAATGGATTCGATTGGAATTCGAACTCGCCTCTCCGATTTCTCAATCCGAGCTGCCCGGTCTGTTCTGCTATTTATCCATTGCTGGGTGGGAGAAGAAGATAAGGGTTCATACCTTTCCCAAGGGTATTAGCACGTAGGTGAATGTAATGGATACGACTGGAATTCGAACTCGGCTCTCCGATTTCTCAATCCGAGCTCCCCGGACTGTCCTGCTATTCATCAATTGCTGGGTGGGAGAAGAAGAGGATTCATACCTTCCCCAAGGGTATTAGCACGTAAATGAATGTAATGAATTCGACTGGAATTCGAACTCGGCTCTCCGATTCCTCAATCCGAGCTTACAGATCCTGAGTTGGATTTTGTGAAAAACCTCGAGATTAATAGCTAGTTATGTGCTGTTCAACAACAACAAAAATAAATAAGTAAATAAATAAATCTCGTTTCTGTTCTCGCACTACGCTTAAATCGGTGAGGTCAAAGGTAGCCAGAGAGGAAACCTCATCATGACAGCCGCCATGAAAGTATTTATAGAAAATGCACAAGAAAGGTACGCCACGGAGGTGGGAAAATGCTTGAAGCCGAGATGCAAGGTCAACAGCGATAAACTTGCATATTTTTATTTGGATCTTGTGAAGAATTTTCGAGATGCATAGCAGAAGCAACAGATCTAATTCGGCAACAATAAATGCTGCCACAACCTAATCAGCAATGCATTTATTAGGTTGGTGCAAAAATAATACCGTTTTTGACGTTAAAAAATACGTCAAAAAACGGTATTATTTTTGCACCAACAAAATATTTGTGCACACATCACAGACCTATTTTATTAACGATGTCTGTTTAATAAAGCCCGTAAGAGATACTTCGCTTTTACTTAAACAGTTAATTAAAATAATGTGCTAACCCAAGAAAAATATTAACACCTCCTACACATTAGTCTGGTTTTAAGATCAACCCTCAGGCCTGATGTTAAAACAAATGTTTGCTACATTGCCACGTGTAGAAGGTGTACAGGCATTTTAAAATGAAACAAATTAAAAAAACAAAAAAACAAACAAAACAAAAACAACAAAAGAATGGATAATTACGTCAACATCTGGAACACTGATTCTTACCACGGCTTGAAGCATCGTTCCCCGCAAACAAAATTCAAGTAAGACACGTGCAACGATTCCTGATTTGGTAACTGGTTAAATAAACAACGTCTACATTATTTGTTGACGTTGATGAACGAGAGACATGTGCAAGTATGCGTATAAGCGATTTTCTAAACCAACTTCCGGATGTTTAGATTCATTTAAAAAAGAAAAAAAAAAAAAAAAAGGAAAAAGAAGGCCATTACGCTTGCGCAGTCGACATTAGCTCACAGCTTATCAAACACTCGCAAAATTAGACTGCGAGATCAAAGTAGCAGCCTGAAAGCCGAGCGACTTGAGGCTCCCCTGAAAAAAATTAAAATCATTTTTTCTTTTTTTTAAATTTTTGATGGTGTATTTTTATTCTGGTTATTTCATTACTGGGTTTATTCTATGCGATTGAAAAATTGATTCATTCATTATATTATATTAGAATAACACATAAATTTAATAGGGAAGAAAGCACCTGAATACAGATCGAAAATGAATTGAGCAAATCAATATATATATATATATATATATATATATATATATATATATATATATATATATATATATAATAATAAAAATATAATAAAAAGACCTAAACACTAATATTCCATGGTCATAATTTATTCCATTGGAATCGTAAATATGATTCAGTTCATCAGACCTACAAATTCAACAAGAAAACGGAAAAGAAGAACTCCGGAAATAAAAATAGAATTTAGAGAGAGTGAATATGAGAGTGTGGGACGAATGTTAGTTCTAAAGGGAGAGGTAACATTTGGGAGATCAAAACTTAACAGAGAGGGATTTTTTACAACTAGGTGTGAGTGGAAGGGGGAAAATGAATGTTGTCGGATGTCAAATACATTAAAGATACATTTCGTGGTGACATACACATACCGTGGACCGATCTGATGTTAAAGATCAGAATAAGAAGGAGGGAGAGGTAAGGGAGAAGTGGTGGGGGAGAAAGATGGGGCGAGGAAATTAAAATTGAAAGGGACGCTGTGTAATTGAGAAAATTTTCGGCTACAGGTTACAAATCAAATATAAACATATAAAGAATAAATACGACGATTATCTAATCTAGCAAGGACCTATATTTTTATGTTCAATAAACGTATATACATACACATAAGCGTGTACCTACGTACACACATACATATACCCATGTACACATATACACATATATCCACATATCCACACAAATACACAGATGCATATACATACAAACATATACACATATACATATATCTGATTCAATATCTATCTCTATCTCTGATACTAAGCGCTTTCTAATAAGTACCGCGCATATAATATACAAATAATTACATCTATGTATATACACACATATACACATACACATATACATAAACACACACACACATATATATATATATATATATATATATATACACATATACACACACACTCATACATACATGTACATACCCACATATACATATATATATATATATATATATATATATATATATATATATATATATGTATAAATTTTTTATTTATATATACATACATGCATATATATACATGCAAAAAAGCACACACACATACCTACATATACACACATACATCCATACGCATTCAGTTCTTACATATTTACTCACATATATACATACGAACATACGTGCACATAAACATATATACCTGAAACCCTACATTTCTATGTTGATAGAATCAACTAGAAAAAGGTATTATAATAAGAATCGACTCCTCATCGGATTTACCAAGGTGATCATAACAGAACTAGAAGTCCTACCAGGATTTAGTACTGAGGGCACAATCATAAGATACACAGGTAAAATTGTGTTGATAAAAGAGACAAAAAGGTTTTTGATAGTAACAAAAAGTTAGAATTATAACCAATGCTAGTGAGTTTTATATATATATATATATATATATATATATATATATATATATATGCAATGAAAAACAAACCACTTTAATGTACCATTACGATAATTTATTTCACCTAAATCCTTTTTTAAGGATTCAGGATCATCAGGTAAAACTTCCAACAACGAATTGAGAAAAAAAATGGGATTAGAAATTGGTGGGTAGTGTAATTTTTGTAATTTAATAGAGGGGGTTGAGAGTGGTAGTTAAACAGACAATATAAAGTATAGGGAGGGGTTAATTTTATATCTCTCTTAAGTATGTTTTAGCTGATGATCCTGAATCCTTAAAAAAAGATTTAAGTGAAATAAATTATCGTAATGGTACATTAAAGTGGTTTGTTTTTCATTACATATTAGCTCTGTCCTAACATTGAGCTCTCAGGATTTCATCCTCTTTGGATTTACCAATTCGGTTTACCAAGTTCCTTATAACTTAATTATTTATATATATATATATATATATATATATATATATATATATATATAAAGTGAACATAAATGTAAACACTTAGAGGCGACAGTCTATTTCATGCTATATGCAATCGTCAGTGGCCTGACGATTGCATATATTAGGTTGGTGCAAAAATAATGTCGTTTTCTCACATAGTAATATATGTGAGAAAACGACATTATTTTTGCACCAACCCAATAGCATGAAACAGACTGTCGCCTCTAAGTGTTGACTTCTATGTTCACTTTTATATTTACACCACACGCTCTATCTCTGATATTGAGCACTTTTTTCCATAAATATAGCTCTTCTTAAGACTTTATT
>OZ010608.1:43233620-43253620 GCA_963932145.1 Acanthosepion lycidas
ATCAAATCTATCTTATAATTTTAAACATATTATCGTGTCATTCAGCGAATGGTTAATAAGGTAATGTTCTATTAAAATTACGTCCTGGGTATGACGGTAAACTACATCCGCGTCCTGGGTATGATGATAAACTACATCCGCGTCCTGGGTACGGCGATAAACTGCATACAACAGCAAGGTCTCAGATAATGTTTTCAGAAAAATAATGTTGCCAGCTCTAAGTTTTTGAAACAATAATGTTGCCAGCTATACGTTTTTTTGTAGAAAAAGTAATGTTGCCAGCTATACGTTTTTTGTAAAAAAAGTAATGTTGCCAGCAATACGTTTTTTGTAAAAGAATAATGTTGCCAGCTATACGTTTTTTGTAAAAGAATAATGTTGCCAGCTATACGTTTTTTGTAAAAGAATAATGTTGCCAGCTATACGTTTTTTGTAAAAAAAGTAATGTTGCCAGCAATACGTTTTTTGTAAAAGAATAATGTTGCCAGCAATACGTTTTTTGTAAAAGAATAATGTTGCCAGCTATACGTTTTTTTTTAAACAATAATGTTGCCAGCTATACGTTTTTTGAAGAAAAAGTAATGTTGCCAGCTATACATTTTTTGTAAAAAAGTAATGTTGCCAGCTATACGTTTTTGTAAAATAATAATGTTGCCAGCTATACGTTTTTTTTTAAACAATAATGTTGCCAGCTATACATTTTTTATTCCATACAAAATAGGCATTTAAAATTCATATAAACTGGATTTGGCATTAAATAACCCACAGTGGTTGATATGCCATAAAACCCAAACAAACAAACAAAAATCTATTAAAATTGTACGCGAAGAGATTTCGCCATTAATTACATTAATTTTACTTATTAATTCTTTAATTATGATTACCTCTTTATAATATCTCTCTCTCTCTCTCTCTCTCTCTATATATATATATATATATATATATATATATATATATATATATGTGTGTGTGACCATAGAAGTAAACACTTAGAGGCGACAGTTTGTTTCATGCTAGATGCAATCGTCAGGCCACCTATTGCATCTAGCATGAAACAGACTGTCGCATCTAAGT
Organism: Acanthosepion lycidas; assembly: GCA_963932145.1. Taxonomy (NCBI): domain Eukaryota; kingdom Metazoa; phylum Mollusca; class Cephalopoda; order Sepiida; family Sepiidae; genus Acanthosepion; species Acanthosepion lycidas. Next base: position 43,234,695 of record OZ010608.1, read on the forward strand.
GTTGACTTCTATTTTCACTTATATATTTACATACGTTCTATCTCTGATATTGAGCACTTTATCCCAGAAATATAGCATATCTTAAGACTATATTTCTTCATAATATATATATATATATATATATATATGTGTGTGTGTGTGTGTGTGTGTGTGTGTGTGTGTGTGTGTGTGCGTGTGAATATATTTGAGCAGCAATATTTCATTAATCACGATTTTTTGGAAGATCTGCGAAAATTCTTGCTTTAAGGTGTATTCTTCAATTATCTTTCTCATTGACAAGTGGACTTTTACCTGAACTGGTTTTAAACGCCAATTCTCCAATAAGGTAATACTTTCGACTTTCGTAAGCCACTATCAACAGCCACGTACTTATAATAGCCTAAATCCATACAGATAAAGAATTATTCCTCCAGGATGTGACCGATCATGTTTCTCCATAGTGTCCTGTCCTTTGTAGCTCTGAGTAAAAACGGTAGTTAAGTCGGTTACGAGCTGCTTTTCATTGTTTCTCATGTGTTCAATCTCTCCTGTGAGTATCAATTGTTCTAAGCCCTCTTCTCTCATTACGTACCTTTGGAACTGTCTCTTCCGGATGTTAAGTATATGTTTCCTGTTTGTTTCCATTTACGCTAAAATGTCGACGTTCCTCACATGTTCGTGACGTGATATTATGAGAATTCTTCTATAGAACTACATTTTCGTTTGTCCGAAGTCTCTTTTCCGTCTGTGATGTTATTGCCATATGGGAGGACAGATATATCTGATATTTCAGTACCCTTTTCTTTGTTCTTAACATATTTTCAAGTGTATCAATACGTTTCTTTAGCTTTTGGAAGGCATCTGTTGCTGTTGCTACGCGACATAAGGTTTCGGTGTCGCACTTTTCGCCCCCTGTTAAAACTGGGTTGAGTTCTTCAAGATCACAAACTCTGCAAAACTTAAAAACCTCACGTCGGCAACTTCTTTGTATTTTGAAGAAATAAAATTCATTTAATCAGTTCATAAAGTTTTGGATTAATTTTAAAGTAAATTTGGAATATTTTATGAAACCACAAAGTGGTTTATACTCTATAAACAAAAAAAAACAAAACAAATAAACTTTTAAAATCACTATTTTTTTCAGGTATTTAAAATTTCAATATTTATTTGTTACCTCCTTATCTGGCCACAAATACCAGTGCTTATAAAGGGCAAATTTAAAATCCCGGACTCAACCTGATTTCAAAAATGTATTATACATCTATGCACAGCATGTATGAACTGAGGTTTCAGACAAACAGACAAACAGAATTTAATGTTTATTTATTTAGATTTTTCTTATATCATTTTATTGAGTTTTCTTTGTAGGAACATCCGTGGTTAGATCCCATGAGCTTTAAACCGACCTGACCACGCCCAAAACGCAAGGCCGAATAGTGCCTTACAAATGCACATCTTTCCCAGATTCTCGTATCGAAACATAAAAGAAAGCAAAGTAAGTTTTTTTTATTTTTCTTTTATTTATTAATCCAGCATATTTTATCCAATTAAACATTATTTTTAGCGGATGCCCATATTTGAGTAGACGCTCCGTTTACTTATTTAACAGTGTATTTATTTATTTATTTATCTATTTCTACCAGCCTGAACATTCGAGAAATCCTTAGAGCGCATTGCCGAAGAGGGCTTTTCCGGAGAGCGGAAACTTTTATTTAACAAGTTTTCTTCAATGTATTTATATCTACGCATATATGTCTGAGTCTGTAATATATATATTTATATTAGTACAAGTTGTCGCAATGATTTTCTCAGTGTATGTCCCTCTTGCATTCATAGACGCGGGATTTTAGACTTCGAGACGTCTCTGCAATGTAAGTGTATTTACATTGCAAACACTTTATCTGGTGAATCTTGGCACCTGAAGTATCGGAATTATTATATCTCGTAGAATTTCTCGAATGCATGTCTATATGCACATATATGTCGGCGTTTGTATTAAGTATATAAGAAGAAGTTTTTTTTTATTGATAAATGACCACCATATATATTTTATTTAGATCCAAAATAACGCAGGCATGGAAGCTATGGATGGAAATATTGATCAAGCGTTTCAGAATTAGCGCTTGTGACAGAATATCTGGCTCTTATCATGAACAAGGAAAATATATATGCGTTGAGATGGTTTTCTATGTAAACATTTGTCGGGTTATATAATGTCAAATATTTAAAGGCACAGGATATACAGTATCGAAATCATGAACAAAATAATTGTCGAAAATACTACCCCGCCAACCGCTGACACCACACCGAAGTATGACAAACAGATAGATAGATAGATAGATATGAACTGACGAAAACTGATTATATATATATATATATATATATATATATATATATATATATATATATATATATATATATGTATATATATATGTATATATATAAGATTATATATATATATATGATTATATATATATATATATATATATATATATATATATATATATAAACACTGATAGGCTTAAACATCAGTTGCTGCTGTTGCTATAAATGCATTACTCTTCAAGTACGACGCCACACCGAGGTATGACAGACAGTCAGATAGATAGATGGATAGATATGAACTGACGAAAATTTATTATATATATATAAACACTGATAGACTTAAACGTCACTAGCTGCTGCTATAAATGCATTACACTTCAAGTACGAATCGAGTTCTCTTAGTCGCTGCTGTATTTTGTATAGTAAACGCTAAAATTTAAAAATTGCTATTATTTTTAATCGTTCAAGGCTGATTTGTTATTATTTCAAAGCTGGTTAGTTGCTTGTTTTGATGACTGCGTATATGTAACTGGTAGAAATTGCAGTTTGTAATCCTTATTGGTTTTTATTTGGTGATAATAAATATGCTGGGGGAGTGGGAAGTAATGCACGTTATTAATTATAGTGGATTGATATAATAATAGCAGATGTGATGAGGTAGTGATAGTGTTGGGTGTTGGTGGTAATGATAATATTAGTAGCTAATAGTTATTATAAAGTGGTAGAAGTGATTAGTAATTGTGGTGGAATGATAATAACAATAAATGTAATTATTGTGATGGTAGATTGAACTAAAGAGTGGTTGTTGATTTTTTAAAGCGCATATAATATATAAATAATAATATATATAATATAACACACACACACACATATATGTATATATATTTATATACACACACTTTTCAGACACACACACACACACACACACACACATATATATATATATATATATATATATATATATGTGTGTGTGTGTGTGTGTGTGTGTGTGTGTATAAAATGGACTCTGCCGTCGGTTTCGACATATGAGAATCTGACAGCTAAATTGATTCATTTATGAAATTTTGTGCGATAATCTTAAGTGGCATTTAAGACCCGCTAGTGATTTACAAAGGAGGCCACATATGGAGCAAGTGTGAGGATTGTGAGATGAGATCACTGTTAGATTGGCTGGCCTTTTAGATCTTGCTCTCGCTTCTTGAACATGATTCAGACAAGCAGATTGAAAATTGCTGAGTCCACTAAAACAAAGTGATATCCATTCTACCCGCTCCAAAGCTAAACGCTCAAGGGTGTTATGTGGTATATTGACTGCTGACAAGTTGCTTTTCAGCTTGTCTTTGTATCCTAGCCATGGGCGTCCTACATTCCTGTAGCCCTGATCTAACTGGCTATACATTAGGATCATTGGTATCCTGCCATCAGACATTCTCAAGACATGATCAGTCCACTGTAACTGAGACTATATGATAAAAGTCTCGATTCCTCCAATATTACACCTGTTAAACAGGTCACGGTTAGATGTCCTATCTTGAAGCTTAATTCCACAGATTGCACGCAGACAGCTTTTATAGAAAACATCTAACTGGCGTATATGGTACCTGTATGGAGTCTACGACTCTGAGCTATACAAAAGGATGGCAAGTTCAACAGCTCTGGAAACCCGAATTTTCGTACCCAGTCGAATACCCCGCTTATTCTACAAGCAATGGCGAAGTTTGCCGAAAGCAACCCGATGTATGATTTCATCTTCTAAAGTTCCAAGTTCAATTTATATTACAATGAATCATTCATACAAAAAGTGGACTAGTAAAGTTAATGATATAAAATGGCGAAATCATTTCGCAACCAAAATTTTAAAGTTGCATTAACCTACAAATCACTCGATGAATCTTATAATCCTTGTTTTTAAAAATTAATTTATCGACTAGTTTCGGCCAACATCAGGAGAAAAAATAATTTTCTGCTTGCTGGTAGCAGTGAACTACAGAAATGAATGTCTTGATGGAGAAAATGAACTTTTGTCTGAAGTTTTCTTTTTTTTTCTTTTTTTTAACATGAATTTTCGTCAGCCTTCGTGTTGGTCAAACAGTCTCTTTTAAGTTGTTATATATATATATATATATATATATATATATATGTTAGGTTGGTGCAAAATAATGACGTAATAATGTCGTTTTTTGACGTATTTTTTAACATCAAAAAAATACATTATTACGTCATTATTTTTGCACCAACCTAATATATATATATATATATATATATATATATATATAATATATATATATATATATATATATATATATATATGTAGGTACAGTGGATAAATAGTCGTCTGAATTACACAAAAATGAAAATAAGTCTGACATTTCATTTTCCTAAATATGTTTACCGAAATTACATAAAAAATATTTTCAAATACTAAACAGTAAATTTATTCAATAAAATCGCCTTTGACTTCCTCCACGCCCCCCACAAGACTTCGGAATCCCCTGCAACTCTTCTGGACGGTTTACTCGTTTAAGTTGGTGAATACCGTCATAATGATTGCCTACAATTTATCTTTGTTGTTGCAACGAGTTTGGTTGTTCTCTCGCTCAAGTATGCCCGGGCATAATAATAAATGTGTTGACAGTCTGAAGAAGTAGGTGACCAGATGTAAGGGGTGATATTTTCGCAAAAATTTTCTGATAGCTATACCTGGGATGTCCTGTTTGTGTGACATGGGGAAGTGTCCTGTTGCCAGACATAGGTTTTTTTTTCCAGCAGCCACCATCTTGACCCAGAGAAGCACTACCTTCTCAAAGCACTTCATGTAGGCCTTCATGTTCAGCTTGATGTCCTCACCAATAAATTTGGGAGTTCATTTCCTATCAGACAATAAGAGTGAGTTGCCTTACCTTCGTAATAATCATTAGACTCATCCAACTCTTTCCGAATCTTCTGTACTATCCTCAGAATGCCACCCAGACTCTGTGAACAATTCGTTTTGGAGGTTCCTGCGTGAATATCGCAGTACAGTATGCCGTTTCCAAATTTCTGGCGGAGTGAATTGCGTCATGATGCAAATATAGGGTCAGTTGTACACAGAAAGTGCCCAACTGAATCTACACACACACACGCACACACACACACACACACACACACACATATATATATATATATATATATATATATATATATATATATATATATATATATATATATAAAAGAGGATATTGAAGTCAATACCCAGATGGTAAACCCAATGGTCATATATATATATATATATATATATATATATATATATATGTGTGTGTATTATCACCTACATATATATATATATATATATATATATATATATATATATAGAGAGAGAGAGAGAGAGAGAGAGAGAGAGAGACCACAGCTCATCAGTGTGACTAGACGTCCGGTTGCCTCTAGCTAGGATCGAAGCCTGGCTGGCTGTTAGCGCACAGCAAGGATGAAGGCAAATTTAAGCGTATTTATTTTTAGATAAACACGCCAGTGATCTATTAGGTTAGTGCAAAATAACGTAATAATGACGTAATAATGTCGTTTTTTGACGTTAAAAATACGTCAAAAAACGACATTATTTACGTCATTATTTTTGCACCAACCTAATATCTATCTATATATATATATATATAGATATATATATATATATATATAGAGAGAGAGAGAGAGAAAGAGAGAGAATTGACTAAGACATATATATATATTTATATATATATACATTTATATAGATATATAGATATGAACTGAAAAACAGATTATATATATATATATATATATATATATATATATATATATATATATATATTAATACTGCTGCACTTAAGCAAATATAGACAGTACAGAATAAATGATATAGATGCATAAATACATAGATAGATATGAACCGCGTAATACAGATAATTCGATAGATATATAGATAGATTAGATAGATAGATGTTTTCATCGGTATCACCCCACGCCAGGCAGTACACCCAATAACAGATTGGGGATTTGTATGCGTTTGTTTTCACATCAGTATGTATGATCTATACAACGTCGGCTTAAGCACTTTCAGATGAAAGTTTTGCGGTAACGTTTCTGGAACGAATGAGTTTCAAATGTCAAACTGAAGCCAAACAAGAGAATCCAGATTTTCCGCTTACGAACAAGACTTTCGATCAATGACGACAACAAACACGGGAATTCCGTCTTTCGAAAACAAAGAGAACAAAGTACCCAAAATGTAGACATCATACTTACATGCTTCACAAATCAAGTGATTTAAGGAGAGTTAGTTTCGACCAAACGAAGGCTGCTACAAAACCGAAGAATTAACATAGAAAAAAAATCTCGAGTCATGTTCTTAAATAGCTTCCTCAGCTGACTATACGATATTTAGCGGTAAACGCGTTCAGAAATACAGGGTGACCCAAAAAAATGGGAATTTTTGAAGTGCGTATTGCCAGTCATGAGCAAGTGGCAACACTGCAAGACAGTAATCTTGATGAAGTAAACATTTCGCCATTTAGAATTCAAGATGAAATTCTCAGTATCTCAGCTGAGATGTTGCAGCAGTCAATGCGGAATCTCAACAGCAGATTTCAAGAATGCATTCGTACAGGAGGACGCCATCTACAGGACGTAACTTTAAAAAAATGAAAATTCCATTATTGTTTCTTAAATGGCATAGTTTTAAGGTTTCAATTACTATGAATAAAATATTTTTCTTCCATCATTCTTGGTTTTATTGGATTGTTAAAAAGTTCCAGTTTTTTTGAGTCACCCTATATCTAAACTGTCACATAACGACCTATGATTACAAATCTCTTGGGAGAAATGATATATGTAAGTTTTACGAGGATCATACTTCTTCGAAACTTTTAGATTTATTCTTCTTTATCTGCTGTGTCAGGACGTAGGCGATCATGGTTCTCCACAATTTCCTCTCCTTCGTAGCTCTTAACAAATTTTGTCTTTTTGTTATTCCTCCAACATCTTGTTACGCTATTCATTTATTCAAATTCACTGTGATATACGTTGCGTTCCTCTGTCCATGTTGATTCAATCAGTCTTCTGTGCATCAGATTTTTCAAGCCCTCTTTCTTCATTATATGCCATAAAAATCTCAACTTCCTCTTCTTAATTTTAAGTAAAGTTTCTTTTTTGTTTCCATTTTCTCTAAAACATTGTCGTTGCTCACAGGTTCGATCCATGGTATTCTCAGCATGCTTCTGTAGAATCATATTTCTGTTGCTTATATACTCTTCGTTTCTAAGGTGATTGTCCAGCATTCACTGTCATGTCGGATGACGAACATCACATAACAGTTTAATACCCGATTTTTTCTTATTATTAGGTTGGTGCAAAAATAATGACGTAACAATGTCGTTTTTTGACGTATTTTTAACGTCAAAAAACGACATTATTACGTCATTATTTTTGCACCAACCTAATATTAATACTCTGCTTAGCTTTTGGATGGCATCTTTAGCTATCCCAATGCTATCGTACAGTACGTGCTCTGTTAAAACACTTACCAGATATTTAAATTGTTATACTTGTTGGATTTTGGTTTCTCTAAATTCTAATTTGAATCTTGGGCACATATTTTCGCTAACAACCCTGGGTTTTGTGTTCATTCGCTTGATGTTTAATCCTTTCTTCTCGCTTTCCTTGACGTTGTTCCGTAAGAGATCTTGTAGTTTTCTTTCCGTGTCTGCTATCATCACTGTGACATCTGCATGTCATATATTGTTAAGATTGTCATTGCCAATAATGAATCCTGGCAGTATTTCTAATTCTCTCGGAACCGTCACACTGTAAGAGTTGAATATGTCCGGTGAGAAGACGCACCTTAGTCGTTCAACGCTTTCTATTTTCGTGCATCTGCTGAACTCATTCTCTGTCCGTATGCAGGCGGTTTGATGTCAGTATAGGTTCGTTATTATTCTAATATCCTTCACAAATATATCGAGGTTGATAAGCAGCTCCAACCGATCCTTTATGGCGTACTTTATCCAACGCCTATATATAATTTATAAAGGAAAGGTACACATACTTAAGCATTTATATTGCATTTTCTAGTATTATTCTCAGTATAAATATTGCATTCCTTGTTCCAGTGTCTTAAAGAAACCAGCAATGTTCTTTTCCTATTTATCGTCTGATTCCCCTACGGAGTCTATATAATCAGAATTCGGATATGTTTTGTTATATGGCTAATTAGGCTGGATGTCCAATGGAGTTTACATTCTTTTGGGTTTGACTTCTCAGGCAGTACTAGTTGACTGTGCTTTATTCCGTTTTCCCCAGGACCACTTTCACTCCATATTGTTGTAAACAACCGATTTTCATCGCCTGTGACAGATGTTTTCAAAAACGTTCAATTTTTGCTTGGCAGAGAATCGAAGATTGAAATGAGTTTCAATAAATGTTTTTCTTAAAATCGTCAGGCATCTTTTAATATTATTAACATCAATTCAAGTGTATGTTTTTTCCAGATGTTTCTTTAAATTTTAATCATTTCACCTCAAAAAAGGCGGGAATGCCACTAGTACGGATGGTGCTAAAGGAAGTGAAAGTGAGAGAAGAGACTTAATATAGGGAGGATTGATGAATGAACAAAAGACTCAAGGAGATAGAATATGGCGAGTCACGTTGCATTTAAATATTTGAAGAGTGTACTTATCTGGGAAGCTAGTAAATAAATGGCGGGAAGTGCGAGAAAAGAAACTGTTGGAGTAGAAGTGGCAGTTGAATTTAGCTATTCCAATAATGAATAGGTGGGGCCTAGGTGCTAATCTAGTAGCACGCTTAAATTAATGTATTTGGGGCACTAGGCAAAAATACTTGTCAGAACGGTTGCCATGAAAATATTTGTAGTAAAGACAAAGGGAAGCCACGCCATGTTGGTGAGAAAGTGTATTGAAGTCGAGATATCAACTTAGGATCGATTACATTATAGATCCTTCTTCGGATGTCTTACAACGCTTATTCGAAACAAGTGCAGTGTCTCTACGATGCCCTGTGTGTCGTGTCGACCGGATTATATTTTTTTTATTATTAGCGTTTCCATCTGCGAGCCTGACAAAACGTTCTCGGACTTTCAGATCAAAATATTCACTTGCAAACTCTGTGAAACAAAACCCTCACCTATATCACCATCTTCTTAAATGTAACATATCTTGTTTTTTTTTTTTTGCTGTTTGTGCAATGCCATTTCTTTTCAGGAAATAAAACACAATTTAATGATGAAAAGGCATAGCACTTTCTGCCATTTTTTAAACTTTAAAGCTAAAAACATTTACAATTCACAATTCACACATGGATTGTGTAGAAAGACTCGTTGAATATACCTATGTCATGAGTTTCAGTCACGTATGAAACGAAATCACGTGTTCAGATTGAAAGATGCTACGAGAAAGTAAACGATTCTAATTTTATAATCAAAACATTGACTTGTATAGTGTAAAGCCGGAAGCCAAAATCAGAACACTGATTTTCAAGGCACGAAAGGAAACGGACTTTCTACCGTTTCCGGTTTTGTTGACGAAAACAGTTTATCGCTAATCACTCCTTCTATTTCGTCCTGTGATGGACGCTATTTGCGGAGTAAATATATTAACAGACAGATAAACTTTTTTTTTTGTTGTTGTTGCCATTCGCTATGGTTAACCGATTCCGTTCTTTATTCAAAGATGAAGGGAATCTATTTTCTTCCACCCTGTTTCTACCGCACCTTTAGCTCCTCTCTCTATCAATTTAATCTTTCTTTCTGTTTCAACTTAATCTCTCTTTCAATTTCTTATTTCCAGGGCAAACGCCTGCTTTATATTCCAACAGTAGAAAATTCCCACCGAAAAAAAAAAAAAAAAAAAAAGAAAAGGAAAAGAAAACTTCAATAACCGTAAAAAGGCGGCCGTAAATTGAATAAATTTCTCAATACTGACACGAACGGCTTCTGACATCGTTAGAAATTGGCAGAATACTAAGAGCTTCTTTATTTCATGTCGTCTGCTTTTATTAGGTTGTTAACCGGTAAAAACCCGCCAATGAAGCCTAAATCTTTCATCTATTATCATGTGACATTATAAAAGGTCGCTTACACGCAAACAGAGACGACAATTTCATTTTATGTTATTGTAACTTAATTTAATGACACAGTGATACATCAACCATGACGATATGTATGCTTCAATTATATACAGATAAAATTCAAGTTATTTATATTAGGTTGGTGCAAAAATAATGTCGTTTTCTCACATATGTTAATATGTGAGAAAACGTCATTATTTTTGCACCACATAATACATTCATTTATATATATGTGTGTATGTGTGTGTGCGCGCGCTCTCGCGTGTGAGTGTGTGTGTGTGTGCGTGTGCAAATATATAGAAAAATAGGAAAGAACACGTTAGATTAATAATCCGACGGTCTTTAGCAGTTTTGTTTTTATTAAAAAAAAAAAAAAAAAACAACAAAAAAACAGTGCCCAGTACATAAGCAAAACCTAAATTATAATGATCTTTTATTTTATCTCTCTCTCTCTATATATATATATATATCTATATATATATATATATATATATATATATATATATATATATATATATATATATATATATATATATATATATATATTATTAGCAACTGGTCTTGCAAACAACTTTAAAAAAAAAAGAAAATACATTTTGGGGATATGATATTATTGATTACATTTTCTGAAATGTGAATCATCTTTCATAAATCTTGTTGCAGATGTAAAAATTTGAGGAAGCTTGTATCATTGATTGATTGATTTCTTTTGACGGTATATCAACCTTTTTGCAGGTTATTTAAAGCCAGAAAATATGAGATTGTAAGAATTTTGGGCATATTATAATTCTTTACTGCTGTACTTCCTACTAGTTAAGCCATAACAGGGGAGACAAGGCATTTGAGTGTGAATGAATATAATGAACCCGACTTGACTTGGAACACGGCCTTCCGATTTTCAATTATATATATATATATATATATATATTAAAACATTTTTATGTTTATACAATCTTTTTATAGATAAACATAAAAATGTCTTCAAATAATTGTCGGACTTTGTCCATTTCATAATGTGTGACGTCATTTGTTTACTTTTGGATATACCATGAGCAGATATGAATGTACGTGAGAAGATCATGGAAGATTGTCGTTTAAAGACAGTAAAATCGACCTTGCTAACCGGAAGCTCCTCTGTGGCCGAGTCGGTTAAAAGGCACGTCTGGCTATGTGACTGTTTCGTATAGTATATAGGTTCGTTTCTTGTCCGAGGAGGGATATTTTCTATGCAAATTTCTCCGACATACAGGCAGGTAAATACTGTTTATTATAAACAGATAATTTACTTAAATATTCTTTTTATCTATAAAAAGAATGTATAAACATAAAAATGTCTTATAATAATTGTCGGAATTTGTTGTCCATTTCATTTTTATTTATATATATATATATATATATATATATATATATATATGATTCCTTCGCTACATAAGTGTTCTCACGTTTCAAAAACGAGAGCCGAAACCATCAATATAATTATCAAAATTAAATTGAATTAAAGTAACAAGCCCTATTTCATCCTCAATAAAATAAAATACAACAGAGCACGTTGCATGAGTCTTTTACAAAAATATCACAGCTATCAATTACATTCATTCATGTGTTTTGCAATTCACTTACGCAGAGGATTAAACAAAAATAAAGATGATTAAAATAAAAATAAATACATATAATATATCCAGCTAATTCAACCAAACATCTGCGTGTATATATATATATATATATATATATATATATATATATATATATATTTATTTATTAAAGACATTTTTTATGTTTAACGTTCTTTTTATACATACAAGTATTTAAGTAAATGCTCTGTTTATAATAAACAGTATTAAATAACATTTACCAGTCTGAATGTCCGAGAAATTTTCATAGAAAATATTCGTCCTTTGACAGGATTCACTTACGCAGAGGATTAAACAAAAATAAAGATGATTAAAATAAAAATAAATACATATAATATATCCAGCTAATTCAACCAAACATCTGCGTATATATATATATATATTATATATATATATATATATATATATATATATATATATATATATATATATATATAGTAAACTAGACCTAAAGAGCCAGACAAACCTACCCAGGTTTCACCTACGCGGGTCATCAGGTAGGTTTGTCTGACTCTTTAGGTTTAATTTACTTTTTCGCTCTTCGTGGCAGTCGAGTTTCTGTAGAATCGTTCAAATTTCACTGTGGTTGATTGTGTCGAAAGCCTTGGTCAGCTTAATAAAGACCATGTAGACTTCCATGGTATGATCTTTGCACTTCTCTGATAATCTGCCTCATAGAAAATATACTCTCTGCATTTCCTCTTCTAGACCTGAAGTCACACTGCGACTCTGGTTATACGGACTTCTCGACCTTCTCAACACGTGCAAGTATCTTCCCGGCGACTGATAGAAGAGTTATACCACTGTGATTGTCATATATGGCCCGGTTAACTTTGCGTGTGTACAGATGGACGATGGAGGCATCCTTAAAGACTTGTGGAACGACACCTTTGTTCCAAATCAAAGAGAACAGCTGCCTGAATTTCTTTATCAAGTGACTGCCTCCGTCCTTGAATATCTCAGCAGGTTTACCATCTACGCCATGAGAGGCTTGTTGCTAGAAGTCTATTTGCTGGCTTTTACAACCTCGTCTAAAGAAGGCGGATAGTTTAATTCTTCAGACTTTGTGGAAACGACTCTAGGGTCTAATCTGACATAGATGTAGGACGATTCAGAAGAGTGTTGACGTCGTCAGCCCATCGGTTAAGAACCGAAGTCTTATCTTTGAGAAGTGTCTCGCCATAGGATGAATAAACTGGTGCACTGCTACTGACTCTAAGGCCATAAACATCGCTGAGACCTTCATAGAAAAGCTTGGTGTTGTTCTTGTCAGCAGATTCATTGAGACACTTGGCCTTCCTATCCCACCACGAGTCCTTGATCCACTGCAGCTTCCTCTGGACAGTAGACTTCGAATTGAGTTACAGTGACTTTTTAGCAGTAGACCATAGAGATTTTGTGAGCTCTGTGAATATTTTTGGAGAAGCTCTGAGATCTCACTATCGTTTTCATCGAGCACCAAGATGACTTGGTGCTTGCGTTTGACAAAGCCCAAGTCATCTGCACTGGCTGAAATTTGAGATGTATGAGTAGCGTTTGTCTTGTGAAGAAAAATATGAAATCTGGTAATGAATCAATAGATTTATCCGATCATCTCACCCTGATGCGCGATATTAAAGGAACTTTTTTATTCAAACCTTATTATAGTGCTGGTACAGATGGACGATGAATAAACTGATACATCACCTCTAGCCCTAGGGCCATAAACATCCCTGATACCTTCATAGAACAGCTTGGTGTTGTTCTTGTTAACAGCTTCTGGAACTCTTTGACTTTCCTATCCCATCATGAGTTCTTCATCTGGTGCAGCTTCCTCTGGACAGTAGACTTCGCATTGAGGTACGATGACGTTTTAGCAGTAGATCGTTTCTCGTCGATATAGATTTTGTGGGCGTCGTGCATTTTTTCGAAGCTCTGAGATCTCACTATCGTTTTCATCGAGTCAGTCTAGGTGGTTTTTGTTTGACAAAGCCAAAGGTATATACACTGGCAGAATAAACAGCATCTCTGAACTGTTTTTATGCCGCTTCCACATCAATGTCAATTACCTCATCTTGGAGAGCCGCTTCCTCAATCTATTCTTGCAGTTTCTCCCATTTGGGGATTTCCCTGATCCCTACAACGTTGAGCTTACGAGGAGGTTTCAGTCTAGAGTATGGTATCTTCAGGGATAGAGAGAGATACTTCGCGCCTGACAAGCCTGTGGTCAGTCCAGCGCTCAGCACCTCATTAATCTTGTTTGTTGAAAAGTATGGAAATTCCTTTGTCGTACAATATTGTAGTCGAGAGTACGTCATTGTTTGGGCCGTGGCTGGATCCAAGTGGGTTTATACTTATTATCGTCTTGAAATATGGTATTTATAATCACAAGATTATGCGTGCTGCATAACTCAAGGCAAAGAAGCCCATTAGCATTCACCTTCCGCCTGCCATGTTTACCGATAACATTTATCCATATATATATATATATATATATATATATATATATATATATATATATATATATATATATATATGACTCTCCCTGTCGTATTCGATGTATGAGGTTCAAGCAGCTCAGTTCCTAGGAACCAACGGCATATGTGATTTGATTATAGTGGTGAAGGTTTTATGCAGAACGATCCACACGTTTCGAAGGACCGAATAGAAAGATCTGGTGAACCACAAGGTCCCTAAACGATCCTCTGCAGGTTTTGAATTCAGAGTTTTCCCTAGACCAGTTGCCAGCTATAGAACCCAGTCTTCCCTGCTATTTACACAGCTGGGGGGAGAAGACGACGATTCATACCTTTCCCATTAAATTTATTACGTTAGAATGTAATGGATTCAAGTGGATTTCGAAATAGGCTCGCTAAGCACTGCACCACCGTATATATATATATATATATATATATATATATATATATATATATATATATATATATATATAAAGAAAGAATAGTAAGATGCGTAATCCGCTGTTCTTTATTTTTATTTTTACAAAACAGTACTCAATATATATATATAATAGACTCTCCCGTCGGTTTCGACGTATGAGGATCTGACAGTTTATTTATTCAAATATGAACGTCTGTGCGATAATCTTAAGTGACATTTAAAACCCGCTAGTGATTTACAAAGGAGGCTATATATGAAGCAAGTGTGAGGATTGTGAGATGAGATCACTTTTAGATTATCTGGCCTTTTAGATCTTGCTCTCCCTTCTTCAAGATAATTTAGACAAGCAGATTGAAAATTGCTGAGTCCACTAAGCACGTTGATCTCCATTCTACCCGATCCAGAGCTAAGCGCTCAAGGGTGTTATGTGTTATATTAACTGCTGACAATTTGCTTTTCAGCTTGTCTTTGTATCTTTGTCTTTGTATATATATATATATATATATAATGTTGCTTTACTAACTTATAGAACACTGGCCATTAAACTAGTAGTTATTTCGAGATAATATCTCTCATACTTGATACAGGATTCCGTTCATTTTATTTGATCTATCATCGGAGGCCCACATATATTCATTTCTCTGTGAATTCGATATATACACTACTTTCATGAATTTAATATTTTCATATAGCTCTCCAATTGACGCCTTGTTCCACACTTTGTACCCGCTTGAGGAAATGACTCCCTGTAAAAACAGTTGTCCCAACCATTTATAATATATATGCGAGGCCTTCAGCCAGACTAGGTTATCCATAATATATCTATCCTATGTGAATTTGTAGATGTATACGATGATATATATATATATATATATATATATATATATATATATATATATATATATATATATATATATATTAAATAATCGCATTAGAGTACAGGATCTGGCAGGCAACCATAATACTCGCCGAATTAATCTGGCGAAAAATACATCAGAAGCAGCTCAAAATCTGCCACCGGCTGCTAAACCCTACTCCTGCAGTTGATATAAAAAATAATGAATCCCACATTTAGTCTCCACTCTTAAGTCTAAATATTACTTTCTCCGAAGTCAGACAAGAGTATTTTAAAATAAACGGTTAACGGATAACCTAGATAATATTTCTTATAAAAAGAAGAGAAGTTCTCTTGCAGAAAATACAATAGGCATCTTTAGGCGTGGCAAGAAAGGGTTCAACAGTGTCTAACAAAAATGATAACCATCCAAAGTAGAGGAACATCACAGTCCACACTCTGGTGACAGTTAACCTATCAGTCTAAGCTCCCTAGAGCAGTCACGCAATTCTTCCGCATTGTTAATTTGCTGGCCAATAAATCTATCATTAAGAGCATGATGGTCACGAAAATTCATATGGGCCAGAGAATATGCCCGTTAGATCGTGGACGATTGGCGCCCAAGACGATTCATGTTTCCAGTTCATACGTTGAATTTGCGTGTGGAGACCAAATAGGTCTACTGCTTTAGCTCTGAAAACGACATGTCCTACAATTTGGTTCTTGTTCTACGACGATGTTGGGTCTGTTCCGCTGGAGTTTGCAATGACCGTTAGTGAAAGCTTTGTTATAATTTCAGGTTAGGCACAACTTCTTTTATGATCGCCAACCTGAGAGGATGTTCAATAATTTACGATGTATTACAATTAATTCTGTAGAGAAAGAACACAGAAAATAGAGGAAAACATACCTGCATCTTCCCTAAACCCATTTAGAATAGCAGGGTACACTGATCTTGTCCCGTGGCTGGCAGCGAATCAGGGAGAAAGACAACTCAGAATTCTAAATCATATTTAGCCATGGCATAGAACATACAGCCAGGAAAAAGTTCATGGGATTCTCAATGTCTATAATCTCGATTCAGGCCGATTTATGGCTTCTTTTTCTATGTGCTGTGTCCCTTCAGAAAGTTGGCTCTCCACAGTTTCCTGTCATTCTTTGCTCTTAATAAATGTTGTCTTTTTGTTATCTCTCCTGTAACGTCTCGTCCATTTACTCAAGCTCGCTAGGTAGATGAGGCGTTGTTTTCCTCTGTTCCTCTTGCCTTTAATCCGTCTTGTGAGTATCAAGTTTTCCAAGCTTTCTTTCCTCAATACGTTACTTTGGAAAAGGTTCATTTTTTTTACATTTTCTTTAAAATTATTACCATTGCTCACATGGTCCATCGCATTCTCATTATCCCTCTACAGAACCTTTTGTTATTGTACTAAATAAGCTGTTTGGTTAGATGAAGTGTTACTAACTATAATATTATATCAACTATCATTTTGAAAACGGAAAATTTCACTGAAATATTTTTGCAATATATCATGAATTTCATTGAAAACTGGGAAAATATGAACATTAAGAAAAATGTCGACAATATATGGAAAAAAATAAACAAGAAGTTGAATCCATATTCTCCAAAACCAAGTGTTCTCAGCCTTTTTTTCCTCGTCGCCCATTTTCACACGGACAAATTTTTTCGCCGCCCACCTATTTAATAAATATTCAAAGGCATACCCGAATTGTTTGGTAAATGTTTGTTACTGGCTCGTAAACTCACTTTACGATGTAGTAAAAAATACCAAAGGGCGGTAACAAAACACGCTGTCAGGCTTGTTTTGCTGCACTATAAAAGAACAAACAAAGGAATGACCATTGAAAACTTTACATATAATTTAGTTTTACGGTCAAACTCTGTTATATGGTTCGCGTTTATGTTGCAAAAGTTGGTAAAAAATTAAACGTTTTTGTTCATAATAATAAAAAGAATCTTGATCTTCCCTTATTTGATTTATATCATATATCCGAAAAAATGTTATTTCGAATGAAGAACTATTTTAATTTTAATTACTCTTCTCAAAACTAAAGAGAATACTAAACTAAAATATTCATTGTTTACGTGGATATTTATAACTTATCTAGCAATTAGAACCAATTATTCCCCATTAGTCTCATGATTTTTTATACGCATTCTTTGCATATTTCTGTTCTTTTTCGAATACCATATGTTCAAATACCTTTTTAATACTCAATACCCTATATCACCGACCAAAATTCCCAATCGTCCACGACTTTCTGATTAGTTACTCATCTCCCACCCAACAGTTGAAATCGATCACCGGTTGGCAATATCCCCGCTGGGGTAGAAATGTCTTAATCTCACACCTTATTTTCCTCTCATGTATGTAGACTATAATTATATTGTATAATTTTGAAAGAAAAAAAAATGGTTGAAATGTATTTGAAACTTTGAAAGTTTTTATTGGGAATCCAGAAGATATTCTCTTTAAGAAAAATGGACACAGAATTTATCGAAAGGAAATGGCGCAAATTAAAACTGATCGCAACAGGACATGGGTTAATGTCGGATTAAAATTGGAGCTTTTATATTCTTCTATTCCTCTTGATTCCTTGGGGAATATAGGGCCGCAACCACACCTCTCCAACGGACACGGTTCCGGGTGAATAATCTTCAACTCGGCCCATGTCGTGCCGGCTGCATTTACCTCTGCGTTAACACTTCTGTGGAATGTCTGTTTTGGTCGACCAACTTTTCGCTTCCCTTGTGGATTTGAGTCAAGGGCCTGCTTGGTATCACTAGAGGCAGGCTTGCGGAGTGTGTGGCCGATCCATCCACATTTCGGTGACTTGATGCTAATCTCGATTGGGGCTTGTTTTGCCCTGTCCTACATTTGGTCGTTGGAGAAAACTTCCGGCCACCTGATATTAAGGATGTTCCTGAGACATCGGTTGGTAAATGTCTGAAGTTTGTGGGTGTTGGTCTTGGTTACCCGCCAGATTTCTGATCCGTAAAGTAAGACCGACTTAACGTTAGTGTTGAAGATCCGGATCTCGTTGCAAAGTGAGAGGACTGTTGATCTCCAGATTGGCCGCGGAGTGTTAAAAGCGTCTCGTGATTAGGCGAATAGAAAGTTATTACATTGGATAAACTCATAATTGCAGGACTGAAAGAGTACTACTAC
>OZ010608.1:43256120-43281120 GCA_963932145.1 Acanthosepion lycidas
ATTGATCGTAAAACGGGTGAAAATACTGCGTTGCAATATCGCACGCATTTAATTTTAAACCAAGATTGCGATCTAAATAAAGCTAGCGGGTTAAATCTTCTTTGTTTATACAAAGATGCTCACCTTAACAAAGGCCGAAGCGCCACTCGAGGTAGAGAATTACAGATTAAGAGGCACACTTCATCGGGATGTGTGTGGAAGGTAACGGTTAATCCGAAACATTAACAGGTTAAGATTGTAGTGATTGGGAAGCATCCTCGTGGGAATCAGTTCCACGAATCAATGGTTCGTGAGAAGTAGCAGTTCGGGAGGAATTTAAAACTTAACCATGGCATGCGAAGAGAATGATGCTGATTCGGTACAAGTTGTGTGGCATGGCTCAATGGTGAGAACTCGTGGAACCAATGACAGAGCAACGAGAGGCTTGCGACATTTCCTCAGTGGAAGGGTTTCTGGGGTGGGAATTAATTCATTCATCTCAAGGCTGTGGATACTCGAAAATTAAAACTGGACTCCTCTTGCTACTGAATTTTATATCTGACCTGGCTCTTGTAAACGTAGAGGAAGTCAGGAGGAGTCAGATGATTACTAGAGCAATAACAGACCGTTATCCGAGTATAGCGATGGATCGTATGTACGAGTTATAATCGAAGTCTGGCGTTAAAAGAGCAAGAGACAAGGTTCCTCCTTGAGAGAACGCCGGGCATCGTGATAGGTGAACGTTCTGGGTCCGCTCTGTTATGATAGAACCTCACTAATTTGGTTTTGAGGCACTGAGTGCGACCAGCCAGTATTACCCACACTGAGCTGTTAGAGCTCGGTCAGAGGAGAAATCAGCTGCAAAGCTCTGATCATTTAGACTTTCGGAGTTGCACTACCATATTGTTGCATCATTAACATAAATATTCACAAATGATCGATGTATACATAACTGACTGTAAATAAAATAAAAAAAATTAAAAAAATAACCAAGAGTGTTGAATACTTCGATAACCGGTGATGCCGTCTTGATGCAACCTGTAGCTTCAGCTTTGACATTATAACTTATTCGTGAACAGATCACGAATCTCCTGTGAGATCACTCGGTCGACACTTGTGTACTGCATTAGAGTCGCATTCAATAATGGCCGAGTAAATACATGCTTCAAGTCCCGTGCAACGACTTTCCCAAAGGATCACATCATTCAAGTCTGTCAGTACCCACTTCTAATACAGAGCAGTCATTGGAAGACCTTGGATAAGATAAAAAGAACATGATTTGGCAGCTGATGGCGATCCCGAATGAGAAGTTGGCAGATTGTTATGGTTGGCACGGTGGAGTAATGGAATGAGGAATCGGAGAGCAGAGTTCGAATTCCAGTCGAATCCATTACATTCACTTACGTGCTAATACTCTTGGGAAAGGTGCGAATCCACTTCTTCTCCCTCCAGCTATGAGCAAATAGCAGGACAGACTGGGTTCTATTGCCTTAGATTGCAACTGGTCTAGGAGAAGGAAAACTCTGAATTCAAAACCTGCGGAGGGTCGTTTGGGGACATTGTGGTACGTAGTGCACCAGGTCTCTGTATTCGGCCCTTTCAAAAAGTGTGGATGGTCCCGCACGAAACCTTCACCACCATAATCAAATCTCATGTGCTATACATGCGGGTTGGGGAAGGCTTGTGAATTCCAAATTCCCATGAAACTCCAATATTGGAGCCGGCTCAACCCACCCCCGGGTGAATGTCGTTACAGTTTACAGGTACAGATTGTTATGTAAGGTGTGCTAGAATAAATAGTGTCCCAAAAGTAGTACTTTCAATTTTCTAAAGCAGTACTCTCTCTCTCTCTCTCTCTCTCTCTCTCTCGCTCGATCTGTATCATTTCCTTGCAGGATGTGGGAAATTGTGCAACTCCACAGCTTCCTGTCTTTTGTTGCTTAAAGTAATGTTTGTCCTTTCTGAATGCGTTTCTATCTTTGTATTACTTGTTCTGAAAGCCGTTTACTCCTCAAAGACGTTTTTCACTGGAACCCACTGTTTCTCGTGACTTTAATCTCCCTGTTAGGGTCAAATTCACCAAACCTTCTTTACTTATTTTCAGCACTTGTTTTCCTCAGTTTCAACAGGTAGGTACCACGCTGTATTCCCTTACCTCCAATATGCCTTATGAGCGTTAAATTACTCAAGCGTCCATTCCTCATTGTGTCTCCCAAAGATTTCAACTCTTTTTTCTGATTTATAATCAGAAAAATATTTTCAGACGAATAGGGGCTACGAAATAACTGACGCTATAAGCGTCAGTTTTTTCGTAGCCCCTATTCGTCTGAAAATATTTTTCTTTTCTTACATGTCCTGTCCAATAATAACATAATAGTAATAAAGAATAATTTATTGACCGAGAGTGTTGGGATGAATATATATATAGTATAGAATGTAACTAGTAATTACTATTAGAAATACTGAAGACCATGTCTACTCATAGTGTTGGGTTTAAAAAGCAGGAATAAGATTAATAAGAATAATAAAATTAGTAATATTATTTATTCGGTCAAGCTAACTCAGACATTCATGAATCTCTCACGCCAAACATCAAGGCCAGGAAATTTTTAGGGTGACATTCTAAGCCATGGCCTATCTGACCAATCGTAGTGGTTGCTGGGCGACCAAGCCGACGTGCCATGGTTAGGTGTCCAGAGAAGTAGATCGCTCACAAGTTATTGTTTTGCTCGAAAGCAGTGATCTGCAACGCGCATTCTGTGTTCACGAAAGATTGCGAAAATATCAGGGAATCGAGCTTTGATTTACTTGCATGTACTATTGCAGAGTGAGTAGATGCTGTTTGTTCTTTTGAGGGCATCAATTATAAGATCAAATAAAACTAGTGAATATGCCGGGTCTAACAGTAAACTGTCTAATTGTTAGATAAAGCTATGACTCGTTGTATAATAGAAATGATTACAGATATCTTACTGGATTTCTCCGAGGTTTTTATAAAACTGTTGTATGCCACTTTGATCAATAAGAATGCATTTATTAGGTTGGTGCAAAAATAATGGCATAATAATGTCGTTTTTTGACGTTAAAAAATACGTCAAGAAACGACATTATTACGTCATTATTTTTGCACAAACATAATAGCTGCAAATTGAAATAATGATGGCTCTTACTGCGATGATCTCCTGATCCAGCTTTCTCCTTTATTTCTCTTGATGGTTCTTGAATGGAAGCCAGTGTATGAATGCTGGTGCAATTACTAAAAGCTTGAATGATCTTTTTCCTCTTACGATTGCTAACTTGTGAAGACAGTGGGGCTGATAAAAAAAACAAAAAACTGTTTTAACATGCTCTCTTTTTAGCTGAATAACTCAAAGGATTTTTCAGTGAGTCTTATAACACATGGTTTCTAAATGACTAAACGTCTCATCTGAAACCTGTTAAAAAGAAACTCAATTGGTTTAGTGATTTCTTTTAGATATTAAACGTTATGTAGGATGGACAATTTTGCTGTTAAACCCGGTATAATAGCAATATTGAAGGCTGTATCAACCCAGAGCTCTGGGAAAGAAAGCAACAATAATAAGACCGTATAAAACTAGTAATAAAATAATAGTAATAATGAAGAATTTATCGGCCTATAGAGTTCTAATCAAAAGAATCGATAACATCAAATAAAAAATAGTACAATAATAAGGAATGTATTTAACCCAAAATGTCGCGATAAAAGAAAAAAAAATTTCACAAAGCAAAGTTAGTCAATGGAAATAATGAAGTGTGTGTCTATCTAGAGCAGCGTTTCACAACCGGGGTTCCCCGGAAACCTATGGTTCCGCAAAAGGTCCCCAAGTGCTCCGCGAGAGCTGGTGAGATAAGCTAATGCAATTTTGATTTTTTATTTAATTTCATATCCGTAATATTACTAAACACACACAAGTCTATACAATCACTGGCGTCCATGAGAATTGAAGAGAGAATATATTTCTGCCATGTGTGAGTATAAATTGATTCTACCTGAGACGCATTCAAAGCATCTCTCTCCCCCCCTCTCTCTCTCTCTCTGTATATATATATATATATATATATATATATATATATATATATATATATATACATTTATGTACTTATTTTATTTATCTATTGTTTGGTCTCCCCTCCCACTATGTGCGACTAATTTAACTTTGATTCTTGTTCTAACCATTGTAACCTAACTTATAACAGTTTGTTTTGTGTAGTTGAAAATCCTCCCCCTACCTGAAAAGAAGGGAAAAATGTCTCTTCACCAGGCGTTAGTATGTTTTCAGTTTTGTTACGGTCCAGTGGCCTTGGCCTTTGCTTGTTAAAATGCACTAACGTGTCAAACTCACCGGTGACCATCAGAATGCATGCGGACTGCTATTACCACCCACAGCCACAAGTAAGCTAGCATTTATGCCAAATTCACAAAAAGGTGGATAATCATATTTTTTCTCTTCTCTCTTTAGAATAGAACAATGGGACTTTAACTAAGTTAAAACTTAGTCCTATGTAAGGATTAAATATTAATAAGTCTCATCCTATCCCCCCGAACTCACACCTAGTGTCAGCCTGGTACAATCAACTACTTCCCCGCCCATATCCCTCTGTTTTTGTCTTTTGTCACTGTTATGTGTTATATGTAATAGGAGTAGGTAGACCCTTCTACCGCCCGGTCAACACTCCTCCCCCTTCCCGTGGACAAGAGTAGAGGCTCACACATTGTTTCCTGTCTAAGAAGGGGTTCCCGGTACTCTCTCTTTCTCTCTCTCTCTCTCCCTCTTTCTCTGGCCTCTGTACAAGTGCTGATGTGTTTCTCCCGTGACGTGTGCAGTCTGTGGCATCACCTCTTCATTCTGAGGGTACACGGCTGACAGTTCTCTGGTTGCTGTTTCCGACTGGTAGTTAGGAGCCCTAACTCTTGCGTAGCGTCTTGAGCGGCCGCTCTGATCAACAGTTGTATAATACCGGGGTGTTTGTAGTGCCATGTCGCGCATGGAACATTGTCCTTGCTGTCACCTCCGGTGGGCAACACTGAGGCCACATTATGATGCAGGCTGTGCCAACTCCTCTCTGCTCATGTTGCGGTCGATAACCGTCTGCTTCTCTTACTTCAGGCCTTCTCATCCCCCAACTTTTACTCCACATGAAGACTAAGACCTGAAGTAATTCAGGCCTTTTCATCTTCCTGCAATTACTCCACATAAAGACTCAAATGAACCAAAAAAGTAAACCTAAACCAGCCCCTCAAAAATCACCTAAACCCTTCAACATTTTGTTCAGCAACATCCGTGGCATTAGAACAAATTTCTGCAATATGGAATCTTTCCTCACTACAAACAGCCCGGATATAATGGCCCTGTGCGAGACAAACATTGTCCCGTCTATTCCCTCCTCTGATCTCTCGATCCCCGGCTACATTCCTATCCTCAGGAAAGACTCTCTAACCCACATGCACGGCCTTGGTGTCTATGTCAAGGATCATCTCCCCTTGGCCAGAGAGTTGTCTCTCGAATGACCAGACCATTCGTACATGTGTCTTCGACTATCTCTCCTCAATGCCGTAAGCTATCTCTTCTTCCTCTATCGCTCTCCATCCTCTCAAGACTGCGGGATAGTCGATAGCATATCGGACAGCATAGACAAGGCCCTCTCTCTCCACACGTTTGCTCACATATTCGTGTTTGGTGACTTTAACGCCCATCATACCAAGTGGCTTGAGAATGCTACTACCGACCGGGCTGACATTCAAACACTTAACTTCTCAATTTCTCAATCCCTCACGCAGATAGTCAACTTCCCCACGCGTTTTGCCCCCAACCTGGCAGATAAGGCCTCCCTTCTCAATCTGTGTTTTACCTCCATCCCCGAATCCTGTAGCGCCACACAGCTCTGCCCTCTTGGTAACTCTGATCATGCCGTGGTATCTGTTAACATTTCCTTCAACTCCACACCCCGCAAAGAACCTCCCATTACTAGAACCTCGTTCTACTACCAACGATCGGATTGGGACTCGTTCCATGACTTCCTCCGCGATGTACCCTGGGATGTTGTCTTTACACTCCCTGTCCATGAATGTGCTTCTGAGGTCTCATCCTGGGTTAAAGCTGGAATCGACGCTTTCATCCCCTCAAGGAAATTTAAGGTCAAGTCTCACTCCTCTCCTTGGTTCTCCGCTGCTTGCTCAGCCGCCATTGCCCATAGGAACCACTTCTTTCACATATTTCGTAGCGACATGTCGGACTGCAATAGACGTCTCTTTGCCTCCGCTCGTAGCGAGTGTAAGCGTGTCCTCAACGAAGCTAAGGCAATATTTTCTGCTCGGATGAGGGAGCGTATTGCATCTCGCAAATTTGGCTCCAAAGATTATTGGCGGCTCTGCAAGAGTGTCCTGAACAATAGATAACCCTCCATACCTCCTTTATTCAACCAGTTCGAGGTCTTGACCTCCTCAACCGACAAGGCTGAATGCCTTTCTTGGAAGTTCTCATATAACTCGACGCTTGACTCCACCGGTGTACCCATACCTGACTTCTCTCTAAGAACTGAGGCCCTATTGAGCGGCTTACGCATAACCCCGTCATCACTACTGGGTATTATCTCCAAATTAGACCCCCACAAGGCTAGTGGTGGAGATGGCATACCAGAAATGAAGAAATGGGCGCCTGAGCTAGCACCCGCCCTCTCTCAACTGTATAATTACTGCCTGAAGGAATCCTGCATTCCTGACTGCTGGAAGTCCTTATCCATTGTTCCTCTCTTTAAGAACTCTGGAGACCCCTCTGACCCCTCTAATTACCGTCCTATTAGTCTCCTACCCCTCTTCGGCAAAGTCTTCGAAGCCCTAATCAACGCAGAAGTTGTTAACCACCTAACCACACAGGACCTTATCTCAGACAAGCAATATGGTTTTCGCTACGCCCGTTCTACAGCTGACGTGCTTACGGCCATCACTGAAACCGTCTACCAACCACTTCAAAATAACGATGAGGCTCGTGCCCTGGCCCTAGACATCTCCAAAGCGTTTGATAGGGTTTGGCATGCCGGCCTTCTTCGTAAGCTCCAGGGTTACGGTATTACTGGTCGACTGTTTGATCTAATACAATCATTCCTGTCAAACCGAGAATTGAAGGTCGTTCTCAACGGTTTCTTCTCCAGTTCCTATCCCACGAACGCAGATGTTCCCCAAGGCTCCATCCTTGGCCCCACACTTTTCCTTATTTTCATCAACGACCTTCCTGACGCCATAGGTTCCCAAGTTGGCATCTACGCGGACGACACTACAATTTACTCCTGCCTCAAAAACAAATCTACTGTCGTGGTCAAAACTAACCTGGCCGCGCGTCTTGAAATGGACCTCCAATCGGTTGTTAACTGGGGCAACAATTGGATGGTCAAATTTAAACTCCAAAACTAAACTACTCTCCATTAACCACCATAGATATCCTTACCTGCCGCCCATTAGAATGTCTGATAGTTAACTTCTTGAGAGCGACTCCCTGCGTCTGCTCGGTCTCACTTTGACTGCTGACCTGAGATGGAACAAATACATTGAGTCAATTGCATCGTCCACCGCGAGGAAAGTTGTCTCTCTGTGCCGCGCCAGGAAATTTTCTCTCCTGAATCAATACTTCAAATATAAAAAACGACCATTCGCCCTTGCATGGAGTATTGCTGCCATATATGCCATATATACCTCGGAGTTCTTGACAAGATCCAGAGACGGATATGTAATGTGATTGGCCCTGATCTGGCGTCTCGCCTGCAGCCACTATCTCACAGACGCGCCGTCGCCTCTCTCTGTCTCTTCTACAAATACTTTCATTGCAATTGCTCCGATGTGCTGCTTTCCCTGGTCCCCAGTCTCCATGAATACAAGCGCTTTACGAGACTGGCATCCCGCTCTCACCCTTACACTATAGAAACTTTAAAATGTAGCCGTATCTTCTACTCCAATAGCTTCATACCTCGCACCTCTCGCCTGTGGAACACCCTTCCCAATTACTGTTTCCCTGATAGCTATAATCTCCAACTATTCAAATGTAATGTCAATCGACATCTCCAGTTACCTTGATCTACACACTATCCTTCCCTTCATCCTTTCTTCTATCACTCCTATCTGCTCTTGCTACAAATCTTCTGCATTCCCCCTGCATCCTAGTGGCTTCATGCCTTGCTCGGGGCGCTAAGCTTTAAAAAAAAATATATATTCTTGTTTATTGTAATATAGACATTATCCTATCTAACCTCTGATGTCGTTTCAGATTTTAAATACTTACTTGTGTGAACAAGCCTTTTCTTATTTAACAAGGATCAAGAGCAAAGACAAAGTTAGTCTCCTCTAAATTGAGAATGAAATACGTGTGTGTTTATGTAAAGTTCGACCTTGTATTAAGTATTTGTGTAGCAAAAGATAGGCACGGACTTCCCATTAGAGAAACATGTTTCACTTTATCAAATAGCTCTGAAATTAACTTTTTCTTACCCATTTATTGGTTCACAGGCCTTTTTGATTCATTTGGCTTATGTCTTTTCAATATTGCCAGTAAAGCATAAAAAACTAAAAAAAAAAAACAAAAAAAAAAAAAGGCTGATGCATCAATTAACTATTTTCGTTTTGTTTACATATTATAGGTATATGATATTGATTACTTATGTTTATTTTTTACGTTTGAGTTTAGAATTTTTTCTGGGGGAGGGCGGTGAATGAAAACACCCTGATGAAGTATTATAAACAAAGAGTATGAATTTTATTTAGAATTACCAAAGAATTTGACAAAGATGTATTATTTTTTCCTTAAAGCAGTTATTCAAAAATCTATACTATGATATTGTTGTGTCAGAAACCTACCCCCCCTCTTGAAGATGAACTTATCTGCGTCTGTAAACAAAGACTAAATAGTGACATGTCAGTTGACATGAGAGAGACAGAAAGACAGAGATGTTCTTTCTCTCGCCGACTGTCGAACTCTCTGCATTAGCAGAGAGGAACCCGTACGAGACTTTGCCGAAGGGCAAGGTTTCGTCCGGGGTGGTAGACAGGCCTTGAACCCGTCTAGGCGGGTTCAAAAAAGGCTATATTTTTGGCCTAGCCTACGGGCTCGGAGATACCCACATTAAACCGGCCTTGTGCCACATTTTATCCTCGTGGGTGGATAGATAATTACAGACGGAGAGACAGAGAAGTTCTTAGCTGAGCTAGTTATTGACTATTTCTGTACCTTTTTACCAACCTATTAAAACCCTTTTTATTGTTACGTGTTATTTGGCGTTTGTCTCTACTAACCCCAAATCAACATCATAACAGATATTTACCACGTTAATTAGGATGAAAATAAAATAAGAAAGATATAATATATAATTTTGTTTCGTGAGACATATAATTTATTTTAAGGGTTATGCAAGTATAACAAGTTTGAGAAACGCTTATCTAAAGTGTTGTGATAAAAAAAAAACACCGAAATAAAGATGGAATTAAATTTAGTAATAAGCGTGAAAAAATGCTTCATCTCACTTTTTCTTTTTTTCTTTCGTTTTGTTTATCGGCATATCAACACCTATAAGTTTTTTAATGTTGAAATCTAAATATTTTGAAAACAATTTTAATGGCTTCAGCTCCAGATAAAATGCATTGTTTATTATGTATCGGCAGTTAATTCGTTTAAAAATGTCTTGCTGGTATTTTTATTATTAAAGTTCATTTTTATATCTTCCTAATGTCTTGGGGTTAGGGGATCACTATTTGAGCATAGTTGGGACCCTGACAGGAGTTACCTCCACGGGTCAGGGTGGATCTGGCAACAAAAGCAATTAAGAGGTGATTCTGGACTCGAATCTCTCGGACAGAGGCCTTGCTGCCGGATGTATTTGGTCGGTGCAAAAATAATATCGTTTTTTCACATAGTAACATATGTGAGAAAACGACATTATTTTTACACCAACCTAATAGCTTATCGTCATTGCTTAGTCTGAAACACATTTTAAATAATAAAAGAAAACCTATTTTCTTTATATTTTTGACTAAATTTTGAGTGATTTGCAATTTATTCGGGATGACACTGACCGCAAAATACAATCACCTTTCTCACAAAAGCCAACTGAACTAGGTCATCATCTAGCGTTGAAAGCGCCTGCTACCGACCGAGAGGCAAGCGAATATTTTTCTTATCAGCTGCAGGCATTCTGCTGCAATTTACGTTCTAGCTCTCAACAGATATTCCCTTATCGGCGTTTCGCTGTTGCTTTCAACCTCCTTAAGAAGCAATATGTGTAAATATTATCGAGTTGTTTTCAATTTGATCTGGACATAAAAGATCTTAAAGAAAATGCCCCGGGGGTGGGAAAGAGGGAAACATCGAATAATAATTATTTGAAACGCTAAACAACACAATATTTTATTATTATTTCGATTCCACTGAAATTGGCAGGTTAAATCAGCAAAAACTGAAAAAAATAAATATTCTTTTCAACATTGTCTCACAGAAAATTCAACAGCATTATTCACCATTTTTCAGGTTACATCGAAGGATTATGTCATTTTTGACAGAATAGATTTTTTAAAAGCATTTCACACCAAGCATATCATCAAAGCCACTAAGAATAAAATCTTTTGCTGCTTGGGAGAAAATATGAAAAAAAAAGAAAACATTAGGAGAAAGAATATTAAAGGAAAATAAATTAAAATGACGGAAGATAGCGATTGGCATTGCATTTGAATTTTTGAAGATTAAAGATGACTGGAAAGCGAGAAACAGGAAGAGATTTCCAGAAGCGCGAAGTGCCCTAGAATAAACTACTAGGATAGAAATTGCGGTTACATCTAGCCATTTCAACTGTAAAATGATGAGACCTTCTTACCAATCTTGTACTGTGCTTAAATTCGTAAGTGCAAGAAGTACAAAAGAAGAAAATATTAGTATATAACTTGCGGTTACATATAGCCATTTCAATCAAAAAAGGATGAGACCTTTCTGCCTACCTAGTGGTACGCTTAAATTCATAATGTTCAAGTACCAATAGAAAAATCCAATCATAGTAGTTAACATGAAAATATTTATAGAAAAGGCACAAGGAGGGTCGTTAGAGCGATAAGAGGGGGACTGTTCAAAAAGTTCGTTTTTCGGCCATAACTCCCTGGTTTTTCATCCAATGCTTTTCAGATTTTACATGTAAATTACATTTGACACATGAAAGTGAATGTTTGGTTTAGATTATTTCAGTTAAGTTGATGAAATTTGCGACAAACTAGATCCAAAAAATTATACAATTTTACCAATAGTTTCTTCATATGATTCCATCCGAAATTAGCATTCGAACAATCTTTAATGCAAAGATAGTTTGTGAAGGATTATTGAAGGGAAAAAAAACTCCCAAATAACCTCTTATTAGCCCCAGCTTTACAGTGAACATGCAACGAAGGACGTGGGCGTTCATGCCTTTGCCCTTGCAGTTGAATCAAGCTCTGACGCTTCATCCCTGTTTTTGTTTGATTATTAAATTTTGAACAATTCCATACTATTGGAAAGTTATTAGGGCCATAGGAAATTTACTGAATATCTAAAATATTGAAACAATTTAACCCTGAACAACGACCACACAAGAAGGTTTTATCGATGTAATTCCTTTATAAAGAACAAACACTTGCGAAAGACATCGTAAAATTGGTAAGTGGGGAGTAGCTTAGTATACCAACGGATGATGCATGCAGGCGGGAACGCAGGCAGGCATTTCTAGACAGGGAGGTGCGGGTATACAAGGACTGGGGGTAACGCCAGGTACCTCGGCTAGTACCATATAAATGAGATGGCATGAATTTTATGCAATCTTTAATCACAATACCTTGTCTATTAGATTTTTCATATGTCTATCACTATGAATGGTAAAGTCTCAAAGAATACCGATTCATGGTAATGTTCAACACTTTTTACCACTTTTTGGCAACAAAAACAGACTATCATTATTGTTCCGTGTATTGGTTGATATATTGAAAAGCAATTGTCATCTTTGATAATGGCTTATATAAGACGAAAGCTTAGATTGGATTTAAACATGTATCAATATGGTGATTTCCTTTCGTCTTTCAATGAAAATGTTGTTAAGCTCGTCAGAAAATATGAAAGGAACTTACTTAAAATAAATAAATAGAGAAAACTTTTCTATATTATTTAATGAAACATGCATCAATACACATACACACACACACGTATATATATATATATATATATATATATATATATATATATATATATATATATATACAAAGGGAGAGAGATGAAAAGTACGCCGGAAAAATGTATACATGCTTCAGGAAAGGAAAAAGAAATGTGTGGATTATTGTAATACTAAATTTATTCCAACATCACCAGATTATTACAAGTTACATTTGGTTTGTACAATCACTAGAGATGGAATAGATTGTGGCTTTTAGCTTCCAGGCAATTATTAGCACAGTACAGTCCTACTTTGGTAACGTGGTTCAAAGTATCCAATGGGATTGTTGCACCTGCATTTTCAATTTCTTGTCTAGGGGCCGCCAATATAGTCGTTTTTTCTGTAATACAGAACAAAGTTGTGGGTCCCCCATAGTAAACAATGTTATCGGAATTCGATAAAACTACAAAAGACAAATTCTTTTCCTGAAGTGCGTGTATATTTCTTTTGTCGAACTCTGTAGAATATATACTTTATTTTATATGCGCGGTACTAAGGGGAAAGCGCTCAATTTCAGTGATAGACTAACATATTAAGTTGTAAAGATATGAGTTTCTGAACCTGCGTTTCACGCTTTTGCGATCATCAGTTCGATATACGGGTGTTGATCATAATCCCGAATGTCGAATTCCTCAAATTTAAAATTCCAAAGTTTGAAATCCCGATAATAAAATCACTTTCCAATGCATTTTCATAATAAAAACACTTTCCAATGCATTTTCATAGTAAAATCACTTTCCAATGCATTTTAATAGTAAAATCTCTTTCCAATGCATTTTCATAATAAAATCACATTCCAATGCATTTGCATAATAAAATCCCATTCCAATGCATTTTCATAGTAAAATCACTTTCCAATGCATTTTCATAATAAAATCACTCTCCAATGCATTTTCATAGTAAAATCACTTTCCAATGCATTTTCATAATAAAATCACATTCCAATGCATTTGCATAATAAAATCCCATTCCAATGCATTTTCATAGTAAAATCACTTTCCAATGCATTTTCATAATAAAATCACTTTCCAATGCATTTTCATAATAAAATCCCTTTCCAATACATTTTCATAATAAAATCACTCTCCAATGCATTTTCATAATAAAATCCCTTTCCAATGCATTTTCATAATAAAATCCCTTTCCAATGCATTTTCATAGTAAAATCCCATTCCAATGCATTTTCATAGTAAAATCACTTTCCAATGCATTTTCATAATAAAATCACTTTCCAATGCATTTTCATGATAAAATCACTTTCCAATGCATTTTCATAATAAAATCCCTTTCCAATGCATTTTCATAATAAAATCCCTTTCCAATGCATTTTCATAATAAAATCCCTTTCCAATGCATTTTCATAGTAAAATCCCATTCCAATGCATTTTCATAGTAAAATCACTTTCCAATGCATTTTCATAATAAAATCACTTTCCAATGCATTTTCATAATAAAATCCCTTTCCAATACATTTTCATAATAAAATCACTCTCCAATGCATTTTCATAATAAAATCCCTTTCCAATGCATTTTCATAATAAAATCCCTTTCCAATGCATTTTCATAATAAAATCCCTTTCCAATGCATTTTCATAGTAAAATCCCATTCCAATGCATTTTCATAGTAAAATCACTTTCCAATGCATTTTCATAATAAAATCACTTTCCAATGCATTTTCATAATAAAATCCCTTTCCAATACATTTTCATAATAAAATCCCTTTCCAATGCATTTTCATAATAAAATCCCTTTCCAATGCATTTTCATAATAAAATCCCATTCCAATGCATTTTCATAGTAAAATCCCATTCCAATGCATTTTCATAGGAAAATCACTTTCCAATGCATTTTCATAATAAAATCACTTTCCAATGCATTTTCATAATAAAATCCCTTTCCAATACATTTTCATAATAAAATCACTCTCCAATGCATTTTCATAATAAAATCCCTTTCCAATGCATTTTCATAATAAAATCCCTTTCCAATGCATTTTCATAATAAAATCCCTTTCCAATGCATTTTCATAATAAAATGACTTTCCAATGCATTTTCATAATAAAATCACTTTCCAATGCATCTTCATAATAAAATCCCATTCCAATGCATTTTCATGCTAATATCACATACAAATGCATTTTCAGAATAAAATTACTTTCCAAGGCCTTTTCTTAGTAAAATCAAATACTAATGCCTTTTCATTGTTTTGTAACCGAGGAATAGTTACTGAATGAGGAATAAACAAAACGGATGTTGGAAATGAAATGGTAATCTTTATAACATCAGCGAAATACAATACTCGCCAGTGGCGTGAATTAGGTAAATCACTGCTAGTGTAAAAGGATGGCAGAGCAGGAACTTGGAGATATTTCAAAAAACAGAAATCTTAGTACGAGTTACAATGGCTAGGACAATTTGAAGAACGATGATCCTCTTCGAAATAAAATAACTGACAAACATTACACCTGGATGGAAAATCATCTGACAGCAAAAAGAGTCAGCAGGTTAGAATCAAATTAATATTTTCTTCTTAAAATGTACGTCATCTAAAGAGGAAACAAACTCGGTAGAATTTTCAGAAGAGTTTCCACATTCCTTCTGGCATCGTCGCGATTTGGGTTCTTGATTAATTATAAAATAACTTTCGATCATGGCGCCGATGAGGAAGTATTCAGACTTGGGTTTATGGAGACGCTTTTCTTTTCCTCTCATTGCCTTTTTTTTCTGTTCGCCTGTCTCCTCTATTTCTGTTTACTTTCGCAACTCTTATCTTTTTTGAGCAGTCTTTTTTCTTTACGATTTTATTTTTCTGTTTTCATTGAGTTTGAAAAAAAAAATAGATAAGATAATTCAAACAACATTTCTATCTATCTATCTATCTATCTATCTATCTATCTATTTATCTATCTATCTATCTATCTAAGTCTGTACATTATCTGTTTTTCTCAATCTCTTCATATCTATCCATTTATCTGACTCTATTCCTATCTATCTATTAGGTTGGTGCAAAAATAATGACGTAATAATGTCGTTTTTTAACGTATTTTAACGTCAAAAAACGACATTATTACGTCATTATATTTGCACCAACCTAATATCTATCTATCTATCTATTTCAGTCTGTTCATGTCGATTCCTATCTATCAACGTATCTATCAACATATTACGGATATATATATATATATATATATATATATATATATATATATATATATATATATATATATATATCAGTCTGTTCATATAAATGTGTTTATATATTTAACTATGTCAGTTTTTCATATACATATCTATATCTATCTATATATCTCATTCTGTTCATATCGATTTCTATCTATCTACGTATCTATCAACAGATTAACAGATATATATATATATATATATATATATATATATATATATATATATCAATGTGTTTATATCTATCAGTTTATACATCGCTGTGTGTATAATTAGCGGCATAGAATTATATTTGTTGCAATTATGCCACCAACACTTGATAATGAGCACAGATTACAAAGGCTGTTTAAATTACCCTGAAATATATGTCAGCCCTGTTTTTTGTGCTGAAGAATATATATATATATAAATATATGAACAATTATATATATATATATATATATATATATATATATATATATATATATATAATTGTTTATCTAGGCAGCAATCCTGTTTTATACAAGTTTCATTATTTATTTTTATATAAATATATATACTCGGCTTCTTATAATTTATTTTTCTTTTCTGGCCATAATTTATATAGACATTGATGATCAAGCATGAAGTAATAATTTCTTTTAAGTAAATATATGGATATCTTTGTGTATAGTGTTATAATGTTAAATTTCTTAATGTTTCAACGGTCAGCACATTAAAAACTCTATCATCCTGGAATCGACAAGTCAGCCGTTTTTCTTTCCTTTGAAGAATCATTATGTTCATATATATATATATATATATATATATATATATATATATATATATATATATATATATATATATATGCGTAAATATTATTATTATTATTAATATTATTATTATTATTACTTGAAAAAATTGCATTTAAAATTTGCGTCGTATTTCTTTCAGGGAATGTTCAGCTCTTAAAGAAAATTAGTTTTGTGTCATAGCTCCTATTTGTTCATTCGATATAAAATAAAATCAGACTAAACATATTTTAGTTGTATTTTTTTCGTAATTTCGTATGAGTTTCAAATACATAATATATATAAGATTTATGTGAGTTTCATATATACATAAATACATCCAATATATATAAGAGTTACAAATACATATGATACAGATACATGCATATATATATATATATATATATATATATATATATATATATATATATATATATATAATGTATATACATGTATAATGTTTCTCTATATATGACATATATGTATATGTATATTATACTTTCATATATGTGTATGTATAAGTGTTTCATATATATATATATATATATATATGTATAAGATATATATTTATATTTTTCATATATACAAAATCTGTGTATATACAGTGGGGGTGGAAACGAACATTTGTGGCCCCAAAAATTTTAATTTATTCTATTTCCAACTGATGAGTAAGCATACTTTTTACATAATTAACTCTAAACAGATGTATAATAACTAAATATACTTAGAAAATAGAAAAAAAATTTTTAATACAAATAAATTCATTTAATGAATAAAATATTTGCACAATATAAATTTCAGATTTTATAAATTTTAAATTGCTTCAAGACTCTAGATTATAGAAGCGCAATATCCTAGAATCTTGCAATAATGTTATCTGTAGTTATTTTAGCCTAAAAATACAATCAGAATATTCTGTAATCGATATTCGTGCAAGAAGGTTTTCATCATGGCAAGAGGTTAAGAATTGACAATCCCTAAGAAAATGTTAAAATTACAGAAAAATCTCAGACTACCATAAATCATAGGAACAATATAAAATCACACTCCCCTTCGAAAAAAAATACTGCTGTTGAAAAAACACAGAGATGCTAGGTTGAAATTTGCTCGAGAAGATAATAAGGAAAATTCGTATTGGGAAAGTGTATTATGCACAGACGAAACCAAAATTCAGTTTTTTGGATGTAATTCTAGAAATCATGTATGGAGGAAAGATGGCGATCCCTTCAAACAAAAGAACATATTTCCAACAGTGAAATTTGGTGGGGCAGCATCATGGTTTGTGCATTTTTTTTTCAACAAAAGGTACTGGCAACATATCAGTAATAAATGCTAGAATGCTAGAATGAATGACGCAGTATATCAAAATATTTTGGAAGCAAATTTAATGTTTTCGGTTGGAAATCTTGAAATTTCTCCTGATTGAATCTTCCAACAAAATAATTATACTAAGCACACTGCAAAATCTACGAAGAAATGGCTTACTGAAAATAATGTAAATATCCTGAAATTCCCAAGTCAGTCCCCAGATTAGACCCAATCTAGAATTTTATTATTTGGAAATGCAAACCCACTCGAGAGCTCCAACAACCAACCCAGATCTGAAGACCATATGCGAAAAAGAATGGAACAAAATACCAACTACAATTTGTAAATCATTTATTGAGAACTACAAGAAGAGGTTGGTTGCTGTAGAAGTGAATGATGGCTATTCTACAAAATATTAAATGAAGATTATTTATTCTTTGTTGTATTACACAAAATGCTTTTTTTCGCCCACTAAAATGGATAAATGGGGTTTATTTCTGTTACCTTAAGTCTGGCAACAAAACTCTCCACCGTGTTTATTTCTGTTATCCTAAATCTGTCAACATGCACCAAGTTTATCTCTATTACCTTAAGTGTAGCAACTGGACTCTGCAACATGTCAAACAATCCCGAGAAAACAGTCATGATTGTTAGACAATTTCTGCGATCACATGACTCCTTACATTTGGCCACCTAACACCCTAGACTACAACCACCTTGATTATTAGGTGCGAGCAGCAGTTGAGAGAAAGACCAATAAAACTCTCCCAAAGATGAACTGAAGGTAAAGAATATGGAAGCATTCTCTAACAGAATCAAGGGGAGAATCCAGAGTAGTTGCAGATGATTCCAAAACCGTCTGGAGGCCGTAGCTGAAGCCAGTAGTGATTTTATTGAACAAATTTACTGTTTAGTATTTTAAGATATTTTTGTGTAATTTAAAAGAAATATATTTGTTAGTATGAGATGTCAGCATTATTTTTGCGTAATTTAGACAACGATTTATCGACTACACGATATATATATATATATATATATATATATATATATATCACTCAGTGTTTATCTAAAATGAACGACGCCAATTAATCCGGGTTTCGATCCTAGCAAGAGGCAACGGGGCATCTAGCCACACTGATGAGCTGTGATACAGCGAAACAGTCTGTCTGTAGATGACATTATATATATATATATATATATATATATATATATATATATATATATATAGACATACATATATATACATTATATATATTTATGTATATATATATATATATATATATATATATATATATATATATATATATATATATATATAAACATACATATATATACATATATATTTATATATATATATATACATACAGCGGAACAGTCTGTCTGTAGATGACATTATATATATATATATATATATATATATATATATAGACATACACATATATATATATTATATATCTATATGTATATATATATATATATATATATATATAAACATACATATATATACATATATATATATATAAGTTTATATATACATATATATATATATAT
Source organism: Acanthosepion lycidas (assembly GCA_963932145.1). Lineage (NCBI taxonomy): Eukaryota > Metazoa > Mollusca > Cephalopoda > Sepiida > Sepiidae > Acanthosepion > Acanthosepion lycidas. The sequence goes on from OZ010608.1 coordinate 43,275,111, forward strand.
ATATATATATATATGTGTGTGTGTGTGTGTGTGTTTGTATGTGCGTGTGTTTATGTATTGTGTATAGTAAGGGAGAGGGAGAGAAAGGGGGTGAATGAACGGGGGTGGAGAAAGAACTGTTTTATTAAAAAAAAAACAAAAAAAACAATGTCCTTGAGGATATTTCTAAATCTATTCCCAAACCCCACATTGATATCAAATTTTAATCCCCGATATATATATATTTATATATATATATATATATATATATAAGATAAGATAATTCTTTATTTTGATTCTCGGCTTCCGAATCGTCTCTGAAAATTCTTTGTGTTGGAATATAATTTTATTTTTTTTTTTGCAATTTTATATTTTTCTTTTTCATTGATTTATCTTAAACAACAGATCAGATGTTACATTTATTTTTTTTTTTTTTTTTTTTTTTCGAGGATCTCTTGAAACGTTTCTATGGAGTCTCAAAATACATTTGCTGTGTTAAAGAAAGTAATTTTCTGTTTATTTCAAAAATTCTGTGTGGGTGCTTTTTGTTTCTGAACATTTCAGAAAACAGCCCTATCGACTCGATGGAGTGGAGTGAGCTGGGGAGTCAGTTTATTTTCTTGTTTTGCTTTTTCGGAAATTATGTATCGTTAAATGGTGGAAGATGAGAATATTTTTGTCAGTAAAATGTTTATGCTTTCGAAAATCGATTTTCGTTGCTTCCATTATTGAAAACAAACAGTTTCTTTATTGTGTTTATCTAAAAGTTTCTAGTTTCATTGATCTGTTAACTAAAAAAAAGCTTTTACACACACACACACAAATATATATATATATATATATATATAAGTAAAAACTATGCCATGTATTTATATATCTATCATTCTATCTATCTATCTATAGATAGATAGATAGATAGATAGATAGATAGATAGAATGATAGATATATAAATACATTGCATAGTTTTTACTTATCAAAAAATTTTATTTGCGTTTTATGCCAATTTTAAATTAAATTGTGTATTCTTTCGTAAGCGAACAATTCCATTTTTTTATTTCAAGGATTTTCCCAGATATTTTAGCTTGACTACCTTTTATCCGTCCCATGATTCTCGGGAAAGACAACAACTCGAATATTTAATGGAATTATTAAACTCACTTACAGATAATTACGGTGGTGAAGAATAAATTCAAAGGAAACTTAAGAATTATAACGAATTTAAACAAGTTAATTCCTTTATTACGACCCCAGATCCGACTTCAATAAGCATTTATTGCTTACTGCCTCATCAGTTTGAAACGTAGGTTCCCGCACGATCACCGAAGTTAAGCAACCTCTAAACTGCTCCGTACCTAGATGGGTGGCCGATTGGGAATACCAGTTGCTTTAATCTTGGATGTGTAATGGATAATGGAGTTGTTATTCAGAGAGCCGAGTTCCATTTGTGTTCGTTTTATTCACTTACGCGCACATATCCTTGGAAAAAGGTATGAACACACCTCTTTTACCTCCAGCTATGGGTTAATTAGTAAAACTTGTATAACTACACCATTATTATCTAAAAAAAAATAATCTTACAATCTGCATATATTTTCTGGCTTTAAATAACTTTCAAATGTTTGCTAAGCCTTACAAAACGAATCCATCCATCATTTATACTCAACGTAATGATTATAATACTAAAACTTGTATATAAGTGTAGCTTAAATGTTGTAGAAAGCTTGTTTTTATCATAATCCTTTCATATCCACGAATATTTTTCAGTATATTACAATTGAATAGGGCAAGAAATGCACTGAAACAGTGATAACAGTGCATTTCTTACCCTATTCAGTTCTAATATACGGAAAAATATTCGTGAATTTGAAAGGATTATTATAAAAATATGTTTGTAAATTATTCAATAAGACATGACTAAAAGAGAATTTGCCGCCTAAATACTTTTTTTTCTTTAGAATATATGTACTTGTTATTCGTGGAAACACGGACTATTCGAAGAATATATATATATACAAATTATTCGCTGATAACTCCCTCAATTTGCGTATTTTTTCGATAGAACATATTTATAATATTCTTGTAGTATATCCCTGTTATTTAAGTGACGTAAAACATATAACAGTCCATTTTTATGGTAAAAATTGGCAGAATTGTATATCATTAAAAAACAAACGCAAAATTACTTAAACAGAAGTAGTCGAATTTAAGACGTTAAAATCAAACGGGGAATATCGTTTTATCTGCCCGACGAATCTCAATAAATGCTCATTTCAAATCAGAATTTGCAAGTCTTCTAGTGAAAGATAGTGATGTCAAGTCACATTATATTTTCCATTTTCCATAAATTCAAGTGTCAGCTAAGTTTAAAGAGCCTAATCTGGTCTGTAGTTAGGTACAATCTGCCCGATAGTTTAAGGGAGTATAGGTTCATGCCTTCCCAAAATGACGGAAGTAGATCTCAGGCCCCTGATTCCATCTGAACACATCTTTTAACATTCTACTTCCTTTCGGTATGTTCTCCAGACATGTCCTTTTTATTATTATCTGTTAATTGCAATGACTAATCCTGGAATTTAGTTGCACGATTTCGCGTAAATTTTACACGGTGTTCGAATCAGACCAATCTTTTTCTTAGATATTCTGTCAACCAAGGCTAACAGGCTTAGTCTTCCCTGCTGTTTAATTCACTGTGGAAGTAAAGAGATTGAGTCATGCTTTTCCCGAGGGCAATAGTGCGAAATCAATATTGCATGAAATTAAAGGGGATAGACTAACGGAGCGGGTGTGGCATTGCTTATTTTTCGATTGGTACGAAAGGTTTGTCTAATCATAGATCGATGTTCGGTTGCTGAGTGGAATTTTTCATCATGATGATTATCGTTGTCATCAAAATTATATCCTTATCGTTTTTACTACGGTTGTTCACTCAGTACTGTGGCCGAGATCCAGCTAAATAAGGGGTTACTAACTGAGGCTAAAGCAGGTGATTTGAAAGGGTTAAGACTGTAGGGATACGGGAAGTATCCTCTCGGGAGTCTGTTGCAAAATGTAGTGACTCTGATTCAGTGCGTAATGACACTTACGAAAGTATCAGTGGACCTCTCCCTCTCTCTCGGTATCGGTATTTATCAATCCACCCACGAGGATCGAATGTGGCACAAGGCCGTTTAAATGTGAGTATCCCCGAGCCCGTAGGCTCAGCCAAAAATATGGCCTTTCTGAACCCGCCTAGACCGCTTCAGGCCCTGTCAACCTCCCCGGACGAAACCTTGCCCTTCGGCAAAGCATCGTCCGGGTTCCCCTCTGCTAATGCAGAGAGTTCGACAGTCACCGAGAGTCTGTCTTTCGGTCTCCAATGACTTTCCAAGCGTAGCTTAGATGTGGCACAAGGCCGAAAGTAAGGGGCACCCAGTGAGGATCGAACTCACTACTCAGACGTAATTGTTCTCGCGAGACAAGCTTGCTAACCATTACACCGCCTCGGGGTGCTCTCTCTCCCTCTCCCTCTACCTTTCTCTCTATCCTCTCCGCCCCTCTCTCTCCCTCTCTCTGTCCATCTCCCTTTCTCTTTCCCTCTTTTTCCCTCCCTCTCTCACTCCCTCTATCCTATCTTTCTCTCTCCCTCTCTCTCCCTCTCTCTCCCTCCCTCTCTCCCTTTATACTCCGCCCCCTCTCTCTATTCCCCTCTCTCTTCCTCTACCTTTCTCTCTATCTTCTCTCCACCCCTCTCTCTCCCTCTCTCTGACCATCTACCCCTCTCTCCGTTTCCCTCCCTCCCTCTCTCTTTCCCTCTTTTTCCTCCCTCTCTCTCCACCTCTATCCTATCTTTCCCTCTGCCCATCTCCCTCTCTCTCTCCATCCCTCCCTTTATACTCCGCCCCTTTCTCTCCCTCTCTCTCTTCCTCTCTCATCTCCTTCTATCTTCTCTCCCCATCTCTCCTCCCCATCTGCCTATTTTAACGCACCTTTGAACTCAGGTGATTCATTAACGGTAATTCCGCTGCAATTCTTCATGTGCTGCGAGCACACCTCTGATAACTTCTGGGATTTCATTTTTTTTCTTGAATTCCACATTTTATCTTCTTCAACTTGGCAAACCCTTCAAAAAACCAGTGCCTGCTAAGCGCCTAATGTTTCCACGTATTAGTAATTCATTGCCTCACTTCTACCGTACAGTTTCAAAAATATACAACTACAAATCTAGTGGGTGGCGCTCTTTAGTCTGGGATAGCACTCTATCTAAAAGAAACAAAAACCCTGGTTAGATACATTCTGTTAATTCACCCTAAGATATTAATTCATCCTAAAATAAATAAAATTTATATTTACTAAAATTCACAACAAATTCCCCCATAACTAGGCTCTTCCATTGCACTCCGGTTGGATTGACCTTTTCGATCTCCCCTAATGTGGGTGATAGGGTGTGCTATTTCTATGTGTGGGGTCTGCATCCGCGCTCACCCCGGTAAACAAAGCAAAAACAGATTTTTTTTATTAATTGTAAAAATTCCTTGCAAGCATCTCGGATATCATCCGCACATACGAAATATGAATAACTCCATATTTTTGGTATATTTTCATTCTATGGATTGAAATTGTTACGAGGCAAGATAAACAAATTTAATGTTGTGGCCTTCATAGGACCAGAAATAAAGTCACAAAGAGAGGACTTGAATTAAACAAATATATGAACAGAAACAGTAATACAAACATATACAAACAAGAGTGTTAGAGCAAGAATGTTCAGTCTCACTGTCAGAGTTGATTACTGGAAACTTCCTTCTCCAAAAGGCAGTACCTGCTCCTATTTATAGTTGGGAGAATCCATGCGCGTGTGTGTAAATTGCTATATTACTATCTATCTATTTCAGTCTGTTCGTATGTATGTATGTATCTGTTGTGGCCTTGTTAGGGCCATTTATAAAGACACAAGAGAGGAATTGAGTTAAACAAATATATTACCAGAAGCAGTAATAGAAACATATAAAACGAGAGTGTTACAGCAAGAATGTTTGGTTCAACTGTCAGAACTGACTGCTGGAAACTTCCTTCTTCAAAAGGCAGTGCCTGCTTCTGCGTGGGAGAGTCGATGCATGCGTGCGTGGGTAAATTATTAAAACATAAACCATGCCTCTTACTCCGAATAATACGGTTAGAAAAGTACATTCTACATATAACCATGATTTCGACACATGTTTAAACAGGGGAAAACCCTAAATGATAGCAAACGTGGCGTTATATACCACATAATTACACATGGTTTGACTAAGGGCTATACTGGCGGCCTATTTTCCTATTTTTCCATCGACAAGGAACCTCTTCAATTTTACTTGAAATAACGTATTTTAGTCATTCTAAGTTTCATTTTTTATTTCCTTCGGAATTGGTATTTCAATTTATTTATTTTTTTTAAACTTTTCACCACAAGCAAGGCGGGAGTCCAACTAACACGCAATGGGTTACAGAAAGTGGGGGGCAAATGTAAAGAGGCGTGAAAGAGGAAAGGGTGAAGATATGGACGGGGAATAGATCAAGATATCTGGAGATGTCGATTGACATTGCATTTTAATATTTGAAGATTATAGCTCTCAGGGAAGCAAGAGGAAGGGAGTTCCACAGACAGGAAGTGCGAGACATGAAACTGCTGGAGTAGAAGAGACGGCTAGTAAAAAGGTGGAGTGAGATGCCGACATAGTGGCACGTTTAAATTCATGCAGCTTGGGAACTAGCGAAAATAGTTCGTCGGAGCAGCTACCGTGAAAATATTTGTAGAAAAGACAGAGGGAAGCGACGACACGTCTGTGAGAGATTGCAAAAACAGAACACTTTCTTTTAATTTCCCTAAATTGTAATTTAGATATATTTGTTTTGCAAATATATTAGAGAAGGGAATTTTTTTTTTCAGCGCTGGAACGAATATATTGGAGAACTGTTACCCGACGAAAGGGAATAATCTGCAATACACGGAACTTCTGAAATTCTAAAAACCGAAGTATAAGTTGCATTGGCCAAATTTAACAGAAACAAAGC
>OZ010608.1:43286120-43291120 GCA_963932145.1 Acanthosepion lycidas
ACTATTACCAGCAATACATTTTTGAAGAAAAGAAAATATTACCAGCAACAGAATTTTGAAGAAAAAATATTACCAGCATTAACAATTTTGCCGGCATTAAATAACTGATTGATTTTGATAAGCCGTAAAAAAAAAAACAAAAAAAAAACAAAAAAAAAAACAGACCAGATGTGGCACCAATATTCACAGCAAAGACGAATGTTAGGTTTATAAGTACGTAAGATAGATTCAGGCAATAGAAATGGTTTAATACGACACAGGGAACCAAATTTTACTAGCATCAGACCTAGCAACTGAATCAATATAATATTTCCACTTCATTCCCACGGAAAACGTTAGTCCGAGAAGAAGCAATGAATAACTCTTCTGGAGGTTAGCATCAGCCATACTGATGGAAAGCAAAAATTGTACTCTCAGGTGATCAAAAGAGAGTAGGGTTATTCTGGAAGAGTTTAAATTAACAAACCACCCCTTGCCCTAGTTAGCAATGGAATTTAGATAACTTTCTGCATCAGATGCCAGTTTTAGCTGATGAAAACGCTTAAGCTTACTATTAATACAGATACAGAGTTGATAAGTGATGCCATCGGGAAAGTCGGTAATGAAAATTAGGAAGAACATAGGTTCAAGATTATAGCTCTGTGGGTCACCTGCTTTGATGGTAAAATGATATAGAAGAGTGGCCGTTCAAGATGATATTCATTTCAAGATTCGGTAAGAAATCTGACTCAATTCAAATAGTCTTCGAGAAATACCATAACCGTTTAAGGTGTTAAAAAGACAAAAATGCTAAAGCCTGTCAAATGACCCCGAAAGGAATATTTGTAGACAGAATAAAGGAATTGTATAAGATTATTTCAAGTATTAAAACGTTTCGAAAAATAATGAGTAAAATCGCTTATACGAAATCATAATGAAAAATTAACAAAACATCATCGTAATTACGACGCAGTTATATTCGTACATGAAGTGTTGCAGTGTTGTAGCATATGGTATGTCCCCATTCACATAAATGCAGTAGTAAATACTGCATGTTGGTCTGTAGTTGAAGATTCGTCTCCAGTTGCGCTGGTCAAAATCCCTGCCGCCGGGTAGAGGCTATATTGAAGGGCAGAGTCTCGTCTTGGAAAATAGCTACCCGACCCGGTTTTAGACGGAGTCTACGGGGAATTTTTGGCCGAGCCTACGAGCTTGGATGCCCCACATTAAATTCAGCCTTGTGCCACATCTGGCCGTGTATGGCGGTTGGTAGATATCCTGCACTTGGAGATTTGCCTCCAGCTGCGCTGGTCAAAGTCTCTGACTCCGGACAGAGAGGATCCCCAGACGAGACTATATTGAAGGGCAGAGTCTCGTCTCGGAAAACAGCTCCCCGACCCGGTTTTAGACGTGGTCAACGTGGAATTTTTGGTCGAGCCTACGGGCTCGGATATCTCTCATTAAACTCAGTCTTTTGCCACATCTAACCGCGTGGGGCGGTTGGTAGATTTGTGCCTAGGCAAAGAAAAACAAAGGGATAAAACAATAGAAATAACGATAAAATTAGGGACAGTGAAATTGTGTTGACGTCCCAGATTTGGGATTAAGTTCAGATGGTATGTATTTGTTATGGGGCTTAGGAATCTGTTGGCATTTTATTAACTATTAAGTTTTAACTTAAGTTGTAACGTCGACTATCAACTGAAAGAAAATTAAGCGGGAAAGTAATTTACCCTTGTCACAAGAGTTTCTACAACATGTATTTTAGTGGGCAAAAGATACTCTTTAACAGATTCGTTCGGCATCAAAATGAGCATTAACTATACCATCTATTATGCTATGTGCTATATACCGTACCTATTAATACTAATGGGTATATTTAAATCCTCATAAATCCGTTGGAAACTACTGTAAGCGGGGGCGGGGTTAATATGCTGTCTAAGTAGTCCCGCCACTAGAAGTGGTTTATCTACTTCACGTCGCTGGCAAGTATTGTATTTTGTTGATCTTATGATGATTGCCATTTCCTTTCCAAACTATATATATATATATATATATATATATATATATATATATATATATATATATATATATATATATTTATATTAGGTTGGTGCAAAAATAATGTCGTTTTTTGACGTTAAACTTTATGTGAGAAAACGACATTATTTTTGCACCAACCTAATATATGAGAGAGAGAGAGAGACAAAGAGACAGAGAGACAGAGATAGACAGATGTGTTTGTGTGTGGGGTGCGTGTGTGTGTATGGAAATCATCAGATATGAATAAAATACATGTGTAAAGAGAATATAAATAAATGACAAAAGGAAAACTTTTCTTTGCCAACACGTTTCATCCCCTGAGGGACTTTGTCAAAGTAAATGTGAAATAAAGTTCCTCGGGGGACTAAATACTTTTCCCCTTTTTTATGTTTCCCTTTTTCTTGATATATATATATATATATATATATATATATATATATATATATATGAAGAGCAGGAATAGAAGAGTATAAATATATATATATATATATATATATATATATATATATATATATATATAGGAAGAGAGAGATTAAAAGAGCAAAAGATAGAGAGAGGGATGATATATATATATATATATATATATATATAATTATTAATTTAAAAAAATGTATAACATAAATGTTATAAAATCACTACAAAAATAGCCATTTTGTTTCAACACCCTCGGTGTCTTATCAAGTGATGACGTTGAATGTAACGTCATCACTTGATAACACACCGAGGGTGTTGAAACAAAATGGCTATTTTTGTAGTGATTTTATAACATATTTATGTTATAAATTTTTTTAAATTAATAATTATATCTGCTCTACTTTGTATTGAGCATTCTTTTAAGAATAGTAATTGTTGGTTACTGGAATTCATTCCATATACACCAATCATATACTTGGTTATATATATATATATATATATATATATATATATATATATATATATATATATATATATAAGTCTTGTTCATAAGTTAATCACGTAAAATTTATATTTGATGAGGGATTTATATATTTTTAACATTCAGTTCATATTCATCAGAATTTAAAGCGACACGCCTTATAGAAGAAGAAGAAGAAGAAGAAGAAGAAGAAGAAGAAGAAGAAGAATTGGGTTCTTCTTTGCGGTAGCTGCCTCCGTGATCGCAAGAGTAACGCACGCTTGATAAAAAATGATTTTAGATAGATTAATATAGAATGAACAGGCTGAAATAGATAGACAGACAGACAAACATGGGAAGATTCAGAGAGATACATTGATAGACATAAAGATATGAAGAGATTGAGATATAGATAGATAGATAGATAGATAGATAGATAGATAGATAGATAAATAGATAGATCAAATTAGTCCATATACATAAAATCCAGCTTGCAATATTTGAGAAACACGTGTTAACACCGTTTTTTTTTTTTTTATGGCGGTGATGAATGCTCCATCTTCATCCAATAGACCATTTATATGCTTATAATATTTCATTTTTATTAATATAAAAACGTTTGCAAATATCATCAGGTCAGTTTTTATTAATTAAATACGTAATCCACGTCACAGTCTAACGTCTCGTACTGACGTGAAAAGCGACCTTTATATTATATCCTTTGCAAGATCTGCAGCTAGGAAATCGCATTCACCGAGTCGTGCTAGACAATCTTTATCGTCAGAATCTATCTTCCATATGTATAAGTCTACCATACGTCCGCGCTTTTCATATGGCTGCCACATCTGACCTGGATCTTCTACTATGTTCTTAGAGATTCTGAATTTTGAGATTTAGAATCTGCAATATTATCGGTGCTGCCTCGGAATCTCAGCTTCATTCACTTTCCCACCGTCCTAACGTACGTTCCCTGTACAATATTTCTGAAAGAAAAACATTGGTAATTATTCTGATGCACGTTCCTCTTTCGTAACTTGAATTCACAAACTTAGGATCAGTATCAGGTTGGATGTAATAACAGAGATGATGGAAATAAAAAGAAAAATAACCTAAAAGAAATTGGCTAGATTATATAACTTAAACACATGTTATATATATTAGGTCATCCCATAAGTTCTTTCCGAATTTTGAATAAAGAAAACAAGTGACCAAATGTTACATTTAATTACAGATTCAATCAACAATGTATTTTCCCTGATTATCTATGACTTCCTTCCATCTATTAACAAGCTTACTATCAGGCCATCCCATAAGTTCTGTCCGAATTTTGAATAAAGAAAACAAGTGACCAAATGTTACATTTAATTACAGATTCAATCAACAATGTATTTTCCCTGATTATCTATGACTTCCTTCCATCTATTAACAAGCTTACTAATTCCATTACTGTAAAATTATTTTGGCTTTGATTCAAAGAACTCACAAATGTCACTTTTAACCTCTTCCTGTGTTATAAAAGCTGTTTCTTCCAAATGATTCTATAAGCTACGAAACAAATTGTAGTCTGAAGGAGCAAGATCGGGAGAATAAGGTGGATGAGGAATTTTCTCCCAATCAAGTTCTTTGATCTTTTGCGACGTGATTCTTGCTGTGTGGTGGGTCGCTCATTGTCCTGATGAAACATCACCTCTTTTCGATTCACTAGAGCAGATCTTTTATTTCCTCAAAGCTTAGTTCAAACGCTCTAATTACTGACAGTATATTTGAGCATAAATTGTTGCATTAGGTGGTAAGAATTCAAAGTAGATTATTCATTGGCGATCCCACCAGATTGAAAAAAGAACATTTTGCCCATGAAGTTCCATTCTAGGCTGTGGCTGGTGTCTTTCCCCTTTACCAAGCCACTGTCTACGGCGCTTAACATTTCATTTTCGTCGGCAGTCACAAGTCTATCCAAAAAAGGTGAAACAAGTTGGCGAGAATGGAGAGAAGAGCAGATGTCAACTCGGGATATGAGGCTGTTTTCAGACAATTCATGAGGCACCCTTTTTCAAAGTTTAGGAACTTTTCCAAGTTTTTGAAAATGACAATGAACAGTTGTATG
>OZ010608.1:43296120-43316120 GCA_963932145.1 Acanthosepion lycidas
AACTGTGTAGCGAAAAAATATTTTATATCAGTTAATTTAAATTATTAATGCTCTGTAAATTTACATTGAGCACTATTTTGTAAAAATAAGAATATCTATAAGAACACTGTATTATATATCTTACTGTTCTTTCTTTATATACATATATATATATATATATATATATATATATATATATATGAAGAAATATAGTCTTAAGGTGTGCTATATTTATGGGATAGAGTGCTCAATATCAGAGACAGAGCGTGTATAAATATAAAAGTGAACATAGAAGTCAACATATATATATATATATATATATATATATATATATATATATAATTTGCTTCCGAAATCCTCTCATTGTCAAATAATTTGCTTCCGAAATCCGCTCATTGTCAAAATTTTAAGACCAGATACAAAGGGTTAAAAGTCAACATAGAAGTCAACATATATATATATATATATATATATATATATATATATATATATATATATATATATATATATATATATATAAAGTGAACATAGAAGTCAACATTTATAAAATGCTCTTAGTTTAATCGTAATAAATCTGCGAGATATTTACATTTAATTAGAAGATGTAGTTTATCAACAGACAAGTGAGAATTTTAAGCTTTTAACTGATTAATTTAAATAAACATTGAAAAAGTATTTTTTGGGCCTGGTCATAAAGATAGGACCATATAAATAACAAATAGAAAATACAGAACAAATAAGTTGCAACGATAACATAATATACAGTATATTGTCCATTTTTGCGAATTACTTCGAAAATTCGCTTTGGCGTACTCTGATTAACTTCTGTATGAGGGTGCTTGGGATGCATAAACTGCAACACGAAGAGCATCCACGGCTTTAAATTGCGATCCATGTTTATAAACATCATTTGCTATCCATCCCCAAACATTCTCGTTTGGGTTTCGAACTGGAGAGCACGGTGGATAGCTCAATAGTTGAATGTTGTTTTCCAGAAAAAAAAAATCCTTCGGGCTTTGAGCGTTATGGATTGCAGCATTGTCCTGCTGGAAAATCCATTTTTCTTCACATAGACGAAGGTATTCATTAATTAGCGATGCCTTTTGATAACATGTCAATGTAACTAACAGCCGTTTGATGACCTTTTACTTTTTGTAACTCAAGAGTTCAATTTAGGAAAATAAACCCCACCTCCACTATGTCGGGTCGAGAAAGGTTTTTTTTTTTTTTTTTTTTGGTGTGGGGCATCTTTTAAATGCCATTAACGCTGAAGACCGTCTAGTCCATCAAGTCTGAATTTTTTCTCGACTGCAAACAACACCTTCTTCCATTTATGATCGATTTATTCTTCCACTGATAACCGGAAGTAAATTGAAAACGGAAGGTTTTGTGACGAGGAAGGAAGGTGAAACCTCAGCAGCCGTTTCATGTTCTTAAAACCTTTTTTTATTTAAATGCCGTCAAATTGTTCGAGAGCTGCATACATCATCTGAATTCACTTTTACCTGATTTATGTTAGGCCTGAATATCAATAAACTTCTCGCCTGATGCGTCTGTCTAGAGATAGTGAGATTTTATTGGGGTGACTGTTTGATTTTTTAGAAGTATACGCATCCGGATTTTTAATGAAGCTTGCAAAGACAATTCTGCTAGAGCCAATTTCATTTGCTCGTTGCGAAAGACCACGTCTTTGAAGTTCAACGATCCTGCCCTGTTCGAACTTTGTTAAAACTTCACCCTTATCCATTTAAAATCTGAAATGCTGGAAATGAACTGCGTAGATGTCTACACGCCTGAAGCTATAAGTTCACTGACAAGTTCTAAATTTTTTTTTATCAGGTGTGTATATATATATATATATATATATATATATATATATATATATATATATACGGGATATAACAGCAAAATTATCCAATTTTTATATTAAGCTCTGAACCGTTGTATCTTGGAAATGATTAAAGATATCATACTGGAATTCTCTGAGGATTTTCTAACATTATTGATCTCTACTTTGGGCAGTAAGAAAGTATAATTACTCTCGAAGCTGAACAGAAGAAACGTGATGAAATCGACCATAAACGAAAATGACATTTTCGTCATTATGTTCATCATTTATTAATCTTAGTTAAGGATCGGAAGTTCATGAAGGATTGTAATTGAGTTCAAATAAATAAATATATATAAATGCATATATATATATATATATATATATATATATATATATATATATATAAGACATTTTTATGTTTAACATTCTTTTTATAGATACAAATATTTAAGTAAATCCTCTGTTTATAATAAACAGTATTAAATACAATTTAGCGGCATGAATGTCCGAGAAATTTCATCGAAAATATTCGTCCTCCGACAGGATTCGAACCTGTATCCTATATGGAACAATCATATAGCCCGAGGACTAATATTTCTATAAAAAATTTATATATATTTTAAGCTATATTTATAGGATAAAGTGTTCAATATCACAGATAGAGCGTATGTAAATATAAAAGTGAACATTGATATATATATATATATATATATATATATATATATATATATATATATATATATAGAGAGAGAGAGAGAGAGAGAGAGAGAGAGAGAGAGAGAGAACCGTACTATATATATATATATATATATATATATATATATATATATATATATATATGTGTGTGTGTGTACCTGACGATTGCGTACAGCATGAAACAGCCTGTCGCTTCTTAGTGTTAAATTCAATGTTCATTTTTATATTTACATACGCTCTATCTCTGATATTGAACACTTTATCCTATAAGTATAGTACACCTTAAAATATATATTTATTATATATATATATATATATATATATATATATATATATATATATATATATATATATATATATATATATATATATAACTTCAGCCTATTAAAAATGTTAAGCTCTATTTCCGGGCCATTTATCGATTATTTTGCATAGCTTCGTATTCTCATAATAACTCAGACATTTATTTTTCAGATCCAGTCGTCGACATCTAAAATTAACAGCAGGATGTTGGAGTAAAAAATAGTTTATTTGGCGTCTTGAACTCCCACTCAATACTTGAGGAATTCATCGCACGAACCTTACTCATTAAACGATGGAAGCTTTCCCAGTCAGAATCCGTACTCTTTTTCCATCCCTTCTCTTTGTCATTACTCTCAATAAAAAGTAAAAAAAAAAAAGAACGAACATGAACAAAACTTCGCAAAACGAGTCTTTAATATAGCGTAAACAGTGATAAACCTCGCCAAATACCAGATAGTTAAAAAATGAGAGAGAAAATCTAAATAAGATTCTAAATAAATCAATGCCAAATATATATATATATATATATATATATATATATATATATATATATATATATATATATATATATATAATAAAATACCAGCTTACCCTGAAGATCCGTTTATGTGAAACCTAGATAGGTTGTTCCTGGCTCTTTGGGATTTATTTTATTTATCCCAGCTGTACTTAGCTTTATCTGTTGCTTGTGTTTATACTCATATATATATATATATATATATATATATATATATATATATATATATATATATATATATATATATATATATTAAAGACATTTTTATGTTTAACGTTCTTTAAAATGTCTTTAATAAATAAATTGTCGGACTCTGTCCATTTCGTAATATATATATATATATATATATATATATATATATATATATATATATAGTATAATGATATATATATATATATATATATATATATATATATATATATTATAATATATATATAACACACACATATATATATATATATATATATATATATATATATATAGCATAATGAGAAGTCGCATATACTTTCTTAATATGTGTATATAGAAAAAACAGCTAAAAAGTTGCAAATTAAAAAACATTATTATTTTTTTTAATTTGCAACGTTTTAGTTGTTTTTTCTATGTATTTATTTATTTATTTATATATATATTTGATGTTTCAGATTGATCTTAATCTTTCTTCAGAAATATCTGTTTTTAGAGGTTTGTTTACAAGTAGCGTCCGTCGAGAGATGCGGACATCACGTAAATTGTAAAGCCACTGTTTTCGAAAATTTGAACGTAAATCTAACTGTAATAATAATTTATATGTTGTTTAAAAAAATAAACATAGATAGATAAATACATACATACATACATACATACATAGATATTGTAAAAGAGTCATTCAAAGAATAA
Organism: Acanthosepion lycidas; assembly: GCA_963932145.1. NCBI lineage: Eukaryota > Metazoa > Mollusca > Cephalopoda > Sepiida > Sepiidae > Acanthosepion > Acanthosepion lycidas. The sequence continues at coordinate 43,300,326 of OZ010608.1, forward strand.
ATAAAGTTAATGTAATTAATGGCGAACGCACTTCGCTAACAGATTAAATAAGGCATTAACTCACTGACCACTCGTTGGACGACACCGTCCTTGTTTTCATAAATTGTGTATGAGCCAGAGAGTTGACAAGCAGAGTTAACTGTAATCGGTAAGTCCTTGGTATTTAAACCAGACCTCCCTATAAGGCGGGATTAAGCACAAGGCAAGTATTTAAGCGAGACATTCCCACAAAGGATGTGGCATAAGGCCGGGTTTTTTTTTTACGAAGGGCTATTGCGAGCCCGCAGTCTCGTTGAAAAAATGCCCGTAGACCTCGTATGCACGGGCTCGGGTAGCTGTCTACCTCCCTACACGAGTCTCTGACCTTCGGTATAGCCTCGTCTGGATTCCTCGCTTACCAGCATCAGAGAGTCAACATCAGAATTAGCTGTAATCGTTAACTCCCTCCCTCGATCAAATAGAGTGATGCTTAAATAATCTTAGTCAAGTCTATCATATGGGGGTGTTCAGCTATTCAAGAACACTAAGATCCACCAGTTCTAACTATCTCTGTTAAGACCCGCCATGCCACGCCCACTGTAACAAACCATATCCATTCCCTCTGTATCTCATTGGTACGATTTAAGTTCCACCCGAGAAGTTCTTTCCTATAAATGGCTGCTTCTTGAAAGCTACTCCCAACAGGATGCTTTCCCGATCACTACAATCTTAACCTGTTTAAATCTATTGTCAACCGTTATCTCCACGCCATATCAAAATAAATTTTGCCTCTTGCTCTGTAAGACTCATAAAAAAAAAATTGAATATACTCCTGTCAACATTTCTTTATAATTCGCGGTTTGGATTTAGAGCCTCGTTTGAACGGCTTCCAGGGATCCTTCCTTGTGTCCAGTTCCGTCAAAAATAGACCCCGTATGCACAAGGTCGGGTAGCTGTCTATCTCCCCGCACGAGACTCTGCTCTTCGGTATAGCCTCGCCGCGGTTGCTCTCTGCCCAGAATCAGAGAGTCGACATCAGAATTAACTTTAATCGTTAACTCCCTCGATCGAAAAGAATTCTATTTAAATAGTCTTAGTCAAGTCTATCATATGGTGGTGTTCAGCTATTCCAGAACACTTAGATCCACCTGTTCTAATGTTCTCGATTAAAACCCGTCATGTGGCGCCTATTGTAACAAAGTACACCAATTCCCTTCGTATCCCAGTGGTACTATTTAAATTCCACCCGATCAAATTGCTGCTTTGTGAAAGCGACTCCCAAGAATATGCTTTCCAGATCACTATATCAAAATTTGTTTCAGCCTTATGTCAACTGTTACCTCCCCCATATATCAAAATAGATTTTGCTTCTTGCTCTTGTGCTTTGTATCGATTCAAAATCATAACAAAAAAATTGAAGATACTCATATCTCATTTCTTTATAATTCGCGGTTTAGATTTAGAGACTCGTTCGAACGACTCCCAAGAGGATGCTTCCCCGATCTAGTTCCTAATATACGCTGCGTTTTTAGTATGTGATTCACGTCAGGAAATATCAGGTAGAACAATTGATCTTAAATTAGATTGAGGCTAAGTGAAGTTAATCTGCGTTGACACTGGTATGTACCGGTTTCACCCTAGGGGATATCAAAGGAGATTTTATTACATCTAAATCCCTCCTCTTTGTCCGCACTCTGTCATCCCTTTAAACTAATTAGGTAGGTTTCTCTGGGTTTTTTTTTCTCTGTCCCTCTTCTCTTTAAAACGTTCCGTGAAGGTAACATTTTCTAAGCCCCCTTTCAACATGATATGTTCCGTAAATTACGACACTCAGAGAGGAATAGTCTTGCAAAAAATGGCTAAATAGAAAACAAAATAAAGAAACAAGTTATTTTATTTTTATAAAAGACGTGGAATATTTTTTTCCACAAATTAAGAGTAGAATATGAAAACTGATTCAATGATAATGACGAGGACAGTCCATACTTTAAAATTTGAATGGGTTCACTCCAGATTTCAAGTGGACCCCATTGGTAAAGATGCTAGAAAAATGGTCGTTCATATTCCGTCTCTCCTGGAAGTGTCTGTCACCTTCTGTTATCCTTTACGCGTGACAGATTAGACAAGTGTTTTTAATCTAATGCGCACTGAAGATAGTCAGCTAGGCCTGAAGTTAACAGAAGAATAATTTTTGAATAATTTGCTAAATTAATCTTTAAGTAGAAGTGGACAAGTTATTCCCATTTGCCTTCAATTTTTTTGACATAAATTAATCATTATCAGCTTCTCCAGAAAAAGACAAAATAGCAGAGTTTCCATAAATCCCTTTACATGAAAACTGTTCCGTTAATCTTCCTTGGGAACGCTAAATCAAAAATAGACAATTATTATAGGTAATGCACTTCTTTATAAAAGCACATCAAACACAAGTCATACGATATGTTCCTTTCGATATGTCAAGAAATACATTTATAAGTAGTGTGTGTGTATGTGTACACAACGTGGTTGGGTTAAATGGAGTAGTCGGCCTGTCCAGCATTAAACAAAATCTAACCACCAGCAGTGATCAGCCACATGTTGTTGCTACTACATCCCAAACCAAAACAAAAAAAAAGTGAATAGGTCCTTTCCTTTTTTTATACCAATGATTACCAAACCATCTAGCAAGCCTTGAGCAAAGTCCATTGGCAAATGAGGTAGGGTAATCCAACAATATGAAACGGAGGTGGCAATAAGAACATTAGGTTTAAGACTAGAGGACTGTCCCATAAGCAACAGCCTGTAGGTTTAAAGCATTGATTCATGAGTTTGGTGTTCCAGTAATTGTGAGCTCCTATGGTTCAACATGCTGAAAACGCAATATTTTACTATTTTACTAACCATCTCATGAGTAAACAGCAAAGGGTATACATTCAATAAGTTAAGTCTATTTATTGTTTGTATTAGTTTGGTGCAAAAATAATGACGTAATAAATACCGTTTTTTGACGTATTTTTTTAACGTCAAAAACGACGTTATTACGTCATTATTTTTGCACCAACCTAATAAGTAATCAATTATCAGCCTCCTCTTTTGGTCCTCGAAGGATGTTATCAATACCTGTGCTCCCCATGCTCACTCAGTTGGTTCAATGATTCCTAAGCATTCGCGCAACTTCCGATTTTATAAACTGTTTGTCGTTCGGTGAGTACCTTTTGAATTCCACTGCTATTGGCTTACCCTCAGGTGTTGGATTATTGAACAGCAACAGGTATTGAACATTAATCATCGTTAGGCCGCAAATGCTATGAACCGGTTTCGATCCCCCCCCCCACAAAGGGAATCTCGACACGGGAATGACGTCGAAGAAAATTGTGGCCTAAAATACCGTTACGGTAGAGATTCTTCATTACGGATGGTTTGAAGTTGCTATATATGTTTTTGTTTTTTTTTTCAGTTACAAACCCCCCGAGCAGTGTCTATTTACATGCGAGGATAGGAACACAATTTCCATTGATATGTAAAGAACCGTGTGTGGATTTACGTGTTGTATTAGAAACACGTGTGTAACTCCGGGTAGAATATTAAAAGGTCCAACTACAAGAAAATTGCCGGCCTCAAGTTAAGTCCAACAGAAGATAAAGAAGACAAACAAACAAGACCGATATATATATATATATATATATATATATATATATATATATATATATATATCAACAAATATATGTATTAGGCAAAACAATTTTACAATGGACACATACAATGGCATTAGCGTGTGTGTGTTAACATTTGTGTCTGTTCTTCGGTGATTGTTCGTACTTTGGTGAATGTTCGTACGTACGTGTATCTGTGCATAATGTTCACGGCGTCTTCCACAAATGGGAAGACGCTGAATTTCTAAGAGAGCTTACATTGTAGTCGCTGAAATGAAGAAATGAAAAAGAGGACTTACCTCACCTCCATGCGAGGTGGGATGTGGCACGAGGTCTGAAGGAAAAATAGATCGACGCAAGAAGTCACCCAGTATTTATAGTATGGGGAGAGAGACCCTTAGTGAGAATCTGAGAATTAAGGAAGATTAACTCCGACAGATAACTGACTTGAACAGGGAAATATCCACCATTTATTAGCCTTCACAATGCTGGTATTGATATAACTACTGGGAGTACTAGTGTCGATTAATGCGTCCATAGAGTTCTTGTATAAAAACAAAACATCATTATTTTCTCTTTTTTTTTGGGGGGGGGGCTTTTGTTTTGTTTTGTTTTTTTTAAATAAGAATTTGCTTTAACAGGTAATGCCGTCTTCAGCAGCGTCTGCTTTAACTTTGGTTCCTTCCCATGTATGGAATTTATCTTATAATCAGTAGGAGTTGATAATTATCGTTTAGCGTAATTGGTATTATTAATTGATATTAACGTTTCATTGCCCGGGGCGCCAGTATAGTTTATGAAGGGAACTGGTGAATGGTAAAAATTTTCTTCCCCAGCTGATATTTAATTCATGCTCCTTTTTATCTTTTTTTTTTTTTTAAATATGTTAATTTACAAAATATTTTAATCCATAGGGTGGTCCTAAAGTTTTTTCACCCATAAATAATATAATTATTTTTATTTCAGATAGTTGACGCAAGGTCCTACAATTTAAAAGAGAGAGAGAGAGAGAGAGAGAGAGAGAGAGAGAGAAAAAAAAGAAAGGGAGAATTGGGGTGACAAGACTTTCGGACCACCCCGTATGCGTACACACACACACGGACACACGCGTGCGCGTACGCAAAAAGAATTTCTCGAAATTTCATAAAATTAAATATGTGGATGTTAACAGATGTAAAAAAAAATATTCTTTCAAAGATTTTCAAAAAAAAAAGAACTATTTAAAATTTAATGTCATTCTCTTCTGAATGAGAAAAGAGAATTTCATTACAAGCTGAGAATTATCTGACTTTGCAAGAGTTTCCAAATACAGTGAATTTTGTACCTGAAAAAGACGCTAAAAGTTTAGTATAACGTTGACATAAGAAAACAAAATTTTTAACCAAAATTTAGAAGGTTCTAGAAAGGATTATTAAAAGCAAATTTTGACACCAGAAACTCATTTATGCATTTTCTTAATAATAACAAAAATTTTGAGGAAAAAACTTAAAATTCTTTTAAGTTATTGTGCATTTTTTAATCAAGGATGCTTATTTTCTATCAAATGTTTTGATGTACCCATCTCTCTTTTTCTATACATACATATTACAATGAAGTAATTCACCGAGTATAGAAGAAACCTAAACAGCATCGTCCTATATTTGGGACTCATCAGCAAATCGCATCCACTACCGAGAATTGAAATACGGACAGTTACGTTATCAGGCAAACATCATACCAACTGTTCCAACGGTAACGAAGAGGTGAAGAAATCAGACTCGATACAGCGCCGCTCGATCACTTATTCCGTGGTAGAACTCATCCGAGTTTCTCTTTACCCATAGGACTGTGCCTCCACGAGCTACGATTACTATCCTCAAGCCGCTCAGCCCAGAGTATTAGAAACCAGTTTAAGCAAGGATATACAAGTGATATAAATTAGTAGAATTTGAGATAATTATAATTAAGTAAGTCACCAAGTCTAGAAGAAACTATAACAGAATGCAGAAAGCACTGGACGGCCGTTTCGTGCTATATTTGGGAATCATCAGCAGTGCGCACCCACTACCGAGAATTTATGATCGGACAGTTACGTTATCAGACAAACGTCATACCAACTGTACAAACGGGCCTCAGTGACGAAGAGGTAACGAATTAGACTCTATATATCGCTGCTCGATTACATATTCCGTGCCAGAACTCATCTGAGTCACGACAACTATCTCTAAGCCGCTCCATCCAGAGCATTAGAAGTCGGTTCAAGCAAGGATATACAAGTGATAGAAATTAGGAGAATTTGAGATAATTATAATTAAGTAATTCATCGAATCTAGAAGAAACCTCAGCAGAATGCAGAAAGCACTATATATATATATATATATATATATATATATATATATATATATATAGTTAGTTTATGAAAGAAATTTGATGAAAATCCGTTGGTTGGTTGGGTTTTATGGCATATCAACCACTGTAGGTCATTTAATGCCAAATTAATTTTATATATATATATATAAATATACAGTACAATTAACCGTTTAGCTGGCAACATTATTCCTTTCCCAAAAACGTATAGCTGGCAACATTATTTTTTCCCCAAAACGTATAGCTGGCAACATTATTTCTTTCCAAAAAACGTGTAGCTGGCAACATTATCTTTTTCCAAAAAAACGTATAGCTGGCAACATTATTTTTTCCAAAAAACGTATACCTGGCAACATTATTGTTTCAAAGAGGTACAGCTGGCAACATTATCCCCCCCCAACAAAAAAACGCACAGCCGGCAACATCATTGTTTCCAAAAAAACGCATTGCTAGCAACATTATTTGCTTCAAAAACATATAGCTGGCAACATAATTGTTTCAAAAATGTATAGCTGGCAACATTATTGTTTCAAAAACGTACAGCTGGCAACATTATTGTTAAAAAAAACGTATAGCTGGCAACACTGCTTCCAAAAAAAAAAGTATGGCTGGCAACATTTTTTTTCAAAAAAAAAACGTATAGCTGGCAACATTATTGTTTCAAAAACGTACAGCTGGCAACATTATTTTTCTGAAAACACCATCTGAGGTCTTCCTTGCTGTTGGACCAAGTTTATCGTCATACCCAGGACGCTAGGTAATCCGTATGGGTAAACCTAATGAGGATAAAATCCAGAGAGCTCAATGTAAATCCAGAGCAAATAATTTGAATAAAAACAGACCACTTTAAGGTTCCATGTAATAAATTATTTCACCACAGCCCTTTTAAAAGGACTGCGGATCATCAGACTTTACTTCCAAACAAAAAAAGAAAAGAAAATTTGCACATTTTTGACGGGCCGTATTAAACATATGTAAATTAACGAAGTGAGGAAGTGAGGGGGGAGAGAGATAAGACGAGTGAGTTAGCAGATATTGACACATTTAAACGATTAACTTAACGGAAGTTATATATTGAAATCGAAGGAGTAGAGAAGAAAAACTCATAGAGAGAAAAAGAGAGAATGAAGTTAAGAGAGAAAAGAAGAGAAGATGTCACTAATTTTCTTTGTAAAAAAGCTAGAAACAGACGCTGTTATTTTGCTTTTCTCTGAAAGTGTTATTTTGGGGGTTCATAAAGATTATAATGTTTGATATAAATTTGAATGTCTCTAGACTGTCTACAAATAATTTAATTTGATGTTTCTTAGTGATTTAAATTTTTTTCAATTTTGGCAATTTTTTTTTTTCAATTTTGGCGATTTTCTATGAAATAGTCGATTAGAAAAATATTCATAGAAATACGAAATTTTATTTTAAAATATAAGTTTACTTCTAGTAATCTTTTTTTAAACTGTTGAAAAAAATTTTTTTATTGATTATTGACATCTCTATCCGTTTGAATTCTGTTATATATATATATATATATATATATATATATATATATATATATATATATATATATATACGGGATGCCGTCTAATATATATATATATATATATATATATATATATATATATACAGGATGCCGTCTAAATTACGCAAAAATGAAAATAACACTTTCATTTTAACTTACATATTTACCAAAATGACACAAAAATATCTTGAAAGACGAAAGAGTAAATTTATTCAATAAAATCGCCATTGGTTTCAACCACAGCCTCCAGATGACTTCAGAATCTCCTGCAACTCTTCTGGACGGTCTTCTTGTTTAAGTTGGTGAAAGCTACCATAATCGTTGTCTTCTTTCATTTTTGGTGTTACAAAGAGGTTTGTTGGTCTCTCGCTCAATTGTACGCCACATATAATAATCAAGAGGGGTCGCAATCTGGGGAGTTAGGTGGCCAGATATAAGAGGTGATGTCGTCGTAGATACTGTCTAACAGTTGTAGCTGGGTCCACCTGCTTGTGTGGCATGGTGCAGAGTCCTGTTGTCATATATAGGGTCTACCCAGAGCCATCTGCTTGACCCAGGGCAGCACTACTCCCTGAAGATATTTGATATAGGCTTCCGTGTTGTGTCTGAGATCCTCACCAAAAAATTTGGTAGTTCTTTTCTTATCAGAACGATCATTCCTCGGTGCCGTATCATGGTAATCACAACCATTTTCTGAATCTTCTACATTGTCCTCAGATTGACGCCCAAACACTGTGAAATTATTGTATTTGAGCTTCCGGTGTGAATGCCAAGCATTACAGCATACCAGTTCCAAATTTCTGACGGAGTGAAGCAGGTGATGGTTCTCTTTTCTCAGAAAAGGCGTCCAACTGACTCTACTGTAGTGAGCAGGTCGTCAAAATCAAAACAAACAGGGCTCATGTGCGAAATTAAAAATATAAAACGGCGAAAATTTAGCCATCACAACTTGTGTGTAGACATCTATATAATAAAAGCCAATGTCAATGTGTCCCACTTTTTCAATTAAAGGGATACAACTCACATTAGCCCATCTTCTTCTATATAATAAATGCCAATGTCAGTGTGTCACATTTTATAAATTAAAGGGGAACAACTCTCAAAAGCTCCAATCCCTCTTCTATATAATGAATGCCGATATCACTGTGCAACACTTCTTCAATTAAAGGGATGCATCTCTCTAATTTTCAAGAGTTCAGGTTATAGAAGTTTTGGATTCACAAGTTTCCATTTCTGCGATTAATTTCGGTAATATTTTACGTAATTGTTTGCGACGAATTTTTTTGTACGAGACAATTTTTATAACTTTGGATACAAATTTGGGAATAATTGAAATTTATTGCGAAATCCAGCGAAAGTCACCCATGAAATAAAAAATAACTGTTTGCACGTAAATTACGGACCTACGTACATCAAGTTGTTTCTAAATGAAGTGGCTGAAGATGAATTATTGTTGAATGTTTAAAAGGTAACCTTAAGTATTAAAGCAATACTTAAATGCAACGATCATTTTGAGTTCATCTGCAGTTTATTGTCGCCTATCGCATACGGAAGCAGTTATGCCTCGCAATAAGATATGTCCGCTTAGAGAGGACCAGATTGCAATGAAAAGAACCAAGACTGCAACGAGGAAAATAAAGAATATACAAGTAAATGCTCTGTTTATAATAAACAATATTAACATTTATCGGCTTGAATTCCGAGAAAGCGCAAGGAAAATATCTGTCCTCCAACAGGAATCGAACCGGCATCCTACACGGGACCAGCATATAGCCTGACGTGCTATGCCAGTTAGCTACAAACGAAGCATCGGGTTAGCAAGTTTAAATTACTGTTTTTGTACTGCTAACCTTTTCTCGAACGTTCATATCTGCTCGAAGCGTAATTAACGGACTTAGCCGTAATTGGCGTAATTAGCGGACTTAGTCCATTTTATTATATATATATATATATATATATATATATATATATATATATATATATATATGGTATAAATAAAATGACAATTGGAAAACAGATCTTAGATTTCGCCGACGCGTTTCGTCTTCCGACTTTTTCAAGGCAAAAATGAAATCGAAATGTTCTTGTTGTTCTAGTTACATTAAAAAAATCCAAATTTTAAAAGATAGACGCTTCTGTCTAAGCCTTTTTTTTCTGGATAATGTAAATTACCTTTATAGTAAGAGATTTTTTTTTTCATGTCAACAATATAGTTAAATTCCCAGATCAATTCTGTGGATAAGACAGATTGGTATAAATAAAATGACAATTGGAAAAAAGATCTTAGATTTTGCCGACGCGTTTCGTCTTCCGAGTTTTTCAAGGCAAAAATGAAATCGAAATGTTCTTGTTATATATATATATAATAAAAAGGCTTAAACACTAATATTCCATGGTCATAATTTATTCCATTAGAATCGTAAATACGATCCAATTCATCAAACCTACAAATTTGGATCGTATTTACAACTCCAGTGGAATAAATTATGACCATGGAATATTAGTGTTTAAGGCTTTTTTTATTATATCCTTACTCTGTCCTGGACATCGAGTTCTACCTGGATTCTATCCTCTTGGAATTTTTTATTCAAAAAATATATATGTATGTGTATGCATCTATATATTTATATATTTTGCATATGTATGCGTATATTTACCACTAATATTATATATATATATATATATATATATATATATATATATATATATATATATATATATATATATGTGTGTGTGTGTGTGTGTGTGTATGCATATATATATATATATATATATATATATATATATATATATATATATATATATATATATATGTAGATAACCTTTAGATACAGTTAATCAACATTTGCCCTGTTACCCACCGCATGCACACATATCTCATAGCGAGGTAGATAAATATGTTTTCAGAGAAAGACCTTCTATACAGTAGTGATGGCTGGATAATCTCCCCACAAATGAAGAATTGACTTGAAGCAACAGAAATGTAATTCTACAGGAGGATACTGAGAATATGATGGACTGAACATGCAACGACAAATTTTTAGTGAAAATAGAAACAAGAAGGCCACTTACATTTAACATCAGAAATTTCTGTGGCACATAACGAGGTAAGAAAACTAGGTAAATTTGATACTCACAGGGCAGATTGAAAGCAAATGGATGGGAAAAAAGAAAGCTTAACCGACCTAGCGGGGTTTCGTAAAAGGATGGCGGAGAAAGGTTTATGAGATATAAGATAAATATCCAAATTTATTAAGAGCTACAAAGAACAGGAAATTAGTGAGAGACATGATCTTCTATGTCATGAAAAGACACGGCAAGTAGACTAAAAAGAATATGTAAATCTCCTTATTTCTTTTACGTTTTCGGTCTGGATCACTATATCGTTATCTAGGATTCAGAGACCCTTTTTTTTTTTTACCTAAACACCATTTCCATTTCTTGGTACCTAAAAAAACATTTTGTTGCTGCAGTTCTTCAACGTCATCATCTGCTTCTCTTTTATTTTTATTTTTACTTCAGATTGTCTTCACTGACTTTTCCTTCTTCTTCAGCTCATATATTTCTAGTCTTCCTCACTTTGTGTTGTTGATGTTCTTTTTCTATTTTACGTCACATCAGATCCTCTTCTTCTTCTTCTTCTTGGTCTTCTTCTTCTTCTTCTTCTTCTTCTTCTTCTTCTTCTATTTTACTTCATTCCACGTCCTCCTCACTATGACTTCTTCTTCTTCTTCTTCTTCTTCTTCTTCTTCTTCTTCTTCTTCTCTTTCTTCTTCTATTTTACTTCATTCCACGTCCTTCTCACTATGACTTCTTCTTCTTCTTCTTCTTCTTCTATTTTACTTCATTCCACGTCCTCCTCACTATGACTTCTTCTTCTTCTTCTTCTTCTATTTTACTTCATTCCACGTCCTCCTCACTATGACTTCTTCTTCTTCTTCTTCTTCTCTTTCTTCTTCTATTTTACTTCATTCCACGTCCTTCTCACTATGACTTCTTCTTCTTCTTCTTCTTCTTCTTCTTCTTCTATTATACTTCATTCCACGTCCTCCTCACTATGACTTCATTCTACGTCCTCCTCACTATGGCTTCTTCTTCTTCTTCTTTTTCTTCTATTTTACTTCATTCCACGTCCTCCTCACTATGACTTCTTCTTCTTCTTCTTCTTCTTCTTCTATTTTACTTCATTCCACGTCCTTCTCACTAGGACTTCTTCTTCTTCTTCTATTATACTTCATTCCACGTCCTCCTCACTATGACTTCATTCCACGTCCTCCTCACTATGGCTTCTTCTTCTTCTTCTTCTTCTTCTTCTTCTTCTATTTTACTTCATTCCACGTCCTCCTCACTATGACTTCTTCTTCTTCTTCTTCTTCTTCTTCTATTTTACTTCATTCCACGTCCTTCTCACTAGGACTTCTTCTTCTTCTTCTATTATACTTCATTCCACGTCCTCCTCACTATGACTTCATTCCACGTCCTCCTCACTATGGCTTCTTCTTCTTCTTCTTCTTCTTCTTCTTCTTCTTCTTCTTCTTCTTCTTCTTCTATTTTACTTCATTCCACGTCCTCCTCACTATGACTTCTTCTTCTTCTTCTTCTATTTTACTTCATTCCACGTCCTCCCCACTATGACTTCTTCTTCTTCCTCTTTTTCTTCTCCCTCTTCTTCTTCTTCTTCTTCTCTATGTTTTCTTTTTCTTCTTCATCTCTTAGTTTTTCTTCATACTTTGTCCTCGTCATTGTTTTCTTCTTCTTCTTCTTCTTCTCCTCCTCCTCCTCCTTCTTCTTCTTCTTCTTCTTCTTCTTCACCTCCTTGTATTTGCCTTCACTTCAGATCCTCTTTACTGTGTCTTCTTCTTTTTTTCTTCTTCTTCTTCAGCTACTATTTTTCTTCACTTCTTATCCTCCTCAATATGTCTTCTTATTCTTCTTCTTCTTCTTCTTTCGAATACCCCATCCTGTCCTCACATTTTCCCCTCTCTCTCAATTGCTTTCTTAATTATTCAGGGGCTGTCCTTTTTTTTTCTGTGTCCTCTTTCCTTTTAATTTTCGCAATTCGTTTTGCTGTAATTGCAATATCTTAAAATATTCAAATAAATCGATAAATCAATAACAACGACAGATTATTAATTAATGACTTTTAATTATTAATTTGTAAATTAGCAACGCATAATTCATTCAGTGACCTGCACGCACATGTGTTGTTTTGGATTCAAAGTAATTAACGAACGGGAACAAAAGAGAAATGCCAAGAATTAATCGGCAGAATTTAACGTAAATACTGTGAAGAAATAATTTTATACACAATCATCAAAAATTATGCCAGATCGTATAATGCATTTTAAAATTGAAGGCTCCCAATTGTAAAACTTAAAGAAAAGAAATGACATTATTACATTAATATATTCGACCTTTAGCAATTATCATCGCTATTCTATACTCCGATCATTTGTAAAAAAATCTATGACGATTATACGTCAATATACAGGCGCAATTCTAAAACACTTGGCGATCAGAGATTGGCAGCTAACTTCTGTTCCGATCTAACTTCACAGTGGGGAAAAATGGCTGTTTATATTCAATGCCTCGAAAACTAAACTGGTTTCATTCCATCAGCGCCAATCAGATCCCAAACTACTGCCAGTCACGATGAACGGATGCCACCTCGAAGAGGCCCTTGTCACGAGAGAAAATTGTGCCTCAAACTCACACCCGACTTCAAGTATAATTTTTATATACGATCCGTAAATGGAGATGAAATGATCAGCTCCCTGTACCACTCTAGTAAGTACCAGACGCTTCATGCTTTGCTCTACCTTGATAAGAGCCAGATCAGGCCGAAAATGGAGTACCGCTGCCATATTTAGGTGGGAGCTGCCCATTCCTCATTTTCCAGTCTTCCTAGAGTTCAAAGTGTCTTCGAGAATTATTTTCTACCCTCCAAACTCTCTCTCTCGGAGGCAGGTTGTGGCCAATCTCTCACTGCTCTATCCCTACTTCCATGGAAAGTGCTCGGGAAAACTGCGTTTCCTGGTTCCGCAAAGTCTAATCTTCACGGCTAGGACCCACCTTGCCAGATACATAGTAACAGAAACCATCACTCCCTCCGTATTCCATTGGCGAGAACTAAGTTCCACACAAACAGCTTCTTTCCGCGAACCTCTGCCATATAGAACCGATAATACGACGATATACGGACGCACCTCTAAATATCTTGACGATCGGATATTGTCAGGTGACCTTTCTTCGCATCTAACACTAACTTCCCAGTGGGGAAAGACCTGGCTGGTTACACTCAGTACCTCGAAATGCATACTGGTTGCATTCCATCACCGCCGATCAAACCCCGTACCACCGCCAGTAGATGATGAACGGATATCCCCTCGAGAGAAAATTGGGCCTCAGACTCACACCCGACCTCGAGTATAACTCTTATATACGATCCATAGATGCAGGTAAAATGATCGGTTACCTTTACCACTCCAGGAAGTACCTGACGCTACATACTCTCCTTTACGTTTATAAGAGTCAGATCAGGCCGAAAATGGAGTACTGTTGCCATATTTAGGCGGGAGCTGCCCAGTTCTAATTTTTGAGTGTTAATAGAGTTCAAAAGCATCTCTGAGTCCTTGTTGGAGAAGAATTATTTCCACCTTCCAACCTCTCTCTCTCTTACACACACACACACACACACACAGAGGCGGGAGATGGCAAGTCTTACCTTTCTATCGCTACTACCATAGGAGGTGCTCGGACGAAATATATTCCTTGGTTCCGCCAGGTCTAATCACACACATTCCTCCGTATTTCATCGGCGGGAAGTTCCACTCAAACGGCCTCTTCCCACGAAACAAGAGGATGTTTCCCTGATCACTACAAACTTAACCAGTTCACACCTAGAGTTAACCGTTATCTTCCCTTGCTATCCATATAAACTACCTGGAGTGGCCTCAAGGCCTTGTACCGTGTGAACCTTATTGGGAATAACATATATATATATATATTTATATATAGTAATGAAGAGGATGTTGTAATGAACCGTTCTCAGCCTCTGTTGCCGAATAGTATACTAATTGAATCTGTACAAGAAGTAGATCGTTTTCTAGGACCGTAACACCTGTTTCCCACTATTTGTTCAGCTATGTCAGCCAACTTCATTCATTTTTGAGGCCACTCAAATGATGAGTATTTATTACACATTGTCCCTCAGCCGAACAGAAATGACAGGAAGGGGAATCACAGTAAAATGAATAGGACGCGCCGTGCGGTGGTTCGTCGCTATGATATCTAAACTTAAAGCTCAGTACTTGTTTGGCGGCAGGGTCTCATCCGTTCACAGTCGAATTGGCCACATATAACCGTAAGTTCTATGATAACCGTTTCTTCTCTAGCACAGCTCGCTTCTGGAACTCTCTTCCGATTCCATGCTTTCCAGTCAACTTTGATCTTCAAAAATTTAAATGTAACGTCAATCGTTATCCGCTGTCTTATCGATTCCTATTCTTATGTTTCCTATTCGAATAATATTTCGCTTTTTTCTTCTTCTTTCACACTCAGTAACCCCTTGTGTCTTAGTGGCTTTGTTGCCTTGCATGGGTTGAAATGATAAAAAAAACTTTGTTATCTGCACTGATGCTTCTGCTATATATTTAGAGAATTCTGATAAAATCCAAAGACGAATGAGTAATATAATTGGTCCTGATCTGGCATCTCGGTTTCAGTCTCTTTCCCACCGTCTTAAAGTTGCTTCCCTATGCCTTTTCTATAAATACGTTCATGATAATTGTTTGGATGAACTCTTCGCTATGGTATTGTACATATGGGGACGAGTTTCATAGAGACAATGAGGTATTATGGTAGATATTGTAGGAAAGGTAAGTAAGAATGCGTTGTTTTCGTGTTAGGAATATTGTGGTATGTTTGGCACAGTGTTTGTGGTTACCTAAGTTTAAATTTAAGGCAGATGAAAACCGCCCTTTTCCTTATTCCCCATTTTGGCCTTGTGCCAGATTTTGTAAATAATTACAAATAAATATCACTCTTCGCTCTGGCACCTACATTTTATGAATTTAAGCACAGTACTAAATTGGGGGCAAGTTGTCATCAATTTACTGTTGAATTGACTAGATGTAACCGTAAGTTCTATGCTAATAGTTTCTTCTATCGTACTTCTTGCTTGTACAACTCTTTTGCGGTTTCGTGCTTTCCAGACAACTTTGATCTTCAAAAATTTAAATGCAATGTCAATCGCTATCTACTGTCTTCCTGATTGCTCTTCTAATGTGCTCATTCCCCAATAATGTGCCTCTTCTTTCTTAT
>OZ010608.1:43321120-43336120 GCA_963932145.1 Acanthosepion lycidas
CCCTGACTTGACATCTATGAATATAACTCTATAGTGATACAAATTATTAACACCCTGCCCCACTTTTATATATGAACAATCGCACTGGCCGTTACCATGGAAATTTTGATTTCAATGATGAATATGCTATTAAAACACGTAAATTTCAGAAATAAGTTATTCCAAAAAAGATTTCGCATGAAGATGGAACAGAGCTTACTTTAATTCACTTTAATTCAAATAATTATATTGAAGTTTTCGGCTCTTGTTTTGAAACATGAAAACTCTTATGTAGCGTGTTGGAATCATATTTTTAAATAAATAATTATATATATATATATATATATATATATATATATATATATAAATACAGTTAAGATGAGAACGAATAGAGTACAATTCCAAATTTAGTATATATTAAAAAGCGCTCAATACAAAGTAGAATAATATTATTGATTTTAGGATATTAAAACAACACGTAAAACCACGACGTCGAAACACGACTGCAATTGTGTAACGGTTTTACACGTTTTTTAAATCCTAAAATATTATATATATATATATATATATATATATATATATATATATATATATGTATGTGTGTGTGTGTGTGTGTGTGGTTGTAAAATGTGTGTGTGTGTGTATATATATATATATATATATATCAATGAAAAAAAAACACTCATTTGAAATGTTGATCGGATTAACAGAAGGCCGGATTAGATAAAGATTTTTACCTGTAAAATGGATTCATAGTAAATGCAAATAAAACGCTTTGTTGAAATGTTGATCGGATTAAAAGAAGGCCGGATTACAAGACTTGTACCTGTAAAATATATTCATAGTCAATGCAAATAAAAAACACTTTTGAAATGTTGATCGGATTAACAGAAGGTCGGATTACAAGATTTGTACCTGTAAAATAGATTCATAGTCAACGCGAATAAAACACACTGTGAAAGGTTGATCGGATTAAAAGAAAGACGGATTACATACAAGACTTGAACCTGTAAAATGGATTAATAGTAAATACAAATCAAACGCTTTGTTGAAATATTGATCGGATTAACAGAAGGTCGGATTGCAAGATTTGTACCTGTAAAATAGATTCATAGTCAATGTGAATAAAACACACTGTTGAAAGGTTGATCGGATTAAAAGAAGGACGGATTACATACAAGACTCGTACCTGTAAAATAGATTGATAGTCTATGTGAATAAAACACACTGTTGAAAGGTTGATCGAATTAAAAGAAGGACGGATTACATACAAGACTCGTACCTGTAAAATGGATTCATAGTAAATCCGAATAACTTTCTGACAGTCGGGCAACTATTATTCTGTATTCATTGGCAACTAGCACTTCTACTAATATAACGAGTAACAGAACATAAACTGAACAGGTACAAGATCAATCATAAATGTGAATGATGAATATTGAAGGAATAAATAATTAAAAAATTCCCACCATGAATTTGCGCAAACAGAATCTGTTCAAAAATGTCGACACGAAGTACTTGAAAAATTGATACTCTTACAAAAACAAAACATATCTGCAGTAAAATGGTCAGATATTCAATTTGGACATCCTTTTTGTTTCGAGCCAACTTTTTTTTTCAAAGCAATGGAATCGATCCGAAGAAGCATTTCATATTCTCTAAGATTTGGAAATATACAACATAAGCTCCAGTGGCAGGCAAGGAGAAAGGAAAGCTTTCTCAGTAAGTATCTATCTATCTATCTATCTATCTATCTATCTATCTATCTATCTATCTATCTATCTATCTCTTTCTCTCTCTCCCTCTCTCTCTATATATATATATGTAGCTACACATCTATCTATCTACTTCTTTCTCTCTCTCTCTCTCTCTCTGTATATGTATATATATATATATAAATATATATATATATATATATATATATATATATATATATATATATATATATATATATAGCTACACATCTATCTATCAATTTCTTTCTCTCTATATCAATATATATAGAGCTACGAATCTATCTATCTATCTCTTTCTTTTTTTCATACTTTATCTCTCTCTGTATATATATATATATATACATATATATATATATATATATATATATATATATATATATATATATATATATATATATATATAGCTACACATCTATCTATCTATCTATCTATCAATTTCTTTCTCTCTATATATATATATATATATAGAGCTACGCATCTATCTATCTATCTGTTTCTTTTTTTCATACTCTATCTCTCTCTGTATATATATATATATATATATATATATATATATATATAGCTACACATCTATCTATCTCTATTTCTCTCTCCCTCTCTCTTTACATATATATATATATATATATATATATATATAGCGCCATACATCTTATATCTACTTATACTATCTATCTTTTTTTTGGCATCTCTGTATATATCTGTACCCGCCATCTATCTATCTATCTATCTATCTATCTATCTATCTATCTATCTCTTTCTCTCTCTCCCTCTCTCTCTCTCTATATATATATATGTAGCTACACATCTGTCTATCTACTTCTTTCTCTCTCTCTCTCTCTCTCTCTGTATATGTATATATATATATATATATAGCTACACATCTATCTATCAATTTCTTTCTCTCTATATATATAGAGAGAGAGAGCTACGCATCTGTCTATCTCTTTCTTTTTTTCATACTCTATCTCTCTCTCTCTCTCTCTCTATATATATATATATATATATATATATATATAGCTACATATCTATCTATCTATCTATCTATCTATCTGCTTAAATTCATAAAGACTACGTACAATAAAAGCTCATCGCAACGATAATCAGACATTGAGCTTTCTCTAATCAGGATGAACGTCTCCTTTTTCTCTTTGCTTTGATCGTCTATTGGGACTCAAATTCACTATAGGCATCATGGATATACTCATATATACCACCAATTGCTGAAGGTACTGAAAAAAAATCGGCTTATTGTATCGTTACAGAAATTAGTTGACACATTCTACCATCCTTTATCTTTACTCTAGACTAAAAATGGAATATTCTTGCCACGTCTGGACTACAGTATCCTAAACTTTACTGTTCCAGCCTTGAATAGAGTTCAAAACCATTTACGTGGACCTGCTTAGGATGTCATACTGTCCACCCTGCATGCAGCTTCTTTCGCAAAGACGAAATTTTGGCAGCCTGGGGTTACTCTATAACTATTTACATGATAATTCTTCGGACTGTCTCTATTCTTGAATGCGCTATATAAAGATTAAAAGATGTGAAAATTATAAACTACGGACACTTCAAATGTATCGGTTATAACAACAAATTTAGTATAGGCGATAAGATGAAATAAGATTGACTGCGCTTTGGATAGTTTTTTTTTTCCAATATCGGATGATGCTAGATTAGATTGTTTTCTCAGCTATAGACCCTCACACGGATGTCATACATAGCACCAGGCACTTTTATAAATAGCTAAACTGTTAACTATACACAAGCATTTTCTAAGATCAATTACTAAAAAAGTGAATTAATCATCTAGGTTTCAAAAAAAAAAAAAAATGAAAAACAAACTTCATCAGCTCTTGTAGCTATATAATCAGATATATAATGAAATAGACAAGGCCCGACAATTATTTTAAGACATTTTTATGTTTATACATTCTTTTTATAGATACAAATATTTAAGTAAATGCTCTGTTTATAATGAACAGTATTAAACAACATTTACCGACCTGAATGTCCGAGAAATTTTCATAGAAAATATTCGTCCTCCGACAGGAAACGAACCTGTATCCTATACGGAACCGTCATATAGACTGACACGCGTTTAATCGATTTGGCCACAGTGGAGAGCTTGGTTTACATGGTTAATTTTGCTGTATTTAAACTACAATCTTCAATGGATCTCTCTCGTACATTCATATCTGTTCATAGCGTATCCAAATATAAACAAATGACGTCACACATTATGAAATGGACAAAGTCCGACAATTATTTTAAGACATTTTTATGTTTATACATTCTTTTTATAGATACACATATTTGAGTAAATGCTCTGTTTATAATAAACAATATTAAACAACATTTACCGGTCTGAATGTCTATGAAAATTTCTCGGACATTCATGCCGGTAAATGTTGTTTAATACTGTTTATCATAAACAGAGCATTTACTTAAATATTTGTATCTATAAAATTAATTCATAAACATAAAAAATGTCTTAAAACAATCAGAAATAAAAAAAAATCCAAAATGTTGGTGTTTTATGATTACTAAGTTTTTCCATTTATAATTAATAAGTGTAGTTTTCACTTAATATTATCATTTAAAAATCTGAAATTAATACAAAGTTTTTGAAAGTTTTAAAACTTAAGACATTTTTCTAATTAAAATTAAAAAAAATACCTAAAACAATTCATATAAAAATTCATTATTAATGAATTGTTTCTTAAAACAATAGTGTCTTTTACATGTCTTATTCATAAAAGCAATTACAATCTTTTCTAATTAAATAATGCCATAGATTATAGTATATTTATTTTACGATTCAGCGCAGATTTTTAGCAAATTATTTTTCTGTTGGACAAAAAAAAAAAAAAAAAGATTTACGTTCTTCAAGGAACCCTGCTTTTAATTAATATAAATAGGAAGCAAAAGAAATTACCATTTATTGAAATTTCGTTAAATTAAGTAAATGGGGGTAGCAGATGTAAAGGAAAAAGATATAATTTTCCATGATTTTCTAAAAAGAAAATTTAAAAAGTAATTTAATTGATTTTTGAATGAGTCCTGAAAAATTAATTCAAATCTGACAATTATTTGATTTTTGCAAGAATTTTCAAAACAGTGTTTTCTAACGCCCCCCCCCCAAAAAAAAAAGATGGCAAAAATCCCGATACTAATGTTTGGCCCATCTGCTGAGGCAAGAAAAGTAAGATTTTTAACCAAAATTTCGAACGTGCTAGAAATGATAAAAAATTTTAATAAAATGATAAAAAAAATATACTTTCGTCTTTGCTCTTCATAATAACATAAACATTTCAACGATAAAAATTTGTTTTCATCAAGTTTGCAGCCTTTTTGTAATCACGGTATACTTTTATTTTTACAAAGTTCTTGGAGGTACCTATATATATATATATATATATATATATATATATATATATATATATATATATATAAGTGAATATTGATGCCAACACTCAGAGGTTTCATGCTAGACGTAATCGTAGGGCTTTTTGACGATTACGTCTAGCAGCGCCTCTGGGTGTTGACTTCAATGTTCACTTTTATATTTACACACGGTCTATCTCTGATATTGAGCACTTTATACGACACCTTAAAATATATTTTCTTCATATATATATATGTGTGTGTGTGTGTGTGGTATCGTACCAGCCGAGACAGAACAGAAATCCGACTGCGCATTGGAATATCGAAAGAAGCTTTCCAGAAAATAAGTAAAGTATAATGCTCTTAGAACTAAAGTAAAGGATGATGAACTGCTATGTATTATCGAATCCCTCAATTGGCAGCGACTTCTCGACAATTTCTGTACAGATTTCGATTAAACGTAAAGCTATGGAAAGCTGTTTCTACCAGAAGGTTCCGAGAATATCCTGAAAGGCACATTTTAAATAGAAAGTTTTAAGGAAAATCGGTGCTGCCGCTCAGTCTTTCTTTAAAACTATATATAGTTACGTTCAGAGACAGCTGAAATTAATGGGGAACAGGCAAAGGAAATAAGGACTGGAGAATATAAAACTCACAGGTTATACTGAACGCAAAGATGAGCAAGTGTTAAACAGCGACAAACGTATCTGGTGAGATTTTGTGTGAATAGATGGCAGAAAAAGGAGACAGAGGGTTCGTTAGAAGTTAAAAGTTTATTCAATCATCAAAAGATAGGTATATGCATAGATCTATGTTCGTTTACGCTCGGAGAAAAAAAAATTGGTATATATAAATGAAAGAAATATATAATTTTAAATCTTAAATAATTTCTATTTTTGGTGCTCAGCTTTATTCTTCAAGAAATAAAGTGCGATTCCATTTTATTCATTTACTAGCCGGTCGCTCGCAAGCTCGTTTGTGCAATTGCATTTCTCCTGAAAGTGCATTTGCTGCACCCATGCATTAGTGAGTAAGGGGCGCTCAACCGTACACACCTCAATCCGTGTACACTGCCCGACATTTCTCGTCGACCATGGAATCCTTCTTAAGTACCCAATCACAAACTCGCTGGAGAGTGGAAAAAATACATCTCATAATAAATATGGAGAAATATATTATATTCCATAATATAGGTTTTACTTAATTAGCTTTCATCTTTCTGTTACCCTTCAAATGTTGAATGTATAACTAATTCTAATTTCCATTTTCCGATCTTTACACTATATTAATTTTATCTTATAAATTGTCCTCTGTTGTGTCATCCATGAAAAAAATAATTGTTTGTACAGAAAATAAGGATCTACGTACATCAAATCGTCTTTAAATTAAGTGGCAGCAGAAGAATTATCGCTGAAGTTTTAAAAGGCAAGCTTAAACATTAATTCAATACTTAAATGCAGCGATCAGTTTTGAGTTCTTCTGTAGTTCATTGATACCAATCACATCTACTCCTCCCTAGCAATTGTGATGGTGGCCAAGCCAAGAGTCCTCCACAGGAGCTAACATAAATGCCGTCCGATAGGACGTCATTTAAGCTAGTTTATAATAAATTGTGAACCGCAATTTTGGATACAAATGGAAAATAAGAATTACTGACCTTGAACCATGAAAGCAACGATGATGAATAGTATAATATATTTTTAACTTAACATAATCTGGCAACCCTGAATGTGAGATCAACGAAAATCTGCGATGAAGTTTTCTAGGTTTTTTGAATGAGCTATGAAGTATTGAAACCGGAGCAGTGGGAGCGGGGGAGTAGTTTGGACACACACACACACACACACACACACACACACTCACACTCACACAAACACACTCACACTCACACTCACACAAATACACTCACACACACGCACTCGCACACACACACACTCGCTCACACACAAACAAAAATAGACTATACTTTTTATATAAGATGTCCTCATTTATCATGCAGCTCTTAGATGTGTTTTTGAATAATATTCCTCTGATTTTGATGTGAAACAGTTTTCGACGAACTCTTGAATATGGTCTCCATTAGAGCATGCTTCCTGACTAATTGATTTTACAGCGATCACAAAAGACAATAATCAGTTATTGCAAGCTCAGATAAATATGGCGAACCGGGTAGAAGAGACCAACCAAGTTCAACACTGTTAGGTTTGTTGCGGTAACGACGGCCTAAATGAACCCGTGCATTTTTACTTTACGAATGTGTAAGAAAATGCAATAAACAGCAAGAGAAATAATCAAAGAGACAGAATTTGCTCAACAATAAATATTTTATAAATCACAACAAATATAAAATATATGCTAAAATTTTTCAAATACTTTAGAGTTCTTGATTGTGTGTAATATTGAAAGATTTGAAGTTGTTTGAATGTGTGCTTAAGTATTATTGTTGTTGTAGGAAAATTAAACATTTCTGTTTTTGTGTTAAATTAAAAGGTATTGTTCTTGACTCATTGTGATTTCTACAGAGTTGTCGGTCTTTGACCTGTCGGAGTTAGCTCCTCCTTAATTCCCTAATTGTTCACTAGGTGTCGCTCTCCCTACACTATAAATACTGGGCGACTTCTTGCTTCTTTCTCTTCTTTCTACTTTGCATTTCAGCGGACATATTTAAAAATGTGATTTCTCGCAAAGATCCGCGTTTTCGTCCACTTGTGGAAAAACACCATGAAACGCACATACACGTACGTACGAACATTCACCAAAATACAAACTCTTTACGTCCACACACAAACACAAATGTTGATGTCTTTGTCACAAGTAAATTTGTTGTTTAATATATATAGTTGTTGATATATATATATATATATATATATATATATATATATATATATATATATATATATATATAACATTAGGCAGCAAATAATTTACATACAAAGAAATAAGCACACATAGAATCAATCAGAAATATCTTTGCACGTTCCGAGATCGTACACAGCCGTCAATAATAGCAGATATTCAAAAAACATCTTTCGGTCGACAATTATTTCGTCTTCAAATTTTTGATTTTATAAGGAAAAAAACACATGCCTGATGAAGAATAGAAGACTATTCGTAAGTACTAGCATTTTAAGATCACATAAACTGGAAACAACAGACATCAATTTTATAGACGAGGATCACTTCACTCTGTGGATTAACAGTATTTTAATGCATACATTATACTACTAGCAAAGGATGTCGCCAATAATCGTATTAATATTTTTGATTGATTCTATGTGTGTTTATTTCTTTATATATATATATATATATATATATATATATATATATATATATATATATATATATATATATATATATATATATATATATATATATATATATATATATATATATATATATATATATATATATATATATATATATATATATATATATATATATATATATATATATATATATATATATATATATATATATATATATATATATATATATATATATATATATATATATATATATATATATATATATATATATATATATATATGTGGCACGGTGGGGTAATGGATAGCGGCTTGGATTGAGGAAACGCAGAGCCGAGTTCGAATTCCAGTCGAATCCATTACATTTACTTACGTACTATTACCCTTGGGAAAGGTATGAATCGTCTTCCTCTCCCTCCAGCTATGGGTAAAATAGCAGGACAGACTGGGTTCTATAGCCTTGGATGGCAACTGGTCGAGGAAAAAGACAACTCTGAATTCAAAACCTGCGGAGGGTCGTTTGGAGACCTTGTGGCACTTAGTGCACCAGGTCCCTGAATTCGGCCCTTCAAAAAGTGTGGATGGTCCTGCACGAAACCTTCACTAATATAATCAAATCTCATGTGCTGTTGTCGGGCTGTCGGTTTCCTGGGAACTGATCTGCTTGACCCTCATACGTCGGCTGGAGAGTCGACTATATATATATATATATATATATATATATATATATATCGGTATTGTTTGCTTTCCTTACATCTTCGGTTGGACTCAACTTGAGTCCGCCATGTTCTTGTAGTTGGACCTTCTAGCATGAATAAACAGCACGTGTTTCCAATTTAACAACTCGTAAACACACGGTCCTCTACAGACCGGAGATGTTTGTAGTGGAATAAATACATTGTTGGAGTGATCCTTCTTTCGCAAGCTGGGTCTATGTTAATTTAAGTAATTTTGATTAAGCCTGGAATTGGGTGACAAATTTCGTTGTCGCGTTGGAAAAATTAGTTCGTCTCACTTTGACTGTTGTTGTGGATTTCCAACGAAGGAAAGTGAATGGGTTGAATATTTATGATCCTACTGACTAAGTCGCATCAAATATTCGTATTTATTAGTTCTCATGGTCACGTGGGGGACTGGAGAATATGTTTCAACCAATCAGAATGCATCAATTGTTATAACCTTGGTTGGGAGCCTCTAGGTGTTTAACTTACACATATTTGAGATTTAAACCAATAAATGTAGAAATCTGATTCTTCAGTTTATATAAATTAATTCGTTTTTTTTTTTAAATAATTTATTTTAATAATTAATTATTAATAAATCGGATAAACAATTCAAGAATTTATCCCCCTTCATTGTTTGTGACCTCCTACTAATAATCGTCTAATTACTCAATGCCACGACGATAGGAATCACTAGGTTTTGACTCGAAAAATTTCACAAGGCACATTTTGAACCCGGTATCGTCGTTGAACGAAACACGCATCAAATTGTTTGAAAGCAACTGAAAAAGGTCTTAGTGTGAAGCGACTAAATCAGGAAAATATGATGGGTGTGGCAGAACTTCCCAACAGAGCTCATTCATTTTATCTACAATTAGCCTGGTGTCGAACGAGTAAACTGGCGCCAATGGAAGAGCGATGGAGTTTCTTACGGTCAATGTGTATGACACACACGCGCAGGGCTTCTGAGCCTTTCCCATTGAGTGAAGATGAAGAGTGGCGGTAACATGAGCTCGTTGTCTTCTAAACCGCTCGACTCTGCCTGGGGATTCATGGGCCTCTGTCTCATTAATAAATTTGTCAAATGAGATTTGCTTTTTAATTGTAAAAACGCTTGATTCCATTGGTGAAGTTGAATTAAAAAGAATAAAAAAAAAACAAAAAAACGGATAATTTATTGTTAAAACATATTACGGAAAGCTTTTGCAATCCTTGATCACTCTTGAGAAATAAATGAAACAGCCACTAAGTTACATTGTATACGTTCTAAATTCAAATTAACAAAAACAAAAAAAAAAATCAATCGAATTGAATTTGCGAGACATGCGTAAGCTAAAAGCGTGAGAACTGAATTCGTTCGAATTTTTTTGTTACGAAGATACATATGCACCTACATAAATATTCCTATATATATATATATATATATATATATATATATATATATATACACACCTATATGCGTATAGACATACACGCGCAAATACAGTACATACATGAATGAATTACATTCTGAAAAAAATCATATACGCCTTCTTCTGTGTACATATAGAGATCGACATTTATAAAGGCTCCAAAAGATATATACATTTATAACCTAAAAACATGCACACACTTAAACATATATCATAACTGTTCTGTTGGCCTAGTCGTACAATTGCTTCAAGCCGGGATCGAAAACCGACCGATTTGGAATCAGTCAGAGATTCTACCCCTAGGCTATCGTCGCATGACAGGGTGGATAGAAAAAATTTAAAGGTTTCTTATGCAAAATACGTCAGTGGCCCCAACAGGTCAATTCAATTCAAATAAATTCAAATTAACAAAAAAAAAAAAAAAAAATTCAATCGAGTTTGCGAAACGTTCCTAAGCTAAAAGAGTGAGAACTCAATTCTTTCGAATTTTTTCTTCTTAAATTATAACGTATACAGTGTAGTTTAGTCGGTGTTTCATTTATTTTTCAAGAGTGATCAAAGATTGCAAAAGTTTTCCTAAATTTGTTTTAAGAATAAATTATCCGTTGGAAATTCAAGCATTTTTAAATTCTTTTTTAATTCAACTTCACCAATAGAATCAAGCGTTTTTACAATTAAAAAGAAAATCTCATTTGATAAATTTATTAATGAGAATCCTCAGGCAGTGTTGTGCGGTGATCAAAGAAAGAAAAGTGAAAAAGAAGAAACCCCAGAAAGACAATTACCTGATGCTTTCTATGAAGAGGAGACTCCTTCATAACATCTATACATACCTCTTTCCACTCCCACCATCAACTCTCCTCCGTACAGGTATGATAAAAACAAATTAAGATTTCGACTATATTTTATGTTTGCGTTGCCTTTAACTTTTGTGTATTAGGTTTAATGACTTTCATTGGTTCTGTTATAAATTTGTGCCGAAACTATTGTTGTTTAAATAATCAATCATCTGGGATTTGAGAACGGATGAATCCATTTTACATTGATTCCTATGTGGAAAATAGTTTCGGTCTACGAATATTTCGGGTCACGAAAGGCCTTCGGGAAAGAAGTCAATTTTGCGAACCGCAGTTCCACTGTATTAGAAATCAAAGAATTGCCTAGTATCAAATTTTTGACAATGGTCGGCATCTTCCTGTATTTGTATATGGATTAAATTCTCTGAAACCTTTTCCATAAACTTACAAATCTTCGGGTAAAAGAAAAAGAAACAAAACAAAAAATACACAAAGAAATAATGTCTATTCTATTTCAATGAAGGACTCTCCTGTTTATAGCCAACATATTTCATGAGTGATGGAATCGACTTTTACATCAAATTTCCATTTCACATTTTGTCATCAAAGATTACTTTAAAAAGCAAAAGAAAAAAAAATATTCGAAGATCATAAAGATTAAACAACTATTGCTTTTTCTTTTTATCTCTCTTTTTTTTTTTTTTTCGCTTTCTGTCTTTTTTTGTCTTGGTTTTATTTAGCAGACGACGCCACGGTAACGTTCAAGCAGACGATAATTTCCTCTTCACCTCACATCACAATTCACATCGTATTCGCCTGAAATGATATCAATGGCCGTCCCCGACCTCCTTGCTGTATTCAGTTGTGCTTCAGTGAACGTAAGTCAATATTATTTACAACATGCGGGATCTGAGATTTCGTTTGCTTCTCAATCTTTTTTTTTTGTTTTGTTTTTGTTGCATCTTTTCTTTTTAACTTTAACTCGCAGAGTGTCTTCAAGATTTAAGAGCCAGCTTCACTCTTCGCTCATCTCCAAATTTCTCGCGTGACATCATCTGCTTACGACCTTCAAATCTCGGCAGCCATTAACGAAAAAGGCGCCATTGACCTTCGATTATTGTCCGTTGCTAAAATTGAGAAGTCTATTGACAGCAATTATGATTATTTCCCTGACTTTCATATCTCAGAAGTCGCCTTTGTTTTTTTTTTAGAAAGAAAATATTAGCCGATGAAAGTTCGTCCCACGTCGGAATCGTAGCAATCAGAAATCAGTCTAGTCGAATTCAGATTTCTTTAAAAATAGTGGCTTTTATTTACCGTATATACTCATGTATTAGTCTAATTCGTGTATAGTCCGACCACTGAATGATTTTTTGTGAAAAATCTGATTTTTTCAAACAGATAGTGTATAATGTGATTGAAACCTCTGAGAAATAATACTAAGCCTACAGTAGACAAATATAGCAGTACTACGTATCGATCAGGACATATTTTATAGAAAATAAATGATCATTCTTTTTTAACAAACCTTGTATAAAGTTTTCTCGATCCCTAAAATGTTAACACGTGCAAGTCTAATGTTAATCGTTATCTTCCACACATATCAACACAAACTGTGCCTCTTAGTCTGTAACCTTTTACCTCGAGTGATCCTCTGGCCTTTTAAAAAATAAAGTTAAAAAAAAACTACCCCAAAATGGTGAGAAAAACAACTTACCGTAAATGAAACGAAGATTTAAATACCTTTATTTTGTGTTAGTTCATAGCTGACTACTGTAGCTCCATTACTCTTGGAATGTCTCCTGCGTAGCTTAAGATTCTATCATTGTTTTTGCTATATGAAGAGCAAGAAATTACCGAAAATGAAAAGATTTTAAACCCTCCAGTAAAGAATTACCCAGGTATAGTGCAACAGGACATCGAAAATGCATGATTTTTAAAATCTTCAAAATATTAGTAGTAATTATTAGTGCGACCACTGATATTTGCGTAAAAAAATTGATAATAAAGGCTCGCACTATATTCGATTATATACGCTAATAAACACTTAACGAGATACAGACTTAGAGACGTTTCAATGGTGTACCTACCTCAAAGAAAAGATACACGATAAAATATGGATGTGTCACGCGAATAAGACATAGCGGCACATTTCAGCGCTAGATATTATAGGTAAACATTATAATATGGCGGTCTCCCTTTTTACATACTTTGGATAGGCTTCTTTATCCTATATGCCATTACTGTGAAACCTTAAAGATGGCAGAATATAAAAAGAAACACACACGTATTCGCATATATATATATATATATATATATATATATATATATATATATATATATATATTAGGTTGGTGTAAAAATAACGTCGGTTTTTTATGTTAAAAAATACGTCAAAAACCGACATTATTTTGCACCAACCTAATATATATATATATATATATATATATATATATATATATATATATAAATCCCAAACACTAAAGCCAGAATCTACCTACCAAGGTTTCATTTAACTGGATCTTCAGTGCAAACAGCCAGTTTTCCCTGAACATTAATTCAGACGGAACGTAGGTAGGTAGCTTCTGGCTAAGTATGATTTTATATACTCTGCTCTACTTAGTGAACTGAGCATTTTACGTCTTCTTATATTACTTGATAGGTATTTTTTCTTTTATTTAGGCATTGCGATGATGGGCGATATTTTGTACCAACTCAGCAGTTTTTAGTCTTTTCTTTGTTTTTCCACTGATACCAGTTCTTTAAATATATTTTTATTTGCAAATTGTACTATCCGGGTTTTTTCAGATCAGTCGAGTTTACGTATTAAAATAAACATTATATATATATATATATATATATATATATGTTTGTGTGTGTATTCTTCTTTATATATTTGGTTGTCTATATACATATCTATCTATATCTGCAGTACATATGGCTGAATGCTCTGGATTTTTTAGGCATACAAAAACGCACTAATAGGAATAAACACATACGAAATCAGAATCATTAAACATTCGCAAAAATCACTACTATTCCACACTGAAGACGCATGGGTAAAGAAAGGACATTTGAGACTACAATGGTAAGATTTGACGGTGCAAGGACCTGCGAACTCATGGCTATATATTTACTACAGTAAGTAAAATAATCGAAAGGATACAGGACTCTATAAGGACGACGGTCTCAATCTTAAGAATCTATAACAGACAAAAACAGACGAAACTAGAAAAGCAATAATATCTATTTTCAAAAATATGAGATTCGACATAGATATAAAAACTAACCTAAACGTAGATTTTCTAGACGTTACCTTCAACCTAAGAAAATGTACGTATCAACCATACAAAAACCTAATGACACACACACCTTCCAATCACCGCCATTTATAACCAAGTAGATACGAAAATAAAGCAAACGCAGGCTTTCCGATAATTCTTCCAATGAAAGCATATTTAACGAAGCAAAGAAAGACTAGCAAACAGCCCGAAAAATTAGTGGGTTTCCGGCAAAGCTCACATACGTACCACTAAGGTAAAAAAAACAAAAAAACAGAAGTAAAAAGAAATATCATATGGTTCAGCCTACCGTACAACAAAAACGTATAAACAAACGTAAGAAAAATAGTCCTCAAAATCTTACAGAAATAGTTCTCTGAATCAAGCACTTTCCGCTAAATATTAAAACAAAACGCAATAAAA
>OZ010608.1:43338620-43376120 GCA_963932145.1 Acanthosepion lycidas
AATTGGGTGACTGAGGACTTGAAAAACTCTTTCTCCGAAACTATAACTGCTAAGCTTAGTTGCAGTATAAATCACAGGTTGGCTCTGTGGGTGTTGAATAAACACAAATGCTCCTGAGCAAGCGTCTGCAATAGCCGCCCTAGTAGACTGATATGCTCGAATACGAGTGACCAGCTATACATATATATTTTTTATATGCTATTTTTATAGATATGGTTTAAATAAATACTCTGTTTTTTTTTTTTAATTAAACAGTAATAACTACGTTTATCGGCCTGAATATTGGAGAAATTTCGTAGAAAATATGCACTTTTTAACAGGAATCGAACCTGTAACCCCAATGTGAACCGTTATACATACATACATACATACATACATATATATATATATATATATATATATATATATATATATATATATATATATATATATATATATATATATATATATATGGTTTATCAAAACTACTTTTACAAATTTTGGGGGCGAATTCCTCAAGTCAAAACAAGGACGAAAATCATTTTAAACATATATCTGTAAATCCTTCATTTTTGATTTATCTTTCAATGGTCAACGTGTGTCGAAGTGAGTTAACTGAGAAGTTTTCCATTTAACAATGACAGGATATTTATATCGGGAGCAGGTGGATATGATTTTTACGTACGAAAACGTAAATAGTAACGAACTCAAATCTTCATGGCTGTATCAGATTCCGTTTCCAGGCCGAAGGCAGCCGAATCATCCAACATTTGTTGCTTCTTATTGATCCACTATCCATACCATGACAAACTATGGTAATAAGTATTTTTGGATTGTATCCTGGATTTGTACAATCCAAGAAACAATCCAATAGCAGCGTCTACTATAAACTTTAAATTAGATAATTCAAAACTTTCCTTGAATACGCCCCCAAAATTTGTAAAAAGTATTTTTGATACACTATATATATTTTCATAGATAGATAAAGAAGAGTGTATGTCTGTATGGCTTCTATATATTTAATCTCGTCTGTTTTTTGAATCAATCTTAGATATCGATTTAGCGGCTCTGTGGTCCTTTGAACAACGCCTTTCTTCCTTCTTTCCATTTGCTTGTAATTCGATTATCAGCTCAAAGAATTCGCCATGATTTTCATTCGTTCCTTTACACTGTAGAAAACGCCACAGAAATGAACCTAAGTGAAAAAAAAATGAAGACAATAATATTCAAAAACTTTTTTCATTACTTTTTAAACAATCCACTCCAAGCAAGGCGAGAATGTCACTAACATGGAACGAGCTTCTGGGAGTGAAAGAGAACGAGAAGACTATATAAAGAACCGGTAAGCCATTCTTAAACAGGACAGATGGGATAAACTTCTACACCTGTTCAAAAGACGATGGAAATGTGTGAACCGTCGATAAGCAAACCTGCCTAATCCTATGGAGGAAAAAAAATTAAATAAAATTACAGAATTTAAGTGGGGGGATTCAGAAATATAGAATTAAAGTCGACTTTAAAAGGAATCGAAAAGCTAATCCTAAACAGGATCAAAGGGCTAAAAAGATCCTCCTGTTAAAAAAAAAAAAAAAAAAAGGGTGAGGTGTGTGAACCGAACGATAGGCTAAGCTATCTACTGCTATTGAGAGAAAAAAATAAGAAGTAAATTCAATTTCAGAGTATAGACGGAGACCTCAGAAGAAGTGTTGAAGTAAACATTAGAACGAACAAAAAAATAAAAAAAAAACAAAAAACAAACAAAAAACAAATTGTAAAGAGGAAACCATGGATAAACCTCTAGAATTGGTCAAACTGGGAAGGTCGTGAGTCGGATAAATCTCTATAAATATTTATATCGTATTTAACTTGATATCTGTCAGATTGAATACTTTTACGAAGGACTCGTATTTTATTACTTTTATTTTTATGTATCTATTTCTTTTTACAAAAAAAATCCTTTTAATCAATGACTTCATAAAGAATTATTAATTAAATTTCCATATTTATTTGAATTACTTAAAATATTTCTATTAATTTATTTTATTTTAATTTTAACTAATTTGGACGTATTATGTTTATTTTAGTTTTAATCCTTTCAAATCCAGAGATTATTTTCTTGGCGGCTATAGGTAATTGATTAAGAAAAAATCCAAAATGTTCTTTCAAATAATAATTATTTTCAATTTTTACTTTCAAATAATATTTATTTTCAATCTTTACTTTCAATCTCACCTGAAACTATCTTCAGGGCTTACATATCTTTTCAAATAATCTTTTAAAAATCAAACACGGTATCTCCCGTGGACAGAGGTAAATTTACTTTTTTAAATGTTTAAAAATTAATTGAATTTACGGTGTTAACGGATAAAACATCCATAGACATGCAATGAAAATATGCTGCCTAAATGTATACACACATGCACACAAACACAATCACACACACACACACACACACACACACACACACACACATATATATATATATATATATATAGTGAACATTGAAATCAACACTCAAAGTCAACACTGTTTCATGCTAATTTATATTTACATACGCTTATATCTGATAATCGTCACTTTATTGCATAAATATAGCATACCTTAAAACTATATTTCCTTCTCCTCTCTCTCTCTCTCTCTATATATATATATATATATATATATATATATATATATATATATCATGAAATAGATTAAGTCCGATAATTATATAATATATTTTCTGTTTATATGTCACTTGATGTGACGTGCTGTACGACTCAACTACAGAGAAAGCGTCGGGTTAGCAAAGTCCACATATAACACGTCAGATCAATTAAAGTTTCCGTATAGTACAGGTTCGATTTCAATCGGAAGATGCATATTTTCTACAAAATTTTCTCGGGCATTCAGATCGGTAAGGATAATTTATATTGTTTATTTAAAAAAAAAAAAACAGCTTTTACTTAAACTAATTGTATCTATTGAAATAACGTATAAACGGAAGATATATTATACATATAAATGTGATTGTTATTATATTGACGTAACTTAGAAGATGAGGATATAAATTTTTATTTAATTTCAATGTATTTCACTGACTGTCACAGTATTCCCCCCACCTATCTCTGCTCATTAAGCTCACACATTGCTTCTCGTTTTCTTTCACCCACTCTTCTCGTCGATAATGTATATTCCCAGGAAAAGTAATTTAGGCATTTATTTCCTGTTCTCTTGTGATTTAATTATAAAAAAAAAATTTTTTTTATATATTTTCGAGATAAATTTAAACCATTTGGTAATTTCAGTTTGGTGAGGCATAATAAAACTTATCAGTCGAAATATATTTATTACCAAATACTTCGATGGGGTGTTAAGTTTTTTTCCTTCTTGATGTGTATCATATTGCCCTGTATATAAATACATTGAGCTCTCTTTATGGATGTATCTTTTTAATATTTTATTTTTAAAAATATCTACTTGGATTAACCTTACCATTGACGGAATTGATATATATATATATATATATATATATATATATATATATATATATATATATCAGAAGTAGTCATACAAAGAATAAATCAGTAAAGTTAATCTAATTAATGGCGAATTCACTTCGCTAACAGATTAAATAAAAAACTTACTTATTGACCTCTCGTTGAATTACGCAATCTTTGTTTTAAAAAATTGTAAAATGGATTAGATATTTAATCCATTTGCAAGTACTTTCGATGAATACTTTCATAATCTTCAGGCACAGATATTATTCTTTTCAATTTCAGCCTTTGCATGACTACTTTATATTATATTGCACTATTTAATACATACATACATATATATATATATATATATATATATGTGTGTGTGTGTGTGTGTCATTCGCAGACGGTACTGTTTCTCTCTATTACAGCTCTTTAGTTCGACTACAAAACCGAATTGAAACCAAACCGATTTGGTCTTAGTCAGAGTCTCTACCATTAAGCTATCTTCACTCGACAGAATGAGTCAGCCAAATCTAGGGTATTTGTTTTTACAAATGTAAACAAACGCCAAACAACCGAAGTGCTCCATTCATTTTACTGAAGAGCTTCGCTGTTGTTTGTAGTATTAGCTTGTCATACAACATTGCTCAATTGAAAATATATTCACAAGAGATAAATTATGTCATTCACAGAGAGTACTGTTTCTTCGGTGCAGGTAGACAACCATTTGCCTCTAGCCCGAATTGAAACCCAACCGATTTGGTGTCAGTCAGAGATTTTATCACTGAGCCATCTTCACTCGACAGACTGAGTCATATTGTCTATTGGTTTTACAAATGTAAACACACACACACACACACACACACACACACATATATATATATATATATATATATATAAACAATTTAACAGAATGGGCATACGCATTACTCACATGTGCTAAAAAGTAAATAATAATGGAATTAGTAGTTTTGTTTCAATTGATTTGCACACGCGGTATATATATATATATATATATATATATATATATATATATATATATATATATATATATATATGTATTACTATAGCTACCCTATGTTAATATATAAATAAAAGTAGTTTTTTGTTGTTGGGGAGGGTGTTGAATTGTACAAGCCATTCCTTGCCCAAGTTAACCCCTGAGTGAATGTCCTTTGCGTGAACCAGTTGCCAGTTTTACTCTGTCTGACCTCTGGGTCTTCCTACTAACACAGGAGTAATAGTTATGTCGTCAACATGGATACCTAGTTAAGAAATGATGATATTGGGAAGTCAGTTTTTAAGATGAGAAACGGCACAATATTCTTTGTACAAACTCTAATTGCTGGCATAAGGATCTGGTGCTTCCACTGTTCATCTCGAGGTCCTCGACAAAATCCAGAGAAATATATGCAACGTGATTTTGTCCTGATCTGGTATCTCGCCTACAGTTACTTTCTCACAGACCTGCTGTGGCTTCCCTCTGTCTTTTCTACAATTATTTTCATGGCAACTCTCATAAGCTACTTTCATTTGTTCACATCCTGAATGAATTTAAACTTGAGAATCTCGATCTCACCCTTTCACTGTCGAAACGACTAAATGTATCCATGTTTTCTACTCAAACAGCTTCTTAGCTCGACACTTCCCGTCAGTGGAACTCCCTTCCTTTCACTCGCTTCACTGATTGCTATATTCTTCAAATATTCACATGTAATGTCAATCGATATCTTCTGATGTCTTGACCTTGATCCCCGTCCGTCTCTTTAGCCTTTTCTCAAACACTTCTATTTACTGTTACTTTGACTCACTGTAACCCCTTGCGTGCTAGTGGCACTTCTGTCTTGTTACGGCTGGTTCCAACAATCGGCATCTGTCGAACTCTCTGCATTAGCAGAGAGGAACCCGGACGAGGCTTTGCCGAAGGGCAAGGTTTCGTCCGGGGAGGTTGACAGGGCCTGAACCCGTGCAGGTAGGTTCAAAAAGGCTATATTTTTGGGCGAGCCTACGGGCTCGAAGATACCCACATTAAACCGGCCTTGTGCCAGATTATATCCTCGTGGGTGGATCGATAAATATTGGCATTTCTGTCTTGCTTGCGGCGAAATGCTTAACAAAAAAAAAAAAAAAAAACAGGTATAAAAAATGTTTGCATTTTTTAAGTTTTTTATTTCTGCTAATTAAAAAAAAAAAAAATCAGCGGATGAAGAATCTGTACAGAAAAAAAAGCCGACCTATTCGTTTATGTACGTCTCATTATTTTTATTAGATTTGCTTTGCATCTGATAGTTTGAGATATACTTCTATCTATTCATTAATTCTCTCCACTTGAGCAGACATGAAACAACTGGTTTTAGCTGATCAGTGGGCTTATTTCTGTGGACATTCAGTGTGTTGAAATACAATAAAAAACAGTTCAGGCATGATACTTTAACATCGCGCAGGGCTGAGAATAATATAATGGCTTGCCTTTAGTATCCATAAAAATTCAGATCAACATTATACGCTGCATAAAACTGTAACATTATAAGTCTCCCAATAGTGCCATAGCCGACGAGGATGTCGACCTTCAAAATTTTAAGTTGCAATATTCTACGGATTATCCAGAATCATGTTACAACCGATACATACTTTGGGCTTACTCATTTGGCCTTCCTCGTTAAGTTAATCTCGGAGATGCGTCATTATTATTCGATGATATATTCGGTATCATACTGCCATCATTCGTGTTTATATCAACGTCCCGGCCGATACATTCTTTGGGCTTCCTCATTTGATCTTCTGCGTTGAGTTAATCTCGGAGATGCATCATTATCTATATCTATATATGTGTGTATGTTCGTGTGTGTGATCGGATGTTGTTTATGCGTTTCCACAGTTTTCATCCGATTACAATGAAATTTTTTTTGTTTAAAAGATAATTATTCAATGTCGGTTTTGCGTCCAAATTGGCTGGAAAATATTACAACCTTGAAGGAACCCGGTCGATGTCGGGTTATATTGCTAGTTCGATGATATATTCGGAATCATATTGCCATCCTCCGTGTTTATATCAACGTCTCGGCCGATACATTCTTTGGTCTTACTCATTGCCTTAAACTCCAAGATAGTTCATTATTCGGAAACATAAAATCTTGGCTGTTTTTATAACAATTTGACGGTCGATACATTGTTGAACAATAAAGAGTGTGAGACTCACCTTTGCAAGGAGGTTTTCAACTAGCGTCCAGTTGACTGACAAAAAGAAACAGGGTTGTAACTGTAGACAAGTCCCTCTCTTGAATAGCCACAATATGCTGGATATTTATTGAGCACAATACCCACACCGGAATCATCAGCCAATCAAAACTTACAGAATAGGCTGGCCCGGGTAACAGAATGAAATTTCTCAGGCTGTTATATAAATCACTTACCAATTTTCCCAGCAGATTACCTTGGTCAGTTAGACTTCTATAACAGTCGAGTACTGTCTGTTGCTATTGCCAAATCCTACAATTCTTCGGTCGAAACATTGTTAGTCCTCATTGTTCTATGTTTTATTCTAAATCATCTCGCTATCTTGAGAGTTTTTTGCAACAAACGCTATAGGCACTACCTTCTATAGTTGTTATTGTCCAGGTTAGGACCAAGGAAGAAAAACAGGAACACAAGAGTAGAAATAACGAAGGTATATTACACGAAATAATAATACAAGGTGTGGAAGGTGTATGACTGTCAGTCTGGTTTGGAGTAAACTAATATCCGCTCAACTCGATTTGGTATCTAGCCACACCCCAAAGAGGGTTGCATGTGGCACAAGGCCGAGTTTAACGTGGCTTTTCCGAGCCCATAGGCTCGGCGAAAAAATGCCCATAGAAACTGTAAAAACAGAATCGGGTTGGTCAACCTCCCCGAACGAGGCTCTGCCCTTCAGCGGAGCCTCGTCCGGGTTCCTCTCTGCTCAGAGGCAGAGAGTTCGACCGTCAAGCCGAGAATCTCGACTTGATTCGACCCTCTCTCTTGAGAGACGTAATATACATAGTGTTAGGAAAAGTTCATTCTGGAGTAATAGTTAATGACCCATGACATTATTCATACTCAGTACCTGACAATTTTAGATAATTTATCATTAGTTTACTGTCAGTGGACATTTAATGTTATCGGAATCATATTGTCATCGTTTTTGCTTTCGTAAGAACACTACCATGGATACGTTTTTGGGGCTTGTTCATTGCGTTGAGTTTAAGATAATTTAGTATGAGTAATTCCGAAATTATCAGGCATTATCTCGTTTTTCCCCTGTTCTTAATGTTGCGGTCGATACATTCTTTAGCCTTACTTACCTATGGAAATTTTGAGATCAGTCATCATCATTACTTTATTTGCAGACACCAGCTACAGTCTGATGATTAATCCTCTTTCTGTGTCACACACGTGCGACTTTCTAACGTACTACACTAAATTTAGTAAATATCGATACTGCAGGCAAGACCGTGGAGCAATGGTGAGCAAGGTAGTTGCTAGAGTAGCTAATTCGAAAGCATTAAAGTTGAAAGATTATTCCAGAAAACGGTGAACAACTGATGGGCCGATGTAAATTTAGAAGAGAAGCAGACGAAATGGTAAATAAAATTTCAGAGTTTAAGTGGAGACGTAAGAAGTATAGAATTGAAGTCGACTTTAAAACGAATCGTAAACTCAATCTAAAAACGCGGAGGAGTGTGAACCGGACGATAGGTGAAAATTTTATTCGTATAGAGGAAAAAAAATTCAGAGAAATTTTATTTTGGAATGTTTCGCTGATCAAACAATGCTAATTGAAAAAATGATTTTATTTCAAGCAAAGCTTCGCCTGCCACCCGAATCGCACTCTTCTCTGTATTTTTTTTTTTAACGATTTGCGGTTTATTTCTTGTTTCTTGTTTAAGATTGAGGTTCCTGTTTCTACTAAAATCTACATCAACACTATACTTCTAATGTCTCCGCCTAAACTCTGAACTTTTGTATACAATTTATTTTTAATTTTTTTTCCTCGATAAGAGTATACAGGTTTGCCTTTCATTTTGTTTCCTCTCTTCCACGGTCTTTTGGACATGAGTAGATGTTTATCCCTTTATTCCTGTTTAGGATTGCATTTCTAGTTCCTTCAAAATTATTCTCATTTTCTTTCGATCCCATTAGTCCCTTGCGTCTTAGAATCATTATCGCCTTGCTTGGGGTGAATTGATTAAAAGTAAATTTACTAGAAATGAAGGGTGAGGAGAAAGGGCAATAAAAGATCGGGTTTCAAGAAGACAGAAGATGGCGACTGGCATGGTAGTTAACTTTTAAAGATCGTGGATGGCATGTAAGCAAGAAATCAGAAGAGAGTTCCATCGGCAAAAAAAGGCGAGAAAAGTAACAATAAGAATTTCACAGACGGCTGCATCCAGCTAGTTGAACATTAAAATGATGAGACCTAACTGCCAATCGAGTAGTTCGTTGAAATTGATACCGTCGACGTACCAAAAGTGAAATCACGTTTGAACAATTACCATGAACATATTTTTTTTAAGAAAAGACAGAGGGGAGTCTTGTTTCGACTGTGTGGAAATTAAGTGGAGTCGAGACTCCATGTTACATTACAGACTCTTCATTCGATTTTCTCAAGGATCTCTAGATACATAATACCACCAGACACCAGATATGTCTGGTGGTATTATGTATCTGGTGGTATTGATGCGGTGTTCAATTTTTGGGAGAATGGTAGATTTATAAATGAGCAGGGTGACTTCCGAAGAGGAAAATGACTGGCACAACCCTGGGAACAACACTCGTAGCTCTAGACCAAGTACTTAATTCAATATAATCACTCCATCTTTCGACAGTGGAAAGTCATTGCTCTCATCTTTATTGTCATATTGACGACGTTTCAGTCGTTGTACGCTCCGGTTTTCTTTAGCTGATATTTGCTGCAATTTCAAACCGAACACTTTAATTTTAGTTCCCAGTTTCATGCCTTTTCTTGTTTATCTAAGTTTCAGTTATTTCCCTTTAGTAACTTAACTCTACAATTTTTTGTTCACCTCGCGGTAGACGAAATAGAGGGTTCGATTCAAAATAATGCCGTTTTTTGACGTTAAAAAATACGTCAAAAAACGACATTATTACGTCATTATTTTTGCACCAACCTAATATAAGGCAAGGGTAGGTAGTATTTATTACCCACAACCTACCAGTGTGTCGTTTTGTACCTGGGTCCATTTTACAACCCAGAGTCCCACATGAATAAATGGTACAGCTCTTTGTATGTAAAAATAAATGACCACCCCAAAATAGTAGCACCATGTCATTGACTATTAGACATTATTCAATGATGTCTAATTAAATTAAAAACCATCACTTGCTAATTTGTTTTATTTTCATTCATGTGCAGATAAACTAAATTATATTTATAAGCGACTAACCCTTACAACATTTGGTGAGAAATTTCTTTGCCTGAAGTGGCTGAGGAGATATTTTATCAATAACATGTCAGATATTAACAGTTTAGTACATTTTTTTTTTGTTTCTTAAAAAAATGTCTTATATTAACACGTTGGCTCCCAAGTATCATTTCTCTTGTTATCCCAGGGTCCTAAAACTATATCTTAATTAATTTTGGTAGAAGCTACTTTGTCTTAACATTGCTTGATATATGACAAGGATAGGTAGTATTTATTACTCACAACCCACCAGTGTGTCGTACGGTTCCCGAGTCCGTTTTATAAAGTAGCATCCCACTCGAATGCATGGTACAGCTCTGTGTATGTAAAAATAAAAAGAAAATGACCCTAAAAAAACAAACAGTTAAAATTCCAATATGTCATTAGCAATCAATCATAGCATCCGACTCCCAATATTCCTCAAAGAAAAGAAATTAGAAAACGACCCAACGGAGGGGGCCTTGCAAAACATAACACCACAGCACTATGTTTGGTCGCATGGGAGCCAACTTTTGAGGAAAGACGCAGTTTTCTTTTTCCATTTCATGTGAGAAACAACCTGTCTTATAACGACGGATAGAAAAAATAGATACCTCTCTTACAACGACGGATAGAAAAATAGATACCTCTCTTATAACGACGGATAGAAAAAATAGATACCTCTCTTACAACGACGGATAGAAAAATAGATACCTCTCTTACAACGACGGATAGAAAAATAGATACCTCTCTTATAACGACGGATAGAAAAAATAGATACCTCTCTTACAACGACGGATAGAAAAATAGATACCTTTCTTATAACGACGGATAGAAAAAAATAGATACTTGTCTTATAACGACGGATAGAATAAAAGATATTTTTCTTCTATGGTAAGAGTCTAAACTTCTTATCTGACAGATTAATCTCCCCTTAATACAATGATCGATATCGACTCAAAGTTTAGGGTTATTGAATGACGTGTATTATATAAGTGTGAGAAGTGTTTGTAACCAAATGAAGATTATAAGAATTAAGTGGATAGATGATGATTGACTGACAACCTGAAGAGGTTAGATTTGTAGCGTTCAGAAAGCATCCACGTGGGAGCGGGGGGTACACGACCAAACTTCTTCGATCTATTAGCTGTTTTTACTAAACCGGTTTTGAATCAACGTGGGATATGAAAAATTATGAAAACAAATAATTATATAAAATAAAACTTAGTTGAAATTGGCAAAATCTGATTAAAAAAATATAGTCAAAAAACTAAATATATATTTATATATATATATATATATATATATATATATATCCAGCGTTCATATGATCATATAATTCTGTTTGATCGGGCTCTTTCACGTGGTATAATGGTTAAAAATTTTGTCTCGCTAGATGAATTGCGACTGAGTAGTGAATTCAGCCCTCACTAGTAGTTCCATCTTTTGGCCTTGTGTCCCGATTAAGCTACGCTTACTAAATCGCTATAATACTGCTCATTCCTAAGTTAATTAACACGTGCATTACGCAGTGTCAATGCCAGGGCTATTCATTTTTTTCACGAGTAAAGACGGAAAAGACATACCAGTGACGCTGATTTAGTTTCAGTAAGAAAAGGAAAGAGAGAGGAAGTGATAACACTCTCCTTTGGTTAAAGTCTGCGTCTTTGAAATGGGAAAAAACTTTAAATAAAATTAATGTAAATTAATGTAAATTTTAAATATTTTTTAATTTGTATCCTCTTTAAATAATGACCTGCATCATAGTTATGCTTGCTTCGCATCCTCCGAAGTGCGTCACGTAGAATTTTATATATTAAATCAGC
Organism: Acanthosepion lycidas; assembly: GCA_963932145.1. NCBI lineage: Eukaryota > Metazoa > Mollusca > Cephalopoda > Sepiida > Sepiidae > Acanthosepion > Acanthosepion lycidas. The sequence goes on from OZ010608.1 coordinate 43,350,312, forward strand.
ACGTAGTTCACCAACTGAGGATGTGCGCATTTTTTTTGTTTTTTTTTTAATGTAAAAACATTCGGCCATATCAAGTTAAACCACCAGTTCTTGTAAAGGGTGTTTCATTAAGACGGATCAAAGTCAGCAGTCAATAAATCAATGTTATTGGCGAAAATTTATTTATTTCTCTATTGGATCATGTTATTTAAGTCATGGCAATTATGTGTGAAAAATAATATCGCCCAAATATCCGCCAAATCTGAAAGAAAAAGAAAAAAAATAATTGGAAACTTAATTCACATTTAATCGGTCCAAGTTATTGATCACGGAAGTTAAGCAACATCGAGCCCGGTCGGTATATAGATGGGGGTGGTGGGGGTCTTGGGAATACTAGGTGCTGTGAGCTTGGATGTGCGGGTGGTGTGCTGAATAACGGCACAGAATTGGAAATCGGAGAATCGAGTTCTAATTCGAGATGATTTTTTTTTATATCAATTTACAAACAAATACTGTTGGGAAAGTTATGAATCCACTTCTTCTGCCCCTTCCAATCATGTGCTAATTAGTAGGGCATGTGTCAGTAAATAATTATTATATCCCCCAAACTTTCACAATCCCAAAATATGTTCTCTATTTTTCACGGCTTATCAACCTTTAGCGAAAAAACCATTAAGCCGTAAATAAAGCTACTAATTAAAAACACTTTAAGAAATTTAAGAAAGTGTCATTCCTTTTGGATTATGTAGAGAGAACATAAGTAAAGATATTAGGTTGGTGCAAAAATAATGTCGTTTTCTCACATAAAGTTGAACGTCAAAAACGACATTATTTTTGCAGCAACCTAATATATCAAAAGCGCTTTTTGTTTTTATAAAAAAGGGTGAAGAAAGAAAGAAAGAAAGAAAGAAAGAAGCGATAACACTCATGGGTAAACTTGGAAACGAGTCGCAAAACATCCGACATGCATGAAGAGATTCGTGTCCATGGCGTTACTCATATAACGTTATTGTCGTACAGACTAAAAAGAAAACGAACACTCATATTGATGCAGCGACGGACATCGGCATTACCGTCATCCAACATGTGTGCCTTCTCACCACGACGTAAGGTGGGCGTTTATATATCTACCCGTAGTACACTGACATCGGGGTGGATCACGATTCTTCACTTGGTGGCTACGAGGCTATGTCTCAGATAACCCGCCGATGCACCTTGCGTCTCATGGGCAATATCTATTAAAAGATCATCAAAAATAAGCTACATGCAATTATATATATATAATCATAATAATGGACTCTCCCGTCGGTTTCGACGTATGAGGATCTGACAGCTTATTGATTCAGTTATGAAAGTTTATGCGCTAATCGTAAGTGGCATTTAAGACCCGCTAGTGATTTACAAAAGAGGCCACATATGGAGCAAGTGTGAGGATTGTGAATTGAGATCACTGTTAGATTGGTTGACCTTTTAGATCTTGCTCTTGCTTCTTGATGATGATTCAGACAAGCAGATTGAAAAATGCTGAGTCCACTAAAACACGTTGATCTCCATTCTACCCGCTCCAAAGCTAAGCACTCAAGGGTGTTATGTGGTATATTAACTGCTGATAAGTTGCTTTTGTATCTTAGCCATGGGCGCCCTACAGTACAGTAACCCTGATCTAACTGGCTGTACATTAGGATCTTGGGTATCCTGTCATCAGACATTATCAAGACATGACCAGTCCACCGTAACTAAGACTATATGATAAAAGTCTCGATTCCTCCAACATTACACCTATTAAACAGGTCTACGTTAGACGTCCTATCTTGAAGCTTAACTCCACAGATTGATAAATATATATATATACATATATATATATATATATATATATATATATATATATATATATATATATTAGAATTCAAGATGAAATTCACAGTATCCCAGCTGAGATGTTGCATCAGTCAATATTATATATATATATATATATATATATATATATATGTGTGTGTGTGTGTGTGTGTGTGTGTGTGTGTGTGTGTGTGTGTGTATGTGTATGTGTGTGTGTGTATTTAGCAAAATGAGAAGCCACGTATACGTTCTTAATATGTATATATAGAAAAAGTTGCAAATTAAAAAAATAATAATGTTTTATTTTATGAAAGTTAAAAAAATAAATATTTTTAACTATATCTAAAAAAAATGCTTAACTATTGAAATATTTATAAAGATTTAAAATACCTAAATATTTTTTTTTATTTATTATTTTTTAATTTTTTATACAACATCTAAAATATTTATTACAGTTAGATTTAAGTTAGGAGTATCCGAACAGTGACATTCCAAATCAAGTGACGTCCGCGTCTCTCGACGGACGCTACTTGCTAACAAACAGTAATTTTAATTTATTTGTAACAAACAATTATTTCTGATGAAAGATTAAGAGCAATCTGAAATATCAAATATATATATATATATAAATAAATACTTTCACAAAATAAAACATTATTATTTTTTTAATTTGCAACTTTTTCTATATATATTACGTTGGTGCAAAAATAATGACGTAATAATGTCGTTTTTTTACGTATTTTTAACGTCAAAAACGACATTATTACGTCATTACTACGTCATTTTTTTGCACTAACCTAATATATATATATATATATATATATATATATATATATATATATATATATGTGAAAATATTGTAGAAAATAGGAAAGAAACTGGTTTGGTAAATAATCCAAAGTTCCTTAGTATTTTTGTTATTATTTTTAAAAAATAGTGCTCGATACGAAAGTAGAGCATAAATATAATTATTTATTTAAAGATATGATTCCAACTCGCTACATAAGAGGTCTCATGTTTCAAAACAAGAGCCGAGAACTTCAAAATAATATTTGAATTAACTTGAGTTAAAGTAGGCTCTGTTCCATCTTCAAGCGAAATTTTTTTGGGAGCTATAGTGATATAATAGAAGAATAAAAAATAAATAAATAAATAAATCTCCATAGACGCTCAAACCAGACTATGCGAAAACTTCCTCCGTCGTAAATTTAGCCACCCCCACCTTATCCTGACCCGGCATCTATGAAAGTAACTCTATATTGATACAAATTATTAACACCCCACCCCTGCCTATTCTAAACAATCCGAGCTTGATGTTACCATGGAAATTTTTTATTTCAATTCTGACTATACTATTAAAACTCGTAAATTTCAGAAATAAGTCATTTCCCCCCCCCAAAAAAAAATATATATATTAATTGGTGCAGTATACATAATATTATAAAGAAGTAATCATCCAAAGAATTAATCAATAACGTTAATGTAATTCATGGGAAATCCCAAAGCAAACAGATCAATAAAATATTCACCTACTAACAACTATCTGAATGACGCGATCCTCATGTTTAAAATTATGAGATCGATTAAATGTTCTGTTGCAAGAACTTTCGAAGAACTTCGCTCCTTCATCGTCAGGTATTAATATTATTTTCATTTCAGGAAAAATTCAGGTAAATTTCCAGGAGGAAAACAAATGTATTGCAAGCCTAACATCTAATAATTTTAAACATAAGAACGCGTCATTCAGAATTGTTTGTAGGTTAATATTTTATTGATCTGTTATTGAAGTGATTTACGATATTACTGATTATGTCTTTGGATCATTACTGACATTATATGAAAGATAGGCGAGTTTTTACGTATTTATTCTGTGAATAAACACGCCAATGACTGAGAGAGCTCAATTCAGGGAAGACGAAGAGCCTTGTAATGTTAGTAGTAATAGTCATTGTTTACAAATTCGAATTTATCTTCCAACTGAATTCAAGTTTTTCAGGTGCGTATATATTGTCATCCACAGTATCAGAGATCATCAGTGTGACTAGACATCCAATTGCCTCAAGCCGGGATCGAAACCAGACTGATTCGGGAACAGTCAGAGATTTTCCCACGGTTGAATGAAAGCCGAATTTTTAAGTACTTATTGTGTGAATAAACACGCCAATGACTGAGATAGCTCAATTCAGTATATATATATATATATATATATATATATATATATATATATAAACGTAAAATAACTCTAAGGAGCCAGGCAAACCTAACTAGGTTTCATTTAAACGGCTTCCCTGAAGATCTGTTTAGGTCAAATTTAGGTGTTATGGTCCGGTTCCTTGTACCACGATGATAGTCCAAGGTAGAACCAATAAAGAAGAACTCGAACACAGGTATGGAATAACACAGATATATTACAAACAGGAATATATACAGAGAAGTAGAAGTGTTAGTATGAACAATCAGGTTTAGTAGAGAGAACAATGTAGTCTCGACCAGTATCACTATTCCAATGTCTTGCAGTAATTGTCTGAAGGTGACTCTTGTTTCGGACTGCCTCTGACTCGACTCTTAACTCGACTTGAACTACTGACTCGACTTGAACTACTGACTCACTGACTCGTTGCCTACTCCTGAGGTGCAGTATTTATTAAGTATGGAATAGATCATCATTATTATTATGGGTAAGGTCCCATAACACAAAGTAGGTTTGCCTGGCTTCTTAGGGTTATTATAGGTTTTGCACTGTATTGAGCAATATACGTAGTTATCTTTTTACTCGTTTTGGTGTTGTTGTTTTTTTTTCCTTTGGACTTGGAGCTTAAACGCCTGACGATTGTTTTCGTCTTGGTTTTTATCTTATATATATATATATATATATATATATATATATATATATATATATATATATATATATATATATATATATATTTACGTTGCCTCCTGACAATGTATAGAAATTATTTAAAATATTTAAAAATTCCATAGTACTTACTAATTTCACATCCAGGGTAGGTGCCATCACTGTTTTCTTTCCCATTACATTTCAAGATTTCTTCTTTGGAATAGTTTATCTGGACTCAGAATTCTTGGAACACTTAACAGAGACTGTTGAATTACTGTCAAAATCATTGTTATCCAAACTATGGAAACCCATGTCACCAGCATAACCCCCACATCACCAGTACACTAGGATCAGGAGGGAAAATTGACTGTAACATAAAGAAAGAAAACGAGAGGTGACGATAATAATCGCATGTATAGGGTGACACCTAAAAAAGGGAAATTTTTAACAATCCAATAAAACCAAGAGTGATGGAAGAAAAATATTTTATTCGTAGTAATTGAAACCTTAAATGATGTCATTTTGCCAATAATGGAATTTTCATTTTTTAAAAATTGCGTCCTGTAGATGGCGTCCTCCTCTACGAATACATTCTTGAAATCTGCTGTTGAGATTCCTCATTGACTGCTGCAACATCTCAGCTGGGATACTGTGAATTTCATCTTGAATTCTAAATGGCGAAATGTTTACTTGATTAAGGTCACTGTCTCGCAGTGTTGCCACTTGCTCATGTCTGGCAATACGCACTTCAAAAATTCCCGTTTTTTGGGGTCACCCTGTATATAACGTTTGCTTCAACGGAATAGAAAACTTTGTTAGTTTTTAATCTTTTCATTTGTACCCTCTTACTTCTTTAAATAAAGACCTAGATTCATATTTATTATTTTTAATACAATATTTCATTAAAGGAGTTTAGCTCCAATATTTAACGAGGACATAAGTTATTGCTAACCATCCATCAATCAACCATCCATCTTTGCATGGAATATTACTGTTATATATGGTCTGGTACTCCCGCTTTATGTCTCGAAGCCATCGTAAATTCCTACGCAGGCTTATCATTTCTCAGTTGCGTCTCTGTCTTTGGGCAGAGTGCGTTCAGGATCTTCTCTGTCAAAGGACAGAGAGGCAACTGAGAAAATTATACTGAGAGGTGACCAGCCCTGAGGAACAGCTGCCCCAGGCCGTTTTCTCCCATTGCACCAGAGGGAGGGATCGGTGATCGCACCGAGGCCAGCGCAACCGACGGTTACGGGGACTGATGGCATTTTTTGTTCTTGTCCCGGGCGTACGCGCTCGAGTCCCCACCTAAAGAACACCTTGTGACATATCTCGCCCAAGTGTGTGGGGGGATTAATAACTCGAAGTTCTCGACAAAATCCAGAAACGAATATGCAATGATAGGTCCTGATCTGGCATCTGCAATCCCTATCCCACAGACATACCACGGCTTCCCTCTGTCTCTTCTACAGGCATTTTCCCGGGAACTGTTTCGACGAGTTACTTTCGCTGGTTCCCAGACTGGATGGATTTAAGCGAGCTACTAAACTGGCATCTCGGTGCCACCCTTTGACTGTCGAAACGGTTAAATATAACTGTCTCTTCTACTCAAACAGCGTTTTCTCTCGCACTTCTCGTCTGTGGAACTCCTTTCCCCTTACTTGCTTCCCAGATTACTATAACCTTCAAATATTTAAGTATAATGTCAATCGACTAATAGAAACCCTGAACTTGTTCCCCGTCATTCTTTGTATCTTTTCTTCAGACAAGTTTCTTTACTTTTGTTCTCAATCCTCTGTAACCCCTTGCGTGCTAGTGGCACTCCCGCCTTGCTTGGGCTGAATTCCTTTAAAAAAAGAAAGAAAAAAAAAAGGTATTTTATAAATATAGAACTCGCAGTTAAAGTAAGTATTAGTATTGATCAGTAAATCCCCAGAGGAAAGCCTTGAAATTCTCAATGGTATTTCTAGTTAATTATAAATACTTGAAATTGGTATTTGCATCGTTGTCGGATTTGTATAGTCATTGTTGCCATTTTGAATATTATTCTTCCAATGGACTTGTTTAACTTTTTATTCATATTTATCTTTCATTTTGCAGATGTTTTAGATGCAGACATATTCAATGTTTTCATGTTCGCTTGCTGTGCGTTCATTCATATTTTTTTCGGCAAGACACGTTCATTTCCCGCCTACTTTATAAATTTTTCTTCTACGCCATCTTTATTCTCGAGCACATTTTTTCCTCACTTTTTTATTGTAACTTTCACCATTATTCTCATATTATCTATATATTTTCTGGCAACTTAATGGTTTACCATCTTTTTGATCCGGAAAACTTTACTTACATATACATAATGTCATATATATATATATATATATATATATATATATATATATATATATATATATATATATATATATATAGATAGATAATTTCCAACCAGCTGATCTAGTCAAAGTTTCTTTAGTCATTTCATCTTATATGTTGTATCAACTAACGATCATAAAAAAATAATTTGTATTTAACTTTGATGGTCTCTTTTGTTCGATAAATTGCGTTTACATTTTCGGTTGAAAAAAGTTTCAACGTCTGATAATAAAAATTTCATTTATTTTAATCATTTTTTTCTCACTCCAAACTGGAAAAAAATTGAGAACGTGTTATAAATAAGAGCCAGCTCAGACACAATTCTCGATTACCAAAATAAATAAATAAATACATGAAATAAAAAAAATTCTTCTTCAAAAATATTTTAAATCCAATGGAAGAACAGTTACCACATAAAAATACAAATAATGGCGAAAAAAAACAAAAAAAAACACGATTGAAGCAACAATAAAAGAAATTCCTATAAAATGTTAGATTTTTTTTTTTTCGGATGTTGTGTAGTTAAAACGAAAATAGAGAATATGAAGATATTACTTAAAAAAAAATTGCATGGATTTCTATCAAAGAAGATTGGTTTGAGATGAGAGGGAAAAGGAAATCGTTGGCAAGCGATAGTGAGATCACTTGACGACGCCATCTTGTTATTAACGCTAAGTGGCCTGTAGTCAAAAATGACAATCGATTTGATAGTGACGTGTCGACATTTGATGTGGAATCTTCTGATCACACGATACACGATTCTAAGTGAAACGAAAGCGTCTTAAAATAGGGTGATGTCCCCCAACTATACAACTGTCAAAATGCAGTCAGGTCTCCGATGTCAGTCAGTCATGCTGAACTAATCGATAAATTCAAGCTGACGTCAGTTCGAGTAATTTTACTAGCGACTCCAAAATGTGCCCACACTTTCAAGTCATTTTTTAATTCATAAATTAAAATCTATCTCGATGATTTGTATTTTTTTTTTTTTTTTTTTTTATAATTTGAGTTAATCAAAAACCTTTTTTATCGCCTTGCAAATATTAATTATTCAAAACTTATTAAAATTATATTTTTTTTTTAAATTCAAAGGAACATATGAAAAGAGTTACCATTTCATATAGTGGGGGGATATTTAGGTATAATGGTTAGCAAGCTTGTCTCGCTAGAAGATTTACCACTGAGTATTGAGTTGGATACTCACCAGGTGCTACCTACTTTCGGCCTTGTGCCGCATCTAAGCTATCCTTATAAATTATCGGACAGTTAGATGTGGTCTAATGGTTAGCTAGATTGTCTCGCTGGATCGATAAAGACTCTATATTGAGCTCGAACTTTTAGCCTGGTGCCATATCTAAGGTACGCTCGGAAAATCAGCATGCTCCAGGGAATAGAGTAAAATAAATTAGAACATTTTCAGGGCAAAAAACCGCCTGCATCTTCTGCTATGTGCGAAATAATGATTTCAATTCGACATTCCAACAACCTGAAGAAGGCAACAAAGATGAGGACAATATTCCGAATAATGTAAATAGTGTACATGATACCTCATCTCAGAAATATAGACAGAAAGATTCGGACAATAGTCCGAATAATGTAAATAGTGTACATGATACCTCATCTCAGAAATATAGACAGGAAGATGAGGACAATAGTCCGAATAATGTAAATAGTGTACATCATACCTCATCTCAGAAATATAGACAGGAAGATGGGGACTATAGTCCGAATAATGTAAATAGTCTACATAATACCTCATCTCAGAAATACAGACAGGAAGATGAGGACAATAGTCCGAATAATGTAAATAGTGTACATAATACCTCATCTCAGAAATATAGACAGGAAGATGAGGACAATAGTCCGAATAATGTAAATAGTGTCCATAATACATCATCTCAGAAATATAGAGAGAAAGATGAAGACAATAGTCCGAATAATGTAAATAGTGTACATAATACCTCATCTCAACAATAAAATAAATTAATGACAGGAGCTAGCACTAACAACACTAATAAGCAGGCAGTATTGGTTTTAGACTCCACGTTCACCACAGATCAACATCCAAGTAGGTTAAAGTTTTGGATTGGTGACATAAGATTTGTGAGTTCAGTCCCTGAGCTGGACAGTTTTTACTTAGATTCAGTGGAAACAGGTGAGAGAACAGTCTACCTCTTTATATTAAAGAAAATGTTCAGTTCAGAATTCCCTATAGACTACCCAGATCGATATACACCTGAGGAAGGCTGGGGGACACAACGACCGAAAAGTTGTGATAACAACAACAAAGATGAGGAGAGTAGTCGTTGTAAATAACGATTTCGAATTAGTAAATAGTAAACACTTCAAATATCCCGGCGTATGGATCAGTATTATCAAATTTAACATGAGGGAAAGAATATGTTGCGCCAGAGGTAGTTTCACTCAACAGCATAAATTTCTACTAAACTAAAACATAAACCTGAAAACTTGCGTCATATTCTCCAAAGAGTGATCAACTCATGTGTAATATCGATCCTCCTCTCTATAGCACTGAATGCTGGACATTTTTTCACGGGGGAAAAAAGGTTTGAGACAACAAAGATGTTGTTCTAGAGAAAGATGCTGAGAATGCCATAAACGTGGTTTGTAAAAAGCGAAGAAATTTGAAAGAAATGATAATAACAAGAGAACTTGCCCTTAAAAAAAGAAAAAGTATTGATTAAAGTTTTTTGACACATTATAAGGAAAGATGACATATAAATGCAGCCCTGAAACATCAGCAAAGATCACGAATCCCGTGGCCCATGTAGAAGTAGTTATTTGGGGGGTGGGCGGCTAGTGTTATGGCGAAGCACCTATTACATAGTTAATAGACACTCCCACCTAATATAAGTAGTAGTAGTAACAGAAACGAGAGTCAGTCAGTCGCTCAACTTTTGAGCGACTGCGCGGTTATACTCTCATCCTACGGACGGGAGGAACCCGAAGGAGGCTACGCCGAAGGGTGGAGTCTCCTTCGGGGAGGTAGACCGGCCCTGAACCCGTTTATACGGGTTCAATGGGCTATTTTTTGGCCGAGCCTACGGGCTCGGAATACCCACGTTAAAAAGGCCTTGTGCCACATGACACCCTCGTGGGGGAGTGACTGAATATCGTCAGTCGCTCAACTTTTAAGCGACTGCACGGTTATACTCTCATACTACGGACGGGAGGAACCCGAAGGAGGCTACGCCGAAGGGCGGAGTCTCCTTCGGTGAGGTAGACCGGCCCTGAACCCATTTATGCGGGTTCAATGGGCTATTTTTTCGGCGAGCCTACGGGCTCGGAATACCCACGTTAAAAAGGCCTTGTTCCACATGACACCCTCGTGGGTGGGTGACTGAATATCGTCAGTCGCTCAACTTTTGACCGACTGTTCGGTTGTACTCTCATCCTACGGACGGGAGGAACCCGAAGGAGGCTACGCCGAATGGTGGAGTCTCCTTCGGGGAGGTAGACCGGCCCTGAACCCGTTTATACGGGTTCAATTGGCTACTTTTTGGCCGAGCCCACGGGCTCGGAGTGCCCACGTTGAAAAGGCCTTTTGCCACATGACGCCCTCGTGGCGGGGGTGACTGAATATCGTCAGTCGCTCACTACCCACTGTTCGGTTGTACTCTCTGCCTACAGACGGTAGGAACCCGAAGCACGCTCCGCCGAAAGGCAGATTCTCCTTCGGGGAGGTAGACCGGCGCTTAACCCGATACATACGGGTTCAATTGACATATTTTTGGCCTAGACCACGGGCTCGGAAAGCCAACGTTAAAAAGGACTTGTGCCACATGACACCCTCATGGAAGTGACTGAAGATCGATTGTACTCTCTTCCTACGGACTGGAGGAACCCGAAGGAGGCTACGTTGAAGGGCGGATTCTCTTTCGGGGAGTTAAACCGGCTCTGAACCCGTTCATACGGGTTCACTGTGCATATTTTTGGGCCGAGCCCACGTGCTCGGAAATACCACTGACTCAGAAATACCACGTTAAAAACGCCCTTGTGCCACATGACGCCCCAGTGGGGAGGGGGGACTGAATATAGTTAGTCGCTCAACTCTTGAACGACAGATCGGTTGAACTCCCTCCCTTTGGGCTGGGAGGAACCCGAAGGAGGCTACGCCGGAGGGCGGATACTCTTTCGGGGAGGTAAACCGGCCCTGAACCCGTTTATACGTGTTCAATAGGCATATATTGGGGCCGAGCCCACAGGCTCGGAAATGCCACGTTAAAAACGGCCTTGTGCAACATGACGCCCCCGTGGGAGGTGACTGAATATCGTCAGTCAGTTGCTCAACTCTTGAACGACAGATCGGTTGAACTCTCTGCCTTCGTGCCGGGAGGAACCCTAAGGAATCTACGCCGAAGTGTGGATTCACTTTCGGGGAGTTAAACCGACCCTGAACCCGTTTTTTCGGGTTCAATGGGCATATTTGTTGGCCGGGCCCACGGGCTCGGAAAGCCCACGTTAAAAAAGCCTTGTGGTACATGAAACCCTCGTGGTGGGGGGGGTATCTGAATATTGTCCGTCGCTCAACTCTTGAACGACAGATCGGTTGAACTCTCCGCCTTCGGGCGGGGAGGAACCCTAAGAGGCTACGCCGAAGGGCGGATTCACTATCGGAGAGGTAAACCAAATCTGAACCCGTTTTTTCGAGTTCAATTGGCATATTGTTGGCCGGACCCGCGGGCTCGGAGATTCCACGTTAAAAAGGCCTTGTGCCACATGACGCCCCAGTTGGGGGTGACTGAATATCGTCAGTCGCTCAACTATTGAACTACAGATCGGTTGAACTCTCTGCCTTCGGGCGTTAGGAACCCGAAGGAGGCTACACCGAAGGACGGATTCACTTTCGGGGAGGTAAACCTGCCCTGAACCCGTTTATACAGGTTAAATGTGCATATTTTGGGGCCGAGCCCACGGTCTCGGAAATCCGACGGGTTCGGAGAATCCCACGTTAAAAACGGCCTTGTGCCACATGACTCCCCAGTGGGTGGGTGACTGAATATCGTCAGTTGCTCAACTCTTGAACGACAGATCGGTTGAACTCTCTGCCTTCGGGCGGGGAGGAACCCGAAGGAGGCTACGCCGAAGGGCGGATTCTCTTTCGGATAGGTAAACCGGCACTGAACCCGTTTATACGGGTTCAATGGGCATATTTTGGGGCAGAGCCCACAGGCTCGGAGATCCCACGATAAAAAGGCCTTGTGCCACATGAGGCTCTCGTGGGCGGGGTGACTGAATATCGTCAGTCAGTCAGTCGGTCGATGTCGGACGACAGTTAGTCGAATACGAAAGTATCGGCGACCACAAGAAGATTGCTCTACGTAATACTTTTTATATCAAGTTCCTAACGTTTTGTACGTCGAACCTACTTTTGAACCGACTTAGTACAAATACAGGCCTCCACTACCAAATAACTCCACAACAGCTAGATAGCCTGATGGATCCCAACCCTCTCCAGGCTAACTTTTGAAATCAGAGTTAACTTCTCCTGGAACGGTTACCACCCAAGGCTATAAAACCCAGTTTGTCTTGCTATTTACTCATAGCTCGGGAAAGATAGAAGATAATTTATACCATTCCCAAGGGTATTAGCACGTAAGAGAATGTAATAGATCCAACTTGTATTCGAACTCGGCTCTCCGATTCCTCAATCCGAGTCGCTATCCATACTCTATCGAGCCACCTCAATCGACTGGGAGTTGAATGCAAGTAGGATTTTTTCTGCTTTCAGAATTATGCTAAACGGTTGAAAATTTATCCAATAATAGCAACAAATATTTAATAATACTTTCCAACATATAAGAATTTGTTATGCCAGTAAGAAAAATGACGTTGTGCATTCGGTGACTTGGATTTGCTAGTAGGTAATTTAGTAAATCTTCAAATATTTTCCCCCCAAAACCTGGTTAGTTAAAAATCGGGTGTGTCTTACCGCATATAGCATATAAGCATACGGTAAATAAGGTATATTTATTTCCTTCACTGACATAATTACAAATTTAAATCTTAACGTAAGTTGGCTCGACACAGTCGGGAAATCATATTGTAATACAGATATACACATTCAATAGGGGGCACCTCGGGGTGGTGTAATGTTTAGCAATCTTGTCTCGCTAGAACAATTACGACTGAGTAGTGAGTTCAATCCTCACTGGGTACCCCTTACTTTCGGCCTTGTGTCACATCCAAGCTACGCTTGAAAAATCACTATACACATTCAATGGAAGGAAGTGACACAAGACACGATGGTTTTGTCATATACAATAGAAGTGAACCTAGTGTTTTTTTTAATCACATCTACAAACAAGCATCGTACCCTCTCATGATTAGTGATCAGACCTTATCTGCAGGCATGATGAATGATTGAAATCTAAAAGAGGCTTCATGTCTCGAACCTCTACTGGGTCTCCATGGACTGTAATAATACATACAATCCATTACTAAAAGATGCTGGAAAACTGTCTCTGTCTCTCTATCAATCTCCCCCTCTCTCAATCATTCTCTCTCTGTCTCTCTCTGTCTCTCTCTCAATCTCTATCTCTCTCTCTGTCTCTCTGTGTCTCTCTCTCAATCTCTCTGTGTCTCTCTCTCTCTCTGTCTCTCTCTCAATCTCTCTATGTCTCTCTCTCTCTAAATCTCTCTTTGTCTCTGTCTCTCTCTCAATCTCTCTCTGTCTCTCTCTCAATCTCTCTCTCAATCTTTGTTTCTCTCTCTCTCTCTCTCTCTCTCCAAAAAAATAATTCTATAGGAAAAATTTTTCTCTTAAAACACATTTTTGCAGGAAAAAAATTCTCTCAAATCTTTTAGCGCTCTTTCAAACATCAAGCACGGGCAACGCCGGGCCATGCTGCTAGTCTTTGATAAAATTATACCGAAACTCAATTTTTATTAATTATTTAGAAATCTCTTCTCCAGAAACAACCTTTCACTATTTCTATGACAGATGCTTACGTATATGAGAGTCTATGATGAAGATGACTGAGAGAGATTCAACAAAAAATTACCTTGAATATTTTCAGTAGTGCGGCCTAGCTTATTATCTGATGCGATCCACTGGAAGGACAAGGTTACCCAGGCCTTACATAATCAGTCAGTTATGTTCCATGCGTGATACACGTTTAGGCGGTCATGCACCTTTCGATACATGACTGACGAAGCAGATTTTTTTTCCCGTAGTATGTTGTCATTTCTTTCTGCGGTAGACCAGTTGCCATCCAAGGCTATAGAACCCGGTCTGTCCTGCGATTTACCCATAGCTGGGGGGGAGAAGAGGACTCCTATCTTTCCCAAGGGTATTAGCACGAAAGTGAATGCAATGGATTCGACGGGAATTCGAAATCGGCTCTCCGATTCCTCAATCGGAGCCGCTATCCATAACTCTACCATCAGGCATAAAACGAATATATATCCTGTATAGCTAGGCTGTATAATAAGAGGAATGGTTTAAGTAGAGGGTCACGCTGAGCTGCCTAGCTTTGGCTGGAAACAGGTCTAGGAGAATGATATATATATATAAATTCCAAACTGAAAAAAGGTAACGGAAAATCACTCAACTATTTTCACTAGAATTCGTGGGAATTCGCAGATAATACAAAATTAAATTTCTTTTCTTTATCCTCTCACCAGATTTATGACCAGCTACATTCTCAGTGGATACTACATTTTAGTTTCCTTTTCTTACATTCGCCATTTCAACACTTGGTGACGCTTCTTTTTCTGTCTGGAAGCAATATCCACTGATTGTTAGCACATGATGCCTCGTTAAGTGACTATTCATCCTTTCCTCTCTTCTTTTTTCTAACTTTCTCTCTCTCTCTCTCTCTCACTTTTTTTGTTTGTTCTAACGAAATAAAAGAGTGAATGCCTGTTGACCATTTCCAACTACCAACGCCAGTACCGTTTGTTAGTAGGCATTTTCAAACACCAAATTTTCCAAATATTCGCTAGTCGATTTCTGTATCTGTTTAATATAATAAGCATAAAAATGAATACAATATGGGAACCAGTAATAAGGATTGCCAGAGAAAAGCGATAATAATAAAAATTGCAATATGAGCTCTGATAAAAAACAATGCAATGATAACAGCAAAAATTGCAATATAAGTACTGGTAAAAAATGCATGCTGAAAATCATTAGGTTTATAATATCCACAAATTAATCCACAGATGTCCTCATGGCACAGTGGATAAAGGCGTTAGTTAGATCAAGAGACAAACAGTGTGAGTTCAATACCCGGTTAAGGCAGTGGAGAACTTGGAAAGCGAATTAACAGGAGACAACTGATAACTGACATCCATTAAACATGGCACCTGGAACTAGAACAGAAGAGCGTAATAAAGAGTTCAGTTCGACATTCGAAACACCTGAAGAAGGCCGGAACGTACAACGGCCGAAACATTGAAATAAATATGTCGACAAAGTTGAGGGCCATAGTCCGAATAATGTAAATAGTGTACGTAATAACTCCTCTCAGAAATATAGACAGATACAGATTGATAAATAGATACATAGAGATAGGTAGGCAAAGAACATTGTCCAATAGATAGATTCCAACCACCTGAAGATTGCTGGAGCGTACAACTAAATATGTCTGAGCTACCCCAGGTAACTTCGCGAACTTGCGATAGGACGATAACCTACATCCGACAACAATGCCTCTTATGGGGAGATTGGAAGTTCTGATGAACGTGAAAGCAGCTCTTAATTTCTGTTGTTCACCCTGACACGGAGTGGTAGCAACTGTTAGGTTCCAAGCTCTTGACAAACAGTGAACCTCCAAACAAAAAGTAAACACTAGGTAAGTATAAAACTACCAGCAATACATATTTATATAAAAATACCAACAATACATATTTATAGTAAAATAACCAACAATACATATTTAAAGTAAAATGGCCAACAATACATTTTATCTGATGTTGAAGGTATACAAATGTGTTCAAAATATATTTAGCTCAAACCATAAAACTGTGTTCAAAATAATTAGATTTCGGCATTTAATAACCCATAGACGTTTTCATATGCCGCTAAACAAAATCAACCAAAAAAAAACAAAAAAAAAACAAAAAAACAATAACCTCCTCGCCATGCATTAGCACCGTAGACTCTTCTGAGGCTCCCGACAACACGAGACTTTGGTGCTTTGGCTTCCATAGCAAGTAAGGTTTTACAGAATCAAGTTTTCCCATATGGTGCCCAATCTAACTACTGACCGGGCTCGACAATGCTTAAATTTGGTGATCAAACGAGAACTGGGTTTTCACGTCGTTTGACCGTAAGCTAACCTGCATTCATCATCATTTATTCAGAGCATTTAGCTCCGCTGTGGTCACCACTACCATCAGATGTCATGGTGACATTCAAGGCAAGTTAGTGAAATAGTTTTTTTTACTTTAGGGTATGTTAAGGCTACCCCGTCCCTCCTCTGTGAAGTTCCTCCGTCCACTGGTAAAATCGTTGATCTCTCAGGCGCAGCTCCTATGCTCAGAGGGACTGGAAGAGAAGAGAGGCGTCCCCCTTCACCAGTCGGATCGGGAAACCCTTCTGCTTAGCTCACACAGTTTAGCTGGCAGCTCGACGCCGTTGATCGGGGTGTGGCCGACGCAGTGCTCATGCGATTTCTGGGAGCCAGTTGTCAGAGCTGGGGTAGGCTGTGAACCAGTAGAGTTCCGCGTCCCAATTCATGTGATTAAAGAAGAATGGACCTATTCGCTGCAAAAAGTACTACCAGAAACGATATACACCCCTAACCTGCAATTTGCTATGTTAAAGATAGACACATAATTTTAATTACTTCTTGCTGAGGGATTTGACACGTTCTTTCATTATATCAATCGTCGCATCTAAAAGCCTGCCGAAACAACGTCTATATTAAAATATTAGTAGATTTAGAGTAAAGGCAAAATGTTGTTGTTTTTTTTTTTTAAATTCAATAAAAAAGAGAGTTAGCCAACGAAAATAGCACTTATAATTGACAGGGTCAGAAGACTCATACAGAGTTGTCACAATTCAGATAATCAAACTAGTGTTGTTGTTTTTTTCTTTGCTTCTCTACCAGTTTCTCTGCCCAACGCCTACTGATTCACTTGCTTTTAAGGTAACGCTATTGAATAATTCATGAGAATTTGGTAAACCTGACAAGGCCAAAAAAAATGTCAATTTTTGGAGGATAAATACACTTTAATTTAATAAGAGAAGGCATTAAATGTGGATTGCTTTCTGTTGTCACATTTTATTTTCGTTCGTTTATATTTTTTTCATTCTTTCTCTGACGTTTTAAGGAAGAAGTTAATTTCATTTTAGACATTATATTTGAGCGCTAATTCAATTGAAATTTCTTTCTTTTATAGATTGAAATTTTAATGGAAAATTATGTTTAATGGAAGATTATTTTCAATATCGTTTCACTTGAAGCACGAGAAATCCAACGGATTTCAATTAATTCAAATCATTTTTTTTTCTTCAAACACGAAGATTTGAATTTAACAAAAACCTTTTTTAAAACGTCTATAGCACAGGCAGAGATTCATACAACTTCTGTATCCGGAAATAATGCATTAATTTCCAGTATAACGACAAACGGTTGTGTGTCATTGATACAATATAGCGCTAAAACTGAGAGGACATTACGGATGTGTGTTTGGGCCGGTCGTCGTCGTATTATGGATCGTATTATGGATAGTATTATGGATCGTATTATATATTTTCGTAGATCTATACGCAGAATCAACTAAATTTTCCTCTAATTTCACCTGTATTTTCTTTAAATATATTGGATCAAATGCAACGTCTGCTGGATTAGGCTGCGCAACAACTGGTCGACTACTCAGCTGAACACGTGTGAAATGGTCCCGATCTAGCGCCCGGCATCACTTGTAGCAACACCGTTAATTTCACGCCGTCTTTCGCATACTTGAGCTCAGGCGACCTCGTCACGAAGATCAACAGACGACGAGCCCTGGCTACAGGTGTAAGACGTATGGAGACAACTATAGCGGTGTTGCGACATCGCCCTACACTCCAAGCTACTTGTTTACAACACGACCGTCTCCTATGTGCGACTATACGGCGGCGAGACGTAGCCTCTCAGCAAGACATTCGCATCCCGTGTCCACGGCGTCGAGTCCCGCGCAACAACTGGTCGACGACTAAGATGAACACGTGTGTAATGGTCCCGATCCAACGCCAGGTATCACTGGCAGCGACACCTTTAATTTCACGCCGTCTTTCGCATACTTGTGTTCAGACGTATCCAACCCCAGGCAACCTCGTCACGAAGATCAACAGACGACGTGCGCTGGCTACAGGTGTGAGACGTATGAAGACAACTATGGCGGTGTTGCGACATCGCCCTACATAACAAGCTACCAGTTTACAACACGACCGTCTCTTATGTGCGACTATACGGCGGCGAGACGTAGCCTCTCAGCAAGACCATTGCATTCCGTGTCCACGGCTTCGAGTCCCGCACCATCAGGACCATCGTCTGGATGCACTGGTTCGATCTTGTGTCCAATAAAGAATATCCTTACCATCGTTCAACGCCGTGTTCGCTGGTTCAATCAAGTCCTGAGACGATCTGATGACCCCTCGACCCGGCATCTGAAACTGGCGACGACGCAGCCAATAGAAGGATGTCGTCGGCCAGGACCTTCAGCGGACTAATCTGGAGCTAGTGGGACAAGGTCATTCTTGTTGGCATGACATTTAGAAAGCTGTGGCCATGTCAGGTTGGTTTTTCTCAGCTCAATCTATCATCCACATGATACAAGCATCGGGCTAAGATAAAATACATTAGCGGACAATGAAGATCGTCTATGCATTGAATACTGCTTTCGCATCTGGTTTAGTGCTTCCTGCCATGTATTTAGAGATTCTTGATAAAATCCAATGTAGAATCTGCAATGTTATCGGTCCTACCCTGGCATCTCGCCTTTGGTCAGTTTACCACCGTCATAATGCAGCTTCTTTGTGACTTTTCTATAAATATTTTCATGGTAATTGTTCGGATGAGCTTTCCTTTTTGGTATCTAGACTTTACGAATTTAAAGGCAGTACTACATTGGTAGCATGACTGCACATGCGCGATGATCTCATCCTTTTATAGTTGAACTGACTTAATGCAACCGTAAATTCTATACTAACAGTTTTTTTTTTCTCTAGCGTTTCTCGGTGGTTGAAGTCACTTCTGGCTTCTTGCTTTCCTGTCAAATTTGATCTTCAAAAATTTAAATGCAATGTCAATCGTTATCTACTGTCGCATTGATTCCTCTTTTATTGTTCTCACTCGTTAAATTTTACTCATTCTTTCACACGTAGTAATCTCTGTTGTCTTAGTGGCTTTATTGCCTTGCTTCGGGTGAAATTATTAAAAAAAACACCCAAAATTATAGATATATATCTGTATGTGTTTATGTATGCGTGTATTAGTATTGGTATTAATAAAAAATTTGCGATCACTTGAGCGCCGAATAGTTTCAACTTTTTAACACTACTCAGGCTAAGATAAAAACCATAGCTGACAATAAAGATCGTTAAAATCACGAAATTTTGTTTTTCATTAATTAGTATCGTAAGAAATGAATTTTTTTTTAGCTTATTTTTAATAATTATTTCTCTCGATATTAGTTTATTAATTGACAAAATTCTACGCAATTTGGTATATGTTACATAATCTAATTTTGGGTATATCAATGATATGGTCAGAAACATTTTTGATTATGATCCAACTCTCATTGACATAACAGTATAACAATAACAATTATAATAATTATGAAGCAAACTAAATAAAATAAACTGTCCGAAGTGCTCTGCACAATATACTGGGTAAACTTGCAGAAATTAAACAAAAATGTATCTATGAACAACCAAAATATATGGTGCCTAACAATTTAGCAAATGCATAGAAAATAGACATAATACAACCAGAAATTCGATCTAAAGATTGCCACACTTATTAAAAATGGAAAGTAACTGCGAAATTCTTGAGAATGCCGCTATTAGATCTTACCAATATATTATCTACTGTTCAAAAGATCAAAAGGTGTGTGAACCGTGCGATAGGCAAACCTGTCTACTCCTATTGAGGAGAAAAAATAATTGATGGATGAAACTCATTGTTTAAACGGAGATGTTAGAAGTATAGAGTTGAACTAGAAGCACAATCCTAATCAGGAAACAAGGGATAACTGTTTAATCCTGTTCGAAAACCTGGAAGGTGAGTAAACTCTGCGATAGGTGAACCTATCTACCCCTATTGTTTCATATATATATATATGTATATATATATATATATATATATATATATATATATATATATATATATATATATGAGTGAACATTGAAGTCAACACTAAGAACCTACCAAGACTTTTAGTTTTAACTTCAATGTTGACTTTTATATTTATATTTACATACGCTCTATCTCTGATATTGAGCACATTATCCCATAAATTTAGCACACCGTAAAACTATATTTCGTCATATATATATATATATATATATATATATATATATATATATATATCTTATGCAGTGTTACATTAGAACATGCACATATGCACTACAGAATTGTACATTTTTGTTTCAACGTCAAAAAAAGGAAAAACCTTTTTTAGACGATTCATCAGGTGGGGAATTACGATGTTAATAACAATTTACTAGTTTAGTAACATCGTAATTATCCATCTGAGGAGACGCCTAAAAAAGGTTTTTGCTTTTTTTTACGTTGAAACAAAATGTACAATTTTGTAGTGCATATGTGCATCTTCTAATGTAACACTCAGACCCTATCAAGCCTCTGAGTGTTGACTTCAATGTTCACTTTTATATAGAGTGACCCCCCAAAAACGGGAACTTTTTAACAATCTAATAAAACCAAGAGTAATAGAAGAAAAATATTTTATTCATAGTAATTGAAACCTTAAAACATGTCCTTCCAGAAACAATTTTCATTTTTTTAAAATTACGTCCTGTAGATGGCGTCCTCCTCTACGAATGCATTCTTGAAATCTGCTGTTGAGATTCCTCATTGACTGCTGCAACATCTCAGCTAAATGGCGAAATGTTTACTTGCTCAAGGTCAGTCTCGCAGTGTTGCCACTTGCTCATGTCTGGCAATACGCACTTCAAAAATTCCCGTTTTTGGGGGTCACCCTGTATTTATATATACATACGCTCTATCTCTGATATTGACCCTTTTATCCTATAAATATAGCACACCTTAAAACTATATTTTTTCACGCACACACGCACACACACATATATATATATATATATATATATATATATATATATATATATATATATATATATATATATATATAATACATTGTTATGTCTTCATTTAACTGACTGAAGATAACATGATTAAGACGTAGTACACCGCTTGATGTTGACGTAATCTTGCTGAAGGAAGTGCTACAACGATAGGCTAGATCTATATTTACTTGTTTACACCTGGTATTTTTTTTAAATGTACAAATATGCTTCATGGGAAAAATTGGGATGTCGGGGAGGCTTGTCTTCAGTTGCCTTATCGTTAGCTTAGCTAGCCTCAGTTACTGATCCAAAAGTTCGTACATTGTTCCTTTCACCAAAACATCTCATCTACACAACACTGCTATACACATACACCGCAATGCCACATTTACCCGTAAAAATTGCTACCTAATCACGCATGTGCAGTCTTTGTGAAGGGCTGGGTTGATAAACATCTAACGATATATATCCCCAATGTTCATGAGGTAGAAATTATCTACACAACTAAACAAAACTAGTGTCAGCAACAGGTACCCTCATTGTCTAATTATGGCAGTTAACTGGATGAAAAAAAAATACTACGGAATTAATAAAATGATTTCCATACAAGAGTTCTAGTCACTCGCATATGCACTTAGACGTAATAACAATTACGAAATCTCACACTCGAAAACAAAAGACACGCCAGAGTTTAACCAGGAAACTGCAATCCTTGTCACGTAAAAAAGCAAAAAAGAAAAATGGCGGGGGAAATAAAAGAGATGATGACCAAGCATTCCTTAGCTAAGTTAAATTCAGCGACTTGAAACAAAAGAAAAACGACTTACACCAACCTAATAGTAGATGACAATTTTTTAAACCAGGCGACCAGTATCCTTATTTCTATGCCAACTCCAGATGCAAGCTCTATGTTAGACCCCTCTCAAGCAATCCAAACGCGAAACAGCAACCACCTTTGGCTGAATTTTGACGAGGGGAGTCGCCTCCTTTCCGTTCTAATTTTGACTTTAATTTGTTGCTTAAAGAACAAAATTAGTTGAGTTGAGGAAAACTTCTTACCACCATAAAACTCTTCCTGACGCGTGGTCCAAATCTTTATTCCAAGTAAACACAAGAACACATAGTGTTAATTCTTTTTCAACTGCGGCCCAATATTTCTATAAACAAAACTGGCTTCGAGGACAAATAACTTTCCGACCAGGATGCGAACCATGTAACCTCTAATCGGTTCGCACAACGGCCGTACGACGCTACAGCGGAAGAAGATCTGCCCCAAAGACTCAATCACCTCCTCCGCAGTTCACGGACTTTGGTGTAAGTGCTAATGCATTTTGCCGACCCAGAGTGCATTCCGCAACACAAAACCATGTAAGTGATGCCTCGTCGTTATTGAGACACTGCCACTCGGACACCCAAGACTGCAGAGAGTTAAACTCATCCTTCGCTAAACCAAGCTATTATTTGGAGTATGTCGGGCGCCCCCACCCTGCACTAACCGGCGATATAATGCATTAGGGAACAACAGTTATGTGACGAAGAGGTCTTCCTAACCTATTTGAACTCTTTCACGAGCGAGTCGACACACGCGATAGGAGCACTCGGTCCTAAGAGTACGGCGGAGCTCCTATCGCCATCATGCTTACTTCTCGGAAAGCCTTTCTTCCAGAAGAATCCATTACCCTATCTTGCTGACATATTCGACCCAGAAACTTGAGCCGCAACGTCTGTTGATGAATCTCAACGTCGGGCATTATTAGGCCGCCTTTAGACCGACCTACGCACTTTAGGAATCATGCCACTCTACAAAAGGTGAAACAATATTCGAACCAATAAAATTAGCGCGGGAGTGTAAGTCCCGAGAGCCGATAAAGAAGGGGGCAGTTGTGCGAGGCGTGAAACTCAAGGGTCCGAATAGAGAGATTCCTTTCCAGGCACCCAACCGCAAGTCCAGAGTTGATCTTGGCTCCTGTCACCTCCTCATGCCTACTGATCTTCGTCAATCTCGGCATTCCTTTTCACAAAAGCGGTGACCTCGTCGGCATAGGCGGAATAACTGACCGGGGTGTTCGCACCAGAGTGGGTAATGTAATTTAACCTTTAAATTGCGAAGGAAAGACTCCGACGCAAAAATGTATAGTATCGGCGAAAGCGGGCAACTCTGTCGAATGGATCTGGGCAACATGAAATGTTTTGACCTTAAGCCATTCACTTCCATCATCGTACCCGGAAATCAATACAAGAGACAGATCCAGCCGACCGACTCGAGAACAGCCCCGAGAAATTAATGGTCAACTCTATCGAATACCTTGGAATGATCTAAGCTGATCAGCGCGGCTTCACTGTCGACTTGTTTTACGATCAAACGAATCATCTGAAGTTTGTAATGAATAATCTACTCAGGGACAATCAGACTAGGTAGGACAGTCTGCAAAAGTTTGGCTAAGATCTTGGCCAAAATCTTTAACTCTGTATTCAACAAAGACTCACATCGTTTTGTAGTTAGGGTACGCTCATCCGTTAACTAAACGTTAGCGACATATCTGTTTGTGATACTCCGAATTTCCTCAGCACGCAAGTCAGCGGCTATATTGGTTGCCCCGAAAGACATCCTTTTTAGTCTAGCTCTACCAGAGCTTGATGCTTTTTGAGAAGCAAGGAGGGTAACTCTGCTATAGATGCGGCTATTTCCCCAGTATCTCCTGATTTCATAGCCCTTTCTACTCTAGATTCTGATGCCGATTGCTATGCCAATCTATCTCGATTGAGCCGGTTACTATAATCAACAACAAATAACCTAATTGCAGCCTTAAGGTGAACCCATCAATTATTCCCAACCACAGACCCCGTTAATTCCCTCATTAGGGTTAGTAAATGCGCTTTCCTGAAAATCCCTCTCATCGAACAAAAATGTTTTGAATTTCCAGTAGCCAGCCATGCTAATCCTAGGATTATCTAAGTTTAGATAAACCCAGACAGGCCTATGGTCCGAATAAACTATGGAAAGAAGACTTGGAAAGAAGCCTTAGAGACCTAAATCGATTCCCTTCATTAAGCCCCGATGACGAAACAATGGGCCGAACTGCCTCTATTAGTCAAAGTCTACACTACCTCCCAAGAAAATTAATTCTTGAACTTACCGACAAGATTCAACCTATCGATAAAGTCCTGAAATGGCTTTACATCCGGGTTATTTGTACCCAGTCTAGTCCCCGTGCGATGTATATCGGGATCGAGGGCAGTATTCCAGTCACCCGCTATAATTACTCGACGAAATGAAGACAGAAACGGTTCGATCCGCCGAAATGCGGGCCCGATCTCTGGAATCATTAGGCGTATAAATCCCAATGAGACGAAATGCCTGATCTTTTATGGTAGCCTGCCCTCCAGATCGGAGAAGACAAGCGTACATATAGCATTTAACGGGAGGTTCAACAACCTTCCTAGAATGGCCATCATAATTTCGCTGAAAAGATAAACGTCTTCGTTTGTGTATCATCATGGTCGCCAGAATGGAAACGAGCCTCTTGTACAGCAAATACATCCATTCCCAGGCGCTGAAGCTCGCGATCGAGTATCACCCTGCGAGACTCCGACCTCAAGGCATTCAGACTAGCTAAAAAGAGTTTTCATTATCAGATAGAGTTGGCAGTCTGCCTTAAACATTGTCGGCGTAACTATATCGGCGGCCTCACCCATTGACCCATTTCATTCTTTATGTGGTCATCAATCCCGAGACCCCCGACATCCCATGGGGAAGTTAGCTTAATTGTTCTGTATAGGGAGGGACGAACAAAAACTGGGACCCTTCCTGATGAGAACTGCTTCTGCTTGTTTGCTTCCATATTCTTCAAAATTGCCAAAGCGGGCGTAACAGCAAGGCGTTTGACACCTCTATTACTCATATATACCGGAACCCCGAGACAGTTCTAATAACAGTAAGGGCACGCTTAGCGTGCGGAACATTTTGAGGGTCTTCTTTGTCCTTTTCCCCAATCTTCTGCATAGACATCAAGTGTTTCAAGGTGCAGAGATTGAGGAACGTGGTACCCTCACTAGTCGATGTTGATCTTTTTACCAGATCTGGGAACAATGTTAAGGTTAGGGTAAATGACATAGTCATTGGGTGAAGGGCTAACTTTTTCCTTGGTAAAATGTCACGGAGACTGTAGAACGCGGTAACCCAACTGGTCTAGGCTGCATTTTCGCCTTCAGCAGCCTTTCTAACTCTTCGATTTTCTCGAATTTTTCACATCCGGAATCGCACTTCTTGCACTGCATATGTAATTTTTCAGCATAGCTAGCCCCAGTCCCACCCTTTGGAATGGGACTGTTGGTGCTTTGCACTTGGGGGTTTTATGTGGACTGTGATCCCTAGGGGTTCCCTATTGCTCTACACACGACATGCCATTCCCGCTTCTTTTTCGCCTTTATTTTTAGAAGGCAATGTGGGTTCTAGAAGAGACTACACTGGGGATTTTTGACCACCGATGCTGGCCACAGACAG
>OZ010608.1:43381120-43393620 GCA_963932145.1 Acanthosepion lycidas
AGATACATTATTTTCTGTTAGAATGAGAATTAATTAAGATTATTACTATTTTTTTAATAAAATGTATCTTTACACATAAAATGTATCTTTACACATAAAATGTATCTTTACACATAAAATGTATCAACATTTGTTTTAGTTAAGGCTTTTACATTTATAAAAATACAATTTTTCATGTGTACCAATATTTATTTCCGCCCACTGTATATTAAAAAGAAGAGAGAAACCGCAAACGTTTTTGATTGTAATGTGGATTTTTAAAAAAAATATCCTTTTTTTTTCCATAATGGAAAATAAAGCATAATATATATTTTTTAATATAAATTAATATTTCTCTCTTGTTTTTTAATATAGATATTAATATTTTTCTCTTTTTAATATACATACTTTTCTCTCGTTGGAACTACTATAACCTCTTCCTTATATATATATATATATATATATATATGCATATATACATACATACATACATACACACATATATATATATATATATATATCTGTATGTGTGTGTGTGCGTGTGCGTAGTGTGTCTGTTTGTGTGTGTGTCTTGGCTGGGATATATATATAAATAGATCTGAACAGACTGAGATAGATAGATAGATAGATAGATAGATAGATAGATAGATAGATAGATAGATAGATAGAAAGTGAGAGAGATACGAACAGACTGTAATACATATGAACAAACAGATAAAATATATTGATAATTACAAGCCTGATTTAGATATAGATAGATAGATCTGAACAGACTGAGATAGATAGATAGATAGATAGATAGATAGAAAGCGAGAATGATATGAACAGACTGTAATACATATGAACAGACAGATATATTGATAATTACAATCCTGTTTAGATATATATATATATATATATATATATATATATATATATATATATATATATATATATATATATAGATAGAGCTGAAAATATTGAGATGGATAGATAGATAGATAGATAGATAGATATGAGCAAGCTGAGACAGATCAAATCCATAAAGCATTTAGACACGCTTGAGCGCGCCTAAACTTCTCCAGAGATCGGTTATTTTCTGAGTGACGCCTTCATGTAGAAATGCGATTAAAAAGCCGCTCTTCTTTTTCATTTGACAGTCTGTCGTCGTAGAATTATGGCAGAAAATCGATTCCTTTCCATTACCCTAATCTTTGAATCGAAAATGGACTGCTTGTTGTTATTTATCTGCGTCCCATATGAGTGGGCTGAAAGAATTGGCTCGAAAAATTTCAGAGGTGGTAATTCGGGATTCATAACGCCATTTTAAATGTTTCCACCATCATCTCTTTTCCTCAAAACATTTGCTTAGATTTTTATCCGTATCAGTGTATTTTAATGTTTTTGGTTTCATTTTATTCAATTTACGGAATCCTGTCTTCTGAATGCGTCAGAAATAACATGGCATCATTTAGCGATTTGAATGGGGATTTGCTTAAAAGGAATTTGGTTCAGGAAAAAAATGTTTCCTTTGTTGCAGTATGAAATTATTTATTTGCTAAAATAGATTATTTAAACACCAAGCGATTGATGACTACATATATTTTATTTACCTTTATTGGTTTCTGTCCCATGTTACAGGAGATACGGTGGAGTAATTGATAGCAGCTGGGATTGAGGAATCAAAGAGACGAGTTCGAATTCCAGTCGATTTCATTGTATTCCCTTACGTGCTAATGCACGTGATAAGGAAGGGTATGAACGCTATAGTTAAAGAGCAGGACAGATTAACCCCTATGAGGAGGAGGAAAACTCTGAATAAAGGATAAATCTGAATACAAACCAACTTTTAGTCGAAGAAGGTTAATTCAGAAGCAATTCCACATTGTATTGGTCGAAGAAAGAAACTGCCCCACTTCGAGCAATGAGTCGTGTAGCACTGTGACGTCGATGAGCCTGATTTCGGATCATTCACCCACGTGTGTGTCACCAACGGCAATTTAGAAAATGAAGAACGAAAGATGAAATAAAGAAATGTCCTTATTACTTCGAATCTCGACAGAAAATAATGGACCCTTAAGACTTAGTACAATGGTTGGAACAAGCCTAGCAGTGCTGTGATACAGACCAGTGCCGTAGACCTACCCGATTTCAGACTATTCCAGCATGGGGTACCTCACCGATGGCACTTTAGACAACGAAGAAGGAAAGATGAAATAAAGAACTGTCCTTATTACTTCGAATCTCGACAGAAAATAATGGACACCTCGGAGTTAGTACAATGGTTGGAACAAGCCTAGCAGTACTGGGATACAGACCAGTGCCGTAGACCTACCCGATTTCGGATTATTCCAGCATGGGGAGCCTCACCGATGGCCCTTTAGAAAACGAAGAAGGAAAGATGAAATAAAGAACTGTACTTATTACTTCGAATCTCGACAGAAAATAATGGACCCCTCGGACTTAGTACAATGGTTGGAATAAGCCTAGGAGTACTGTGATACAGACCAGTGCCGTAGACCTACCTGATTTCAGACTATTCCAGCATGGGGTACCTCACCGATGGCACTTTAGACAACGAAGAAGGAAAGATGAAATAAAGAACTGTCCTTATTACTTCGAATCTCGACAGAAAATAATGGACCCCTAGGACTTAGTACAATGGTTGGAATAAGCCTAGGAGTACTGTGATACAGACCAGTGCCGTAGACCTACCCGATTTAGGACTATTCCAGCATTGGCTGCCTCACCGATGGCACTTTAGACAGCGAAGAAGGAAAGATGAAATAAAGAACTGTCCTTATTACTTCGAGCCTCGACAGAAAATAATGGACTCCACGGATTTCGTACAGCGCTTTAGAAGAGACGATCACACTTACGAGAAACCGTTGAATTATCCAACGCCGACTCCCATTATTTATGTTTATAGGTCTCAGATAACACCGCACATGGTGTACTGCCGTTCCATCTGCGATGGCTCTAACCGATCCTTGCTATCCAGCCATAATATATTTCAAAGGCGATAAGATTTATATTCTATAACCCCTTTCTCCGAAACTATCCCCATTTCTATGGCAAAGTTTCAGACCTGATACATTCTTTAAATCCGACAGTTCAGACATGTATGGCCAAGACCCGCCATTCCATGTAAACGGCGTCAACTAATCCTCATTAGTATTCTTTTTTATTTTTTTTCTCAGAGAGTTTCTTACCCAGAAGTATAACTTTCTGAAATGAACTTCCGATGGTTTGGTTTGGTCGGTTTTATTTTGCGGCAGGCATATCAACCACTATGGGTTGTTTAATACCGATAAGATTTTTAGGATAGGTTCGTATGAATAGAATACGTATTCTTTGTGAGAAATTAGTTTGGTTTGGATTGTTTTGTTTTACGGCATATCAATCTCAATGGGTTATTTAATGCCGACAAGATGTTTAGGATATGTTCGTATGAATAGAGTACGTATTCTTTGTAAGAAATCTGTCTGGTTTGGATTGATTTGTTTTACGACATATCAACCTCAATGGGTTATTTAATGCCGACAATGTTTTTAAGATGATTTTGTATGAATAGAATATGTATTCATTTTAAGAAATCAGTTTGATTTGTTTTGGTTTCGTTTGTTTTTCGGCATATCAAAATCAATATGTTGATTTTCCGAAAAATTAATGCCGAAAAAAATGCATATTTGGTAATATATTTTTTTTTTCAAAACCGTATAAATGGTTATTTTTTTCACAAATGTATAGCTGGTATTTTATTTTTTTTTTTTTTTTTCAAAAGTGTTTTGCTGGTAAATTTTTCTCATCTTCATTGCCATATTCACGACGTTTCGGCCACTGTACGCTCCGGCCTTCTTCAAGATCTGTCTATATTTTTGACATGAGGGTATTGTAACTATTTACATCGTTTAAATGTTTAATTCTGAAGCAATGTGTTTTCTGCGATACGTTACATTTCTTTAATATCTGTATTTCTGAGATGATTTCGTTGTTTGTTTCTTTCTTTTGTTTTACGACATATCAACCTCAATGGGTTATTTAATGTCGACAAAATCTTTATTGCTGGTAATGTTTTTCTACAAAAATCAATTTTTTGGGAATATTTTTACTTGAAGAAATCTATAACTGGTCATATTTTTTCCAAAACATTTATATCTGTTTGTAGTGCTGGTATTTTTTAAAAAGTATTGCTGATAATAATTTGTCCTTGAAAAATTATTGCTGGTAATAATTTTCGTTTTATTACAAGGCATTTCTGGTATTAAAACCTATTTTTACACAAGTTTGGTTTATTTTGCCGATAAGATTTTTATTTCAGGTAATACTTTCTGTTTTCAAATATTTATTGCTGATACTAATTTTTTTTTAAGTATTTTTGGTATTAAAATCTCCTTTTACATTTTCAGCCTGGTTGTGGGATCAACTGTTTGCCCATAGCTGGAACTCTAACATGTGCTACCACTCCGGGTCAGGGTGAGCCTGTGAACACCAGCAATTAAGAGGTGGTCCCACGATCCCCAAAACCTCCTGCTCAGAGGTCTTGCTGCTGGACGTAGTTTATCGACTAACCCAGGACGCCGAAGTAGTTTATCGTCTTACCCAGGACGCAGATGTAGTTTATCGTCATACCCAGAACTGGTATTTCTGAGATGAGTTATTGTAATTCAATTCAGCGTTGCTGGATCGGCAATGTTCTTTGTGAAGCAAGTACGGATCTAACGATGGTTTCTCCTGCCAAAAGTGGGGCAGATTCAAATACCGCCCAGGGCGTATATTTTCCTTTAATGAATATTACAGTAGATGATAATAAATGTATAGCTAAACACTCGTTCAAGCTGTAGCTGGGCATTAAGTCATTTTTCTCTACCACTGTCCAGATGGTGGCTGGGAATTACGTCATTATTTCTCTTCCACCGGTAAAGCAGTGGTCAGGGCTCAAAGAGTTAAGCGATACACGGTGCGGCAAAAGTAGCACACCGCAGGACTTAATGACTTAATCATGTTTCGAATGTCTAATTTGTTCTGATAGGTCCTGTTCAGTGGCCACTAAGCTCACCACACCTCACACCCTGTTTTTTTTTTCAGTGAGGCCATTTCAAATCAGTTGTTCATCAGAAACGCCGAGGAAAATATTGAGGAACTTAAAGAATTCTATATGAATACAATAAAATGACAAACCCTTTTAATGAATCCTTCAGCCACAGAATTGAAATGTGTTTGGAAAAAAAGGAAGGCGTTTTGAACAGAATATATAACAAACTAGCAGCATGGTCCGGCGTTGCCCGTGCTTGATTCAAAAACCGTACGACTCATACAGCAATCGCTATCACTTGATTTAAAATAGTTTTGCCCTTCCTTGCCTTTAAAGGAATGCCCTTTGCCGTGCTGATATTGCTACATGCCTTACTTTTTTTGAGAATTTTTTCGAAGCTCTATACTAAACATTAAATCTGTTACAAAAAAAGAACTAAACAAAATTAACACAAAACGATCAGCTTTAAAAAAGGACTCGTAACTGGAAAAACCGAATGAAAAAAGAAAGTTAACAACAAATACTTTTTCACACCCAGCCCAGTTCTGCGGAATCAGAATCAACGTTGAGTTTAAGCAAGCGAATGAGCCAATTGGAGTAAAGTGCCAAGCAGATTTAAATTTTTCCCACTTGTGACGAATGCAGCTATCGATGTTTTTTTGCATGCTAGCATGCTAGTTAACATTCGTGTCAGTTAGCTGTTGGCTCTCACGCTGGCCAATAGAATCTTCCTGACTATTCGTGGCAGCCAGCTATAGGATCTCACTCTGGCCAGTAGAAAATGGCCGCAAACTACATGAAAACTGCCGTAGATGCATGAAAAAATTGATTATTTCCACTATCAATGGGAGTTGGGAAATGTAAAGTCGGTCTTGGCTTTGCCGCTAACTTAGAGCATGTGCATGAAAATTTTGGTGCAAAGCCATCGAAATTTGTGGCCGTGCATTCGTTACACACACACATACATCCTGCCTTTTATAGATAGAGATAGCCAGTAAATAAAATTATGCTTTAAATAAATTATTCCTATGGTAAGTGACCTTGATCTCACTTTGTATATTCTTTTTTTTTTTTTTGCTTCAATGTATCATAAGGTAAGTGTGAAGTGATATATTTTTCACTGATGACGCTGTAAGAATCTTCGGAAAATAAATTTTTAGCAGAAAGCTTGGTAAGATCTTCGAACTATAAATCCGACTATTGGAGGAGCATTTCGTCATAAGACGCTAGATGAAGAAAATGGGAAATTGCAATCGCGTAGAGAATCGGAGAACATGTGCAGATGACATATTTGTATTTGAAAATATATTTTGCTTGGTAAGGAAATCGAGCAAGTAATTTTTGCTCCCTGTCAAAACTCGTTCTCTCGCTACAACCTGTGACAACTGAAAAGATCATGGCGCTGGACTGCGAAGCATTTCTCCGCGCCGCGTGTTTTCCAAACCTGTCACCATCAGATTCTCAAAAACTTTTGCGCCATGTAATGCATTATTCCCTCGCCAGGGATTACAAGAAGTTCAACAGATCTTGAAATTCCTCAACGTATGAGTTCTGTCAAAACAAGAATCGTTATGTCAGCGTCTACCAACGTTTTGACAGCGACATGTCTAATAATAAAAGGAAATAGAATAGTTAATTCATCTCGAACTAATTTTAATTGTCAGTGACATGACCCTTCAGGATATTGACGAATATGGTTCTCCACAGTTTCCTGTCCGTGTCGCTGTCTTTTTGTTATCTCTCCTGAACTCTGTTCTGTCATTAATTTACACAAGCTCTTTAGCTAGGTAATGCGCTGTTTTCCTCTGTTTTGCCTTCAATGCGTCCTGGGAGTGTAAAAGTTTCCAAGCCCTCTTTCCTCATTATGTGCACTAATAATTTCTACTGTCTCTTTCTGATGTTTACTATAAGTGTCTTTTTTGTTTTCATTTTCTCTAAAAAAAAAAATCGTCGTTGCTCACATGTTCAGTTCATTGTATTCTCAGCATCCTTCTGTAGAGCCATATTTCTATCGCTTCAAGTTTCTTCTTCATGCGCGCGATATAGGAGTACGGGTGTTACATAACAGTTCAGTAATCTTTTTATTTGTTTTCAACGAAATCTTCCTGTTTCTGAATTTACCTACATTTTGGAAAGCTTCTTTCACTATCCCAAAGCCCTTCAGTATTTAGCTGCCACACATTCCGTTTTCTGCATCGTTTGTACATGCTTGATCTTGGTATATCAAAATTTTAATTTTCATGATGGCATTTGCTTTTGTTATCAGCTGTGTATCATATCATTTTGCAATATTTGTCTAAACCTTTCCACTCGCTTTCCTTCATTAGATTCTGAAGGAGTTCTTACAATTTCCTTTTTGTGTCTGGTATCAACACTGTGTCATCTGTATCCCTTATTTTTTTTAAAGAATTTGTATGTGCGTAATGAGAATTGTTAGAATTTGTAATTCTTTCAGAATCATCTCAATATATAGGTAAATCCGGTGAGAGGACATATCTTTGTCTTACACCCCTTTCTATTTTCGTATATATACTAATTTAATTTTCTCTCCGTATGCAGGCAATTTTCTAACAGAATAGGTTCTTGGTTATTCTAATATCCTTCCCAAATTTGTCAAATTTACTAAGCAGTTCCAACAGTCCTTTGTGACGTATTTTACCGAACGCCTTTGTATTATCTACCAAATACAGGCACACGTCTTTCTGCATTTATATTGCTCGTTCTGATATCATTCTGAGCAAAAATATTGTTTTCCTTGTTCCAGTGTTTTTAACGAACCCGTACTGTTCTTGTCCTATTTCTCGTCTGATTCTATCGCGCGCTTTAGTCATCAGCATTGGGATTATAAGTTTTGTTATAGGGCTCATTATGCTTATTGTCCAGTGGAGTTCACATTCTTTTGTACATGGCTTATTAGGCAGATCTATGAAAAAACATCTACTTTGGTCTGATTCTGTCGCGCGCTTTAGTCATCAGAATCGGGATTATAAATTATTAGGTTGATTGTCCAACGAAGTTCACCTTCGTTTGTATCTGGCTTCTTAGGCAATGCTATGAAAATTAATCGACTTAGGTCATCTGGAGTATCATAACTGAATTATTTTCTATCCATTTGCAGGCAGTTTGTTCCCTGTATACGTTCTGGATTACTCTAATACACCTCCCCAATATATTCTCGCGCTTTCCCTCACTGCTTTGTGTAAGAATTTTTTTAGTTCCTTTCCGTGTTTGCTGTCAACTTGGTGTCATCTACATATCTTTTGTTGTTAAGATTGTGGCCGCTAATAATGAATGTTGGTAGAACTTCTAATTCTCTCGGAATAGGTTAAATAAATACAGTGAGAAGAAGCATCATTGTCTTACATCCATTTCTACTTTTTGTATATATACTGAATTCATTTTCTGTCCGTCTGCAGGCAGTTTATTCACAGAATAGATTCTAGATTATTCTAACATTCTTTCTATATATGTCAAGGTTGCTAAGACGTATTTTATGGAACGCCTTTGCATAATCTACGAAATACAGGTGCACGTGTTTCTGCATTTATATTACTCTTTCTGATATCATTCTGAGCATAAATATTGTTTTCCTTGTTCCAGTGTTTGCATGGTGGTCTTTTGCCTTTGCTAGCAACTATGCATTCCGTCTTCTTGCAATTGATGACTAAACCTTTCCTCTCGCTTTCCTTCACTAACTTCTGTAGGATTTCTTATAGATTCCTTTCTGTGTCTGCTATCAACACAGTGTCTTCTGCATACCTTACGTTCTTAAGATTGTGGACGTCCATAATGAGTCCTTCTAAGGTAGAAATATTTCTGGCTTTAAATAGCCTGCAAAGGATTGATAAACCGTAGAAAACGAATCAATCATTCAATCAATCAACACTAGAAAGCGCGTTTTTTTTGGAAACAATGTTGCCAGCTATACGTTTTTTTTTTGTTTTTTTGGAAACAATGTTGCCAGCTATACGTTTTTTTTTTTAAACAATAATGTTGCCAGCTATACGTTTTTTCTTTTCTTTTTTTTTCTTTTTTGGAAACAATGTTGCCATGACAAAATAGGCATTTAAAATTCATATAAACTGGATTTGGCATTAAATAACCCACAGTGGTTGATATGCCATAAAACCCAAACAAACAAATAGAAAACGCGTTAACAGTGCACTTGGCAATGTTTTCCCGAAGATCGCTGACTGGCGCTACAGAACCACAAAGAACGAGTATTAATACAAAGGGGACAGTCGACGTTTTTGTTTTCATATTATATATATATATATATATATATATATATATATATATATATATATATATATATATATATATATATATATTGGGGTTAGTTTTGAAATTTTTGTTTTATCCTCCCTCCAAGACAATGAATTGTTCTGGTGGGGTCTAGTTAAGACTTTCATAGAGACAATGAGGTATTACAGTGGTTGTAGTAAGAAAGGAAAATCAGAATGCGTTGTTTTGGTGTAAGGAATATTGCCGTATGTTTCGGTCAGTATTTCTGGTTAGCTAAGTTTAGCGTTCAGCGAGAAGAAGACAGCCCTTTTCCCAATTCCGCAATATAGACTTGTTCCACATTTTCTGTATTGTAGCGGAAATAAATATCGCTATTCAATATGGTACCGAGATTTTTACAATTTTAGCGCAGCGTCGACATCCCATAAATTTACAGTTGAGCTGGCTATAAGTTCTATATTAATAGTTTATTTTCTGGCACTTCTCGCTTGTTGAACTCCTTTCTATGGTTTCCAACCAACTTTAATCTGCATAAATTTAAATGCAATGTCAATCGCTATCTACTGTCCTTCTGATCACACTTTTCCCTTTCTCGCTCATTTTTAATATTTTTAATATTTCTGTTCCAAATTCTACCACACTCTGTAAAACCTTTAAACTTTGTGCCTTTACTGTCCTGCATCGGACGATATAGATAAAAAAAGAAAGCTGAAATTAGAACTCGACTCTCCGTAGAAACTGACTGAATATGGTTGAGTATAAAGAAATTTAATATAATGATATCATTAGAACAATCACTTACCAAGCGATACAAATCAATTCAGTCAAAATAACGATGTGTTTTCCAAACAAGTAGTAGTTTCATTTTCAACCAATTTGTCAATGGTAAAAAGCGTTTCTGATTGGTTAATAAGAGATGACTAAATCAATTTCACAAATTCTTTTTTTATGTCTTCTTTCAGATTAATGACGAAATTTGTCAAAAGTGGTCTTGAATCAATGTTAATTCTTAGTACTCTCGTTTTTTTCTTTACAAGTTTAATACAATGATAGTGTCATATATATATATATATATATATATATATATATATATATATATATATATATATATATATATATCTGACGATCGCTAAAGGGTGAAACCCAGGATCACAAGCTCACATCTATCCAACCATGTATTTATATATATATATACATATATACATATATACATACATACATATATATATATATATATATATATGCTTGCGTAAGTATGAGTGGTGTCCCGACGATAATTTTTCCTCCCACTAACATAAAAACACCGATATACGCAACCATATATAAATCAAAAATTTAAAAATTAATCAGTTTGTCTGACGATAGCAAATAGCGTGAAACCCAGGATCAATCCAACTAAATATATATATATATATATATATATATATATATATATATATATATATATATATATATATTGTGTGTATGTAGGCAGCATCTATTCATTGATAAACGTTACATTAAATATTATAGACATGTGTTGTCTATTTTATGTAAAATTTTTTCGTAACATCTGATAATTTTAATAACACTATCGCTGAACGAATTTCTTTCTTCGTTCAGCGATAGTGTTATTAAATATATATATATATATATATATATATATATATATATATATATATATATATATATATATATATATGTATATAATTATGTATGTATACACGCATGTTTCATTAAAGATTTCTTGACATGCCCAGTCTTCCGAAAGACCAATGGTTGCTTTTGGTACCAGGTGGGAAGGAGAAGACCAAAGTGATTTTAATTGTTGAATATTTTGAAGGAAACACTTAATTTCTAGTAATGGTTTTCTCTCAGGTTTACTAGACGTGTTCAGATTCTTACAGTTGTGGTACATTAATCAAAGGAGACGTCAAAAGCCTTTCTGATTGTGGTTTTCTGATGCCTTTATTACGTGTTTGAATTACAAATTGGATTGTATTTCATTGCAAGTCATTCCTGTTGTTATATTCCATATTTGTGGAGCAAAAACGATAATTTCATGCCTTTTCTATATGGATTAATATAAAAGCAGTCTGTCTCAGTGGAAGGATGCTTCCACGTCTCTTTTCGATAAATAATTGCATGGTAATTTTTCGGATGACTTCTTAACCCTTTGAGTTCTTACTACCGTGGTAGAGAAAAATTACGCAATGCCCAGTCACCAGTAGAACAGTGGAAGAGGAAATGACTTTATGCCCAGCTACCAGTTGAACGGTGGGTAAACACTCGTAACTACTTTTTATATCTACCGTGAATCATTACCTAACAATTATTTAAGAATTTTGACTTAGGAGCTCAAGTAAAAGGGTTAAAATTATTCTGGAACGCAGGGCTCAAAATGGTACCGAGACTTTTTTTAACTTAAGCGCAGTACTAGACTGGCGTCGAGATCTCATCAATTTACAGTTGAGCAGGCCAGATATAGACGTAAATTATATGCTAACAGTTTCTTTTCTTGGAGTTCTCGCTTGTGGAACTCGCTTCCGGCTCCATGTTTTCCAGTCAAATTTGATATTCAAGGATTACCAACAATAGATAGTTATATTAGGTTGGTGCAAAAATAATGACGTAATAATGTCGTTTTTTGACGTAACGTCAAAAAACGACATTATTACGTCATTATTTTTGCACCAACCTAATAGTAAAATTACCAACACTATATTTTATGATCTACAAGGTATATATCGAAAAGACGTACCTTCACTCTAAAAGTATAAAATTATATACAAAATATGTGTAATTGAAAGCACAAAATTACCTATCAAACATTTAGATTTCAGCTTTAAATAACCCATAGACTTTGATAAACCACTAAATAAAATCAACCAACCAGCAATAGATATTTATAGTAAAATTAGCAACAATATCTTTTATGACGTAAAATTTATGATCTTTTATGAACACAGTGGCAACCTTTACCAGTAAGCAAATTAAAGTACTATAGACTGTCGTGGAAACTCTCCTGTGGTCAATCTGCAAGGAACAACTTAGCAGAATGGGCATACGTATTACTCACATGTGCTAAAAAACTAAATAATAATGAAATTAGTAGTTTTATTTCAATTGATTTGCACACACGCTATGTATATATATATATATATATATATATATATATATATTACTGAAATTTATTATATTTTTTCTTTTAAACACAGTCTGCATTTTCTATTAATAATATTATATGGCAGTACTTTTTATGATTTCCCATTTCCTTTTAGCT
>OZ010608.1:43398620-43433620 GCA_963932145.1 Acanthosepion lycidas
GGCGCAGTTGAACGAGAGACCAGCAAAATCATTGTAACGCCAAAAATGAACTGAAGGCAAGGATTATGGCAGCATTTACCAAATTAAACAAGGAGACCGTCTAGAAGAGGTTGAAGGAGATTCCAAAGTCGTCTGAAGAACGTGACTGAAGCCAATAGGGAATTTATTGAATAAATTTACTTTGTAATATTTCAAGATATTTTTGTATAATTTTGTTAAATATATCTGTTAAAACAACAGATCAGTGTTATTTTTATTTTTGCCTAATTTTGACGTCAATTAATCCATCGGCCAATATATATATATATATATATATATATATATATATATATATATATATATATATATATATATTGAACATTATTTCAATCCTTGATGAGCTTCCAATCCATAGCTACGATTAATTAATGATGAACATGTCATTTTCCTTTATGATCGATTTAATCACGATTCTTCTGTTAAGCTTGGAGAGTGAGTCACTTTCTCACAGACGCGCCGTCGCCTCTCTCTGTCTGTTCTACAAATACTTTCATGGAAATAACTCCGAGGAGCTGCATTCGCCGGTCTCCAGACTTCATGCACCCTTCGAGGCTGGCATCCCGCACTCAACCCTTCACTGTGGAAACTCCTAAATGTTGCCGTCTCTTCTACTCTAATAGCTTCATGCCCTTCCCTATTCCAGTTTCCTTGAGAGTTATAATCTCCAAACTTGTCTATATTATTTAATGAAACATGCATCAATATATATATATATATATATATATATATATATATATATATATATATATATTATGTGTTTAAGATATATAATCCAGCCAATTTCGTTGACATTTCTTCGAAATTGGCTAGATTATATACCTTAAACAAATTATATATATATATATATATATATATATATATATATATATATATATATATATATATATATCAGGTCGTCCTATAAGTTCTGTCCGAATTTTAACTTTTTGTTAAAATGAACGAAATTTAAAGAGTATTTTATAATGTCTAATGGAGTTGAACATTATTTTCATGTTTAGATGCATTTAAACTGATCAAATGTTATTTCAGAGAACAATAAAATTTTGTTTGATTAAAATGGAACATGGAAGTACCCAAGAATCATTTGAGGCACATAATGCTTTATGAGTTCAAGAAAGGAAACTCAGCAGCCGAAGCGGCTAGAAACCTTCACTCAGTTTATGGAGAGGAATGTGTGAATGAAAGAACTTGCAAAAGATGGTTTGCAAAATTCACAGGTGGAGATTTCACCCTTGAAGATGAAGATCGAACCGGATGTCCAGTTGAGTTTGAAGAAAAACTTCTTGAAGCAGACCTTGAAGAAAATCCTGCTTTATCAGTTGAGGAATTGTCAGTGGTTCTCAGTTCAAACCATACAACTGTTCATCGTCATCTTCAACAACTTGGAAAAGCTCCTAAGCTTGGAAAATGGGTGCCTCATGAATTGTCTGAAAACAAACTCAAATCCCGAGTTGACATCTGCTCTCCTCTCCATTCTCCCCAAATTGTTTCACCTTTTTTAGATAGACTTGTGACTGGCGACGAAAAATGGATCTTTTATCGAAATGTTAAGCGTCGTAGACAGTGGCTTGGTAAACGGGAAAGACCCCAGCCACAGCCGAGAAGGGAACTTCATGGGCAAAAGGTTCTTTTTTCAATCTGGTGGGATCGCCAAGGAATAATCCACTTTGAATTTTGACCACCTAATGCAACAATTAATGCTCAAATATACTGTCAGCAATTAGAGCGTTTGAACCAAGCTTTGAGGAAAAAAAGACCTGCTCTAGTGAATCGAAAATAGGTGATGTTTCATCAGGACAATGCGTGACCTCACGCAGCAAGAATCACGTCACAAAAGATCGAAGAACTTGGGTGGGAGAAAATTCCTCATCCACCTTATTCTCCCGATCTTGCTCCTTCAGACTACCATCTGTTTCGTAGCTTAGAAAATCATTTGGAAAAAACAGCTTTTGTAACACAGGAAGACGTTAAAACTGACATTAGTGAGTTCTTCGAATCAAAGCCAAAAGAATTTTACAGTAATGGAATTAGTAAGCTTGTTAATAGATGGA
This sequence comes from Acanthosepion lycidas, assembly GCA_963932145.1. Taxonomy (NCBI): domain Eukaryota; kingdom Metazoa; phylum Mollusca; class Cephalopoda; order Sepiida; family Sepiidae; genus Acanthosepion; species Acanthosepion lycidas. The sequence goes on from OZ010608.1 coordinate 43,400,711, forward strand.
AGGAAGTCATAGATAATCAGGGAAAATACATTGTTGATTGAATCTGTAATTAAATATAACATTTGGACACTTGTTTTCTTTATTCAAAATTCGGACAGAACTTATGGGATGACATGATATACATATATATATAACTCTTTTTACGAAAACTCGCTCTTGCTAAACGCCCCAGACTCAAACTCAGGGAACGTTCCAAGTATGATGTCCAAGACAACCAGAAGACTTTAGGAATAAAGTCCCAAATACTGAGAAATAAAGGCATGAAACAGATCTATCTGGTTGGAAAAAAAAACAGTTAGTTTGATTATTGCATTCCCTTCCAGTATTCGAAGTTCAAAAGAGTTCTTAGTAAATTTGATCTAAACTATCCCAGAAGATATTCACTCTGTGCTTGTATTCAACATACGCAGGAATATTTTTCTATCTCATACCGTTTTTCCAAGTCATCTCAGATTGCATGAACATCTGCAGTCTAATACCGCCTTTGCCGGTGTCCCTTACTGACAGACCTGCAAGGTATTTATATCAGTTCTGCGATAAAGTTTGCAGTTCTGCCGCCGGGCTGAAGCGGCACACGGGAGTGCACGAGGTAAAATTCTCTTTCAAGGCTATCCCAAAAACTTTCGTTTTTTATATTTGTAAAAAGATATGCGTAGAGGAGTCCTGTTTGTAAAGTTTTCTGCGAGTGACTCATGCAATCGCCCATCTCTCATCATCCTGAGATGTCCGTATATATATATATATATATATATATATATATATATATATATATATAGATAGATAGATAAATATTGTGTTAGTTTTTCAACATTTTTAAATTTCTAATTCAGGCATGAATTCAGTCGATGACGGGGTTGAATAAGACTGACGATATTCGTCGGTTGAAATCAGCCTATTCCGCTATTTAAGGTAATTTAGGATTTTATGGTGTATTAATTATCTATCTATCTATCTATCTATCTATCTATCTATATATATATATATATATATATATATATATATATATATATATATATATATATTTATATATATATAGTAAAGACAATAAATCCGTCTATATTTCTGAAATGAGGTATTATGTACACTATTTACATTAATCCGACTGTGGTCCTCATCTTTCTCTCTATATTTCTGAGATGAGGTATTATGTACACTATTTACATTATTTGGAGTATTGTCCTCATCTTTCTGTCTATATTTCTGAGATGAGGTATTATGTACACTATTTACATTATTCGGAATATTAATCTCATCTTTCTGTCTATATTTCTGAGATGAGGTATTATGTGCACTATTTACATTATTCGGATTATTGTCCTCATCTTTCTGTCTATATTTCTGAGATGAGGTATTATGTACCCTATTTACATTATTCGGACTATTAATCTCATCTTTCTGTCTATATTTCTGAGATGAGGCATTATATACACTATTTACATTATTTGGACTATTGTCCTCATCTTTCTGTCTATATTTCTGAGATGAGGTATTATATACACTATTTACATTATTCGGACTATTGTCCTCATCTTTCTGTCTATATTTCTGAGATGAGGTATTATGTACACTATTTACATTATTCGGACTATTAATCTCATCTTTCTGTCTATATTTCTGAGATGAGGCATTATATACACTATTTACATTATTCAGACTATTGTCCTCATCTTTCTGTCTATATTTCTGAGATGAGGTATTATATACGCTATTTACATTATTCGGACTATTAATCTCATCTTTGTGTCTATATTTCTGAGATGAGGTATTATGTACACTATTTACATTATTTGGAGTATTGTCCTCATCTTTCTGTCTATATTTCTGAGATGAGGTATTATGTACACTATTTACATTATTCGGAATATTAATCTCATCTTTCTGTCTATATTTCTGAGATGAGGTATTATGTGCACTATTTACATTATTCGGATTATTGTCCTCATCTTTCTGTCTATATTTCTGAGATGAGGTATTATGTACCCTATTTACATTATTCGGACTATTAATCTCATCTTTCTGTCTATATTTCTGAGATGAGGCATTATATACACTATTTACATTATTTGGACTATTGTCCTCATCTTTCTGTCTATATTTCTGAGATGAGGTATTATGTGCACTATTTACATTATTCGGACTATTAATCTCATCTTTCTGTCTATATTTCTGAGATGAGGTATTATATACGCTATTTACATTATTCGGACTATTAATCTCATCTTTCTGTCTATATTTCTGAGATGAAGTATTATATACACTATTTACATTATTCGGACTATTGTCCTCATCTTTCTGTCTATATTTCTGAGATGAGGTATTATGTACACTATTTACATTATTCGGACTATTAATCTCATCTTTCTGTCTATATTTCTGAGATGAGGTATTATGTGCACTATTTACATTATTCAGACTATTGTCCTCATCTTTCTGTCTATATTTCTGAGATGAGGTATTATATACGCTATTTACATTATTCGGACTATTAATCTCATCTTTGTGTCTATATTTCTGAGATGAGGTATTATGTACATTATTTACATTATTCGGCCTATTGTCCTCCTGTGTCTGTATATATTTCTGAGATGAGGTATTATGTACACTATTTATATTATGCGGACTATTTTCCTCATCTTTCTCGCCATATTTATTATGTTTCGGTCGTTGTACGCTCCGGCCTTCTTCAGTTGTTTGGAATGTCGAACAGAAGCCTTTATTTTGCTGAATGGTTGCTGAAGACTTTATGTTTATAATACCCAGACATTCATACACACATGACGTAGTGTATATAAGCGTTAATTAGATCCAGTGACAGGACCCAAAGATTGTGAGTTCAATACCCGGTTAAGGCGGTGGATAATTTTCTGAGGGAAATTAACAGGGTAACTGACATCCATTAAATATGGCACGTGAAACTAGGATATTCTACGCCAGTGAGCGAAATAAATGCTTCAGTTCGACATTCAAACCACCTGAAGAAGTATGGACCGTACAGTGGCCGAAACGTTGTTACAAATATAATGACAAAGAGGAGGACAATAGTCTGAATATTGAAAATAGTGTAAAAAATTAAAGAGTTCAGACTGCCCAGTTATTTAACCTATAGGATGGGGTTGAAGGAGGTGGATTCCCAATTTTATCTTGGTGAAAGTAAATATAACAACGACTGCCGAAATATAAACTCTGCCTGCCGATTGGATTTTCGTCGCTGAAGACAGTTCTGCAACGGACACATCAAAGAACAGGTTAATATAACAGCCTATTCTACAACCGCATGAACGTAAACACTGTCACGACGTATCAGGCGTTCGAAGAGGTTAAGAAACGTTATGTATATTGCCAGATATTAATTACTAAGACATTTACTCCAGAGACGCAGGCTCACGCTAATAAGTTCAAGTTTTGCTGTGTTTCTTTTTTGTTTTATTTAATGTCCACAGAATGACGATCGATATGTTTCAATACAAAGCTGTAGAAATAAGATGAGACAATCCTATTCAAAAATTGTTTAATATTTTATTGCCGCTATTTTTTAAAAAAGCAAGTATTTTCAAAATAGAGAAAGTTATTTTTAAATAATAGATTATTGTCTGCTTTTAACAGACATCTCGTCCTTTCATTTAATACAAATATCGTAAACAAATATGAAAAAGGAAAATATTCGATCATATTTTTATACAGATTCCTGATTGAAAATTGTCGTCAAAAAAGACGAACTGATTTTTATGAAGCTCAAAGATTTTGTCGATCTATATTTGTGTGTCTTCTTGCAATTAATTAAATAGACGAAGAGTTGCTGAAACGTTCGCGGTCCTCGTTATTTGACAAGGTTTCACCAAGTAGAGGATCAAAGGAATTTTAAAGTATCCATTTTTTTTTCAGATGTGTCCAAGGACTTTTCACTATTTCTTCATACACATTTGAACGTCTGTATACAAACAAATATTACATAAAATTGTGTCGGCAAGATATTAGTTTGGTGCAAAAATAATGACGTAATAATGTCGTTTTTTGACGTTAAAAATACGTCAAAAAACGACATTATTACGTCATTATTTTTGCACCAACCTAATATATATATATATATATATATATATATATATAATCGAGAAAAACCCAACACATGTGGCCTGATGATTGTGTCTAGCATGAAACTGTCGCCTCTGAGTGCTGACTTCAATGTTCACTTATATATATAAAAGTATCAGTATTAATATAAAGGATATGTGAGTGGCATAGCAATCCTTGAGCTTTTAAAAAGTAAGACAGTGTTCAGTTTTCTTTTAAGTCAGGTGGAGCAACAAGTAAAAATTTGAAAGTTAAAATGAATCATCGTGATTTTCTATAACAAGGTATTATTAGGTTGGTGCAATAATAATGACGTAATAATGTCGTTTTTTTACGTATTTTTAACGTCAAAAAACGACATTATTACGTCATTATTTTACCTAATAGTATCTATAATATAGTTATTTATTAGAGATGCATTTTCAAGCGGATAATCCATACAGCAGAAGTACAAATGTCGAATTTCGACGCTTAATAAAACGTTCGTTATATGCTCGCCAACCGTTAGGACAAATGCACCGGACTATACAGTGAAAGGTAGCATAGTATATATGCATATCGTTACATATAGCCAATGCTCTAACTTGTAATGCATACACAATTCGGATTAACAAATACATTTTTTTAAACCCCAAGCAAGGGGGAAAGCTACTACCATGCAAGGGGTTACAGAGTTGGAGCGAGAACAAAGAGGAGTGATAGAGGAAAAGATGAAGAGACGGTTAGGGGATAGATTAGGGTATCTGGAGACGTCGATTAGCGTTACATTTGAATAGTTGGAGATTATAGTTATCAGGAAGACAAGAAATGGGGAGGGAGTTCCACAGGTGAGAAGTGCGAGACATGAAGCTATTGGAGTAGAAGAGACGGCTACATTTAAGAATTTCGACAGTGAAAGTGTGAGGCAGAGATGCCAACCTAGTTGAACGCTTAAATTCTTGAACCAGCGAAAGCAGCGAAATCGGAACATTTACGGTGAAAGTATTTGTAAAAAAAAGATAGAGGGAGGCAACGGCACGACTGTGAGAGAGCGGCTGGAGACGAGATGCCAGATCAGGGCCAATTGCATTCCATATCCGTCTTTAGATTTTATCAAGGACCTTGAGACAAATAGAAGGGGCTCCAGACCATATACGGCAGCAAAACTCTATGAAAGGGCGAATGGTAGTATCATTCATGTTGGGCAAATTAGAATTACAAGTTGATGTCAAAAATGACTTACAATCTATTGTTAACGGGGTTCATTCTTTTTGGCGTAACCCATTTGGCGTCGCTGGTTCAGTGCGGCTGATTCGGCGTCAGAAAAATAATTGGACTCTTCGGCAGACCCGTTTAGGCGTCAGATTGTTTCGACTTCACTGTATTTAGCTGGGGACCACCACCTATTGAAGCATTGAAAACACCCAACTTTCAATAGGATATTTTATTCATTTAGGAAACTAAGGATCCTATTATAACACTAATGGAATAATGTAAATTAAAAAACTTAAATTTGAAATAATGTATTTCAAAAAAAAAAAAAAAATTAAAAAAAGGAATTAAAACTATTTAATTTTAGAAATTACTACTTCATTTCGCAATTATGAGCAACATCCTTCAGGAAATCAATAGGATCGAATTATTCAACTTCCATTATAACTTTTTGATTCGTTCGCAAGCATCTATATATATATATATATATATATATATATATATATATATATATATATATATATATATGTATTTTTTTTTTAGCTTTTTGGGGGACGGACACAAATTAATGAAGTCGGTCTCAAATTTGATTTGATGGTTTCAGAAACTCAAATAAACGAAAATAAATTACTCTTTGTTTGTTAGGAAGAAGAGAACAAAATACAGGAATAATCCTATCATTCTTCTTAGCCGATATAAAATAATATATATATATATATATATATATATATATATATATATATATATATATATGTGTGTGTGTGTGTGTGTGTGTTTGTGTGTGTGTGTGTGTGTGTGTGTGTAAATATATTGAAAAATAGGAAAGAAGCATTAGGTTAATAATCTTAAGTTGTTTATTATTTTGTTTTTATTTTTAAAAAACAGTGCTCAATACACAAGTAGAGCATATATATATATATATATATATATATATATATATATATATACGCTACACAGGAGTTCTCATGTTTCAAAACCTTGTTGTGAAACATGAGAACTCTTATGTAGCGTGTTGGAATCATATTTTTAAATAAATAATTATATTTATGCTCTACTTTTGTATCGAGCACTATTTTTTTTTAAATAATAACAAAAATACTAAAGAACTTTGGATTATTTACCTAACCAGTTCTTTCCTATTTTCTTTTACACACACACACAGACACACACACAGACACACAGACACACACACATATATATATATATATATATATATATATATTTAATATACTACATAAATACTTAGAGACGACAGGATGTTTCTTGCAAGACGCAATCGTCAGGCCTAACAATTGTGTCTAGCATGTAACAGCCCGTCGCCCCTATGTGTTGACTTCAATATTCAATTTATATTTACACACGTTCTATCTCTGATATTGAGCACTTTATCTCATAAACATAGCACACCCTAAGAGTATATTTCTTCTTAATATACACAATATATATATATATATATATATATATATATATATATATATATATATATATTAGGTTGGTGCAAAAATAATGACGTAATAATGTCGTTTTTTGACGTTAAAAATAGGTCAAAAAACGACATTATTACGTCATTATTTTTGCACCAACCTAATACATACACTTAGGCGGTGAAAAAGACTAGGCGCAATAGCGAAAACTTTTTCTTAAATATTAAAATGTCTCCAACTACTCTTTTTCTCAATTTTGTACTATTCGTGCATATAACGACGCAGTATTAATTTGACTACGAAACGAGAGAGAGATAGAGAGAGAAAGAGAGAGAGAGAGCGAGTGAGAGAGAGAAAGAAAGAAAGAAGGAGAGAGAGAGAGAAGTAGTAATCTGACGCCTAATTGTCCTTCTGCCTAAAAATTCCTATGTCAATTCGGGTACTCTGAATCGGCCACGCCATATCGGCAACGCCAAATGGGCTACTCCAGAGCGTCCCATTCCCATTCTTAACGGGGTCAAGAAATGGCTTGTTAATTTTAAAGCTTCATAATAAAACTACTCTCATTTAATCGTCTTAAAGAACTTAGTTTGACTTCCATCACTATGGCTGCAGTTAACATCCAGTATAGTGAATCATTGCACATTCTCCTGGCTAATATTTCCCGGTGACTGAAGCGGAAAGATTATATTAAATAAATAGCTAAGCCTGTTGCTCGTTTGTTCAGTGTGTCGTACTAGAAAGATTTTCTAAGCATAAATAAACTTAGATATTCATAAGCCTACCCATGCAATGAATATAATTGCTACATCCTGTCTCGTGCTTCTGTTACGTGTTTAGAGATTCTTGATAATGATGCAAAGAAAAAGCTGCAATGTTATCAGTCCTGACCTGACATATTGGCTTCAATCATTTACCCACTGATGTTTAGTTTTTACAACACCGAACGGACTAAAGATTTATAGAGACCAATATAAATGATAAATGTTTAAATCTCACCGAAGCAAATAAATGCTCATATACTCTAGTATAAACGACCAATATATAATTTTCCTCGAATCAACAAAAAGCCAAGTATAAAGAACCAATATTAATCTATACCCGAATCAAGTAAAATGATTATAGACGTAAATATAGACGAAAAATATTTACGAGTTCCTGGACTATGTAAAAGCTCGCAGGATCAAAATATAAACCATTAATATTTACTTGTTCCTGGATCATGTAAATGTTTACAGTCTCACCTACAGCCACAAATATAGGCGATCAATCTTTACCTACCGACGAAACAATTAAATGATTAAAGACTCAAAGTGCCAATATTTACTTGTTTCAAGATCATATAAATATATACAGCCTCAAATAGAGGCTCAAATATAGGCGATTAATCTTTAGCAATCTTCGAAACAAATGATTACAGCCTCAAATATATACGGCCAATGTCTATTTGTTCCAAGGCTATTTAAAAGTTTACATCCTCAAATAGAGGCAAAAATATAGGCGGCCAATCTTTATTTATCCCCGAAACAATTAAATGATTATAGTCTAAAATGTAAACAGCCAATACCTTCTAGTTCCTATAGCATATAAATATTTACAGCCTCAAACGGCGGCTCTAATATAGGCGACCAGACTTTACCTATCTCTGAAACAATTAAATGATTATAGTCTCAAAAATAAACAGCCAATGTCTATTTGTTTCAGGACGATGTAAATGTTTACAGTCTCAAATAGCGGCTCAAATATAGGCGACCAATCTTTACTTATTCCCGAAACATTAAATGATTATAGTCTGAAATATAAACAGCCAATGTGTACTTGTCCCATGACAATATAAATGTTTACAGTCTCAAACAGCGGCTCAAATATCTATTTATCAGTCTGTTCAGATGTATGAGTCTGTTCATATCTATCTATTTTTTCTCCCCCTCTCTGAATATATATATATATATATATATATATATATATAACTATATATATATATATATATATATATATATATATATATATATATATATATATATATATATATTCAGTTGTATGTATATGAGTTTGTGACCTTTTGGGATGACACTCTGAGACACACAGGCATACGTCCATACAGCTGTACGTATTATAGTTCAAACAATCACACCCATATAAACAGTTCGAGATCATATCCTTACACTTGAATATGTTAGCTCTATCACTGATATTGAGCATTTACCGATAAGTACCGCACGCACGCAAGCACACACACACACACACACACATATATATATATATATATATATAATATCTGTTTTATATCTATTTAGTAAGTATGAGCTCTGGTAAAAACATGAATGATAACACCAAAAATTGCAATATGAACACTGGTAAAAATGGTTGCTGAGACAATAGGTTTATAATATCCAGTAATTCATAGGCTGATGTCCTCAAGGACACATGGCACAGTGGCTGAAGGCGTTGGTTAGATCCAGTGACAGAACCCAAAATGTGTGAGTTCAATATCCGGTTAAGGCAGTGAAGGACTTGGAGAGGTGAATTAACAGGGCACGTAGAACTGCTAGGACATCTACCCCTGTTGAGCGAAATAGAGGGTTCATTCCACATTCCAGCCACCTGAAGAAGGCCGGAGCGTACAGCGACCGAAACGTTGTAATATTTATCAATCTAAAATGTTGAATGCGTTATAATGCTCCTTCTTTTTGAGTGTCGAATAAGGGTTACTAAAATATCGTGGTTTTCCGTCATATATATACACAATATCTTCCATCTTTCTTTCAACCTGGGGACCCCTCTTGGAGGGTAAGGATACATCTTCACCATGCTTTTGCTGTTTCTGTACCAAATAGATGTTTAGGGGGGTATTTCCAGCCCCACCACAAACCAGGTTCTGATTTCATAATTGTTCTTCTCCTAATTTTTTTAGAAACCAATGCGCCCTGACATTTAATTCCTAGTTACATACTTGTGTGAAAGCGAACGCAACGACCTTCGTCGCAGTTTGAATTAGAGGCCCGATTCCATTTACCGCTCAGATAACCTCGACGCGTACATCCATGATACTGTGTTGCGATTTTGATCATCACAGTGCCCTATAGTGTCGGCCTCATCCGAGACTATGCTAAGATTCGCAAATTGCTTCTCCAAGACGCATTAAAGAATGGTGGTCATCTGAAAACTTAACTTGGGAATAACGATAAAATGCCGATAGGCTTACAACGTTAGCGATTGTGGAAACTAATTCTGAACACTATCAAAGGCTGGTATAATGGGAATAGCAATGAGCATTTCCGGTATGGCTTCATTCTTAGTCTAATCTGATATTAACAAATTGTAATAGGCATTAACAGATGAAATAGACACGTGAATTATAAATGAATCGTGTAGTTAGCATGTTAGATGTTTAATATAGTTTATTGTCATAAAATATATTGACATATCTGACCGATATTTGATGCTTTTGTCGGAAGATGTGTGCATTTGATTCAGACGTTGATAAGCGATTGGATTAAAGATTCACAGTCCTTTGAAGAAGGAAAAATCGAAATACATATTTAGCTTTTCAGAGTTATTTGCATACGATATGCCAAAGTGATCCATTTTTCTCTATCGGAATGACGCCATTTTTGAATAGTTCTTTTTTCGGGCATCGACCCTACAGAGTCATGTCAATTTTTTTCCCCAAAGGACCTAAAAGCCTTGAATTACACTTTTGATGACTAACAAGTCGGGGTTTTTCTGGGAAGTAACGATTAATGTATACATCCATATAACAAATGCGAATCTCAGTGTGCCACATTTTTTCAGCTTTACTCCTGCAGGTCGTTGGGCACCCCGAGGCGGTGTAATGGTTAGCAAGCTTGTCTCGTTAGCACAATTACGAATGAGTAGTGAGTTCGATCCTCACTGGGTGTCCCATACTTTCGGCCTTGTGCCACATCTAAGCTACGCTTGGAAAATCATTTGGGGCTACCCGAGGCGGTGTAATGTTAGCAAGCTTGTCTCGTTAGCACAATTACGAATGAGTAGTGAGTTCTATCCTCACTGGGTGCCCCATACTTTTGGCCTTGTGCCACATCTAAGCTACGCTTGGAAAATCATTTGGGGTAACCCGAGGCGGTGTAATGGTTAGCAAGCTTGTCTCGTTAGCACAATTACGAACGAGTAGTGAGTTCGATCCTAACTGGGTGTCCCATACATTCGGCCTTGTGCCACATCTAAGCTACGCTTGGAAAATCATTTGGGGCTACCCGAGGCGGTGTAATGTTAGCAAGCTTGTCTCGTTAGCACAATTACGAACGAGTAGTGAGTTCGATCCTCACTGGGTGCCCCATACTTTCGGCCTTGTGCCACATCTAAGCTACGCTTGGAAAATCGCTACTCCTAGAGGTCGTAGCCCAACATATCATACCATTTAGAAATCAGGCTGACGCCGTGAGAAAATATTTTAAAAATCCGGTGTCTGATCCAGACCTCCAATCCTGAAATTTTAGATTCTCAAATTTTTATTGCTGTGATTGTTTTCGGTGATTTTTTTTACATGATTTTTTTTTCCGACGAATTTTTTGTACGATAGCAATTTTTTAAACTTGGAAATAAAGTTGGGGATAATCGAAATTAATTGCGAAATCCACCGAATGACACCCACGAAATAAAAATATATATTTTTTTTTTTCGGAAAGTAAGGGCCTACGTACATAAAATTGTCTTCAAATTAAGTGAAGACAGAAAAATTATCGTTGAGCTTTTAAAAGGTAAGTTTTGATATTATTGCAATACTTAAATCCAGTGATCAGTTTTGAGTTCTTCTGTAGTTTATTTTTGAGTACCTATTGTGATGAAGGCCCAATTAGATACCCTTTGCAGGAACTCGCTTAAATGCCGACTGGTAAGCGGCTTTTAAGAGAGTATTATATAAGTCTACCATTTCTACTTGCTGTCACATCTGGTCTGACAGTCTTGCTATACATTTAGAGATTGTTAAAATCTAAAAAAAAAAAAAAAAAAGAATCTGCAATATTATTGTTCCTAACCTGGCATCTCAACTTCAGTCTCTTTCTCGCCGCCGTAACGCAGCTTCCCTGTACTTTTCTCTATAATTATTTTCATGGTAATTGCTCTGATGAACCTTTTTCCATTGGACTTTATGAATTTAAGCGAAGTACTAGATAAGCCCAAGGTTTCAAAATTTTTCATTTGTTATGCGTCGATGTAACCGTAGGTTCTATGCTAACATTTACTTCTGTTACACTTCGCGCCTGTGGAACTCTCTTCTGACTTCTTACCTCCCAGTCAACTTTGATCTAAATGTAAATGGAATGCCAATCGTTATCCTGTTTCTTAATTTTTTTCTTTGATTGTCATCCCTCCTTAACAGTATTAACATCATATTCTCTAACTCTCAGTAACCCCTTGAATCTTAGTAGCTTTATTGCCTTTTTAGAGCAAAATGATTTACAAAAAATATAGAATAATTTTTGTAGTTCTTATTATTATTCTAACTGACCTACGACAGGGAATCTTTTAGAAGTTTAAAGATGAATTATTTAAATTGAATGTAAATAAATTTTTCACTTTTTTGTGTAACTATCAGCATGGCCCGGCGTTGCCCGTGCTTGATTCAAAAATCGTACGACACATACACCAATCGCTATCACTTGACTTAAAATATTTTTGCCCTTCCTTGCATTTAAAGAAGTGCCCTTTGCCGTGCTGATGTTGGTACATGCCTTACTTCTTGCCTATCTCACACTGCGAATTTTTTCTAAGCTCTATGCTAAACATTAAATCTGTTACGAAAAAAGAACTAAACAAAATGAACACAAAACGATCAGCTTTAAAAAAGGACTCGTAACTGGAAAAACCGAACGAAAAAAGAATGTTAACAACAAATACTTTTTCAAACCCAACCCTGTTCTGCGGAATCAGAATCAACGTTGTTTAAGCAAGCGAATGAGCCAATTGGAGTAAAGTAACGTGCAGATTTAAATTTTTCCCACTTGTGACGAATGCAGCTATCGATTTTTTTGCATGCTAGTTAACATTCGTGTCAGTCATCTGTTGTCTCTCACGCTGGTCAATAGAATCTTCCTGCCTATTCGTGGTAGCTAGCTATAGGCTCTCACTTTGGCCAGTAGAAAATGGCTGCAAACTACATGAAAACTGCTGTAGAAGCATGAAAAAATCGATTATTTCCACTATCGATGGGAGTTGGGAAATGCAAAGTCGGTTTTGACCTTCCTGCTAACACGGAGCATGTGCATGTAAATTTTGGTGCAAATCCGTCGAAAATTGCGGCCGTGCATTCGTTACACACACACACACACACACACACACACATCCTGCCTTTTATAGATAGAGATCATCTGCCATCAACAATATAAAAATGGTCAAAAAGAATGTGAAATAAAGAGGTGTGAATAGATGTCACATTATTGAATTAGATCTGTATACTTCAACAGATTGGCATATACAGGATGCCATGTATAAATTGTCGTCAAAATTACTCAAAAATAACAATAACACTGACATCTTATTTTAACAGATATATTTACCGGAAATATACAAAAATATCTTGAAAGACTCCGCAGTATACTTATTCAATAAAATCGCCATTGGCTTCAAGCCCGACCTCTAGACGACTTCAGAATCTCCTTCAACTCTTTTGGACGGTCTCCTATTTTAAATTGGTAAATGCTGCCATAAACCTTGCCTTCAGTTCATCTTTGGTGTAACAAGGAGTTTTGTTGTTCTCTCGCTGAACTGTGCCCCACACATAATAATCAAGGTGGAGATTTAGGTGGACAGATGTAAGGGGTGCTGTAGTCGCAGAAATTGTCTGACATGACTGGGTACTCCTGCTTGCGTGTAGATTCTTGTTGCCAGACATAGTGCCAACCAGCAGCCACTCTCTTTAACCAGGGCAGCACTACCTCCTCGAGGCACTTGATGTAGGCCTTCGTGTTCAATATGAGGCCCTCAACAACACATTCGGGAGTTCTTTTATCAGAACGATTAGTGTGTGTTTTCTGAGATGCCGTACTTTCGTAATCACCATTAGACTCATCCAACTGTTTCCGAATCGTCTGCATTGACATCAAAACACTCCGAAATGTTTGCATCCCACAAAAGACGACGTGAACGATTTTAAACTCTATCAAGCGAAGATTGTGTAGCTCCAGACCATATATGTCAGCAATACTCTATCTTCTGGTCTAATGTTATGTTGACAAATTCTTATGCTGATTTTCTAAACGATGAACGTATTGCGCACCCAGTGAGGATCGAACTCACTGCTCAGTTGTAACTGTTCTAGTGAGACAACCTGCTAAACATTACACCACATCAGGATGCCCAAAATTAATTATATGCGTAGCTTAGATGTGGCGCAAGGCCTAATGTGTGAATCTTCTAATGAGAATCGAACTCACTACTCAGTCGTAACTAATCCAGCGAGACCAGCGTGCTAACTACAGCACAAATAGGCATTCAAATAGACATACATGTTTGGACAGACGTCGATAGCAAGCTTTTCGAGATAGTTTATGTCAGTAAAATAAATTGACAGAGGACGGTACTTTTTATGCCTTTGTCGAAAGATAAGTGCATTTGATGCAGACGTTGATAAGCGACTGAATTCAGAAATTCAAAGCCCTTTGAAGAAGAAAACAGAATCGAAGCACATATTTGGCTTTTCAGGTCCGTTTGCACACGATACACCAAAGCGATTCGTTTTTCTGTATCAAAATCGACGGCAATTTTGAATGCTTGTCTCGAGTTTGACTTCTAAAAACAGAGCCAGATCAATTTTTCCTCTCGTTGCTTAATAGCCTCTATGGGAACAGGATAAATTTGTATATTCATGAGTACCCGTGATCAAAGAATTATTTAGCGAAATAAAGAAACGCGTGATAAACAGTAACTTTGCTTGTGGAACCGATAGGCTTCCTTTAACGCCGTTTTCAGGAATTGGTAAACATTCACACGCACACGCAAACAGAGTGCGCCTGATCTTTGAGAACATTCATTTCGGCTGAGATAAACAGACGAATATGACGGAAGTGTTCTAACAGAGACCCGTGCTGTTAATACTTAACATCCTTTTCGACTATTTTCACATCTAAATATATTATTCAGTGTGAGAGTGGAAGGCAGGCGTTTGCATGTACGTGAGCCAAGTCTGTTTGAATTCAGTTTGTCATAAATCACATATAAATGCTCGTGAAGACCTCGTCTTTTAGGTCAATGAAAGGAACTAAATAAAACTGGTTTTAAATATACTTAGCAGAGGTGAACATAAATATCTGATTTGAACTGTAAGTAGTCCAGCTTAATAATATCTAAAGTGCGCCTTCCGTTGGTATCGACTAACTTAAATTCAGCTGTCGGTATCAATTTATTTCGTAAACATTGTCTAGACTACAAGAAGACAAACTGGAAGGTTATCAGGAAAAAAAATGAGCTCCAAATGCAACTTACAAATCAGTAATACTAAAATCAAACAAGCACAATTTAAATATCTGGGAATTGTTTTAACAGGGGACGAAAAGTGTGACACTGAAATTCTAAAACGTATTGATATGGCCTAAGATTCGTTTGAAAATCTAAGCAGAGTATTAAGAGACAGGAAAACTTCGTTAGAAAATAAAGAAATGAGTACTGAATTGTTACGTGATATCTGTTCTCCTATGTGGCAATGGATACTGGACAATCTCCCCATACATGAAGAAGAAACTTGAAGCAACAGAAAGGCCAAAAGACGACGTTTCAGAGAAAATGTAAACAAAAAGGAAACTAATACATAAAACCAGGAAGAGACAGTTGAAATTTCCGGGGCACGTAATGAAGACGGAGGGTTTGGAAAATCTGATACACACAAGACAAATTAAAGTAAGATGTACAGAGAAAAACAGCGTTTAACATATTTGATGGTAAATAGATTGTAGAACAGGGTTTGGGAGAAATAACAAAAAAAAGGAACCATTATTCAGAAAATACAAGGGACAGGAAGAGGTGGAGGGCCATGATCACCTACGGACACGGCACATAAAGAAAAAGTTCGTAACATTACGCACCATGAGTCAACACTTATCAAATTACGGTTTACACTTTCAAACGAGTCCTGAGCAACGAAAAGCTTCCAATCTGTCAGAAAGGAAGAGAAAAGAGAATTTTCCCAAGTTTATAGTTGCGAAATTCGCGTGATAACGTGATGGACGTTACATGCTCTGATAAGGTGCTCTTTTATGTAATGTATTTAAAATAATAGGTCTTCCTTAGATTATCACTTATTATGATATCCCTTTATTTCTGTTTTTTGTTATTGCATCATCTAAAAGTACAGCCATTACACAATCCTGAATTAACACCCATTAGTTGACAGCGTGATACTGGAGATTTATTCAGTTTTTTTTTATCTCGTCAGCTGCCCTACTTATCATGCCATGGGAACCAACCGTTTACAGCAATTCGAACCCTTCTATATATTAGGTTGGTGCAAAAATAATGTCGTTTTCTCACATAGTAACATATGTGAGAAAACGACATTATTTTTGCACCAACCTAATATTTAGGATGATTGTCTTCGTTGGTAGTTGCATAATTAGAAGAAAACAAACTTGTAGTTTCGACGAATGATTTATTTTA
The DNA here is from genome assembly GCA_963932145.1 of Acanthosepion lycidas. Classification (NCBI taxonomy): domain Eukaryota; kingdom Metazoa; phylum Mollusca; class Cephalopoda; order Sepiida; family Sepiidae; genus Acanthosepion; species Acanthosepion lycidas. Next base: position 43,417,027 of record OZ010608.1, read on the forward strand.
TGGAAATATTTCGACTGGGAGTTGCCCGTCTTGGTCAATCATTTAATTTGAGCAAAACAGTGCAAAGAAACAAGAAACGCTGAAGAATTCAAATCAAGGAAGAAAAAGACGAGTTGATGACGTGTAACCCGGATATAAGAGACCCTGACATAAGAGAAGCCCTGATATAAGAGAAACCCTGATATAAGAGATATTTTATCTGGTCCCAAATTAGAGCCTGTGTTAATGTATATAAAATAGACCAAACCCGGATATAAGAGAAACTCGGATATAAGATACTTCTTCTCCGGTCCCGACAACTCTCTTATATCCGGGTTACACTGTAGTAGCATAAAGGCGTAAAAAAAAAAAAATTATTGTCATATATTTTGCTTTGGAGCAGGGAGGTCTCAACAGGGTAGAGTTGTGCTGCATCTATCCCACTGCATACATTTTTTGTATTTGAAAAATATGATATGACTAAAAAATAAATATATATATAAACAAAATGGCAATTTGTAGATTAAAAAAAAATATAGAATCATTTCTTTAGTTCTTATTCTAATTGGCCGAAGACAGTCAATCTTTACGAAATCTTAAAAACGAGTTATGCAAAACTGAATGTAAATAAATTTGGTGTGAAATCATCTGCCATCAACAAAATAAATATGTTCGAGAAGAATAATGTGAAATAAAGAGTTGTGAATAGATGTTAACATATTAGGTTAGATCTGTATACTTTACGAGGCTGGCATAGACAGGTACAATATGTTCAGTTCTTCTTATTAGATTATGTTAGTGTTTGGATGTCTTTGTTTTAATTTATATTATAGTCTTCCCCTTTCTCAGAAATAAGCACAAAAACACAGTGTTCACAGTGCTGAATCCTATGTCCACACTGTCTGTATCAATAAACACTGTCACTAATTTTGACCATCTTCGCACAAAAATATAAAAACTTTTACACGGGATATATATATATATATATATATATATATATATATATATATATATATTACAATGAATCAATTCATACAAAAAAGTAGATTAGTAAAGTTAGTGATATAAAATGGCGAAATCCTTTCGCAAACAAAATTTCAAAGTTGCATTAACCTTCAAATCACTCGATGAATGTCATGATTCTTGTTTTTAAGGATTGTAAACTGTATAAGGTCTTTCGCGCAAGTACTTTAAGCTGTACATTCAGTCCTCCTCAAGCATGGAAATTATTTTGTTTTTGTTAAAATTCAGGTAGCATCCGAGACGAAAAAATCGTATTACCCTTTGTATTGCTAATGATGGAGGACGTGTGGAAACTTAAATAAAATTTCAATAAAACCTTAACAAATATATTAGGTTGGTGCAAAAATAATTTCGTTTTATCATATAGTAACATATGTTAGAAATCGAAATTATTTTTGCAGCAACCTAATAGATTGACTTCTTTCTAATCCTTTTTACAAATTATTTCTATCGCAAATGCAAATAAAGTGCGCTCAGACTTTATGGACACCCTGTATATATATATATATATATATATATATATATATATATATATATATATATATATATATATATATACAGAGAGGTGGAGAAAGATGACAGAGAGAAGTGAAGATAAATAGATAGATAAAGAGAAAGAGAGAAAGAGAGAGAGAGAGAGAGAGATGTCTTCGTAGGTCCGGATTAGAATGTGAAGCTGATAAACCTAGTGAGACACATATATACAGTGAGAGAGATGCATAGAGAAATAGGTTTCAACAGAGATGGGAAAGTGCTATACGCCGTACATATATCCATTAATTCTTATCACATGGTCTTAACATCCATATTTACCGATCTCGTGTAAAGCCTAATAAAAACGGCCGAACAAGCATGACTAATAGGTAGTTCCCTTTTATTTCTTAAACCCGAGCTGGCTTTTTAAAAAGTGGTTGCTGCTATCAAATGACAAAAGAATGAGATTAAATGCACTAAATACAAGAGCTTTGACCGGAAATGGTTATGTTTGCGGCGCTGAATCGTATGTAGAAGGAAATTATGTCGAAAGAAGGAAAGAACTTATTGAAATCTGGATACAGGAACTGAAAAAAAACAACTTACTTCATATAAACATCCCTAAATAGATCTATATGCATATGGGTGAGGGGACACTTCGAGGCGGTGTAATGGTTAGCAAGCTTGTCTCGCTAGAACAATTACGACTGAGTAGTGAGTTTGAACCTCATTGGGTGTCTCCTACTTTCGGCCTTGTGCCACATCTAAGCTACGCTTGGAAAATCACTACAGAGTACCTCGAGGCGGTGTAATGGTTAGCGAGCTTGTCTCGCTAGAACAATTACGATTGAATAATGAGTTCGATCCTCACTGGGTGCCCCATACTTTTGAGCTACGCTTGGAAAATCACTATATGCATATGCGTGAGGAACTTCGGTGTAGCGTAATGGTCATAAAGCTTGCCTCGTCAGTTTAGTTACCGTTGAGTAGTGAGTTCGATTCTTACTGACTGCTCCGCACTTTGCGCCTTGTACCACATCTACGCTACGCTTGAAAAATCACCTTTCGACCTGGTGTAATGGTTAGAAAACTTGTCTCGCTAGATCAATTATGACTGAATAGTGAGTTCGATCCTCATTGGGTGTCACATACATTCAGTTGTGTGCAACATCTAAGCTATGTTATACAATGTTGTTCATCATGACGGTCGTCTCTGAGTATAGAATCTAGAGGTTAGCAGTGAATATTTCGGAGACAGTAGGAAAGCGTTGTTCAGGTTAGCAGTGGATATCGCAGCAAAGTAGCAGAGCGTAGTACTTCCTTCTGTTCATCTTCGCCTGACAAGATGGCACTGGTCATTCGAGTAGGGTAAACAAAAATGGCCCCCTTTATACACGACGGGTTGTATGTTCTGCGTCTTCTGATTGGTTAACCTTCTATTGGTGGACTATAAAGTGAGTTAAGTCATTTTGACTGGCACACTAGTTACATGATATACACAAAAAACTGTGACAAGCTACTCATAAAATAACCAAAAAGCAAAAAAAACAAATTGTGATACTATTTCTTGTTACCGCGGTAAAAAGAAAAGTTTTCTTATCATTAGAGAGAGTAATGTCCCGAGAGACTTTGAAACGAGAAGGGTTAATACCAAAACCTATCGGAAGAATTAAGGATCTAATTCCCACATAAACGTCTTGAATTGTATGTCAAGATGTTTGAAGAATGGAAAAGTGACCGAGACTTAGGGGGCAATGTTGACTGACACACAGCTGCAAATGCGGGCTGGAAAGCGAAAAAAAACAGTAAACAACTCAGTTTTCCTGGACGGAAAATGGTCGATGTAGGAGGCGCAGATAACATATCAAGGAGGATGGAGGAACGACCTACGCTCACTGAGGAGGTCGGTGAGAGAGGATAATAAAATAGAGGGTGACGAAGGGGAATTCCCCAAAGTTATGACATAAGCCGGAGGGGATTCACCGAAATACTCCGACGTCGCCATACCCACCATGCCAGTTTGGGCGACTGTCTATAAATACGAATGCGCGAAGCGAATTAGGCAGAAGAAAGGAGAAAGGCAGAAGAGACAAAGAAAGGAGAAAGCCCTACGTGATTATCTGTCGATGAAACCCCTCGACTTCACCCTTGTGCCGAACTTTACCAAAACAGCAACCCAAAGTTTATCAAGTCGACAATAATAATATTACTTCCGAGATAGACGTGGGTTGGGCTCATAATTAATTGCGTGCGAACTCTGATATAGACCAATTATTGTAGGAAGGACTGACATAAAATGAGTATTTACTTTTGTTCAGGTTATTCGAGTATATTTTATATTTTTTCCTATACGTTATCGCCCTGCTTGGAGCAGGCCAACACGAAGGTACCTGCGACGATTCGATCTTGGCTGCCTTATGATCTAAAAATCACAACGTGGGATAAGTTTGCTCGGGATTGAAGGCGTCACTTCAGCTACCAGCCGCCGTGTTGCAAGTATTGGACGACCGCCGAGGGTGGTGCACGATTACAAGCCAAAAGAAAGAAAAAGAGATTTTTTTAAAATTATTAAAAGCAGCTGACCAGTTACCATTCCTGTTTCTTGAAAGAACTATAGAGGAATTAAAATACTGTGCAAAACCGACTAAGATTACGTGTGGAGAAATGAATATATGAAATAAATACATATTAATAATATGTTGACACACATATTATTCACTAAAAACAAACCATGAGATACAACAACCATTAATTAGAGAAAACTGAAAATCCATATTTACACAAAGGATTAAAAGAAGTTAGAAAAGACATTTCTTTACGCACAAAAGGCTGAAAAGCCATTTTTACACAGAAAAAGCTGAAAAGTTTGTTTTACATAAAGAAAGGTGAAAAGACTTTTTTTTTACACAAAGAAGGTTGAAAGGACGTTCACACAAAAGTTTAAAAGGATAGTTTACAATAAGAGGGTTGACAAGTTTCGATTAAACGAATAGAAAATTTGAAAAAAAGGCTTGTTTACACAAAGAAGGCTGGAAAAGCGTGATTATCGTGAGAAAGGCGTGATAAAGTTAACAATAATACCACTTCGGAGATAGACGCGGGTTGGGCTGATAATTAATTGCATGCGAACTCTGATATAAACCAATTGTTATACGAAGGATTGATATAAAAACAGTATTTACTTTTGTTCAATTTATTCGAGTTTTATTTTATTTTTTTCTGTACATCTTAGCCCTGCTTGGAGCCGCCTGACACTAATATACCTGCGACGATTCGATCTTAGCCTCCTTATGATCAAACTTAAATGACAATGTGGGATAAGGCAGGTCTGAGGTCGAAGCGATCTTTATCGATCAGCCACGGTGTTGGATGTCTTGGACAAACGGGGAGGGTGTTGTACGATTACAAAACCACCTTTTTGACACTTCGACGCGGTGTAATTCGCAGCAAGCTTGTCTCGCTTGATCAATTACGACTGAATAGTGAGATTGTTCCGCACTGGGTGTCCCATAAATTCGACCTTGTGTTACATCTAAGCTACTTATTTAAAACCACCTTTTGGGCACTTCGACGCGGTGTAACTCGCAGCAAGCTTTTCTCACTTGATCAATAACGACTGAATATGAGATCGTATCGCACTGGGAGTCCCATAAATTTGACCTTGTGTTACATCTAAGCTACGTATATAAAACCACCCTTTTGGGCACTTCGACGTAGTGTAATTCGCAGCAAGCTTGTCACGCTCGGCCAATTACGGCTGAATAGAGGGTCCTTTGTATGAAAGCCATAGTCTTACGGCCATATCACTTTGAAACACCAATTCCCGAACGATCACCGATTTTAAGCTACATTAAGCCTGGTCATTATCAAGATGGGTGACCAGATGCTGTAATCTTCAATGTACAGGTGTTATATTGTTATTCGGAGAGCAAAGTTCCAATTTCCATTGTTTCATTATATTCACTTACGCGTAATTGCCCTTGGGAAAGCGATGAATCCATCTGTTCTTCTCCAACTATGGGTGAATTAGTAAGACTTGTATCATTAAACAATAATAATTTTACGATCTAAGAATATTTTCTAGCTTGAAATGACGATAAAGGCGACATTTTTCAAACGCACATTATCGAACTTATAACGCTCGCTAGGTGGCGTTACTTAAATCAGTTTAAATGGAAAGAGCACAAACCCTCTCTCGATTCTTTCTCTCTTCCACCAGAAAATGCCGGAGTGCAATATGTGTCTGTTTTCATCTACAGGGGATTTCTTTGTTTCCCAGCGTACAACGTGTCTCAATTATACTAACCTCCTTTTGCAAAAAAAAAAAAAAAAAAAAAAGAAGAATTCAAGCTGGAACAATCTCCACTACAATCTATTAAATGCATGTTTATCCCCCTTCAACACAAAAATATTTTTTCTACTAACTGGGAAAGGCCACAACAAACTTGTAACCTAATGCTGTTACAACGTATATCGATAGATAGAACTTTTCCTGCAGTGAGGTTCACCCTGCACATGGCAAGAGATAGAGCCTTACAGAGTAAGAGTTACAGTTTTACGCGATATGCAGGGAAAGTAATGGCTAACCCTAGACTTGAACAGGTTCAGATTGTATTGATCGGGAAAACATCCTCTTGATATTTGGGTCCGTAGTGAAGTGATTCTCGGAAGAAGTTGCTCGAGTCGAACTTACTTCTCATCATTGCAATACGAAGCGAATGGGATGGTTTTATACAATGCGAGTATCAAGGTGGATCCTAGCGATGAAGGCTAGAGGTGACGCAAATAAGTAATCTAGTTAATTTGAGCATTTTCTATGGAAATAACGATAGAGCAGTGGGAGGCTTGCAAGTTTTCCTCTCCGAGAGATATGGTGGGAAATATTTTGCCCCCACAAGGACGCATAGACGCTTTTGTGCTCTATCGAGCTTGGGAAATGTAGATATGTATCTCCTGCCAAATATGAAAATAGTACTCTATTTTAGGCCTAATCTGGATCTTGTAGAATAGAGAATAGCACTTGAAGTCAGGTTACTTATTGTAGGGGTACAGGGAATTGAGTACTTTTTTTAGCATTGGATCGAAAGCACGAGTTCCATTTGAACTCTGGGTTGAATTTAAGACCCAATAGTCGATCAAAGCATGGGCCAGCTTGAGGGAACATCCATTTATCGTGATTGGTGATAGTTCAGGGTCCGATCGGAGATAATGTAATTTAACTAGTTTGTTTTTCGAGGTATTGTTTGTAAGCCACCATTTTTACGCTCACTGAGATGTTAGAACTTGGTCAGATGAGAGATCATCTGCCAAACACTGGTCTTGTAAGATTTTGGAAATGCACCCATATACAGTTGTGTCATTAGATAGATAGATAGAAAAACAGATAGATTGGAAGAGACTGCAATAGATAGATAGATAGATAGATAGATAGATAGATAGATAGATAGATAGATAGATAGATCTGAACAGATTGCGATAGATAGACAGATAGATCTGAACAGACTCCGATAGATAGATCTGAAGTGAGATAGTTAGATAGGAGGATAGTAGGATATATATATAGATAGATCTGAACAGATTGAGATAGATAGATAAATAGATAGATAGATAGATCTGAACAGACTGCGATAGATAGATCTGAACAGACTGCGATAGGTAGATATATAGATAGATAGATAGATAGATATATAGATAGATAGATAGATACATCTGAACAGACTGCGATAAATAGCTAGCTAGCTAGTTAGATAGACAGATAGATAGATAGATCTGAACAGACTGCGATAGATAGATCTGAACAGACTGCGATAGATAGATAGATATATAGATATGAACAGACTGCGATATATATATATATATATATATATATATATATATATATATAGATAGATAGATAGATAGATAGATCTGAACAGACAGCGATAGATAGATAGATAGATAGATAGATAGATAGATAGATAGATAGATAGATATGAACAGTTAGGTAGATTTTTCTTCGTTTGTTCGTATGTTGCTTTTATTTCTAATAAATTCTGTTTATATATATTTGTAAATATAGTGAAAAGCTTATAAGTTGATGATTTACATATAATCATGATATAATAACTCTGTGTGTGTGTGTGTGCGTTTGAGTGTTTGTGTGTTTAAAATGAATGTTTGTCTCTTATATTATTGATATTTGCATTTCTTTATGTATTCCGGCGCGGGAAAAGTGCGGGTTAGATTATTCAATCTCTGGTAAAGTGTATAAAGAATATCTCCAATTGATAAGGAAGGGGGAAAATGGTGTCATGCAACTGGCAGTAGAAAAAATAAAAAGATGAAGAAATATTACTTTCCTCGCATCTACAGAAAATAAAATCGTTTTCTTTGCAAAATTAATATATTGCCTTCCATTCATCCGATTTTAAACCTGTCATCTTGAAAGGAACGATTGTTTCTGTTTCGCAATGGAGGCGTCGAATTTGCCCGCTAAAATTTCCTGGCCTCTTTTAATATTTAAAGGCCTACATTTGTGGTCTTTGCTTAGCGAGCCGAAGAGTTTATCGTTTGACTTGTTTTTGTCTTCGTCTTTCATTTTGTTTTTAAAACTGATTTTTCTTATTTTCTTCTGTTCTAAAGCATCACATCGTCTTTCATTTTAGAAACACAATTTTGTCTGGCTTTTTCATCATCTCATGTATATCTATTATTTTAAAAAAAAATGTTTTGTCTTTTTATTCCTTCTATAATGTTTATTTTTTAAATTTTTTTTTCTTCAGAATTTTCTTTCTTCTTTTGTTTTTTTTTTACTTCGTTCTGTTCTTTCTTCTACGTCTCTTCCTCCTCTTCTTCCATCATCATATGGCGTTATCAGTTCTTTGCTTTCTTCTGTTTCTTCATCTCTTTTGTCTTTTCCGATTTGCCCCTCATCCACTCCTTTCCACTTCCTTTCCCCTTTTCATATTTATATTTCATATTTCTTCTTTTCGCTTTTGCTCTCTCTTTTTGTTTCTTGTTTATATTTATCTCTTCATTTTTTCTTCATTTTAATTTTCTTCTTTCTGCTTTCCATTTATTCTTTCCTTTCCTTTCTTCCGTTTATTTATCTGCTTCTAATCTATTTCTCTCTTTCATTCTCAATTTCATTTCTCTCGTTTTTTTTTTCATTTTCTAATTCTTTCTCCTTCTCCTTTTTTCTTTCTTCTTTTCCCTTCATTTAATTTTCTACTTGTTTCTGCTTTTCACTTTTTTCTCTCCTTTTACTTCACTTATTTACTTATCTCTCCTTTCTCTTTATCGCTCTCTTGGTTTTTTCTACAATTTCATTCTTTAATTCTTTTTCGTTTTGCTATCTTCTTTTTCGTTATTTCTCTCTCTCTCTCTCTCTTTCTTCTTGCAGTTAATTTTTACGTTTTCTCTTTCTTCATTTTTATTCTCTATTTCTTACTACTGAGCATTTTTCTCTCGTCTTTTTCCTTCATTTAATTCTCTCTCCGTTTCCCTTTTCATTTTTTATTTCTTCTTGTTATCTATTTGGCTCTCCATGCTGCTTTTTCAATCATATTTTTCTCTTCATTTTATTTCTGGACTTCTTTATCCCTTTCCTTTTTCTTCTCTTCTTTTTTCTTTATTTCTCTCTCTCTCTCTCTCTCCCGTTCTCTTCCCCATTGAATTTTTCCATCTTTTTTCTTCATTCTCATTTTTTTCTTCTTTCTTTTTCTGCTTTTTAATTGATCTTTTTTCCCCTTTATTTTAATTTGCTGATTCTTTCTTTTTCTCTTTTATTTTCATTTTAATTCTTTCTTTCTTTTTTCCAGATTTTTCTTTTTCTTTCTACGTTCTGTATTCTTCATTTTGATTTTCTATTTGATTTTATTTTTGTTCCCACCTTTTTTTTCTACAGTTTAATTTTATATATCATTCTCCATTTTTCTTCACTTTTATATATCATTCTTTCTTTATTATTTTTTCCCAATATGACATTCTGTTTTTCTTTTCTTTTTTCTTTCATCTTAATTCTCTATTTCTTTCACTTCTCGCTTTTATCTCTCTTTTTTATTCTTTTTAAGGCTCCATTTTTGTACTTTTTATTTTTTCTTTCCTTCATTTTTTTCTCTCTTCTATTTTCCTCCCTATTATATCCTTTCTTTTCTCGAATTTCTTCCGTCTTCAAGCCTTTGTCCTTCGACATTCTTTGCTATTCCTCTCTTTGTCCTCCTCCTTTTATCTACAGCTTTCCCCTCTCTTTATTACCCAATCTTCTTTCCTATTCTCTTCCCTGCTCTCTTTATTTCTTTCGTCTCCTTTCTTGGTCACCATCTTTTTATTAATTTCTTTTTCCTTCTTGGGTTCGCTAACCTCTGAATTTAATTAATATCCAATTTCTGCAATCATAACAAGTGATCCTTCGAAACTCTTCAGAAAGAAGATGACAAATGTACGAGTTTCTGAAGAACCTGTATATATATGTTCGTCTAATGGACTCAATTTACGAAATATTTATTCGTTTGCAAGGCTTGTCCAGAAAATGTCTAACCATTTAATATTGACGGAGAGTAATTTTCATTTTACTCACTTTGCATTCCAACACATTTCTTCAAGTGACCTTTGCCCCTTTATAATATATGTTTTATTTTTTTGATAAACTAAGCCGGGAGGAGAAGAGGTTTATCCCTTCTTTCCTGTTTAGGATTGGGTTTCCGGTTCTTTCTAAAGTTTTCTCAATCTCAACTGTAGTAATCTATGTTTTATTTTTTTGATAAACTGAGCCGGCAGAAGAAGAGGTTTATCCCTTGTTTCCTGTTTAGGATTGGGTTTCCGGTTCTTTCTAAAGCTTTCTCAATCTCAACTGTAGTAATCTATGTTTTATTTTTTTGATAAACTGTGCCGGCAGGAGAAGAGGTTTATCCCTTGTTTCCTGTTTAGGATTGGGTTTCCTGTTCCTTCTAAATCTTTCTCAATCTCAACTGTAATAATCTATGTTTTATATTTTTGATAAACTAAGCCGGCAGGAGAAGAGGTTTATCCCTTGTTTCCTGTTTAGGATTGGGTTTCCGGTTCCTTCTAAATCTTTCTCAATCTCAACTGTAATAATCTATGTTTTATATTTTTGATAAACTAAGCCGGCAGGAGAAGAGGTTTATCCCTTGTTTCCTGTTTAGGATTGGGTTTCCGGTTCCTTCTAAATATTTCTCAATCTCAACTGTAATAATCTATGTTTTATATTTTTGATAAACTAAGCCGGCAGGAGAAGAGGTTTATCCCTTGTTTCCTGTTTAGCATTGTGTTTCCGGTTCCTTCTAAAGCAGCCTTCTCAAATTCTTTCAATCGTATTTACCGTGTGTATCATGGTGGCATTATTACCTTGCTTGGGGTGAATTGCTTTTTTTTATTTTAATTACTAAGCAGAGGAAACACTCACGGTAAGGGTTACAGAATGAGGTGTGGTATATTAAAGTAGGATGTGGAAGTGAAGCGTATGGTTTTACGGAAATAAATAACAATTGACTTGAATAGATTCAGATTGTAGTTTTAGAGAAATCATCTATCCAGTAGTCTGTGTCACAAAGTAGCATAAAATTTTGAGTAGAACATCTATCTTAAATATCTGTAAGTCTACTATTCGTCCATGCTTAGTATATTACTGCCACATATGTTCCTGTGCCTCTGAACTCCTTGATAAAATCCAAAAAAGAATCAGCAATATTATTGGTTCTGATCTGGCATCTCGGTTTCATTCGCTTACCCACCACTGTACGTTTTCCTCTCTATGCATTTCCTATAAACACTTTCATGGTAACTGTTCGGAAGAGATCTTAGCTATAGTACCTAGACTTTTTACGTTTAAGTGCAGCACTAGACTGGCGTCGTGATCTCATCAATTTACAGTTGAGTTAGCTAGATGGAGCCGTAAGTTCTATGGTAATAGTTTTTTGTGGAACTCTCTTTCGCTTCCTTGATTCCCGGCCAACGTTAATTTACTTAAATTTAAATACAATGTCAATTGCTATCTGCTGTTCTCCTTATTACTCTTTTCTCTTCCTTCTCATTAGTAATGATTTTGTTCCTAATTCTTCCACATCCTGTAACCCCTTGTGTCTTGGTGATTTACTGCTTTGCATGGGGGGGGGGATACCGATCAAACAAAATAAATTTACATATCCTATATTATATTTTATTATTTAATATATTGTCAAAGAAGGTAAAATTCTTTGCATTTATTTTGATACCATTTTCAACTTTGAAAGGGCGTAGAATTCTTTAATTTAAGCACAGCACCAGAATGGCGTTGAGATCTCATTAATTGACAGCTGAACTGGCTAGATGTAGCCGTAACTTCTATGCTGACGGTTTCTTTTCTCGCACTTCTTGTTTGTTTCTGGCTCCGTGCTTTCGAGTCAACATTAATCTGAAAAGATTTAAATGCAAAGTCAATCGTTATCTACTGTCCTCCTGATTACTCTTTTCTCTTCCTGCTCATTATTAATGTTTCTGTTCCTAATTTTTTCTACACCCCGTAAACTCCTGTTCCCTAGTCGCTTTAATGCATTGCATAAGGTGATACCGATTTAAAAAAAATCCTTTTTACCAGTGGAATACGTAAGAAATGTGGCGGATCCAACCCTGTGGACATATCAAGTTGGGTATTAGCCGTAGAGGTCTGAACTGGTGGTACCAAAGAATGGCACTCGTCAGACGATATTTCCATGGGGGTAGCAATAGAGTTGTAACGTTGTTTATAATCTCTTTTCTTCTTCTTCTTTTTCTTCTTCTTCTTCTTCTTCTTCTTCTTCTTCTTCTTCTTCTTCTTGTCCTTCTTCTTCTTCTTATCATCATCATTATTATTATTATTATTATTATTATTATTATTATTTTCTTTGATTTCTGGCGTTTACACATTTCTTTCCGGGTCCCGCCCAGGGACCTAAGGTTAGAAATGGCATCATGACTCTTTCCACTGACAAAATAAAAAAAAAATACATAGATAAAGCCCTTCGTAAAGTGTGGGCTGTACTGGTCCGAAAAAACTTTTGTATCTCCTTGGGGCATGGACTTCCAGGTAACCCTTCAATTAGTCTATAATGGAATCTTTTCCAACCAATCTTAGGGCTTAACTACAACAGGGATTGTTGATATTCCCATATGCCACATTTTTGAGATTTCTATTTCAAGGTCCTTGTATTTTGACAGCTTTTTGAATATCTTCAAAGATACATTGCAGTCAGCAGGGACTGCAATATTCAATAAGGAGGCACCGTTTTTGTTTGTGGTCATTAATAACAATATCTGAACGGTTGGTCTTGATTGTTCTGTCAGTGTGTATTGTGTTTATTATTATTATTATTATTATTATTATTATTATTATTATTATTATTATTATTATTCATTATTCCTACTTTCTTTTACTTGTTCATATTTTTTATTCTTATCTTCCTCTTACCATTTTTCTTCTTTTTCATCTTTTTCTTTTTTCTTCATTTTAATTCTTTCTCTTCTTCTTCTTCTTCTACTTCTTCTTCTTCTTATTATTATTATTAGTAGTAGTAGTAGTAGAAGCACTATTTGTAGTAGTAGTATCAGTATTAATAGTAGTAGTAGTAGTGTAATTCTTCTTGTTACTATAATTATCATTTTTCCTTCTTCTTTTTTTCTTTTTCTTCTCCTACTCGTCCTCCTTCACAGTTTTCATTAGACTTTCTTTCTTCTTCCAGTTCAATTTCTTCATATATTCTTATCACCCTCTCTTCACTCGTCTTCTTCTTCTTCTTCTTCCTCTTCTTCTTCTTCTTCTTCTTCTTCTTCAACTCGACCTCATTTCTATTTTCCTTTTATTCCTTCAAGCGATTTCGCTTATTTTAAATGTTTCTCTCTTCCCAAAACTCTTTTTGGCGTGTATTCAAATCGAAGTTAATGTCACATATATTCCTTTTATTCACAATGAACTCGCAACCAACCATAAAATCAAAGTGGCCGAGAATTCTTCGCCTGTTTTCGAACAATTTGTATGCCCATACAAAACAATATGGCTGCATTTTTTCCGGCCTATAAAACAAAATGGATGTGGTCGACGCATAGAATCATAACAAAATGGAGTACATGTTGATTTTACTCATGTTTCCAGGCACGTCTCCTTCTCTTGAGAAATGGCAGCGTTGTAGCCAGGTTGGAAACATTTCCCCTTTTCCGCTAGCTACGTTTTATGTGAGTGTCGCCATTTGTCTGAAAGGAAAAGAATTAAAAATAAAGGCGCTTAGTCCGAAGAGGAAATAGGTTTCGCCAAAAGTCTGTGTTTATTTGTATGCGACATCGATTAAAAGGGGAACAGTAAATCAATAGGCTTTGAGAGGCAAACATTACGAGAAGTGAATAGATAGATAGATAGATAGATAGATAGATATGAACAGACTGAGATAGATAGATAGATAGATAGATAGATAGATAGATAGATAGATAGATAGTGAGAGAGAGAGAGAGAGAGAGAGAGAGATAGATAGATAGATAGATAGATAGATAGATAGATAATGAACTTATTGTGATAGATAGATAGATAGATAGATAGAGAGAGAGAGATAGATAGATAGATAGATAATGAACAGCTTTAGATAGATAGATAGATAGATAGATAGATAGATAGATAGATGTGGGCTGACCGAGATAGATAGCTAGATAGATAGATAATGAACTTATTGTGATAGATAGATAGATAGATAGATAGATAGATAATGAACTTATTGTGATAGATAGATGATGAACTTATTGTGATAGATAGATAGATAGATAGATAGATAGATAATGAACTTATTGTGATAGATAGATAGATAGATAGATAATGAACTTATTGTGATAGATAGATAGATAATGAACTTATTGTGATAGATAGATAGATAGATAGATAGATAGATAGATGTGGACTGACCGCGATAGATAGATAGATAGATAGATAGATGTGAACTGACCGAGGTAGATAGATAGATGTGGACAGACCGAGAAAGATAGATAGATAGATAGATAGATAATGAACTTATTGTGATAGATAGATAGATAGATAGATAGATAGATAATGAACTTATTGTGATAGATAGATACATAGATAGATAGATAGATAGATAATGAACTTATTGTGATAGATAGATACATAGATAGATAGATAGATAGATAGATAGATAGATAATGAAATTGTGATAGATAGATAGATAGATAGAGAGAGAGAGAGAGAGATAGATAGATAGATAATGAACAGCTTTAGATAGATAGATAGATAGATAGATAGATAGATAGATAGATGTGGGCTGACCGAGATAGATAGATAGATAGATAGATAGATAGATAGATAGATGTGGACTGACCGAGATAGATAGATAGATAGATAGATAGATAGATAGATAGATAGATAGATGTGAACTGACCGAGGTAGATAGATAGATGTGGACAGACCGAGAAAGATAGATAGATAGATAGATATATAATGAACTTATTGTGATAGATAGATAGATAGATAGATAGATAGATAGATAGATAGATAGATAGATAGATAGATGTGGACTGACCGAGATAGATAGATAGATAGATAGATAGATAGATAGATAGATAGATAGATAGATGTGAACTGACCGAGGTAGATAGATAGATGTGGACAGACCGAGAAAGATAGATAGATAGATAGATAGATAATGAACTTATTGTGATAGATAGATAGATAGATAGATAGATAGATAGATAGATAGATAGATAGATAGATAGATAGATAGATGTGGACTGACCGAGAAAGATAGATAGATAGATAGATAGATAGATAGATAGATAATGAACTTATTGTGATAGATAGATACATAGATAGATAGATAGATAATGAAATTGTGATAGATAGATAGATAGATAGATAGATAGATAGATAGATAGTGCGAAAATCAAAATATCTCGGAAACGTTTTAACAGTGGACAGAATACGTGACACCGAAATCCGAACGAGATTTGGAATAGCAACAGGTATCACACAAAAGCTAAGCAACTTATTAACTAAAAAGGGAAGTTTTGTTGTAAACAAAGTCGATTGAACTGTGATGAAAATGCAGGACTATCTTTTCCTTGATTTGTAGAGACTCCAAGCATCATAAATACGAATCAACAGAAGGATACTGAGTATTTCCCGTATCGAACAGGCGACGAGCGAAGAAGTATTAAGTCAAATGGAAAATATGACTTTTTAATCAGAAAGTGATAATATGTTGAATTTCTAGTAATGAGTAATAGTGTCGGAGAATTTGAAATTCATATGGCATATTTATATAAGAGAGACTAAAATGAAATGGGAAGAGGACATACTTAAAACAAGTTAGGCAAAGAAAACCTCCTAAAGTTAGCAACCTAACCATAAGTGGTTACCACAAGTAAGACTGGGAGGTGAGATGACAATAGAACATACTTAAAAGAAAAGAGACTAAAGAAAACACTTAATGTATCGTACCGAACGATATTTTGTAAATGGATGCCATAACTAGTACTGGGAGATGAAAATAATAATAATAATAATAATAATAATAATAATAATAATAATAATAATAATAATAATAATAATAAAACTGATAATAGTAATGATCAAAATAATATGGATAATAATAATAATAATAATTAAAATAATAATAATAATGAAATAATAATAATCATGATAATAATGAAAATAATAATATTGATAATAATAATGAAAATAATATTGATAATAATAATAATAATAATGACAAAAATAATAATGAAATAATAATAATAATAATGATAATAATAATGAAAATAATAATAATCATGATATTAATATTGAAAATAATAATAATAATAATAATATTAATGAAAACAATAGTAATAATGAAAATAATAATAATGAAAATAATAATAATGATAATAATAATAAAATAATAATAATGATAATAATAATAATAATAATGAAAATAATAATATTGATAATAATAATAATGATAATAATAATAATAATGAAAATAATATTGATAATAATAATAATGAAAATAATAATATTGATAATAATAATAATGGAAATAATAGTAATAATAATAAGGAAAATAATAATAATAATAATGATAATGGAAATAATATTGATAATAATAATGAAAATAATATTAATAATAAT
>OZ010608.1:43438620-43456120 GCA_963932145.1 Acanthosepion lycidas
TAAAATTAGTTAAAAGCAGTGCCAAGCTTTCAATTGTGTCCAGATGAGACCGCCATTGTCTAGCGCTTTGAAAATTGTATCGTTTGGACCAATCGGATTAGCCAACGTAATTAAAAAATGTAACTTTTATGCTTATAATAGAGCGTTAATTATAAAGTACGGAAGATCAACCAGGATACAATTTAGTTGCATTTTTGAGTTCAGCATTGTTCTCCGCTCTTAAGGCCTTTACTTTTGCGAAACACGTATGGAGAAGTTAATTTGATTTTTCAATTTCAACTGAGAAGGGTACCTATAAGTATCAGTAACATATGAAATTTAACTACTGCTAAACTTTAATTTATATGATCTTATTTTGATTTTAATCTCAGTTATGTCATTTTTCCATAAATGAAATATCAAAATTAATAACAAAATAAATGGAAATACAAATAACACAGTAAAATTTAATAAATGTAGATAAAATTATAGTATTTTATGTACACTTCTGATAAAAATTCATAAGGTACGTATAAATAATAGATACCTCTTTCTTATGAAATTTAATCTCACTCTTAACAGTCTTATTTTTTAATTTCTTTATATTTTCCATAAAGCATCGTAAACGTAAAGATGAAAGCTAAGTACAAAAAAAAAAAAAAATGAAAAATTAGAGCGCTGAATGTTTTTCTTAAAAGTAACGAGGTAAATAATTTGTTCATTTATTATAAATCTAAATAATTTCACTTCCTTCCATCCGTAGAAAGAATTATCCTCCCGTAAGTTATCTAAACTTCATAAATCATAGCTGTCAACAGCTGTCAACAGCTGTCAACGAGGCGAAAGGTTATGACCTGCTTTGTTTTATTTTCAAATTACATTTTTTCGGCGCAGAAGCTAAGTTAAGCTTGATTCAAAATATTTTAAATAAACATTATAATTTCTGATTTTATTAAAATCAATTTTTGAAAAAATGATAATTGATTTTTAAAACAATATCAAAGTCAGATTTTCATCTTTTTAACAAATGATTGAAAATGATTGATTATCTGTCCTTTTTTGGTGACAAAAAAAAAACAAAATTTGTAACGAAAATTTCGGACGTGCTAGGAACGATTAAAAAATGTAAAAAAATACCCCCAAAATACTTTGATCTTTCCTCTTTAATAATAATATGAACATTAGACGATAAAAAATTGTTTTCGTCAAGTTCGGCGTCTTTTTCATCATGCTATCTCTGTTTGTTTACATTTTCGTGGAGGTACCTAATTTTACCTGTCTTTAAACTACAATCTTCCATGATTCTCTCAGGTGAATTCATATCTGCACGATACGTATCTAAATGTAAACAAATGACGTCACACATTATGAAATGGACAAAGTCCGACAATTATTTAAAGATATTTTTATGTTTGTACATTCTTTTTATAGATATAAATATTCAAGTAAATGTTCTGTTTATAATAGACAGTATTAAACATTTACGAGCCACAGAGGAGCGTTACGTTAAGGCACGTCAGGCTATATGACATTTCTGTATAGGATACAGGTTCGATTGTTGTCGGAGGACGAATATTTTCTATGAAAATTTCTCAGACTTTCAGGTGGGTAAATGTTTAATACTGTTTATTATAAACGGAGCATTTACTTAAATATTTTATATGTATAAAAAGAATGCTTAAACATAAAAATGACTTTTTATTTTTATTATATATATATATATATATATATATATATATATATATATATATATATATATATATATATATATATATATATATATCTATATCTCAACAGTCTGTTTTTAGCTTGACTACAATCTACAGGCCAGTGTCTTGTATGGTAGATCGATTATTTATATATGCTTTCAGGTTGGTAAATGTTTAATACTGTTTATTATAAACGGAGCATTTACTTAAATATTTTATATCTATAAAAAGAATGTATAAACATAAAAATGATTTTATATATATATATATATATATATATATATATATATATATATATATATATATATATATATATATATATATAGCAACAGTCTGTTTTTAGCTTGAATACAATCTACAGGCCAGTGTCTTGTATGGTAGATCGATTATTTATATATGCTGCGCAATGGAGCATTATGGGTAACAACGTCAATTTTTTCTGGTTCATAGAATTGTCTTAATTGTTATTTGGTAGGCTACAACACTCATATTTGAATGTAAAGAATTTGTAGGGTAAACAAATACTGAATGTCTTATTATAATTAGTGTAAAAACAGAAAAAAAGCCCTATTTTGTAATTTTAATGAAATTTGGCACTGCACTTGGCAGGAGCTTCAAGGTACAATATGTTCCTAAATTGGTTGTGGGTACTATTTATCGTTTAAGCTGTATCTCAGGAAGAAACTTACACACAAGGTTAGAGTTTTATTATCATATAGATATTAAATATTCATAAATAGCAGGCTTGCGTATATTTAATTTTTCACAACAACGAAAGAAGCCACGTGTCTTGCCTTTGAAAAGAGCCGGTTGCATATTTCTGTATTCTGTTTGCGAAATGCTTATTCTTCCGTAGCTATGAGAGAAGAAAAAAATTGTAATTAAATAAAGCAAAAAGCATTCGATCGAATGGAAGCGATGAGTCTTGCACATGAAAAATCGAAAAGAAAACCAGTTCAAGGGAATGAATTCCTCTGAATAGGTTGCGAACTCACACCAAAATTGCTTCCGCCTCAGGTTAACGCTGCGCATGCGTAGAGAGTTTTTTTTTTCCTTTTCTTATTCTAACTCAGAAACTATTTCCAAAGGTTTAGTGCCGTTGGTAAGGAAAAAAAAAAAGAAAAAAAAAAGAAAGTTTCTCCGGCTACTTCGGTATTAAAAAGCGAGCAAAAAAACAGAAGACGCATAGGTAATGTGTACGCATGCGTAAAAATAGCCCCCCCACCCACCAAATTGTTTGCGTGAGTTAGTGTGTATGTGTGTGTGTTTCATATTATTGTTGTTGTTGTTTCATGGCAGGAAGTCATGCTGTTTTTCAAAGCAGAAATGAAAAGATAGGAAAAATCTGCGTGTAAACAGTTTTTTTACGTGATCTTATATAGTTACATGTGTAGATTCAAATATTTTTTGCTTGTTTGCCTTTCTTTCCATCTCTATTCTCGATATTACTCGATATGTAAAAGGACACGTTCGTAACATCCCAAATCGCAGCAAATTTATAACACAGACTCGAGGTTCCATTGTAAATCAGCCAAAGTCATGACATTCTCATTTTGTTCATCATGTTGCTTCTTTTCTATTTAATTCAACACAAAATATTAATTCATCTCAAAATAAAAAGGGTTAATATTTACTAAACTTTGCACCAAATTCTCCCAGAGTGAGACCCTTCCATTGCACTCCGGTTGGGTTGAACTTTGTGATCGTCAGCGAGTCGGGTACGTTATTTTTAAGTGTGGGGTCTGCATTTGTGCTAACCCCGATAAACGAGCTAAAAGCAGATTTTTCAGGGTTTTTTTTTTCAATTGTAAAAATACCATGTGGGTACCTGGAATATCATCCGCACTTAGGAACGATGAAAGACCTTCTGATTTTTAGTAATTTTTCCTTCTGCGGGTTGGATCTGTTGAGAGGCAAGTTAAAACAAATTTAGATTTAAAAATATAATTTCGAAAGAGTGCCAAAAATGTAATAAAAAACAACTTTGATTGAAATTTTTAATTTCTTGGGCTGAACTAATATTTACGATGAGTAACTTTATGTTATTTGTGGGAGATTAACGGAATACATCATATTAACAGCTCCATTGTTGAACTGAATTAACAGTATTTTCTATTGTTTCAATTAGGTTGATGAGTCAAATCCGATCCAGAGTCTTTTGTTGAAGGAACCCCTTCCCGATTGATCAAATCTAAATCCAGTGTCTTCTGCTGGAGGAAACATTTCCTGATTGATCAAAACCAAATCCAGTGTCTTCTGTTGGAGGAACCCCTCCCTGGTTGATCAAATCTAAATCCAGTGTCTTCTGTTGTAAGAACCACTCCTTGATTGGTCAAGTCTAAATTCAGTGTCTTCTGTTGGAGGAAACACTTCCTGATTAACCAAAGGCAAATCCAATGTGTTCTGTTGGAGGAACTTATCCCTGATTGATCAAATCTAAATCCAGTGTCTTCTGTTGGAGCAAACATTTCCTGATTGACCAAAACAAAATTGATGTCTTCTGTTGCAGGAAACACTTCCTGATTGACCAAATCCAGTGTCTTCTGTTGGAGGAACCCTTCCCTGATTGATCAAATTTAAATCCAGCGTCTTCTGATGTAGGAACAACTCCTTGATTGATCAAGTCTAAATCCAGTGTCTTCTGTTGGAGGAAACGCTTCCTGATTGACCAAAAGCAAAATCCAGTATTTCTGTTGGAGGATCTCCTCCCTGATTGACCAAATGCACGAGTCTTCTACTGAAGAACAGCCATACTCACCACGCCTGTCTAATTGCGGGTTGGTGAAGCTAATTAATACATAGTTGTAGGTTTTTCATTCCCAATTACCATTCTCCTAGACTGCTATTTACCCATAGCTGAGAGGCTGAAGAGATGGGTTTATATTCGGACAAGTAAGTAAGTAATGGCTGGCGGCTTATGTTCGAGTATGACTGTCTACTAGCGCGGTTATTCAATCTATTGCTCGGTCACATGTGTGGTTTATACTACAACTATGCTGCATGAACCTCAGTTACATATTTTTTTAACCATTTCACCCCAAGCAAGGCGACAGTGCCACTAGAACGCGAGGCGGAGGTTCAGGAGCTGAAAGTGTATAGGAAGATTGCTAATGGGAAAGTTTGAAGACAGGGGCAAAAATGGAACAGGCTTCCAGAAGATGGCGATTGGCGTTGCGTTTAATTTTTGAGGGATTCTAATTGTAAGAGAAGCAAGAAATCGAAAGTGAGTCGACAGGAAGGAAGTGCGAAAAATAAACAACCTTTTAGAGTAGAAATGACAGCTTCATCTCAGCGAGTTCAAAAACTGTGAGACATGAGTGAGAATCTAGCGAGAGCAACGGCGCGAACAACGCCAGTACGCTCAAACCTTCGGGCACGATTACTTTCGACTTCGTGCTAACTCCACCAGCGACGGCTCCCAAATCATGCCGCCAACCGAATTTCACTCACAAGAAAACCAGTAGTCAACCAGTCATTTTGCAAGTGTACCGAATACTAGAAACGCCGCTACAGACCGATAAGAAAAAAAGTAATGTTGCTGACACATCCGTGGTCTCACGGTCTGCAAGCGAACGCTCTAACCACACCATAAGGAACAAGTTCATAGAAACGCGAGAGAAGCATAAACAGTTCCAGGTGTCGTAAAACCAGGCAGCATCTAAAGAGACAAGGACATCTTCCTAAAGTCAAGAGTCAGAATTGATGAGAGCATTGGTGTTCTCAAACTTTCTGTGCGTCTGCAACTCTTGGATATTAACACCAGAATTACAAGCTAAATCTCCAAGCCTTAGAAATTAGATTTAGTTTAACCATATTACTGTGTTTGCAATACATATTATTATATTGATATACATATATCAGTTACATGATTTCTCGAATATTCAGGCTGGTAGATGTAAAGAAATATATATATATATATTTGGGAGTCATCAGCAGTGCTCATCCACTACCGAGAATTGAAACAGGTTGTCAAGCAAACATCATACCAACTGTTCCACTGGACCTCGGTGACGAAGAGATTGCAAATCAAAATCAATATAGCGACGCTCGCTCACATATTCCGTGGTGGAACTCCCACGGTTACAGAGAACTCAGTCTCTCCCATGTTTCAGCTACTTATTTTTATTTTGTGGCCGATGAGCTGGAAAACCAGGGAAACGTAAGTTGCACATGTAAAGGTACGTATATTTGTATATGTACCCTTATCAATATATATATATATATATATATATATATATATATATATTTGTGTGTGTGTGTGTGTATGTATGTATGTATTAATCCAATATTCAATCATCTGAATTTTCACTATAATAGAGTTTAAAGTAATATATATATATATATATATATATATATATATATATGTGTGTGTGTGTGTGTGTGTGTGTGTGCGCGTGCGTGAGTTTATATATATATATATATATATATATATATATATAGAGAGAGAGAGAGAGAGAGAGAGAGAGTGAGAGTGAGAGAGAGGAGGGACGGAGAATGGATAGCGGCTCTGATTGAGGAAACGGAGAGCCGAGTTCGAATTCCAGTCGGATGCATTACAATCACGTACGGGCTAATACCTTTGGGAAATGTAAGAAGTTTTCTCCCCCCGCCCACACCACCAAGTATGTTTAAAGAGTAGGACAAAACTTTGGGTTGCAACCGATCCCGAAGAAGGAAACTTTAAATTCAGAACCTGCCTGGAGAATGTTAGACTCCGTCAGGCTACAGGACATGATTGGTTATGGGATTTGCAATCGAGATCGATCGCATGTCCAAATTCTACTTGAGTACGGGTTGAACTTAAGTCCCAATACTCATTCAACGCACGTGAACTTGCTGCTCTGTACATCTAGGCAAGGTCACATTCTGACCGGTCGATGTCGACCAACGAAGTTCCGATATTGGATATGCCCAGATACCCTCCCCAATTTGGTAACCACATAGTCAGAGGTGTCAGAACAAGCCTGACAAAATTATGATCACCAGATTAATATAGAGAAACAAAAGCAAATGAAGGTAAATTACAATTAACTGAACCAATCGGTAAGCAGCCTGCTATATAGAATCCTCATGCAAGTTCGTACGAGTTATCATCATTAGTATCATCATCGCATCCGTTATGGTTGAAGAGTTACTAATGAGATGACCATCTCTCCCGAAATATCTCGGTGGCGTGACAATGTCCCTGTGAAGGAACTTCCAATCCAGCCACTGAAGTTTATAACCGATTTTATTTTCAGTCTGCCTCTTCTTTTGCCCGTTGTAGATGTTCCCTTGTAGGATTTTCAGGAGAAATTTTTCCTGGCTATTATGACGAGTCTATACCACTTCAATTTTCACTTCTTGGCGGTAGATATGAGGTCTTCGAACGAATCCGTTTCTTTTTTTTTTATGGTGTCTCGCACTGCGTCAAAGAATCGCCAAGGATTTCTCTGCGGTATTTCATTTTTAAGGTTTGCAGTCTTTCTTGTAGTCCTGCTATTAATGTCCAAAATTGAAAAACACACAGAAAGATTGATAAGGTCAATGCAAGCAACAAAGTGATCATTGATTTTAGCCAGATGTCAACAGGTGAAGTAATAGATAGTGGCTTGGATTGAGAAATCGGAGAGCCGAGTTCGATTTCCAATCGTACCCATTACATTCCCTTATATGCTAATTCCCTTAGGAAAGGTATGAATCCTCTTCTTTTACTTCTTCTCCCACGTAGCAATGGATAAATAGCAGGACAAACCGGACAGCTCGGATTGAGGAACCGGAGAGCCGAGTTCGAATTCCGGTCGAATCCATTACATTCCATTACGTGCTAATACCATTGGGGAAGGTATGAATCCTCTTCTTCATCTCCCACCCAGCAATGGATGAATAGCGGGACAGACCGGGCAGCTCGGATTGAGGAATCAGAGAGGCGAGTTCGAATTCCAGTCAAATCCATTACATTCACTTACGTGCTAATGACCTTGGGAAAGGTATGAATACTCTTCTTCTTCTCTCCCACAGCTATGGGTAAATAGTAGGACATCCCAGGTAGCTCGGATTGAGAAATCGGAAAGCTGAGTTCGAATTCCAGTCGAATTCATTACGTTCACTTACGTGCTAATGTACTTGGGAAAGGTATGAATCCTCTTCTCCCCCACACCTATGTGTAAATAGTAGGACAGCCCAGGTAGCTCGGATTGAGGAATCGGAGAGCTGTGTTCGATTTCCAGTCGAGTCCATTACTTTCACTTACGTTCTAATACACTCAAGAAAGGTATGAATCCTCTTCTTCTCCCCCAGCTGTGGGTAAATAGCAGAACAGACCGGGACTATAGCAACTGGCAACTGGTCTACCGCAGAAAGAAATGGGAACATCTACAACGGGCAAAAGAAGAGGCAGACTGAAAATAAAATCGGTTATAAACTTCAGTGGCTGGATTGGAAATTCCTTCACAGGGACATTGTCACGCCACCGAGATATTTCGGGAGAGATGGTCTGCGGGAAAAAATCTGCCTCATCAGTCATGTATGTAAAGATACATGATCGCCTACGTGTGAATCACGCATGGCACATAACTCACTGGTTTGTTTGCGTTGCATTTGAATTTATATTTACTAGTACGACAAATGAATATAAAAAAAAACTGATCAGAAACAAAAAAAAAAAATTGGAATTGAAACATATGAAATGAAAGAGATCGGTGTGAATAAAAAAAATTACTTGATGAGCAAAATCAAATAATATGGACATACAATATCTAAAAATCATTATGTAGAAAGGCCATTAAGGCCAGAGCATTTATCGGTTGAAACAATATGCTGAACTAGTAGAGATAAAGAAAATAATGCGAAATATATATGAAAATGGAAATGCCCTATTTCAGAACTTTACACAGAATATCGAAGAACTAGCAGCATGACCCGGCGTTGCCCGTGCTTGATTCAAAAATCGTACGACTCATACAGCAATCGCTATCACTGGACTTAAAATATTTTTGCCCTTCCTTGCTTTTGAAGGAGTGCCCTTTGCCGTGCTGATGTTGCTACATGCCTTACATCTTGCTTATCTCACACTGCGATTTTTTTCTAAGCTCTGCACTAAACATTAAATCTGTTACGAAAAAAGACCTAAACAAAATGAACACAAAACGATCAGCTTTAAAAAAGGGCTCGTAACTAGAAAAACCGAATGATAAAAGAATGTTAACAACAAATACTTTTTCACAGCCAACCCAGTTCTGCGGAATCAGAATCAACGTTGAGTTTAAGCAAGCGAATGAGCCAATTGGAGCAAAGTGCCATGCAGATTTAAATTTTTCCCACTTGTGACGAATGCAGCTATCGATTTTTTTTTTTGCACGCTAGCATGCTAAAGATTCGTGTCAGTCAGCTGTTGGCTCTCACGCTGGCCAGTAGAATATTCCTGCCTATTAGTGGGAGCCAGCTATAGGCTCTCACTCTGGCCAATACGAAATGACCGCAAACTACATGAAAACAGACGTAGAAGTATGAAAAAATCGATTATTTCCACTATCGATTGGAGTTGGGAAATGGTCTTCCCGCTAACTTGGAGCATGTGCATGTAAATTTTGGTGCAAATCCGTCGAAAATTGCGGCAGTGCATTCATTACACACACATCCTGCCTTTTATAGATATATCGTATCGAACATAGTATTTTTTTCTTTCTCTTCTTGGCTTAGCTTCGCGATATCTCGAAGACGCGAGAATGCCATACACATAGACAGACAAGGGTTTCTTTACATACACACTCTTTCACTATCACATATTTTAACGTCCAAACTCTTCCTCACACATATGTTATCTACTGCCTTTATATAGGTGACATGTTTCTGACCAATAAGTACTAACCAAATTTTGATTTCTTTTCATTTCAATATCGATCTCTGAAGAAGCTTTACTTAAATTGAAACGTGTTAAATTGAGATCCGTTCCCTAATTGTTCTGCATTTTATATTATCATTTTATTGGATTCTTATCCATATCAGATGTACATTTTATTTTCAACTCTTATAAATAACTTCTTGGCTTGGCTTCGCGAACGAAGTTTTATGAAGTGGTCTGCAGGCACGCTGATGGCCGACCAGGCCGATACGAGACAGGCAAATCTGGCAGCAGCGACTGCAATTAAAGATCTGGTCTGGTATAGTTGCTTAGACTTCCGTGTCCTTGCTCCTGCAGCGTTTCTCCTTCAGGTTGCTCATGCGAGAGTCGTCAAAGGTGGAGACGGTATGGCGCCAGGCTTGACGGTCAGCAGTAAGTGTCAGGTACCGAGGGACTTCTAGAGGGATGTCCTTCTAACGCTTCCTTGATGCCTCTCGGTGGTTAGTGGAAAGAACGCCATACAGAGCGCTCTCTTGGGCAGGTGATGGTCCCCCATTCTGGCAACGTGCCCTGTCCAGCGTAGCTGTGATTTCAGCAACATGGCTTCAATGCTGGTGATTTTCGCCTCATCAAGGACCTCAAAGTTGCTGACGTAGTCACTCCGGTGAATGTTGAGGATGGTACATTGAGGATGACTGATGGAAGTGTTGAAGGAATCGTAGGTGGTGGCGGTAGGTTAATCCAAGACACACAGCCGTAAATCAGACTGGTGAGTACGACGGCTCTATAGACACAAATCTTAATGCCTTTCTTCAGATGCTTGCTGCTCCAGACTCTTCTGTAGAGTCTACCGAAAGCGTTGTTTACCTTGGCCAGTCTGTTATCTACTTTCCTGCCGATCTTGGCATCCGATGTGATGGTACACCCCAGTGTACTGGTGAACTGCTTTCAGCTCAGCCTCACCGCTGCTGATGTAGGGAGGGCGGTACTCTTCCTGGAGTGGTCTTCTTCAAGTTCATCTCGAGTCCGAAGAGCCGGGCAGCCTCTTCAAAGCAGGATGTTAAGCGCTGCAGGGCTCTTTCGGTCAAGGGCGACGAGGGCAGCGTCGTCGGCGAAGAGGTCACATAACAGCTGCTCAAGTGTCTTTGTGTGGGCCTGCAGTCTCCTGAGGTTAAACAGACTACCGTCAAGGCGGTAGCGGACGTAGACAGAACCGTCATCCTCAAGGTCTTCTCTGGTCTGTTTAGTCATCATGCTAAACAGAGTCGGTGCCGGAACACAACTCTGTTTAACACCGTTGACGACGGGGAACGGTACAGATAAGCCGCTGTTCAACCTGGCTTGGTCGCGCTGGTCTTTATGCAGTTGGATGACCATGTTGAGTAACTTTGAGGGGCAGCCGAGGCGCTTCATGATGTACACGGCATCGTCATCGTCGTGGTCTGTGTAAAACAAAAAAAAAATAGTAAAACAAAACAAAAATAGATAAACTCTGAAAGAAAGCATGAAACTAAATAATCCCTAAAATTTAGGCAATACAGGGAGGTCTAAGAAAGTATCGGCTTCAAAGTGTTATTCGAAACAAAAAAAGAGGCCAACTTGTTTATACATCGAAAATGGATTTTTAAAAAAAATAGCTATCCAAACTTGTACTCAGATACCAGTTGATTTATTGGTTGATGTTTTTTTAAATAAATAAGTTTAACCATAGGCGTAATAGTTGTTATGAAGGAAAGATCACTCGCGTTTTCAAATACGATAAAATGAGAGGGGTCAACAAAGTATGGCGGGAAACACTATGTGGTAATTTTTTTTTTTTTTTTTCACACCGGAAAAAAAAGAAAGATACTAAAATAACTTTTAAAGGTTTGTCGGCATGAAACTCTGGACAAAAAAACAAAAGAGAAAAGGAAAATGTTGTAAGAATATTTAGAAAGAACGTTTGAAAAGGAAAGCAAAAAAATAAAATAAAAAGATTCACTTTGGATCAATTTTTTTAACGCTTACGTTTCCGGATTTGAACAAACGAACTTGATTGATGTAGTACTTTCGGCAAATAAAAAAAGATGGTGTTGTTTTGACTTCGTCTCACTTTACCAAAACACGACGCAGCTGGAAGAGGGATTCTTTGCGAGATATTTATCGTGAATAAAGAAACGGATGGCGAAAGGAAAAATATATAATAACGGAGCAATAGTTCTTGAACACTTCATCTACTTATTTTTAAAACTATATAATCTATCACCATAGCAATTTTAGAGACCCTATAGGTTTTCGGCTTATCAACAAGATATTTGTAAGTAGCTATTATATCATGGGGACCATATTTATTTATGTGTAACTGGAATTTCATTCATCATAGCATATCTATCTATCTATCTATATATATATATATATATATATATATATATATATATATATATATATATATATATATATATATATCAGCATATTCATATCTATATATGCGAGTTTCTTCATATCTATCTATCTATCTATCTATCTATCTATACACACACACACACATATATATATATATATATATATATATGTGTGTGTGTGTGTGTGTGTCAGTCTATTGGTATCTATCAATATGAGTTTCTTCATATCTAACTATTTATCTATCTATCTATGTATCTGAGCCTGTTTAAGTCTATCTATCTATCTATGTATCTTTCTATATATCTGTATGTCTATCTATCTATCTATCTATCTATCTATGTTCATATCTATCTATCTATCTGTCTCTCTGATTCTGCTTATATCTATCTATCTATCTATCTATCTATCTGATTCTTTTCATATATATTTCTGTATGTATGTATCTATCTGATTCCGTTCATATCTATCTATCTGTGTGTAGAAATGACCAAGGCTAAGTGTAATTGACAAAATTATCAACAAACGGAATTGACAATGTTTTCAAACTTCTCAATTATTTTCACGGAGGACGAATATTTTCTTTGCTAATTTCTCGGACATCCAGGCCGGTAAATGTTGTTTAATACTGTTTATTATAAACAGAGCATTTGCTTAAATATTTGTATCTATAAAAAGAATGTATAAGCTTAAAATATCTTATATATATATATATATATATATATATATATATATATATATATATATATATATATGTATGTATATATATATATATATATATATATATATACATACATATATATATATATATATAAATATAAATATATATATATATATATATATATATATATATATATATATATATATATATCACTTCACTGCAAGCAATGCAATAAAGTCACGGAAATGCAGTGTGTAAGAGAACAAATATTATTAAGGAGCGAGAACAATACAAGAAGATGAATTAAGGAGGCAGTAAGTAACTATTTAAGATGTAAAATGATGAGACCTAACCGCCAACCTAGTAGTACATTTACATTCATTAATTTTAAGTACTAAAGAGAAAAGCTCATTAAAAAATTTGACATGAAAATATTAAAGTCACGGTGTTATGAAGTTCGTTTAAAGCTCGTAGTTCTGAAAGCACTGAAGCAAATAGTTAAGCTTAAGTTTAATCACATGGCAGACCTGAATTAATAATACAGTAACAGAGAATAGCGTATTTCAGTACGGCATTGCTTACGACTCAACGTTATGCCTTGCGACCCACTCTGCGACAACTCCCTGTGAACAGACTTTCTGCAATTTGTGAAGAGAAAAGGCATTCGTCATTCTACACAACACAAAGTAAACTTATGCTAAAGTGGTGAGAGATTTACTGAAGTCGATATTCTACAATCTAAGTAAGATAATTAATGATAAGATCTTTATTCTTTTTTTACCCAGAAATTCAGAAAAGAAAGGAAAACTATGTAACATCTATTGGTTCTGCGCATGCGCATCGTCTGACGGAAATTTATAATAATACAGAAAACGTTGAAAAGGTTGTTTCTAGGAAAACAAACGTTAGAAAATAGAAAATTGTCTGAAGTGGAATGATGCATACACTATACTTGATAGGATGGACCAAGATGGTAAAAATATCAGAAATGGTTTCTTTTTTTTTATAGTGTAAAATAAAATATATATTTAAAAGTTAAATTTCACCAAGGTTATTGTCTGGAAAATGTCAATGCCAGTTCATGAACTTCAAGTAAAAGGAAAGTAAATTATACTTAAGTGAATTGAAAAAAAAGATAAAGAAAAAAATTTATACGCAGCTTGTTCGTTCCTGATCGATGTAAACAAAATGTTTCAGTATGGGCAAATTGACACTGTGATATTCAAGCATGTGACAAAACACAATTTCATATTCGACTATATTTCTTGTCAAAAATCAGTCAAGTTTGCTTATATAGGTAACAGTTTTTCTGTTACTAGTAATTTGGTAGATTTAGCCGATATCTGAAATTTGTTTGATGAAATAAGGTACCGCCAAAGGTTCGCTAAAAAAACGAGCATACATGATGAAAAAAATGTCGCAAACCTAATAAAAACAAGGATTTAAATATCTGTGTTATTATTAAGAGCAGAGATCAAAGGAATATTCGAGTGGCCAATGGTATATCAAATTCTGAATTTGATGTACGCTGCTTGTCAACCTCTCTGCCTTGGGGCGGAGTGGAACACAGGCGAGTCTATGCGAAAGGGTAGAATTCTCGTCTGGGGAGGTAGATAAACCTAGTACCGTTATTACGGGGTCTACGAAGAAATTCTACTCGAGCCTACACGCTGGGAACGCTCTACGTTAAAAACCGGCCTTGTGTCACATCCCACCTTTTGAAAAGGACTTGGGCAAATACCAAAACCAAAGTAATATTTTATGTGAACTTTTGTTTTTTAATCATTTTTAGAACCTGTTAAATTTTGTAGAAGTTAAGTGCTATTTTTATTTAATAAAAGCTATATTTATAATAAATGCAAAAGTCTACTAGAATCCAACGATCCCCAATATTTAAAAAAAAAGCGTTATATGTTTTATTGTGTATATAAACGGGCCAATTTTTGTAAATACGGACGTCCACACATGACATAATTAGAAAACAAGAACGCTAACTATAGTAAATTTAAAATTTATTGGTTTTCTAAAATTTCCTCAATAATCGTAAGGCGAGAATGGCAAAGAACCTAAAACTCAAGAAAATATTATTAGGTTGGTGCAAAAATAATGACGTAATAATGTCGTTTTTTACGTATTTTTTAACGTCAAAAAACGACATTATTACGTCATTATTTTTGCACCAACCTAATATAAAGCTTAATATATTTCAATTTTTTACTGCGTAGTTAAAAATTATCTAAAAATGGCGTTCACGTTGTAGTCATCAATTATGTAGTTACAATTATGTTCCCCTTACATAAATCACAAACAGCGCTTTCGGTAGACTCAGCAAAAGAGTCTAAAACAGCAAGCATCACAAGAAAGGCACTAAGATCAGCGTCTATAGAGCCGTCGTACTCATCACCCTGGTGTACGGCTGTGAGTTGGGGGTAATCTACCGCCACCTACTACGACTCCTTGAGCGCTTCCATCAGTCTTGTCTCCGTACCATCCTCAACATTCACTGGAGCGACTACGTCACCAACGTTGAGATCCTCGAACAGGTGGAGATCACCAGTATTGAAACCGTATTGCTGAAGTCACAACTACGCTGGGCAGGGCAGGTCTCCAGAATAAGGGACCATCGTCTGCCCAAGACAGCCCTGTAAGGCTTACTCCCCACTGGCCTCCAAGACAGAGGAAGAATTATAGGGATTCCCTCAAGAAGTCCCTCGTTACTGCCACATTAACCATCGCCAGTGGTCGACACTTGCTGCTGACCGTCAAACCTGGCGCCGCATCGTCCACTAAGCTGTCTCCACTGTTGAGGACTCTCGCATGGCCAACCTGAAGGAGAACGCCGCAGGAGGAAGGACCGTTAAGCCTCTGCAAATATACCATTCCAGACCAGACCTTTAACTGCAGTCTATACGGCCAGTCGGCCATTAGCGTTTCTGCAGTCGGCGTGGACAACCCACTTCGTAAATCTTCGTTCGTAAAGCCAAGTCAAAGGAAAGGACATAGACCTCGAAATGAAGTTACAGATGTGACAACACTTTATAAAAACATCCACATCTGCTTTAATAAATGCTTTTCTGCGACATTTTAAACGAAAAGTAATATTTATTTCAATTCAGGTTAATTATATTTCAAGTCAGTTAATCTTCCTCAAAGTTTCGGAAAAGTATATTTTATTTTTGAAAGTTATTTTATCAAGAATTGTACTCCGCTGACATATTTTAGAGATTTTACTGATAACAAAATAAACATCATTCCAACCAATTAAAATTCGATTTGAACAACAGTAAAGTATTATGCTTATTGGAAATATTAAATCTCTATCTATAAAAGGCAGGATGTGTGTGAGTGTGTGTGTAACGGATGCATGGCCGCAATTTTCGACGGATTTGCACCAAAATTTGCATGCACATGTTCCAAGTTAGCGGGAAGACCAAGACCGACATTGCATTTCCCAACTCCAATCGATAGTGGAAATAATCGATTTTTTCATGCTTCTACGTCAGTTTTCATGTTGTTTGCGGCCATTTCGTATTGGCCAGAGTGAGAGCCTATAGCTGGCTCCCACTAACAGGCAGGAAGATTCTATTGGCCAGCGTGAGAGCCAACAGCTGACTGACACGAATCTTTAGCATGCTAGCGTGCCAAAAAAATCGATAGCTGCATTCGTCACAAGTGGGAAAAATTTAAATCTGCATGGCACTTTACTCCAATTGGCTCATTCGCTTACTTAAACTCAACGTTGATTCTGATTCCGCAGAACTGGGTTGGCTGTGAAAAAGTATTTGTTGTTATCATTCTTTTTTCATTCGGTTTTTCCAGTTACGAGTCCCTTTTTAAAGCTGATCGTTTTGTGTTCATTTTGTTTAGGTCTTTTTTCGTAACAGATTTAATGTTTAGTATAGAGCTTAGAAAAAATTCGCTGTGTGAGATAGGCAAGAAGTAAGGCGTGTAGCAACATCAGCACGGCAAAGGGCACTCCTTTAAAGGAAAGGAAGAGCAAAAATATTTTAAGTCAAGGGATAGCGATTGCTGTAGGTTCGTACGATTTTTGAATCAAGCACGGGCAACGCCGGGCCATGCTGCTAGTTAAATATGTTAGCTTGGAAGTAAAACTGAAATAAGAGCTAGAAAGTTTCATTTTCAAAATGCGTGTTAAAACTTAGGTATCGTTTCTGTTTATTTATTTATTTATTTTTGGATGTACCTGAAACAGAGACCACAAACAGTTCTAATTACAGGTTTAGTTTTTTGTGTTCTGTTTAGAAGTGGTGGTCTTTGAAAAAGGTATTCTTTGGAGAACAAACGTTGGAAAATACGGAAATGTGTTTACAGAAATGTTTTCTACAGTATGCTGGATAGGATGACTGTATGTAAACATGACAAAGCTAACCGAGTCCTTAACTTTTTTTTATCGGAAGATGGCCTGTCTTTTGTCTTATAAACAGATACTTCGAAACTGTTTTGTCAGCGGCACGCCACGATCGTTGAAGGAGATCTGAGATAGTTCTAACAGTTCAACGGGGAAATAGTTTTATTTCGGCTAGCAGAGCCGTGTTCGAATTGCAGTCAGATCCATTAGAAAACGGCTGACAATGTGCTGAGATTTTATTAGAATGTGAAAAATTATCCAGGGAGGGGTCAATGTCCAGGACAGAGCAAGAATATAATATAAAAGGCTGAAACACTAATATTTCATGGTTATAATTTATTACATTGGAATCGTAATCACGATCCAAATCATCAGACCTACAAATTCAAGAGAGAGACAGATGGAGGAGGAGAAACGGAAGAGGGGATAGCAGCTTGGATTAAGGAATCGGAGAGCCGTGTTCGAATTGCAGTCAGATCCATTAGGGAATTTTTAACATCGAGGAAAAAATTCTATAATGGATAATTTTTTCACGTTCTAATGAAGTCTCAGCACGTTGTCAACCGTTTTGCATTTCAAAA
>OZ010608.1:43458620-43463620 GCA_963932145.1 Acanthosepion lycidas
TATGTATTAAAGTTCTGGATAGAACGGTTTGAGGATAGTCGTCATGGCTCTTGGAGGCACAGTCCTATGGGTAAGAGAAAGTAGGATTAGTTCCACCACGGAATCTGTGATCGAGCGGCGCTATATCGAGTCTAATTCGCTCTTCGTTACGGAGGCCCGTTGGTACAGTTGGTATGGCCTTTGCTTGATACCGTAACTGCTCAGGTTTCAATTCTTGGTAGTGAATGAGTCCCAAATGTAGGACGAAACGCATTTCTGCATTCTGTTGAGGTTTCTTCTAGACGATGAATTACACAATTATAATTATCTCAAATCCTTCTAATAATTTCTATCACTTATATATAGGGCATACTATTACCTCCTTGAGTAGACGCATCACATGTCACTTATCAGATCAAAGCGTTTTGAAAACAAACTCTATCAACCTACAATTTACAAGAACCCTTAAGTATAATTATAGTTGAAACCACTAAAATTCTATATAAATCACCTTACCGGAAGCATCTCGTTCTTACAGAGGCCCTGTAAATTAAACTTCTCTTTCCTACTATCAACCTCAACTTATTTAACAGTGGAAATAGGTGTTAAAAGAGTTTTTTTAAAAAACGGAAAAGGCATACGCGAATTCCAGCCACGTTCAAAATGCAACGGGTCGGAATAAACCTTCCTAATAAAAAAAAAACACAATTTAAAATGCAACTTAAAATAAAAATGCCAAAAACAAAACACTCTTCAAAATGTGTGGAGGACAACTCAGCACCTCCGACTCTATTTTTAATGTAGTAAATCTTAAAGAAATTTAATTTTGAATAAAGTAAATTGACATATGAAAAATAATTCAATAAAACACTTGTTTTTAATTATTTTAATGAAGTAAATCGTAAAGAAATTTAATTTTTAATAAACTAAATTGACTTATAAAAATAATTCAATAAAACACTTGTTTTTAATTATTTTTAATAAAGTAATTCGCAAAGAAATTTAATCTTTAATAAACTAAATTGACTTATAAAAATAATTCAATAAAACACTTGTTTTTAATTATTTTCAATAAAGTAATTCGTAAAGAAATTTAATCTTTAATAAAGTAAATTGACTTATAAAAATAATTCAATAAAACACTTGTTTTTAATTATTTTTAATAAAGTAATTCGCAAAGAAATTTAATCTTTAATAAAATAAATTGACTTATAAAAATAATTCAATAAAACACTTTTTTTTAATTTTTCTAATAAAGTAAATTGTAAAGAAATTTAATCTTTAATAAAATAAATTGACTTATAAAAATGATTCAATAAAATCTTGTTTTTAATTATTTTTTTTAATAAAGGAAATAGGAAAAGGCAAAACAAAATGAAGCAGTTTTTTTTTGTTTTTAATTATTTTTAATAAAGTAAATCTCAATATAATTTATTTTTTAATAAAGTAAATTAACATTCTAAAATATTTGTATATAAAATAAATTAATAAAACGCACAAAATGTAAGAAAAAAAATTTTAAGAAAAATGTTTTTTTATTTGCATTATATAAAAAGTTTTTGAATATTTCAAAATTTAACTCAAAACCCTATGCATTTTGTCTCAATCTTCCTTCATATACTTCTTCTATATAAGGGAAGGGGATGACCCCCAAATATATATTTAAGAAAAAACAAATGAATGTAACTTTTAAAACATAACTTTTAAAAACCGATTAGAAGTAATTTATTCAGGATTATATTTATATTTTTACTTTATCAAAAAATAAATTTCTTTACGATTTACTTTATTAAAAAAATGGTTCGTATTTTCCATAATCTTTTCAAATGCCTTACTTGAAGAAAAATCTTCACTAATTATGGTTTTAACCCTTAATAAATGAATTTTATTTGGTTATTAGATATGCTGCGCCCATTTTCAAAAATGTTTTGTTTTGGGAGTTGTTATTTTTTCCTCGTGATTAAGTTGTATTTTATTTTATTTTGTTTTGAATTGAATCATTTTATTGTTTTCGCCAGTGTTTATTTCGAGCCTTCGCGTGTTGGGTGCAACTGGAATTCGCGTGAGCATTATTCTTTTTTTATAAAAAATAATTAACATCACATTTCCACTGTTAAATAAATTGAGTTTGATAGGAGAGGCATGTTTAATATACAGGTCCTCTCTAATAGCGAGATACTTCAGATAAGGTGATTTATATAGAATGTTAGTATTTTTGACCAGAGATTTTTTTTATGGTTCTTGTAAATTGTATGGTTCAGCTACAGGATGTTTTTTTTTTTTAGTATATTAGTGTTTTTCCGGAGTTCAGTCGAGTTGTTCAGTCGGCGATTATAATTTCTTACTGTTGAGATGTCCCTTCCCGCTTGAAAATGGCTGAAGACGTAGAACCCACTCGGATAAATGAGATTATGGAGAATTTCTGTACTTCCTTACTCTTACAAAATAGAAAAAAAAAAAACGTAAGGATGCTGGAAAAAACCTAAATAAAAAAATTAATTAAATCTTGTCTGCCATATTTAATGAAAGATGTTTGAAAGCTAACATAGAAGCAGGCAAAAAACACTTCGAATTGTTTTTGCTTGGTTTTATGTTAGTTTCACCTTTCTTTTCTTTTCGTTTTTTTTTAAATATTGGGCCTTCACATCACATAGCGATTTTTTAAAAAGTATTGCATTTTTACGCCAAAAATTCCCTAAGTATATAATCTTAGCGAAAACCAATCTTCATCGAACATTGTAGACTGGCGCTACAGAATCGCAAAGCCCCGTACCAAATAACAGATAACACACCACTTGAGGGCTTTCAAGAGCAACAACAGCTAAAATGGATATCACATCACTGAAGAGAAAATAATGACCTAAATAAGGCGTCGATGTTCCCCAGTACTTCAAAGAAAATGTTAGGAAGGAAATCAGCCTTCACTACTGGAAAGAGCAATAACAGCTACCTCTTGAAGATATTTTTTCCCTGAAAAATTCTTGTAAGTGGAAGATTTTATAATTTTCATGCGAAAGTTTTAGTGGCGGTTTAGTTAATGATTGCCAAAAGTTTCCTTATAAGGAAACAGTTTATATTACCATTACCATTATTATTATTATTATTATTATTATTATTATTATTATTATTATTATTATTACCATCGGTGGTTCTGTCACTAATATGCTCAATGTCCTACAGCTAAATATGCAAATAAAGCAATTTATTAGATTGGAGTCTTCAGAAGAAATATGAATGTAGATTAGTTTATAAAATTGATGAAGATGTTGGTCTTATCCGAAAAAAAAGTATTTCTGCTTTGCAAATTGCATTTATTAAACAGGCATTTCTTCTTCGTGATTTTCTTCGGAAACACTCTTTCTCTATCCACGTTCCGTTATTTTCTTTTCGTTTTTCTTTGCGCATTTTTTTGGTAATTCTATCGTCCACAATCGCACTTCATCTACCTTTCGTTCTCCAACTATAAATGCTTTTTTTTTTCCTCTCATACTTATCATTTACGCCTCGTTTTTCCTGTTTTTCTCCGAGCCTTCATTTTTTATTTCCCTTTCTGCTAACAACCGATCTTCATCTCATTTCCTCTCTTTTATTTTTTCCTTTTTTCTTCTTGGTCAATAGTTGCGTTATTTTCCCTATTTTCTCTTCATCTGTTTCTTTATTCCTTCTTTCTTTTTCCTCTTCTTCAGCCATTACACTTAAACTCCCTTTGTGTCCTCATCCCATTCATTCATTTTCCTTTAGCTCTTCTCCGAAAATTGCTCTTCATCTCCCTTGTTCTCTTTATCCATTCCTTCATTTCTCCTTATCCTCTTCACCCCACTTGCTCTCCATCTCTCTAATGTTATCTCTTCTTTCTTTCTTTCTTTCTTTCTTTCTTTCTTTCTTTCTTTCTTTCTTTCTCTTTATCTATCTCATTCTTCATTTTTCTGCTATTGACCCCCATCTCTTTTTCTTTCCTTAATCTGTCTTTTCTTCATTTCGTTCTTTCCAATTCTTTCAACATGGGCCTTTCACCTGATTCTCTTCTTTCTTTCTTTCTTTCTTTCTTTCTTTCTTTCTTTCATTCTTTCCCTTTATCAATCTCATTCTTCGTTCTTCTGCTATTGACCCCTATCCTTTTTTCTCTCCTTAGTCTCTCTTTTCTTCTTTTCGTTCTTTCCATCTCTTTCAACATGGGCCTTTCACCTGATTCTCTTCTTTCTTTCTTTCTTTCTTTCTTTCTTTCTTTCTTTCTTTCTTTGTTAGTTTGTTTTTTATTCTCTCTTTGTCTCTCTTTCCCTTCTTTCTTTCCTTCCGATTTCTTCAATACTGGATCTTAATCTTTCTAATTTTATGTCAGCTTTTCTTTCTTTGTCTCCTTTGCTCACTATATTTCTCTCTTTCCCCATTATTTTTTCCCTCTTCTTCAATTTTTAATCTCTTTTTCTCTCCCCAATCTGTTCTTCTTTTTTTCGTTCTTTTCGTCTCTTTTAACATTGGATTGGCATCAGATTCTCTCTCTCTCTCTCTCTATCAATTCTTTCTTTCCGTCTTTCTCTTCAGTTGTTCGTTATCCCTCTTCCTCTCTTCTTTGTTTATTCAATTCTCACCTCTTCTGCAATTTCTCTTTCTCTCTTTTTAGTTTACCTCATCTTTCTTTTTTCTTCATTTTCCTTCATCTTTCTTGATTTCTTCTTTTTTTTTTTTCACCACTTTCTTTCGTTTGGATATTTTTATTTCTTTTTTCGCCCCTTCTTTTGTAATTCAGCCATACTTGAGATGAACACATCCTTAATGATGTTTTCTCGTTTTCCAATATCCGGCGAACGCCTGAACGGAAATTGAGATCGATTGATTGTTTTGCTGAGTAATAGATCCCGAGAGCCTCGGGAATCATTTGAGAGATATTTCTGACGACCGAACGCAGTCGGTCCCTCAGGATCGTTTATTTAGCCCCGATGGCGGGAAATTAAAAAAAAATAGTACTCAATGGACGATGTGACAATTTATGCCAACCAAAATGCATTAAAACAAAGCGAAAG
>OZ010608.1:43468620-43478620 GCA_963932145.1 Acanthosepion lycidas
CACTACGTCGAAATCTCCCACAAATCTAATTGTAGAAGTCATAACATAATTTACTCATTAGAATGCACATTATGTATTTAATCTGTCTCCCTATCTAAGACGAGTTGTGACACAAGATCTTTTTTTAAGGTAGGGTCCCGAGCGCGTACATCCGGGCCAGTAAAAAAAATTGCCCGCAGACTCCGCGACCGTCGGTTGCGCTGGCCTCGGTGCGAGTACCAATCCCACTCTCTGGTGAAATGACAGGGTGCGGCCTCGGGCACTTGTTCTCCAGGGCTGGGAACATCTCAGTATAATTTTTGGCCGTTGCGAGTCTTTGACGGAGCTGCCCCTAACTGCACTCTGCCCAAAGACAGAGACGTAATTTGGAGATGATAAAAAGAGTGTGGAACCACTTCTCAATTGGTGTTGTTCCCAGGTTCACTTTGACACAGGGTCCCAGCTATTGAGAAATAGCGACCCACCAATAAACAAAAAACTATGAAAGTATAGAAATATTTATAATAAAATTGTCACCAGTACATTTTTAAAGCAAAATGACCATCAATACATTTTATATTAGAATTACCAACAATACGCTTTAAAGCAAAATGACCATCAATACATTTTATATTAGAATTACCAACAATACGCTTTAAAGCAAAATAACCATCAATACATTTTCTATTAGAATTACCAACAATACGCTTTAAAGCAAAATAACCATCAATACATTTTCTATTAGAATTACCAACAATACATTTTAAAGCAAAATAACCATCAATACATTTTCTATTAGAATTACCAACAATCATTTTAAACCAAAATAACCATCAATACATTTTATATTAGAATTACCAACAATACATTTTAAAGCAAAATAACGATCAATACATTTTATATGAGAATTACCAACAATACATTTGAAAGGAAAATGACCATCAATAATTTTTTTATAATAGAATTACCAACAATACGCTTTAAAGCAAAATAACCATCAATACATTTTCTACTAGAATTACCAACAATACGCATTAAAGCAAAATAACTACCAATACATTTTATATTAGAATTGCCAACAATATATTTTTAAGCATTTTTAAGCATCAATGTATTTCATAGAAGAATTACCAATGATACATTTTACAGCTAAATGACCAACATTACTTTTTATAAATTTTGTGATGCACGGTGGCCGTTAGTAATTAAGTATAACTCAATACTTCAATGTTAAAATACAACAGTATGTAATTATTACCGTATATAGATACTATAAATAAAATTCGACCAAAGATTATTAACCATTTCAGTGAATACCTTGTTAGTACTGCGGCTTGTCTTAACGTCCGGTAAATACAAAATCATAACCCAGACGCACAATAATTCACACGAATTCAACTGGATAATTCCGCTCAATAATCAGTTCAGTCAGTAGCCTGACACCGCTATTTATACATCTGGCAGAAAACATATATTCATAAGTCCAGAGCGTCATGCTTGAACCTTGGTGTCGGTAGTTACGCATTTTCTTTCTCTATGACAATAACAAAATGAGCCACAATATACATTTATAGCAAAATTTCTGACAATATATTTTACCTGTAGTTCAAGAGATACAATTGCGTTCAAAATATATTTAGTTAAAGCATTAAATTGTTTAAATTAATTTTGATTTCGGCATTAAATGAGCGATAGAGGTTGATATGTCGCTGATCAAAGTTAACCAAACAAATAACTTGAAAGATTTTTTTCAGGAAATTCATCCATATAATATCCTACAATTTCTTAAAGAAATCAAATTGTATTAAAAAATATGACGCCAACAAAACTGCAATATAAAACACACATATCACCTCTTCTCGTAATTATGTCCACACAAACATGTATTGCTCAGAAGCAGGGTATCATCTACTATGTATTCAACGGTGAGATCAGAATAACATATATATTTTATTACTTCAAAGCTCACAAGAAAATCAAATTTCGGTGTTAAATTACCCATATGGAATCGAAATGCCATTAAACCAAAATCAAATCGATCACATTACCGA
Source organism: Acanthosepion lycidas (assembly GCA_963932145.1). Taxonomy (NCBI): domain Eukaryota; kingdom Metazoa; phylum Mollusca; class Cephalopoda; order Sepiida; family Sepiidae; genus Acanthosepion; species Acanthosepion lycidas. Next base: position 43,470,651 of record OZ010608.1, read on the forward strand.
TATTGCATGCCGTAATTTGAGGGAATGCTGGATGAATTATCTTACAAATACGAGTTCATAGGCTGACGATAAGTGACTGACAGTAAAGCTGTAAAATCATGCATGCTTTGTACTCAACTCTTATTAATAGCTGCTTTGTTTCTTTCCAGTTAAACTGATATCTGACTGTTTAAAGAAGACGTCAAATGGAACATGTGAGCAACTTCAATTGAAATTAGACAAAATCACGAATCATAGTGTTATCACGTACCAGCATAACAAAGAGATTGGACCCCGAGGGCAATCGTGCAGACCTATCTGCTATATTATGGGATGACGCTCCAGCTTTATTAACGGTGCAAACGTGGCCAGCTGAATTCGGGAGGGAAACAGAGAGTCTTGAACTTGACATGAGGTCTGTATGTCCTTCAAACTACCATTACCCAGGAAGACATTGATCGTGTTCCCCACATAGTGAGGGATGAGAGACGACTGAGGATGAATCACTTTAGCATATCGCGTGAGAGAGTTGAGAATATACTGCACAATGAACTTGGCATGACGAAGGTTTCTGCTCGGTGGGTGTCAGTCTGGTAACATCACGGGAAAAATGTGACATTGTTTGAAGCAGATCCAGTTTGTTTCCTTTAACGTTTCTTAACCTAGAATGAGCGTTTGGGTTTGTCACTTTGGGCCAGGGACAAAGAGACAGTCTATGCTGTGAAAAAAAAATACTCAAGTGTTCCAAAGAAATTTATGGTCGTTTCATCTGCAAAGAACTTGATGTCCTCGGTTTTTTTAATTTTTTTTTGAGATACAAAAGACATTATATTTATTGAAAAAGACCGATATCATAAAAGGAGAGTAATACGTCAACTTACTCGTGCATTGACGAATAGCTATCGGGATTAAACTGACAAAATTGATCATGTTTCAATAGAACAATGCTCCAGCAAAGAATACCTTAGTTTAAACGGCTCCCTATTCTCCTGATTTGACTATCATTTATTCACCAACATGAGGAAATCATTTGTATGGAAGAAATATCACAGTGATGATGATGTCATATCCAATGAAGATGATGATGATTTTCTTTTTACCAATCGGATAAATAGTCTCCTTTATACAGTCAGATGTCAGTTTACCAGGAGATCAACAATGCAGTTATTAATAAAAAGATTTGAAATTAATGTGTGCTAGATTTCACATATCAAGAAGCACTTCTTCATAGTCAGCCTATAAAGTATTACGTCCATCCTCGTACATGGAAAGAAACAATGCAGTTATTAATAAGAAGAGGTGAAATTAATACATGCAAGATTTCACAGCTCGAACATCATTCCTTAATAGTCAACCAATGAAGTTTTAAGCCCAACCTCGTACCGGGAAAGAAACAATGCAGTTATTAATAAAAGTAGAAATTAATGCCTGCCTGTTTCTACAGCTCGAACATGTCGCCTTCATATTCAGCCTACAAAGATTTAAGCGCAAACACGTTCCTTCAAAGAAACAATGCAGTTATTAATAAGAGTAGAAATTAATACATACAAGAGTTCACATCATTCCTACATAGTCAGCCTATGAAGTTTCAACTCACCTTTGTACTAGATATGCAGGAGAACTTGTCTGCCCAACTCCTGTGTGGATATGATTATGAAAATTATCGACTAATGTCTCTTGGATTACATGAAACGTGTAGAATGTAGCAGTGTCTCATTGGGACCATTAAGGAACTCACTTAAGCCTCTAGGTTTTGACCAAAGAGTATGCCATGTGACGCAGTATAAGATTATTTATTCATTTTTTGTCTTTTTGTTTTCAGGTACAATGCCTGAAGAGAAGTTTTCCCGACTTCCGTTCAAAGATAATTAGCATTAATTTGTGTCTGTATTTTTAATTATTGCACAAATGATTTCCTTTGTGAGTTGAAGATCAACGCCGACGATTAATTAAACTAATTACTGAAAAACAAACCGTTCAATTTTTTATATTTTATTTTGTTATTTTCGGTTTAAACAATCTGTTCATGCTTTAATGCACTTTCTGTTTTGTGACGGGAATCGAATTTTGATTGGATTCAATGCGCAGGGTCACAAGGGCAGTATTTTATCGAATGTCCTCCTTAACTCAGTTTTCTTCATCTTCTACATGCCGTGTCCTTTCATACTGTGAAGTTATCATGACTCTCCACCATTTTCTATCCTGTGTAGCTTTTAGAATGATTTAACTTTTTACTATCCTTCCCAATTCCTGTGCTGCCATCTTGTTTCCAGATCCTCATTTAGTAAGTTATTCCCGCTTTTTTCTTTTGCCTTCATTATATCCTGTGAGTGCCAGATTCTCCAAGCCGCCTCCTTGATTCTTTATAATTGTGTATATAAATGTACTTATTGTTCTCGTTTTCATTAAAACAGCCTAACTGCGCACACGATCCGTTCATAGTTTTCTCAGTATTCTTCTGTAGTTACACGTTTCTGTTGTCGCGATCACTTTTCAACTACGAGGAATTTGTCCGCGAATTCACTGCTATTTAGGAGAAATGATATTACACAGGGATTAATCTCATTGTCTTTTGATTCTAACGACATTTTCCTGTTTCTTAATCCTTTATTTATCATGTGAAATGCACTTTTTCTTTTCCAATGCAAGTCTGGATTTCGATGCCATATTTTTCATCATTTGTCATAACTATATTTAGTCACCCCCCACGTGGGCATCACGTGGCACAAGGCCCGTTTAACGTGGGATCTCCGAGCCCGTGAGCTCGGCCAAAAATATGCCCATTGAACCCGTATAAACGGGTTCAGGATCGTTTAAAACAGAAAATCCGCCCTTCGGCGTAGCCTCCTTCAGGTTCCTCCCCGCCCGAAGGCTGAGAGTTCAACCGATCAGCTGGACGTGAACTACTGACTCGTTTGTCATAACACATCCAAGATATTTAAATTTCTGTAATTACTTTTATTCTGACGTCTTCAATTCGTAGCTAGCATCTGGTGTAGTCCTCCTTGCTAACGGAAATTCACCCTGGCTTCTTAGAAGTGATAGTAAGTCATTACATCTCTCTTTTTTATTATTTTGTTCAGAATTTTCTGCAGTTCTCTCCGCGTGTCTGTCATCAGCACAGTTCCATATGATCGTATGTCATATATTATATGATCATTTGTATGTCATCTTATACTGTTAAGATTATGTCCACCAATTTTGATCCTTGTACGATTTTAACTTAAGATTGCCTCGGCTGAGTTGAATAAATTGGTTGAATAAATCCAGCAAGATGATGCTCGCTTGCATTTCAGCCGTTTGTAGTTTTTGTGTAGTCATTCAAGTCGTCTTTTATCCTTAAGCTGGCCGTTTATATGTCGATATATTTACCAAATATGGGCCGAGTGGTTAGATCGTTCGCTTTCTGATCATGTCACCCGGGTTCGAATCTGACCATGGTCGATTAGTCAGGAAGGAGAATTCCTGATGTTATCAGACTGGATCGAGGTCGATCTCCAGCGTACAACACTCTTTGGAAAGTGCCCGAAAACCATAGTACGGACTGACCCAAGTGTTTTGAGTGAAATTGGGTAGACAGAATTCTTGTGGGCTGTCGATAGCTGTGCTAGCACGAAGTCATCGTGGCCGAAGGCATGAGCGTGCTGGCCTTGTTAAAATTGTTGATCACACAAGATAACACGTTCTATCCTAGAAACTGTAACTAAAGTCAGCATAGTTGCAGTATAAACCACAAATGAGCTCTATGGTTGTTGAGCACGCACAAATGTTTCTGAGCAAGCGTCTGCAGCATGGATTAGCTAGCCGCCCTACTAGATGGGTATCCTCGAATACGAGTGACCAGTTTTTTTTTTTTTTTTATATTTCCCAGATATCTAAAATATTTGTAAAAAATAAGGAAGTGGCTTCTGATGGCATTCTCTGCGGCTTTTCATAAAAGCCGTGTCTACTCTGATATTTAACTCATCACAAGGAGGTAATAAGACCAATTTTTGAAGAGCATTTTTTTGCGATAGTAAACTTAGGCAAGTTATAGTCGTACAAGATCTAAATTGGCGGGAATATTATTTTTGTGACAAACCCCTTTAGTTAATGCCGTTAGAGGCTTCCATACTTCGGCAGGGTGAAACGTCAGTAGACCTCCAGAGTCATTTCTCCTCCACCGCGTCTATTTTTAATTTCCCTCCGACTTCTCTCAGTTTTTTTACGTATCACCCGCCACTTCAGTTAAAATCTTTATTGCCACCACAGTGTCGACTATTTGTTGACAGAAGATTTGCCCAGGACCGAAAGCAAGGTGTTGCAGATTTCCTCATTAATTATTTTACGGTCTTAAAATATAAGGCGACTGAAGCTTTAAGTTCAAATGGAACCAGTAAAAATTAAAATAGCATAGAAAACGTACTGTCATAAATTCAGATAACTTAACGACGATTACGTCTGCTACTATTAAGTTGGTGCAAAATAATGACGTATTAATGTCGTTATTACGTCTTTATTTTTGCACCAACCTAATATAATACACGATTCCCCGATTATAGTTGAAAATATTTTTAATTGATTGATTAGTTTTTTTACGGTTTATCAACCCATTTCAGCTTATTTAAAGCTAAAAATGTTTTTATATTGTAAGATTTTTTTTATCAGATAATGATGTTTTTAGTGATACAAGTTTTACTCATTAACCCATAGCTGCAAGAAGAATTGGGTTCATGCCTTCCACAAGGATATTTGCGCGGGCGTGAATATAACGAACCCAACAGGAATTGGAACCTGGCTCTCTGATTAACAATTCCAGGGCATTATCAATTACACAAACCGCGCGTCTTAGCTTACAGCACCAGGTATTCTCAAGCGGGCACCCATCAACGTACTGACCAGCCTCTACGATGCTTAACTTGATCCTACGGGAACCGGTGGTTCAACATGATGTGGCCGTTGGACTACAGTTGAAAATAACTCTCTATTCGAGAAACACAACTTGACCCATGTCATAAAATAAATCTACGGAATAAGAAAGGGATATTCTGAATGTAAACTCCCCAATTTATTTCCATGTAAAATATAAAATACACACAGAACACAATCGCTCCACTACGTAGCATAAATTTTCCCCTATAAAAAAACAAGAACACTATTTTCTCCACTGTCTATCCGCCCTGGGTATGACGATAAACTACATCCAGCAGCAAGGCCTCTGATCAAGAGGTTTTGAGTGTCATAGAACCGCCTCTTAATTGCTGGTGTTCCCAGGTCTACCCTGACCAGGGGTGGTAGCCCCTGTTAGGGCCTCAGCTATGGGCAAATAGTTAAAAACCAAACTTGTGTAAAAATAGGTTTTAATAACAGAAATACTTTGTAATAAAAAAAAAATTAATTACCAGCAATAATTTTTGAAGGACAAATCATTATCAGCAATACTTTTGAAAAAATACCAGCAATACAAACAGTTGTACATTCTTTGGAAAAAAAATATGACACGGTATATATTTCTTCAAGGAAAAATATTCCCAGAAATAGATTTTTTTAAGTAAAACATTACAAGCAATAAAAATTTTTTCGGCATTAAATAACCCATTGAGGTTGATATGCCATAAAACAAAACAGACTAAACCAAATCCATTGTCTATGCATTTTCACCAGTGATAAAGAAAAACCTTCATTTCCCGGTTTCTTATAAAGTAAAAATATTTTCTAGCTTTAAATACAGAGAAAAGGGTTGATAAGCCGTAAAAAACGAATAAATAAACCAATCAATCAATTCCTCTTCTATTCCTTAACAGGAATACACTTTGCAGCTTAGTTAAAGCCAAAGATATTTTAGATAGGAAAATTTATTTTTCAGATAATGATATTTTAATGATACAAGTTTTACTCATTAAAACATAGCTGCAAGAAGAAGTGGGTGAATATATATATTTCTTGTCGTATAGTACTTCTGTAACCTTCTACCTCGAATGGCTCTTGGGCTATGGTCACCGGTAGAAAAATATTGCTGGAAAACTTGTCAGTGACGGAGAGAGTAAATTGAGTGAGAGAACTTTCAAACGATAACCATTTGCAGACCATGTATTCGATTCCAAGAAAAAAAAATCGCTATCGAATGCAGCGAAAATAGAACACTTTTTTCGCTTTACAAAATCGGAACACTTTCGAAGCAATATTTTGTTTCCGCTAGTTTTAATACGTAACGCTGTTGCTGGGAATAAAAGTCTGCAGTGCTGGCTCATCTGTGTTTCATTAATGGCCGTAATGGTCGACAACTTTTAGATTCCACCAAAATGAAGGAATGAATAAGGACACGAATAAAAAATGGTCAAGAAAAGCAAAAGAATTTCTGTAGATGGCGTTCTGGTTTTAGTGTTGTCACTGGTTTCTCATTTTGTTATATCATTCTGTAGACATGCAGACCGCATTATTATTGCCTGTAACAATGCGATAAAAAAATGCAACATTGTCATCCCTGCTTAAATCTGATGTGAATGCAGGTGTATCGAGTCAGTTTTTCAAGCGAAATCACATACAGAAATCAAATTCCCTTTTTGCAAGTACTAAATAAATAAATACGTTTCAAAGGATACATTTTCGTATAGAATCGATGATAAACTAATTCCAAACGCAGTTTTCCAACCATTCAACATTAGTTCTTCCTTGGTTGGTGGACTCGTGATTAATTGTTTGGAAGTAGGCCTAGCATAGAAATAAGTATAATATGGGAGCCGTTGGTAAAGAAATGTAGACAAATCTTTAACGGCAGTAATGGGAAACATGGCCAGCGCTGGTAGCAGTGATAGTGGCAGCCTAATCAGCAGTGAAGATTAAGTTTAAATCCCTAAATTTACGTCAGCAATTAGTCTAGTGGGTAAAAGGCATTGGTCTGTGAATTTGGTGACATAGTGGTTGTGAGTTCAATCCGTGGGTCGGGCATTGTGTACTTGCGCTCGGTGCAAACGCGCGAGAAATAAATGAACGGTGCTAAATAAAATAAGAAATAGACAATATCCCTAGACAGTGGAATAAGAACTATCTATCCCTGTACATTAGATAAGTTCGGAATTCCATGTAGGTTATCCATATCGATATGCACCTGAGGAAGGCGCAAAGGTTGAAAAGTTGTGACAAAAAACACAACAAAGATGCAGAGTATGATCCGAATAAAAACAGTGTAAATATTAGGTTGGTGCAAAAATAATATCGTTTTTTGACATTAAAAAATACGTCAAAAATCGATATTATTTTTGCACCAACCTAATAATAACTTCTCGTGCCACATTTCAGACAAAAAGAGGATGATATTCTTCCTAATGTAAATAAGCACATCATTTATTTTTTTCTTTACTGAGTTGTGTCGTACTTCTTTAACCCTCTACTTCGAGTGGCTCTTGGGCTTTAAATAGGGTGAAAAGTGAAGACTAGTAAAAAATAGAATCTCATCCCATAGCGCACTCATTTTAGTGACCATCACATGGGCATGAATTCAATTTAATAATTATTTTCTAAAATATTGTTTGAAGTGGGTCGTCTCTCATAGCGATACTAATAACACAATTAAAATTATTTCATTTTGTTGAAATGCGCAGTTGCTTTTGTAATAACAGTCTCTGTTTCACTGCAGTAAGTCACCGACTCATCATCCTACTCTCTATCTTTTTTATCAGGCCGACGACTGCCGCCATATATGGACAGGAGCTGCCCAATCTTCCCTTTCCAGTCTCTATAGACTCTCCGCGTCCTTGTGGGTGATGAATTATTTCCCAGCCTACAACCACTTTCCGACAGACGAAACATCGCAAGCCTCTTGCTGCTCGTTTGCTATTTCCATGGAAAGTGTTCTGACGAACAACATTCCTTAGTTTCACCGGTTCAAACCATTCACGGCTAAGACCCCCACATTGTAGCGGACCACACTCATTCCATTCGTATTCCAGTGGGGAGATGTAAGCACACGGGCAGCTTCTTTCTACGAACAGCTGTTATTTGGAAATGATTCC
>OZ010608.1:43483620-43511120 GCA_963932145.1 Acanthosepion lycidas
GGTAAACTACATCCACGTCCTGGGTACGCCGATAAACTACATCCAACAGCAAGGTCTCACATAATGTTTTCAGAAAAATAATGTTGCCAGCTCTAAGTTTTTGAATCAATAATGTTGCCAGCTATACGTTTTTTTTTTTTGAAACAATGTTGCCAGCTATACGTTTTTTTTTTTAAACAATGTTGCCAGCTATACATTTTTTATTCCATACAAAATAGGCATTTAAAATTCATATAAACTGGATTTGGCATTAAATAACCCACAGTGGTTGATATGCCATAAAACCCAAACAAACAAACAAACAAACTTCCAAAAGGCGGCGCTGGACTTATTTTTAAATACTATTTCATAAATACTATTCATTATTTATTTTTCGACTGTTTATCAACCATTTGCAGCTTATTTAAAACCAGAAAATATAATTGGATTATAAGAATTTTGTTGTTTTTTTTTTTCGAGAAAAAAATGATCTAATGAGAAATATTACTAATTAACACATTGCTAGAGGGAGAAAAGGTGGGTTAATAGCGTTCGCAGGGGTATTTTGGTGTAAGTGAATATAACGTACCCAACTGGAATTGGAATTTGACACTCAGGTAAACAATTCCGAGAAATTATTTATTACATCAAGCTCGTGGTATTCCTAACTTGTCACCCATCTAGGCACTGGTAGGTTAAATTCGATGATTGTACCTGTGTTTACAATGTGACGTGGTGGTAAGCCTCAAAGTAAGAATGTTAGATTTTAAGAAAGAAGGGGTTTTAAAAAATTAAGGAGAGAATTTAAGAACTCTAAAGTAACGGGGAGTTGAAAGTTGAAGAAAGGAAAGAAGAAGAAGGAATAATCAGGAAAGAAAAAAAAAGGACGAAAGAATTTGGGAAGAAATTCCATGACGAAACAAGAAAGAAAGAAAGAAAGAAAGAATAACATGAGTCACAAAGATTGAAAAACCGGAATACAGAAATGGCAAACAGAAGGGAATAATTAAAATAAAACAAATTGAATGAAGAATGTCCTGTCTAGAAGAAAATTTGCATAAAAGAAGGAAGAAGGGGAAGTAATTAATAAAGAAATTCATGAACTCCAGGAAGGGAGAGAAAAAAGAATGGATGACGTAAAAACAGTATTTTAAGACGTTGTCTGCCAACTCTCATTTCCATTGTTATCCGAGGAGCCCAACACTATGTCTTAGTTAATTTCAGTACAAACGGCTTTAAAATTCTTTTATATATATTGAAACAGCGGTTCCGTTACAATCACCGAAGTTAAGCTGCATCGAGCCTGGTCAGTACCTAGATAGATGACCCCTTGGGAATGCCAGGTGTTGTAATCTTGGATGTGCGGCGAGCCAGGTTCTAATCCACATACTGTTTGTTATATTCCCTTCATATATGAGACAAGGATACCATATGTAGTATTTGTCATCCACGAAACACTCGTGGGTCGTTGGAAAATCCGCTATTTACAACATTTATATTGATATTGACTCACATTTTCTTTCATTTTAGAGAAATGTTTTCGAAATATTGGATAAAGAAAATAGATGAGCATTGTTGTTGATTTTACTATAAAATGTATTGTCGCTTATTTTGCAATGAAAACATATTGTCGCCTTTTTTCAAATAAAATGTATTGTTTGTCATTTTGCTTTAAAATGTTTTGTTGAGCATTTTGCTTTGAAATGTAACATTGATCATTTTGCTATAAAATGTATTGTTTGTCATTTTGCTTTGAAATGTAACATTGATTATTTTGCTATAAAATGTATTGTTTGTCATTTTGCTTTGAAATGTAACATTGATCATTTTGCTATAAAATGTATTGTTTGTCATTTTGCTTTGAAATGTAACATTGATCATTTTGCTATAAAATGTATTGTTTGTCATTTTGCTTTGAAATGTAACATTGATCATTTTGCTATAAAATGTATTGTTTGTCATTTTGCTTTGAAATGTAACATTGATCATTTTGCTATAAAATGTATTGTTTGTCATTTTGCTATAAAGTGTATTACTTTTCATTTTGCTATAAAATGTATTGTTTGTCATTTTGCTTTAAAATGTATTGTTTATCTTTTCGCTATAAAATGTAATGTTGGGCATTTTGCTATAAAATGTATTTTTGCTCATTTAGCAATAAATTGTATTGTTGCTCATTTTGCTATAAAATTTATTGATGATCATTTTGTTATAAAGTTGTTTTTTGGTTTCACTATTTGCCCATAGGTGGGACCCTAACAGAGACATATTTTCTATGAGAACTTCTCGGATATTCGGGCCGTTAAATACTGTTTATTATAAACAGCATTTACTTAAAAAATGTATCTATAAAAAAGAACGTATAAACATAAACATGTCTTAATATATATATACATCTCGCGTCAGTAAATGCTAAAACCATCAGAAATTGTCATTCCAATACTGATAAGTACGGCTTCTTGGGTAGGTACCCGTAAAAGCGGTCGTCTTTGAATATCCAGTTTATGAATAAAATGTGAAAATGTTACAGGAAATGATTATCTCAGTCGAGGATATACCCAGACGAATACAAACCCTGATGAACAACACTGATGCCTATGTAGAATTTTCAGACTGTAATGTACTTCTACCATTATACTATTAAAAATAAAACAGGTTTTATGAAGATCGACCAATAATTCGTAAAGTTTTAAACAATTTTAAATATTGAATTTCTTTCCACCACTCCTGTATATATAGATAAGTACATTACGATTACCATATACTATAATTAATTCTAATTCAATGTCCAATTTTATTTTCGTGAAATAAAACCAATATTGGATGTAAAGAAATATATACAATCTTTAGAACCAGCCCATTCTTTAGAAACGGATAACATCGTAATTTCAAAGACGATTTTTAAAGATCTGTATTGATTTTAGTTACTTACTTTTGAGTTGGCTTTTTTTATATTTTGGGAAAAAGAAAGTCTTTATTAATCAGTGGATCTTTCTAACCAGTTCTAAAATTAAAAAAAAAAACTAAAAAAAAAAAAAACACACACACACAGACACAATCGAAGATTTTAATTACTAAGACATTTTATTTGAATAGAGAAGAGTAAATAAAAGCAGAAAAAAGAAAAGGATTTATTTTTGGAAACACATTCAGCGCATAGAAGTGGAAGTAGCAAAGGGTTATAAGAAAAAAGCGGATTGTGTCGATCAAAGAAAACTGAAAAGAAGAAAGCTGTAATGAAAACGGAAAACGAAATTGGGTAACGAGAAATAAGGGATTTATTTTAATTTTTTGGAATTAAGCCGAGTCACTATAAATACGTTTTGCCGAATCTTTCTCAGTTTAAACCTATTTAATGCCCACAGTAAAATTTTCTATTTAATGTAAAGATAGAAATAAATAAAAAAATCTGGTATTTATTATAGGTCTTTTAAAAATTGATATCAATTATAGGTAGGATTGAAAACCTATAAAATTAAAAAAAAAAAACATTCGGAAAATAAACTATATATTGCTTCTAAAAAATAACGCCCTAAATCACCCTGTGTCCTTTAAATCTAAGGTCAGGGACACGGGTTTTAGACGTGGAGTTAGTATCAGCTCCTCAGTCACATCCTATTCTGAGATCTTTAAATCAAAAAAAAAAAAACCCAAAAAAACAAAAAAAAAAAAAACTATTTCAAAATTAAATAAAAAACGTTTTGAGATAAGGTACTTATACAGTTGGGATAAACTTATCAAGATTATCGGTAATAAGGATTTCAAGCTATTTATACCGGTATAAAAAATCCAACAGTACGGTGAGGACTACCGTATGTTTTAACGAACACACAACTCAAATGTAAGCTTATTTTTGTATCCAAATGTACATATATCTAATTTCAAATTCCTGGTTTATGATAAAAGCCGTCAGGATTTCAGGCTGCAATAAGCTTCGGTTTCAGTGGTATTAGGCACTCTAAATTCTCTTCTAATTATTACAACTTCTAAATAATTGCCATAAAGTTCGTACTTCACAGTCTTTTCCATGCTAAGTAAAGTTTTCATATTGAAGTAGGCTATTCAGTACGTCAAATTGTGGAGAAATTTCAAAAATCTTTCTCTTAAAACAGTTTTTCAGGAAAATAAACTTTTTATGTACACTAGGTATTTACTTTATCTCCCTATCAAAGACGAATTTTGGCAGGTCTTTTTTTAAGGTGGGGAGTCCGATCGCGTACACCCGGGCCAGGAACAAAAATTGCCTGCAGCTCCCGCAACCGTCGGTTGCACTGGCCTCTGTGCGAGCACCTCTCTCTCTCTCTCTCTCTCTCTCTGGTGCAATGAGAGGGCACCTGGGTACGTCTCAGTATAATTTTTCTATGTTGCAACTCTGTCCTTTGATGGAGTTGTCCCTGAGTGCACTCTGCCCAAAGACAGAGACGCAACTGAGAGATGATTAATAGATGTGTTGCAAACTCCACGAGAGGAATTTACACACTAGTGATTTTCCAAGCGTAGCTTAGATGTGGCACAAGGCCGAAAGTAGGAGGGCACCCAGTGAGGATCAATCGCACAACTCAGTTGTAATTGTTCTAGCAAGACAAGCTCGCTAACCATTACACCACCACGAGATGCCCAACTTTTCATGTACACTAGCTGTTATTGCTCTTTGTAATATTAACAGGTTTTTTTCTAGCTATAACTTTAATAAAGTGTGGAAAGTCAGCAAATCTTTTGCTTTTTAGTTATTAAGTTTAAAGAAAGCTTACGGTAGATGACGCTGTGTTATCATGTAGGCTTGATTACATTTGTCATTCGTGTACATTTGTGGCTAGTCTGTTTTCAACGTTTAACGCGTCTAGTACTGAATTAACTGAAAAGCTTTCCGTTTAACAACGGCTGGATATTCCCATCTGGAGCAAGCAGATATGATATTTACACACGGCCGCGTCATTCAACATTTGCTGCTATTTATTGTCACGTTGCTGAGACAAGTTACGTGGGAAAACAAATTATGGTAATAAGTAATTTTTGATTGTATCTTGGAGAGTATATTTCACATCGTCTATCGTAAACTTTAAACTAAATAACTCAAAAACGAAGGATTTGCAGACAGATGTTTGTGGACATTTTCCAAAGATTTTTAAAAGTATTTTGATACACACACACACACGCACACACACATATATATATATATTTAGGCAGACATTTTTCATTAATGCATGTTTCATTAAATAATATAGACAATTTTTGTCTATTTATTTTAAGTAAGTTCCTTTCATATTGTCTGATAAGCTTAATAACATTATCATTGAAAGACGAAAGGAAATCACCATATTCATACATGTTTAAATCCAATCATTTCGACGTGGGTTAACGATTAGTAAGCTTGTCTCGCTAGATCAATTACGACTGAGTAGTGAGTTCGAATCTCACGGGGTGCTCCACACTTTAAGCCTTGTGCCGCATCTAAGCATCGGATCTCACTGAGTGCTCTACATTTTTGAGCCTTGTGCCACATCTAAGCTACGCTTAGAAAATCATTTTGACACTTCGACGTGGTGTAATGGTTGATAAGCTTGTCAGTCTAGATCAATTACGACATTACTAGTGAGTTCGATCATCAATGGATACTCCACACTTTCGACCTTGTGCCACATCTAAACCACGCTTCGAAAATTGCTACGTATAATGTACCATACCGTTTCTTTTCATTCTTTTACGAAAGTTCAAAAAGCAGGAAAATTCACGGCAAATGCATTTTTAACACCTTATACACCTGCATCTTAAAAGTCGACGGAAAATGGAATTAATTATTGAAATTGAAAAAGATAAAACACGTTGAATTTTTTCATTGGGAACTGAATTCATTCATCAAAGTTTTTTTTATTGATTTCTTTTTTTTATTTTATTTTATTTTATTTATTTATTTATTTTGTTGTTAAATACCAGAATTTTTTTTTCTTGCATATAAATATGTTAAACTTTGAAGTCTGGGAGCAATATGGCTAGAACCTGAAAAACTTCCAGAAAACAGAAAGTATGATTCTCTACAAAATGTCCTACATGTTACATGCATTGTATATTGATCTCATGTCTGGTCTGTTGCTTTTGTTATGAATTTACGGATTCTTGATAAAATGCAAAGAAGAATCTGATACTTTATCGGTCTTGACCTGGCATTTCGGCTTCAATCCCTTTCCCACCGCCGTAACGTAGCTGCCCTGTTTTTGTTTTTTTGTTATAAATATTCCCATAGTAATTGTTCTGATGAACTTTCCCCTTTGGTAGCTCGACTTCGGAATTTAAGCGTAGTACTAGAGTGGTAGCTAGGTCGCATTGTTCTAGAATTGACATTGTTAGATTCAATTTGACATCGTTTTACATTAATTGATATTTCTAAATGTAACCGTAAGTTCTATGTTAACAGTTTCTTCTTTCGCACTTCTCGCCTGTTGAACTTTCTCCCGCCTTCTTGATTTCCGGTCAAATTTGATCTTCAAAAATATAATGCTCTCTTATTGGTCTCCCGCTTTAATATTGATTTTTCCAAGATTCTTTCACACTCAGTAGCCTCTTGAGTCTTAGTTGTTATATTGCATTGCTTGAGATGTGAGGATTTTAAAAAAATAAAATAGGAATTCAAATATTAACCAACTGTCTCATATATTTTTTTTAAAAAAAGGTACTGGGAATTTTCAAAATTAGATTCAGAATTACCAATTCCAAAAATTCATCTATCGCAAACTGAAAAAGATTATTCGAAGTGGGCTTTTCGTTTTCATTAAGCCTCTTGCGGCTATCTATTATACAATACTTCTATTGTCATAACGCAACAGTATTTTAGAGGAAGATTCTTAAAATTCCTCATATATGACGACACATGAAACTCTCAAACCTGAGATCAAAAGCTGGGCTCGAACATTACCCGAGTTTCGGTACAGCCTTGCAATTTAATCTATACACAACCATGCAGTGTGTATGTATGTATGTATGTATGTATGTATGTATGTATATAAGTAAGTATGTATGTATGTATGTCTGTATGCATCTTTCCTTCTTTTTTTTATTCCATTCTACTGATATCTATCTATCTATCTATCTGTTCAAATATATCACAATTTATTCACATCTCTCTCTCACTCTCTTCATGTGTATATCTATCTATCTATCTATCTATCTATCTATCTATTATTTCAGTCTTATTTTAAGTTATCTATTAGTCTGTCTATCTCGTTCTGTTCATATCTATCCCGTAAGCTAATTGCGTTTGCTATATCTCTGTCTGTTTCTTTCTTCTTTGTTTCTTTGTTTCTTTGTTTCTTTGTTTCTTTCTAACAACATGTTCAGATTTATCTAAATCTGTTCTTATCTCTCTATCTCAGACACTTTATATCTATATCTTCTCATATCTATCTATCTATCTATCTATCTATCTATCTATCTATCTATCTATTGCAGTCTCAGAGTGGAATATGTGTTACCGAAATATCGAACATTAAACAGAATAGGGTGGTTTTCAGAATATGGTCCTTGTCATTTAATTGATAGCACTTTTCTTAGTATATAGGATTGTCCTAATAAGACGACTTTTTTGTCAACTTGTTTGTTGATGTTACCAAGGACCGTAAAATAGTTCATTGCTTTTCTCACGAGGCCCAGATCTCCGATTACTATTGTTATAGTCTCAATCTTCATTACCCACATCCTGTTAATCTCGATTTCCAGGTCTTTGTATTTGAAAAATTGCTCGATAATTTTTAATGGAGTTGTTTATCTCAGATGGTATTGCTGTGTCAATAAGTATGTACATCCTGAATGTCTTGTCTTTTATGATGATACCTGGTCTGTTGTCTTTTATTTTCTCTGTCAGTTTGAATTGGCATATCCCAGAGGATAGTTACATCGTTATTTTGTGTATCTGTGTTTGGGTGGTGCCCATACCTTCTTTCAGTGGTTTCGATTTTGTGCTTCTTGCATATCTTCCACATATGTCACTACCTGTGAGTATATTCATTTTTTTTTTGTTAGTTCCGGGCATCCTGAGATAATATGGTTTCATCAAATTTTCCGCAGTTCCTGCATTTCGGATTTTCTTCATCCTTGATTATGTGACAATGATAAGGTCTGGTTGGGAGACTTTGGTCCTGAGCTGCAATAATTAGGCTTTCTGTATCAGTTTTCAACCCGCTTCTCCTCAGCCACTGATGTGTTTTCTGTTGGTCCACATCTGCTTCTTTCGTTCTTTTTAGTTATTTGCAATGTAACGCCTCCTCACAGTTTTTGTAACTTCATTTGGACAAGTCGTATTTTTTTTGGTTTTATTCGTTTGGCGTAAATGGTATAGACTTCCTTTTTTATGCTGGTGGGATTTCAGGTACATTAAGCTGTTTCTTGAAGGGTGCAGCTTCTTTGTTGATGAAGAGGATTTGGTACTTTACTATCTGTAGGGGGGTATTATTATTATTATTATTATTATTATTATTATTATTATTATTATTATTATTTCTGGCGTTTACACATTTCTTTCCGGGTCCCGCCCAAGGTTAGAAATGGCATCATGACATTATCCACTGACAAAAAAATTACATACATAAAGCCCTTCATAAAGTGTGGGCTGCACTTGTCAGAACAATTTTTTTTGTATCTCCTTGAGGCATGGACTTCCAGGAATCATTTCAATTAGTCTACTGGAATCTTTTCCAACCAGTCCTAGGGCTCCAACTACAACAGGGATTGTTAATGTTCCTATGTGCCACATTTTTTAGATTTCTATTTCAAGGTCCTTGTATTTTGACAGCATTTTGAATATCTTCAAAGATACATTGCAGTCTGCAGGGACTGCCATATCAATAGGTAGGCACCATTTTTTTGTTTGTGGTCTTTAATAACAGTGTCTGGGCGGTTGGCTTTGATTGTTCTGTCAGTGTGTATTGTGTAGTCCCATAGAATTGTAACAGGTCCTATCTCCGTAACCGGGTCTGGGAGGTGTTCATTATTATTATTATTATTATTATTATTATTATTATTATTATTATTATTATTATTATTAAACGTCTGTTGTGTTTCATATTCCCTCCAGACCCATTTCTAAGAAAATTATGAACATATTTGGCTCATTCTGTTGCTCCTGTTTACGGCCATATCCCGTATATTCACCTCGTTAGGTTAGGTTAGACGCAGGGAACGATATTCGTTGAGCTAAGATTCAGGATTGTCAGATTATATGAGGTTAAAAATATATATTAATATATTATACTAGCCATTATCATTGCTTTCATAGTTCAAGTGGATTAACACATTTTTCTTTTGCAGATAACTTAAAATTTTAAATGGTATGTTAGAAAAGAAGTCCACATCAATACTGGAAAGAGCGATAACAGCTACTGGACTAGAAAAAACTATTTTTCTGAAAATTTGCATTAATAGAAAGTTTTTTTTTAAGTTACAAACAGCAGTAACACCAGCTGCTGGTTCAATTGCTACCGGATGATTCTTTATAAGGAAACTGTTAATATTCATATCATCTTTCCAATTGCTAGTCAATTAGCGTAGTTCAAACACGACACAGAAAATTGCTCAAAAATATTTACTATGCTGTGGACGAGTTTGGTCTGCGGATTTAATAATGAAGCTGCCACTAAAGACCTAGCATAATTGCCATCGTCAACCAGATTCGGCAATACACTACACCGAAGCGCCTATCTGAATTTGGAACAGATATTTTACGATGTAAATTTAGGATTAAAAGATGAAGCCTTTATTTTTCTCATGCTATCTGTAGATGATATCTTTAGATGTAAATGAAAATATACTTCTAAATATTTCAATGCTTAACCCATTTCCATACTAATTCTAAATATTTCATTGCTTACCCCATTCCCATACTAATTCTAAATATTTCATTGCTTACCCCATTCCCATACTAATTCTAAATATTTCATTGCTTACCCCATTCCCATACTAATTCTAAATATTTCATTGCTTACCCCATTCCCATACTAATTCTAAATATTTCATTGCTTACCCCATTTCCATACAAATTCTGCATATTTCAATGCTTACATCATTTCTATAGAAATTCTAAATATTTCAAAGTTGACCCGATTTCCATACTAATTCTAAATATTTCAATGCTTACACCATTCCTATAGTAATTCTAAATATTTCAATGCTTACCCCATTCCTATGGTAATTCTAAATATTTCAATGCTTACCACAATTCTATAGTAATTCTAAATATTTCAATGCTTAACCCATTTCTATACTAATTCTAAATATTTCATTGCTTACCCCATTTCCATACTAATTCTAAATATTTCAATGTTTACCCGATTTCCATACTAATTCTAAATATTTCAATGCTTACCCCATTTCCTTACTAATTCTAAATATTTCAATGTTTACACGATTTCCATACTAATTTTAAATATTTCAATGCTTACCCCATTTCCAAACTAACTCTAAGTATGTCAATCCTTACCCCATTTCCATACTAATTCTAAATAGTTCAATTTTTGCCTCGATTTCCTTACTAATTCTAAGTATGTCAATGCTTACTTAATTTCCATACTAATTATCAATATTTCAATGCTTACCCCATTTCCATACTAATTCTAAATATTTCATTTTTTGCCCGATTTCCTTACTAATTCTAAGTATGTCAATGCTTACCTAATTTCCATACTAATTCTCAAAATGGCAATGCTTACCTCATTTCCATACTAATTCTAAATTTTTCAATGCTTGTCTCATTTCCATATTAATTTTAAATATTTCAATGTTTACCCGATTTCCATACTAATTCTAAATATTTCAATGCTTACCCCATTTCTATAGTAATTCTAAATATTTCAATGCTTACCCCATTTCCATACTAATTCTAAATATTTCAATTTTTACACGATTTCCATAATAATTCTAAATATTTCAATGCTTACCCCATTTCTGTAGTAATTCTAAATAATTCAATGTTTACCCCATTTCCATACTAATTCTAAATATTTCAATGCTTACCCCATCTCCATACTAATTCTAAATATTTCAATGCTTACCCCATTTCTATAGTAATTCTAAATATTTCAATGCTTACCCCATTTTCATACTAATTCTAAATATTTCAATGCTTACCCCATTTCTGTAGTAATTCTAAATAATTCAATGTTTACCCCATTTCCATACTAATTCTAAATATTTCAATGCTTACCCCATCTCCATACTAATTCTAAATATTTCAATGCTTACCCCATTTCTATAGTAATTCTAAATATTTCAATGCTTACCCCATTTTCATACTAATTCTAAATATTTCAATGTATACCCCATTTCCATACTAATTTTAAATATTTCTATGCTTACCCCATTTCCATAATAATTCTAAATATTTCAATGTTTACCCGATTTCCATACTAATTCTAAATATTTCAATGTTTACCCGATTTCCATACTAATTCTAAATATGTCAATGCTTACCCCATTTCCATACTAATTCTAAATATTTCAATGCTTACTTCATTTCCATACTAATTCTAAATATTTCATTGCTTACCCAATTTCCATACTAATTCTCGAACAAACGTCTCTCTGCTGATATGAAGATGAAAGTATATATTGAATCAATTGCTATGTCTGCTGTAAGAAAGTTGGTTTACTGTGTCAACCTAGACTATTTTTTCACCAAAAATCTATCTTACATATTTATAAGTCTACCATTCATTTCGTCCTTGTTTTTAACATTGCCTCTAGAACTAATTTGTTGCTGCTGCTGTATATTTATTGATTCTCGCAAAATACAAAGAGGAGTCTGCAATCATATGTGTCCTGACCTGTCCTTTCAGCTCCAGTCACTCTCTCCCCACCGTAATTTAGCTTCCCTGGGCCTTTTCTATGAAGATATTCATGGTAACTGTTCGGATGTACTTTCCGCTGTGATACCTAAACTTATTAATTTAAGCGCAGTACTACATTGGCTTCTAGGTCTCAGCATATTACAGTTGAAATGTCTAGATGTTACCGCAAGTTCTATCCTAAGTGTTTCTTCTATCGCTCTTTTCGCTTGTGGAACTCTCTTCTTGCCAGTTTATTTTAGTCTTCATAGATTTAAATGCAGTGTCAATCGTTTCCTTCTGTCTTCTTAATTATTGCCATTTTATTGTCTTCTCTTCTTAGTATATTTATCTCATATTTTCTAACACTCAGTAACCCCTTACGTCTTAGTGGTTTTATTGCCTTGCTTGTGAGTGAAATGATTAAAAAAATAAATAAATTAAAAAAAAAAAAATTCCATTGCTGAATTTTTTTCTTTCTGAAGATGTTGAGTTTAACTTCTTCGAAAGATCTCAAATTTAATCTATTCAGATGTGGAAAACGTTCTGCTCCTGTTTTGTTGCATTATTTGTGTTGATTTTGCAGTGTCTTATTTGCAGCTCCGACAAAATAACGACTACAAGGCAATTTACCATCTAATGGCCGTCGCTTAAAGCGATTTTTAGCTTTTGATTTCGTTATGATTTGTGATTTTTAGTAAAATTCTTTAAAGTATTTAGAGATATTGCCAAAATAAAAAAAAAAGCGATTAACTTGGACACAAATCAAATCAATATTGAAATCAATCACAACTGATCGGAGCTTCAGTTGTTTTCAAAGTCCATCTGACTATGTTCATCGCTTCTCAAATCATTTTCCCCTTTGCTCGATGGCTCTTTTTCAGCTCATCAATCTTCCAGAACAGCGATATTCAAACGAACACGCGTGTTTAATGATGTTGACTGACCACAGGTTAACTTTGCAAATTTCTAAATATATATATATATATATATATATATATATATATATATATATATATATATATATATATATATAAATAAAAAAAAATAAAAAGTCCAGAAAAATCGAGAACTGGATTCACAAGCGATAAACTCGCTAAAGACTATTTTTCTCTTGCCTTATTTCATGTTCAACTGAAATTTTTTACGTTAAAATAATCGACTCTTTTGATTTCTTTTGAGAATCGATCATCAAACCAAAACCAATCACCTTCACCAAGATCTAAAGAAAGAAACGCGAACAGGTTTTTTCGCAGGCCACAGTTCAGAGTGCACTCGTGCAATTTATTCAAGTCGAGTTCCCTCGTCGCTACCTACACCATGATTGTCCGACTGTTCACACATAGTTTGTTAAACAACTGTGGAGATGAAATGAAGCAAGTTCTAATGATTGACTGTCGCGTTTTGTTTACCGTGTATGAATCTTTTGTGAGTTATTTTAAAACCGAGACCGATTTTGTATTGTAAGAATAAGTCTATCATTTCCCGAGTGAATGTTGCATTAAAATTCCGTTGGATATAACAACGATTTTTCAAGGTACAAGCTCGTCCTGACTGGGGATTGGAGGTTTTGAGAAGTATCGAACTACCTCTTAACTGCTGTTTCCCAATTTCACCCAATCCATGGGTGGTAGCACCTGTTAGGGTACTAGATATGGGCAAATAGTGAACGCCCCAAACAAAAATCAACAGTAAATTTTTATAGCCAAATGACAATCAAATCAATAATAAAAAAAATATGAAAATACATTTTTATAGTAAAATTACCAATAGTACATTTTATGATCTACAAAATATATATCTAAAAAACAAACCATTACTCTGAAAGTATAAATATATGTGTAAGATGCTGATATGCCGCTAAACAAAATCAACTAATCAACCAATGAAGATACATGCCTTATTTTAACCTATAGCTGGGGTAGAACATTTTTAGAAGAAATTCAATTCAGGAATACATTTTAACACTTGAAGCGATTTTACAAATATATTAAAAAGTAAGAACACAAGAAGCGAAAAAGCAAACTTGGGAGAGACCTACGTTAGGATAACCCTTTAAACTCATTGGTAATACAGAGGAACGAAAATGGCCATAACTTTGATTTAAAAAAAAAAATTCCTCCCTAGTTTAAAAAAAGAAAAATAACGTAATATTTACGAAAATACTTGAAAGAAATCCCGATGAAAATTTTACCAATTGTAAACTCACATCAAAAACACTACATTACATCGTCACCGTTTATTAAATGCATTCCTAAAGAATCTAACTTATATTTAACTACCACTACCACAACCGGTGTTGATGGAAAAAACGTTCCTAAATGAACATGCGAACAGGCACCAAACATAAATAATGCCTACTAGACACACGATCGCTTTCATACACATTTACATATATATATTATCATTTGAATCCGGCATAGACAAACTATTGTAAAAATACACTTACACTCGTAAATTATACACACAAACGCTGCTTGACAAGTCAACTGCAACAAAGCAACAAAGAATAAAAAATCAGCAACAAAGAATAAAATGGCCTCACTGATGCAGATCTCATTCTCTGATGAAGCTTTAATAAAAGCGAAATATGTTAGGTTTATAAACGTTTTCAATTTTCTGATCATATCACACTTCTGTCCAAGCAGATAGATCTACATTTACAGTTTTGCTGTTAGAATGTGTGTGATGCGCGTGTGTATGTGATGCGTGTGTATGTGTGTGTGAAGCGTGTGTGATGCGTGTGAGTGTGTGATACATGCGTTTGTGTGTAATGTGTGTCTATGTTTGTGAGGTGTGTGTGTTGTGTGTGTGTGATGTTTGGGCTTGATATTTGTGTGTGGATGAATCACGCGTGTGTGCGTGATTCATGTGTGTGTGTGTGATGCATGTATGTGTGAGTGCGTGATGCGTGTGTATATGTGTGTGATGCTGGTTTGCGTGATGCATGCGTTTGTGTGTAATGCTTTTCTGTGTGTGTGATGTGTGTGTGCGTGAAGCGCGAGCGTGCGTGTGTGCGTGCGTAATGTGTGTGTGTGTATTAAATTTAAAATTAAAATTTAGTCGGTGACCCCCAGGAGAAAAAAAATCCCTCTGAGAAAAGGGTCTCGTTGATATTGCGACATTTCGGAGCAAAAGATGAAGAGGGTTTATAGCCTCGCCTGTTTATTCTGCGCCTAGCAAGCCTCTTGGAAAAACAAGTTGGGAGCTAATCGCTACCTATGAAAACAAAAGCAAAAAGTTAAAATTGAATTATATCTGATCGTTTCTAAAGGTTCATTCGTTGCATCCAGAGTAAGCTGCGTATTTAAAAGCAAAAAGAATTTGCGACGGTAAAATCTTTTGGTCACGAGAGAAACGAACATTGAAAGATGATGTTGGATTACAGACGAAACAAAATAAATAAAAAATACGTTTGTCTGTTGAACACATAAAAAATACGATGCTCACAAATTATTGGTAATGTACGTATGCGGCCATATTAGCTTATTTTACAAGGATTATTCAACTCAGAATGGTCATCCCTGGAATTAAAACTGCTTCTGATTTAGCTGAAAGATGATTCTCGTTCTACAGCTACGTATAAGGAGTGTTTCAATAACTTGGACCAATTTTAAATGTGAATTAAGTTTAAGCGTCGAATGATTTTTTTTCTTTTTCTTTCAGATTTGGTGGACATTTGGGCAGGATTATTTTTTAACACATAATTGCCATGATTTAAAATAACATGATCCAATAGAGAAATATTAGGTTGGTGCAAAAATAATGATGTAATAATGTCGTTTTTTGACGTTACAAAATACGTCAAAAAACGACATTATTACGTCATTATTTTTGCACCAACCTAATACATAAATGTTTACGAATAACACTGATTTATTTACTGCTGACTTAGATCCGTATTAATGAAACACCCTTTATATATATATATATATATATATATATATATATATATATATATAACACTGATTTATATATATATATATATATATATATATATATTTATATATATATATAACACTGATATATATATATATATATATATATATATATAAAACACTGATTTATATATATAACACTGATTTATTTACTGCTGACTTAGATCCGTATTAATGAAACACCCTTTATATATATATATATATATATATATATATATATATATATATATATATATAACACCGATTTATATATATATATATATATATATATATATATATATATATATATATATACTGATTTATTTACTGCTGACTTTGATCCGTCTTAATGAAACACCCTTTGTATATAATCCCACTTAATGTAACAACCTTTACTTATATAACAACGACTCTCTTATGACCAGAAGAGTAACAATTCAAAAACAACCAACCTCGTTTCCTAGTTCATCATTTTATTGGATATCGATTATTGTTATTTCTGCGCAGCTATGCACTATCAGTTCCCTCCTTATATATTTTTAATCACTTCACCCCGCGTATTGGCAATAGAGACATTAAAAGGTTATTTAGTGCTAGAGAACATGAGAAAAAACACTATTAAGGAGAGGGAACATTTGAAGAACAAGAATTAAGAAGACAGAATACAACGATTGATATTACATTTAAATTTTAAAAAAAGCTGGCTGGAAAGAAAGAAGCCAGAAGAGAGTTCTACATGCAAAATGTCGATAGAAGAATCTATTAACTTAGGTTACGGTTACATCTAGCAATTTCAACTGTAAAATGACGAGACCTAGCTGCCAATCTAGTACTGCGCTTAAATTCATTAAGCATACCATAGAGAAAATCTACTCAGAACAATTACCATGAAAATATTTATTGGAAAGTTTCAGGGTAGCTAAATTATGGCGGTTGGAAAGTGACTGTAGGCGAGATGCCAGGTCAGGACCAATAACATTGCAGATTTTATGAAGAAGGTCTAAATATATATCTGGGACTCCAGATCAGATGTGACAGTAGTATTCAAAGCAAAGACGAATGGGTTACTTATAAATATGCAAGATAGAGTCTGCTAAGAAAAAGATTATCTGGCACGACACAGCTAATCAAAATTCCTAGCAGCAAACCTAGCAATTGACTGAATATAACCTTTCCACTTAATGTCACCGGAAAACGCAATTAGTCACTCTTCTAGAGTTTAGCATCAGATATGCAGATGGAAGGTGAAAAGCTTTGTCTCAGGAGTTAACATTAACAAGCCATTCCTTGGCCCAGTTAACAAAAGAAAATAGATCCTGTTTTAAATCATCTGCCAATTTGAACTCATCGAACCGATCAGACTTAGCAGCAGGAATAAATGATTGTATTTTCAGCATAGCGAGTTGAGAACTGATGGCATGAGGAAGGCGGTTTGGAAGCTGGAGATGTATTAATTTACACGTAGCGTGCCTTGGGCAAGTACACCTGTCGGTGTCATCACCATGCTGAATGTATCACTTGCAGAATTTCTAGATTTATCAAAATCCAGTCTACCCTATGATTTTTCTGTGGCTGATATGTAGAAATGAGATTCATGTCCCAACGTCATTAGCCCAGGGCAAATAGCAACAAGCCCGACTGAAATATGAACTCTCTATACATATTCCAATTTACGCGCTGAAAACCGTCATGTCAACACCAAATTTAGATAGATAGATAGATAGATAGGTCATGAGTAGACTGATACAGATAAATAAATACAAACAGAATAAAATATACATATATATATATATATATATATATATATATATGTAGAGAGAGAGAGAGAGACAGAGAGAGAAAGATAGAAAGATAGATAGATAGATAGATAGATGGGTCATGAGTAGACTGATACAGATAAATAAATAAAAACAGAATAATATATATATATATATATATATATATATATATATATATATATATATATATAGAGAGAGAGAGAGAGATAGATAGATAGATAGATAGATAGATAGATAGATAGGTCATGAGTAGACTGATACAGATAAATAAATACAAACAGAATAAAATATACATATAGATAGATAGATAGATAGGTCATGAGTAGACTGATACAGATAAATAAATAAAAACAGAATAATATATATATATATATATATATATATATATATATATATATATATATATATAGATAGATAGATAGATAGATAGAGAGATGCGAACAGAATGTCTATTGCGAACTATGGTCTTCTTAATTGTCTTATGGCTATATGAGGTTGAAACACCTTTTCCTGTACGATCACCGAAGTTAAGCAACGCCGATTCTGGTCAGGTGACCGCTTGAGAATACCACCTGCAGTAAACGTGGAACTGCGGGTTGCTTAATGGAAAATAAATCCTCTTTTTTCTTTAAATAATGACCTTCATTCATACATTTTTAATGTTATGAAATATTTGACAGGAGTTCTAATGTTGAAATAACTCAGGATGCAACGACGGAATTTTCACGGGTAATTGACATTCAGGGTACCCGACAGGAAATTTTCAGGCATTAAATTCAGAATAAAATTCCACAGAGAAAATCCGTGAAAATTCCATTTGTATTCCAAATTATAATTGTATACTAATAATTTAAAAAAAATACTTATATAATAATTTCAATTGTATTCCAAATAAGTGTATAAAACAATTATATAATAATAATTGTATAATAATTTGATTTGTATTCCTAATAACAGTATCTTAAAAATTATATAATAAAAATATAATAATTATTACTATATATCAATTTCACTTGTTTTCCTAATAAGTGTATAAAACAATTATTTAATAATAATTTCATTTGTATTCCTAATAAGTGTATAAAACAATTATATAATAATAATTGTATAATAATTTGATTTGCATTCCTAATAACAGTATTTTAAAATATTATATAATAATAATTATATAATAATTTCACTTGTACTCTCAAATAAAACTGCATAATAATAGTTATATAATAATAATTATATAATAATTTCACTTGTACTCTCAAATAAAACTGCATAATAATAGTTATATAATAATAATTATATAATAATTTCACTTGTACTCTCAAATATAACTGCATAATAATAGTTATATAATAACAATTATATAATAATTTCACTTGTACTCTCAAATATAACTGCATAATAATAGTTATATAATAATAATTATATAATAATTTCACTTGTACTCTCAAATATAACTGCATAATAATAGTTATATAATAATAATTATATAATAATTTCACTTGTACTCTCAAATATAACTGCATAATAATAGTTATATAATAATAATTATATAATAATTTCACTTGTACTCTCAAATATAACTGCATAATAATAGTTATATAATAATAATTATATAATAATTTCACTTGTACTCTCAAATATAACTGCATAATAATAGTTATATAATAATAATTATATAATAATTTCATATGTATTCTTAATAATAATTGTATAATAATAATATATAATAATAATAATTACATAATAATTTCATTAATACTCCTAATAAAATTAGAGTTGACAGTAATAGATCATGAAATGGTCAGGCTGTCACTTGATCTCGTGTTAAAGTTTACGTGAATATCCAGATAATAACGAATGCCTTTCTTTTCTGTTTTTTTTTCCTTCTTTTCTTATTGTTGTTTTTAGTTATTTCTCGCGTTCTTTCGTGTGTTTTTTTTCTTCTACTTCTTCTTCCGTCTTCATCATTTCTTCCTGTTTTCTGTCCGATCTTTCTATCTCTTTATCTGCTTCTTCGTGCCGATACGATCATTTGCAACCTGTTCGACTCTAATTGACGACTTGTCAGCAAAGGTCGTTAACCTTGACGTGATCTCTCTCTGCACTGCTCGGAGGTGCACTCCACTAACCGATATGACAAATTCCTCTGGAAATGCACAATGACAATCGCGCGAGATTCTCGCGTGGTCTCGCTGCCATCAATCTCGTCTGCATTTTACAATGTCTTTTTAAATTATTTTTTCAATTCTTTTACTTCCTTAAGCGTTTTCTTTTCTTTCTTTTTTTTTTTTGTTTATATCAATTAATATATTGCATGCAAGAATGTGCAGGATTGGATCTGCATTTTTGAACGTGGTGCCGTTTGAAGACTTTAGAGCATGATGACGCCCAAAGGTAAAGATTCTGATATTAAAAATTATTCTCTATGCACCATCGCGTTTTAAAATAGATAAACATCAATTACAGGAAGGCATAATGTGTGGTTGTGAGCAAATAACACATTGGAGATACCGAAATCAAACAAGTGAAACAATTTAAATATCTCGGAAATGTTTTAACAGGGAACGGAAAGAAAAAAAAACTGAAATCAGTAAGCACATTGGGATACCGAAAAATGCTTTACAAAAGCTAAGCAAAGTAATAAGACACAAAAACAAAATCGGTAGAAACAAAGGTAAGTCTAGTAAACGGTTATGCAATATCAGTCCATTTATGTCTGTGAGTTCTGGACAATCTTCTCCCAGCTGAGGAAGAGACTTGAAACAACAGAAATGTGGTTCTACAGGAGGATGCTTAGAATATCATGGACCGAATATGTTAGAAACGCCAAAGTTTTCGAGAAAATGGAAACAAAAACAACACTTATACTTAACATCAGGTGAGATGGGTGTAATTTCTTCGACCACATAATGAGGAAAGAGGGCTTGTAAAACTTGATACTCACAGGACAGTTTGAAGGCAAGAGGAACAGATGAGAAGGCAGAGCCTACCGAGTGAGCGGAGTTAAATGAGTGGCGGAGCAAGTTTCAGGGGAGATAACAAAGAGGGGAATTTTATTAAGAGCTACAAAGGACAGGGAATTGTGGAGAGTTATGATCGCCAATGTCCTGAAAGGACACGGCACAAAGTAAGAAAGATTCGAAGACAAATGCGAAGAAGTCAAACGTAACTTAGAGCTACAAGCGACAAGGAGCTGTGGAAAGCCATGATCGTCCAAAGGTATGAGTAAACAAATAGACTGAATAAGAAAGAAAGAAAGAAAGAAAGAGAGAAACAAAGAAAAAGTAAAAGAAAGAAAAAAAAGGATGAATGAAAGAAAGAAAAAGAAGGAAGAAAGTTAAAGAAAGAAAGGAAGAGAAAAAAAGGAGGAAAAATGATAATGAAAGAAAGAAAAAGGAAAAAGAAAGAAAGTAAAATAAATAACTAATTAAAGAAAGAAAGAATGAAAGAAAGAAAGAAAGGAAAAGGAAAAAAAGAAAGAAAAAGAAGAAACAAAGGAAAAGAAAAACAAGGAAAGAAAATAAAGAAAAAAATTAGAAGAAGGAAGAAAGAAAGCCAGAAAAAGAAAAATTAAATAAAAAATAAAGAAATAAATAAACAAACCCGCAAAGAAAGAAAAAAAAAACGAAAGAAAGAAAGAAAAAAGAAAGAAAGAAAGAAGTAAAATTTCGGAAAGAAAGAAAAATATGGAAGAAAGAAAAAAGAAAGGAAAAGAAGGAAGAGGAAAATTAAAGAAAAACGAAAAAGGAAAAAAGAAAGAAGGAATGAAAAGAAAAAGAATTAAAAAGATGGAAAGAAAAAAGATGAAAAAGTAAGAAAGAAAAATAAGGAAGAAGACGGAAAGAAAAACATGAAAGAAGAAAGAAAGAATGAATGAATGAATGAAAGACAAAGAAGCATAAAAGAAAGAAGGAGACAAGAAGAAGTTACATAGAGAATCAACAAGATGAGACTGATCAGTGTTGTTTATTTCATCTGATAGCTCCTTTCTGAAACTGAGAAAATGTTTGATATTAATGGATACCACTTGATTATTAACTGTGAATGTAGTTTATCTCTGACAAATATTACATTACTTAACCTATGAATATATAGGAAACAAACCCCTCTTCACAACACACTTACATACTTATATATGAAGAAAAATATATGGAAAAACAAAAATCCGAATATGCAAGTATGCTGTTTTAACAACATTAAAACAGCATACTTGCATATTCGGATTTTTGTTTTTCCATATATTTTTCTTCATACTGTCGGATCTATATCCACATATTTGCTAACATACCCCCCCACTTACACACACACACACACATATATATATATATATATATATATATATATATATATATTATATATATATATATATATATATATATATATATATATATATATATATACACACACACACACACATATATATATATATATATATATATATATATATATATATATATATATATATGCACAGTAGCGGCCATAATATTAGGTTGGTGCAAAAATAATAAGGTAATAATGTCGTTTTTTGACGTATTTCTTAAAGTCAAAAAACGACATTATTACATCATTATTTTTGCACCAACCTAATATAAAGAACGGAAACAACAAAGAATAAATATGTGTATTACTTAAAAAGTAATGCATGATTCGCAATGACATTTTTACCGAATAAAGATTAGGGTGTAATTCATAAATATTATACAAAGTTACAAAAATTTACATAATAGTTTGTTTTTTTTTTAAATAAAGAATAAATGGAACAAAGGAAATAAGCTACTGGACAAAAGTTAAGAAACGATGTTAATAATTTGCATAAACTTTTAATTTACATTGTTAAAAAACTCGATGGAGCTTTTCAACATTAAGTAAAAGTTCATTTATCATTAGGACTTTATTTTTAAGCAATATGGCAAATTCTACATGCAAAACGCTCTGTTTTGAAGAAAAAAAACTCATTATCACTATCAAGAAAAAATGTCACTTTCAGTAATTTCTGATATTGTTCTTAGGTCTAAAAGTGTCGTTCATCGTGTAATTAGCAGGTATAAAACCGATAAAACGTTAGATGCAAAACCAAAAACCGGCAGACCTCCAAAAACATCGCAAAGAGAAGATCGAAGAATTATTAGAATATCTACAAAAAACGTTTTGAGACTGCTACATCAATTGCCCGTAAATTTAATGAAGAGACAGATAATACGATCTGAAGGAAAACGGTCCGTCGCAGGTTAAAAAATGCTGGATTGCATCCCCGTATTCCAGCTTCGAAGCCTCTCATTTCAAAGCGAAACAAAAGGCCACGCTTGTAGTATGCGAGAGAACATGTTTGGACTGACGCACAATGGGATGCAGTTCATTTCAGTGACGAGTCCAAGTTTACTATATTTGGTTCTGACGGCTAAACCTACGTACGCCGTAGAACAGGTGAAAGTCTATCTTCTCAATGTGTCAAGAAAACCGTTAAGTTTGGTGGCGGCAGTGTGATGGCGTGGGGAATGATTTCATCTGCAGGAGTTGGCCCTATTATCCGCGTACATGGCAATATCAATGCTGGCATTTAAAAATGGCTTCTTCAGCAGCATGTGGTACCAAGATTCCACCATAATCTTTATGAATCTCCTATTTTGATGCAGGACAATGCACCTTGCCACAAAACTCAGAAGGTTATGGCTTTATTTGAAGAAGAAGGAATCACCCTAATGAAGTGGCCAGCCCAGAGCCCTGACCTGAATCCAATAGAAAATGTTTGGAAGATAATTGGAGAAAGGGCTCAGAAAAGAAACCCGAAAAACCAGGATCACCTATGGGAGTTATTGAAAGATGAATGGGAGGGAATTACTGCTGATTTTGGCAAGAAATTAATTAGATCACGTGATCGACGATGCAGAGAAGTCATTGAAAATAAGGGGATGTTTACCAAATATTAAATTTTGTTGATATTTTGTTCACAATCAAGTATTAACAAGATCGTTCCTTAACTTTTGTCCAGTAGCTTATTTCCTTTGTTCCATTTAATCTTTATTTAAAAAAAAACTATTATGTAAATTTTTTAAACTTTGTATAATATTTATGCATTACACCCTAATCTTTATTTGGTAAAAATTTCATTGCTAATCATGCATTCATTTTTAAGTAATACATATATTTATGTCTTTGTTGTTTCCTTTTGTTATATTATGGCCGCTACTGTGCATATATATATATATATATATATATATATATATATATATATATATATATATATATATTAAATCAGACCCAAACTTTATTTACTTCCTATCTATCCATAAGATGTTGAAAAATTATTGGTTCTCTGTACCTGACACCTCCTGGTATCCTCTACCTTTACAAGAGGCAGATTAGGCCCAAAATGGAATAATGTTAACATATATTGGAAGAAGCTAGACAAATCAGTTCTAAATCGCCTTCATGTCCTTGTGGGTGATGAATTGTTTTCCAATTAACAGACCCTTTTTTTTCACGGAAGAAACGTCGCAAGCCACTCGCTGCTCTGTCGTTATTTCCATGGAAAGTATCCAGACGAACTACATTCCTTAGTTCAACAAGTTCTAGCCTTCACGGTTAGAACCCGTCATGCCACAGCTATTTTAGCAAACAACCCTCATTCCCTCCGTATTACACTGGTGAGATATAGCTTCCACTGGACTAGCTTCTTCCCATGAACCTCTGCTTCGTGTAACCGACTGCCAAGAGGAAGCTACCCCGAGGACAAGAATCTTAACCTGTTGAAGCCTATGAGTTAACAGTTACCTTCCACTCATATCCGCAAAAACTATACCTTTATATAACTCTCTACCTCAAGTAGCCCTTGGCGATTATAAAGTCTTGAACATCATTATAAAAATAAAATAAAATAATAAAATGAAAAAATAACAAATAATATTACATACTTAATTCCAAAATTCAATAAACACTGACGCAAAGTGACTATTGCTTAGATATTAACACCAACATGTTAAATATTAAACCATTTACATAAAACTAAAAACCCTATGGTGGGTGAAGAAAGAGTAAGACATATTCTAAGCTTGGTATCTATGCTGATGAAATACCTGTCGTAATAGTATAATAGTACAATAGTATATAATGCTACAGCTGTCTTAATGGTATAATAGTACAATAGTATATAATGCTACAGCTGTCTTAATGGTATAATAGTACGATAGTATATAATGCTACAGCTGTCTTAATGGTATAATAGTACAATAGTATATAATGCTCCAGCTGTCTTAATGGTATAATAGTACAATAGTATATAATGCTACAGCTGTCTTAATGATATAATAGTACGATAGTATATAATGCTACAGCTGTCTTAATGGTATAATAGTACAATAGTATATAATGATACAGCTGTCTTAATGGTATAATAGTACAATAGTATATAATGATACAGCTGTCTTAATGGTATAATAGTACAATAGTATATAATGATACACCTGTCTTAATGGTATAATAGTACAATAATATATAATGATACACATGTATTAATGGTATAATAGTACAATAGTATATAATTATACACCTGTCTTAATGGTATAATAGTACAATAGTACAATAGTATATAATGATACACATGTCTTAATGGTATAATAGTACAATAGTATATAATTATACACATGTCTTAATGGTATAATAGTACAATAGTATATAATGATACAGCTGTCTTAATCGTATAATAGTACAATAGTATATAATGATACTCCTGTCGTAATGGTATAATAGCAAGTTGCGACACTGAGATCCGAAGACGTACTGGGATAGCCAAAGATGCAATCCAAATGCTAAGCATAGTATTAAGAGACAGAAAGAATTCGTTAGAAACAAAGAAAAGACTACTGGACTGTTACTTGATATCTGATCCACCCCCCTCCGCCGTATAAGTGCAAATGCTGGACAATCTTCTCAAAGATGAAGAATAAACTTGAAGCAACAGAAATCCGATTCTACAGAAATATGCTAGGGATACCATGAACCTAACATGTCAT
The DNA here is from genome assembly GCA_963932145.1 of Acanthosepion lycidas. Taxonomy (NCBI): domain Eukaryota; kingdom Metazoa; phylum Mollusca; class Cephalopoda; order Sepiida; family Sepiidae; genus Acanthosepion; species Acanthosepion lycidas. The sequence continues at coordinate 43,509,108 of OZ010608.1, forward strand.
CAGTAACGAGATTTTTGAGAAAATTTCAACAAAATATAAACTAAGAATTAACATCAAGAAGAAGCAGCTGGAATTTCTGTGGCATGTAATGAGGAAGGACGGCTTGGAAAATCTGATAATCACAGGGGAAATTGAGAGAAAGTGGGAACAGAGGAAAGTAACGCGTAAAATTCTTAATGGGCTTGAGTAAATGGAAAGTAGAACAGCGTTTGGGAAAAAATAACAAAAATACAAAACTTATTAAGAGCTACGACGGGGAGAAGGTGCAGAGGGTCATGATCGTCTACGTCCTGAAGGGAAACGATACATAAAAGAAAAATATATATGAGGAAGAGGCAGTTGAAATCTCTGCGGCACGTAATGAGGATGGAGGGTGCGAAAAATCTGATACTCACAGGACATGCTGAGTGAAAGAGAGACAGGGGAAAGCAGCGCGTAAAATACTTGATGTGCTTGAGCAAATGTATGGTATTAGGTTGGTGCAAAAATAATGACGTAATAATGTCGTTTTTTGACGTTAAATAATTCGTCAAAAAACGATATTAATACGTCATTATTTTTGCACCAACCTAATAGAATAGGGTTTGGGAAAAATATATATATATATATATATATATATATATATATATATATATATATATATATATATAAAACTTATTAAGAGCTTCAAGGGACTGGAAAATGTGGAGGGCTATGATCGACTACGTCCTGAATGGATACAGCACATAAAGGAATGAAGACATTTGTCAATGCATTATTCAGTTTTTATTATATTTACCCGAGAATAAAACTGAGTCACGCTGTCAGTTGAAAATTTTGCCCGCCAGCATTATCACTCCCCTACAGAGCTAATTTACTCGTGTATCCATGATATTTTATTATTTTATATGGAAAGCATCGATTCCATCAGGGAAAGTGTCTACAACTTGATAATATTTTTAGGTTCATTTTACCAAAAGACTTTTTCAGGCATCCCCTCCTGCACCTCGTACAGTTTCAAATATTTTACCCCAGGCTGAATATTTTCCGCGTCTCACACGAGGTTCTATCGAAATTTTCCTGAACCAGAACTAAAATAAAATAGACCATATCTCAAAAATAAATAAAATATTTTATATATTATTTAAATACGGCGATCATCTCCTTCGATAGCATTTCCATGAGTAATGTTCACTAGCGATCATGGAAACACATTCACGTTTCATTTTGCCATTATTCAAGATCAGTAATTGTTGTGAAAGATGATGGCTTGTACGGTGATGGCCTTTCTTTTCGCGTCATTTTCAGATGTTTTGCTGAAGATCGGCGCACGTAGACGCTCATCATCTCGAACTTACACTCGACGAGCCTTGAAATGTTCGGATCAATCGAAAACCGGAGTTCAAACTAAAGCATATTCACCCAGAATCTGACGAAACATTTCAAGAGCCTCAATGGAAAATTTGCTGAGCTTCACACAACATTTGGTGTAAAACTCTTGAGTGATTATCTCGACTCTCGTAAAGATTGCAGAGCCGTACCAGAGCACTGGTACAAAACCACCCGTAATTACTGAACGCAAATTGATGCAAACAGAAATCGCAGGCTAAGTTTGCCACAAAATTACCCTATATATAGTTGTCGTCTTTATAACAGCAAAGGAAACAAGAAAAATTGGAGTTAAATAAAAAAGTAATTAGAAAATTATATTAGGACGAGTCATAAGTAATTTCTGTTTAAGTGTTTATCTATCTATTGTAATTTCATTGTCTGTGTATCAATCAATATATCTATCTATCTATCTATCTATTGTAATAGATACACAGTTAAACGGAAATTACTTATGATTCATGCTGATATAATTTTCCAATTACTTTTTTATCTATCTATTGTAATAGATAGATAAATAGATAGATGGAAATGAATAGATAGATATAAATGGTGAGATACATAGATAGATAGATAGAAATGGCTAGATTAATAGATAGATCGAAATAAATAGTGAGATAGATAGAAATGAATAGATAGATAGAA
>OZ010608.1:43518620-43543620 GCA_963932145.1 Acanthosepion lycidas
CAGTTTGTTTTTGGCTTCCTTTTTTTTTTTTTATTGCGACTGGGTCAGTCATTGAATTCTTGTGATATCAACGAACACACGTTGTCACTTTTATAATGCTCGTTACAGTAGAAACATTGTAATTGCAGATACAACTATCGTACGCCGTTGAACAATACTGGTGTCAGACGCCGTCGAATAACACTCGCACTAATAGTATTTGCTCGATAATACTCACTTGAACAGTAATCCGTATAGTGATCCGAAAAAACACAACTGAACCGAGTAGAGAATAGCGGTCCGTATAGTAATAGAGAATAGACTAAAAACGCAGGACATTTAGACGTCACGCAACTTTCTACTGATGCACTTCTCTTATGGTCACATGGTCAACTTAATTCAATAATGGGATCGCCTGTGTTTGCTCACTGCCGATCTATGTTCAAACTCAAGTGTCGGCAGTGACACTTTATTCCTATATAACAGTAAGTATCAATGGTTTAACATAAATCATATTTTGTATGAAATAACCTCCTACTTAGGCTTTTCCTCTATGGTCACGTGGTCTACTTGATTCAATAATGGGATCGTCTGTGTTTGCTCACTGGCGATCTATGTTCAAACCCAAGTGTCGGCAGCGACACTTTATTCCTATATAACAGTAAGAATCAGTGGTTTAACATAAATCATATTTTGTATGAAATAACCTCCTACTTAGGCTTTTCCTCTATGGTCACGTGGTCTACTTGATTCAATAATGGGCTTCTTGATTCTCTCCTTCGGCAGACTACTGCGGCCTCTCTTATTTTGTAGGGTGGACGGATCCTACTAATATCTGCTGTGTTTATTTTGAATGTGTTGTTATATTTTTGTTTTGTTTTTTGGGTTCATCTTCTCCCGCTTTATTTCATCATCGATACATACATACATACATACATATATATATATATATATATATATATATATATATATATATATATATATATATATATATATATATATATATATGCAAAATAGCAGGGCAGACTGGGTTCTATAGCCTTTGATGGTAACTGGTCTAGGAGAAGGACATCTCTGAATTCAAAACCTGCTGGTGGTCGTTTGGGGACCTTGTGACACGTAGTGCACCAGGTCTCTGTATTCGCCCCTTCAAAAAGTGTGGATGGTCCTGCACGAAACTTCACTAATATAATCAAATCTCATGTGCTGTTGTCGGGCTGTCGGTTTCCTGGGAACTGATCTGCTTGACCCTCATACGTCTAATTCGACGGGAGAGTCGTGTATATATATAATTTTTATCATGTACATATATATATATATATATATATATATATATATATATATATATATATATATATATATATATATATGTATATATATATATATATATGTATATATACTCATTTTTATCGTATAAGATGACAATTGGGAGGAAAAAAAATTGCCGACGCGTTTCGTCTTCTGACTTTTTCAAGGCAAAAATGAAATCGAAAATTATTGTTGTTACAGTTTCCTTACAAATTCCAAATTTAAAAAAGAGAGACGCTTTTGCGCAAACCTCTTTCTGGTTAATGTAAATTTCCTTTATACTAAGAGATTTTTTTTCTTTCCATCTCGACAGTACAGCTAAATTACCAGATGAAGAAAAATTGTATAAAATGACAATTGGAAAAAAAAAAAAAAAATCTTAGTTTTTTTGCCGACGCGTTTTGTCTTCCGATTTTTTCAAGGCAGGAATGAAATCAAATATTTTTTGTTGTTATAGTGACATTAAAAAATCCAAATTTAAAAAAGCGAGAGACACTTCTGCCTCTTTCTTGTAATGTAAATGTCCTTTATACTAAGAGTTTTTTTTTTTTTTTTTTAGCATAAAAGAATTTTAAATTAGCCAGAAAGATGCTTATGCAGAAGCGTCTTTTTTAAATTTGGATTTTGTAATGAAACTATGACCGCCAAAATATTTCGATTTCATTTTTGCCTTGAAAAAGTCGGAAGACGACACGCGTCGGCAAAAATAACTAAGAAATTTTTCCAAGTGACATACCAAAATTGAATTGTCCACAGAATTCATCTGTGAATATTTTTTATATTAAAAAAAAAAAGAAGTAGAAATTTGAATTATTTGTAAATAAATCAATTTTTATGCCAATGGATTTTGTTTTGTGGGTTCCATGCAAATATTTGATATTCTGTTAAGTACAGGATTGAATGGTGTTGGATGAATTCTTGTGGTGAATGAGCAAGATTCTAAGGAATAAATTGATCGTTAATCTGATAAGCTAGGTGTAGGATAGAAAGTGTTAACCAACCCTACCCCGCTGCAATGACAAAAGTACGTAGGTGTAGGTTTTAAGAAAGCTTTATTCACCTGAGAATAAAAAGTTCACGTATAGTGTCCTTTTATAATCCCAGTAAACAGAAATAGCTCCCTCAAAGAGGAGAGCAGCAAAAAAGGGAGACCACTCTTAATTATTCATAACACCCATTTCTTCCTTTGTCTTGTGTCGCTATTGTTACATACTTCAGCAATAAATATACGGCTTAAGCGTTGTTCCCCTTCAGTTGGGTAAAGCCGATTCTCCGTTGTAAATATGTATTTACAACGTTAAATTTTAATCCAAATCAAATGGATTTTTTAATTTCTCTTCGAACAGAGAAATATTTACAGTTTTGTCTAAATATATGTTTCCTGAGCAGGGATATAAATTACTCTTTGAAAAAAGTATATTTTTAGTGAAAAAATATTTAAGCCAGAAGGCTTTAAATTTAATTTTACAAGAGCAAAAATTATTTATTTTTTTAGAATTAATATAAGTTAATAATATTCTTTGTGTGTAAAGATTATAACACATAGTGTCTATTCTAATATTTTATTATTAAAAAGGGGGAGTGTAACTAACCCATCTCTTTGTAAATTTATCGCAATCTGAATAAGAAACTAAAATTGCCGATAAATATTAATCTTATACTTATTTTCCAATAAAAAGCATCTTGAAAATTTTAATTTCAGTAAAAAAAATTACGCAAACATATATACTATATGTTTTTGCTGCAAATTTAGGAACTTTCTTCATATCTATGAGAAGATATAAGTAAAAAAAAAAAAAAACGAAATATTGTGTACTTCAATTTGCTATTTGAAAAACCAAGAAAAAAAGAATTTATCGTGAACGCAAACTGGCCGGAAAGCATCCTTGTAAAAAAGAAAGAAAAGAGAAAAAAAGAAAGAAAAGAGAAAAAAAGAAAGAAAAGAAAATGATCTTTTAAAAAATTAATTTTCCTTTTGAAAATTGTACCTTGTGATTTTTTTTTTTTTTTTTTGAATCCGTTCGGAGAAAACATCAGTAAGTAACACATTATATCTTTTCTAAAAGAATGAATTTATTTTCCATTATTCATATTTTATTTTAGATGTTATTATTATTATCATCTATAACTATATACATTGTCATCTTTTTTTGTTATTTAGTAAAATTGTGTTCGTGAATATTGATCTTTCTCATTTTGATTATTTTTATTGATTAGTGATTATTATTTTTGTAACTAAAGCAAAAATATTTTCTTATGACAATTAAGCTGTTCCCCTAGAGATTATGACGGAACGAAAATATTTGTCATGAAAAGTTTCAATATATATATATATATATATATATATATATATATATATATAGATAGATAGATAGATAGATAGATAGATAGTCATCTACAGACAGCCTGTTTCGCTGTGGTAAACTGAAGACGAGGATTATGGCAACATTCACCAGCATCAACAAGGAGACCATCCAGAAGAGAAGCAGGAGATTTCGAAGTCATCTGGAGGTCGTTGTTGAAGCAAATGGCGACTTTATCGAATTAATTTACTCTATAGTATATGAAGATATTTGGTGTAATTTTGGCAAATATATCTGCTAAAATGAGATGTCAGTGTATTATTTTCATTTTTGTTTAATTTAAAAGACAATTTATCCATCGCACCCGATATATATATATTGATTCATGTTTCAATAAATAATATTGATACATGTTTATGTAAGCCGAAAGCTTAGATTGGATTTAAACATGTATCAATATGGCGATTTCCTTTCGTCTTTCAAAGATAATGTTATTAAGCTTATTAGACAATATGAAAAGAACTTAAAATAAATAGACAAAACTTGTCTATATTATTTAATGAAACATGCATCAATGAAAGATTTTGCCTAAATACACACAATATATGCATCATGTCTGCAAACAGGCTTATATATTCAATTATAGTCTTAAAAAATATAATTGAACACATTATTTTCCCGTATTTAGATAAGAAAATGAGATCGTAAATAACCTTGGCAAGTCTAAAGTTATAGAATTCTATAAATCTTTTAATTTTTTGAAAATTTATTTATGTCCGCTTCTAAAATGCTGTTTTCTTTTTTTGTTGTTTTATCTCAGAAGACAAGAAATTTATTTTAAGTTTTATTTGAATATCAACTCACTATTCTCGTAACTTAAGAATTTTGTCAAGACATATAAATTCTTTGTATTCCAACACTAAGAATTAAGAAGAAACATTATCGATAAAAGCAATATATATATATATATATATATATATATATATATATGTGTGTGTGTGTGTGTGTGTGTGCGTGTGTGTGTGTGTGCAGATAGATAGATAGATAGATCGATAGATAGATAGATAGATAGATAGATAGATAGATATGAAGAAACTTAAATATATTCAGAAATAGAAAGATATGAAAAGACTAAAATATATTCAGAGATATTTATTTAATAAATTTATTATTTAATAGATATTCAGAGATATTTATTTGATATTTATTTGATAGATATGAACACAGATAGATAGATGGATAGATAAATAGATAGATAGATAAATAGATGTGAACATCAATAGATAGATAGATAGATAGATAGATAGATAGATAGATAGATAGATAGATAGGTACGAACATACTGAGATAGATAATGAAGAAACTAAAATATATTCAGAGATATTTAATAGATAGATGTGAACAGAGATAGATAGATAGATACGACCAAATTGAGATAGATAGATAGATAGATAGATATGAAGATTCTAAAATGTATTCAGAGATAGAAAGAAAGATAGAAACGAAAAGACTAAAATAGATAGATAGATATTATATGTAGCATTCTTCTTAGAAAAATGGTAAATTTAAAATAAATAACACAAAAATAAATGATTATTAATCATGAGAACCTGCTTTTAAATAGGTGTAGATAGGTTTGCCTATCGTCCGGTTCACTCCTTTTCGGTCTTTGCACGGCTGTATATATTTATACTTTTTTTCTGTTTAGGATCGGGTTTCCGGTTCCTTCTAAAGTCTTCTTCAAATCTGTTGTTCTAAATTATCCGTCTAAACTCCGAACTTTTATTTACCATTTAGTTATTTATAGGTGTAGATTTATAGATAGGAGTAGATTGCTTCGCCTATCGTCCTGTTCACTCCTTTTCGGTCTTTTGAAAAGGAGCAGAGGCTTATCCTTTGTTGCATGTTTAGGAACGGGTTTCCAGTTTATTCTAAAGTCTTCTAATTCTCTTTCTCTCCCAGTAATCCACTTGCAACTTGGTAGTATTATTGTCTTGATTGGGACCAATAGATAAAATCAAAATTCGTATATAAATCACTTTCTATCTATCTATGTATATAGACATGTTTTAGTCTATTTGTATATATTTCTGTTAATACCTATTCCTCTATCTGTGTTCATGGTCAAGTAGCAGAGTGGCGATAACATTAGCTTTCAGGGTTAGAATTTCATTATGGTCGATTTGTTGATATCTGTCTGGGGGTGATGATTCCAATATGGAAATTCTTTTGGGGAATCACACGGTTTGACCTAAGTCTTGTGCGGGAAAATGGAAAGATAAAACTACTCGGAAGCCATCGGTGGTTTTTACATCCAAGAAATCAGTCAGTTATGTGCCATACATGATACACACTTGGGCGATCACGTATCGAAAGATATATGAATGACGAGGCAGATATTTTCCCGCGGTAGGTTGCCATTTTTTTCTGTGTTAGACTGGTTGCTAACCAAAGTTAAGAAACCTCGTCTGTCATGTTATTCAACCCATACCTTGTGGAGAGAAGTGTTGGATTCATACCCTTTCCCAAGGGTATTTGTAGGGAAGTGAATCTAATGAATTCGACTGGAAATAATGATAAGAATGGGATAGATATTCAGACTTTTTATTGTCTATCAATTACAGTTTTTCATCTATCTATCTATCTATCTATCTATCTATCTATCTATCTATCTATCTATCTCTCTCTCTCTCTCTCTCTCTCCCTCTCTCTCTCTCTCTATATATATATATATATATATATATATATGTATATATATAATTATTTATTTAAAAATATGATTCCAAAACGCTACATAAGAGTTCTCATGTTTCAAAACAAGAGCTGAAAACTTCAATATAATTATTTAAATTAAATTGAATTAAATTACTAAGCTCTGTTCCATCTTCAAGCGAAATTTTTTTTGGAATAACTTATTTCTGAAATTTACGTGTTTTAATAGCATATTCATTATTGAAATCAAAATTTCTATGGTAACGGCTAGAGCGATTGTTTAAAGAAAAGGGGCGTAATGTGTTAATAATTTGTATCAATATCTCAGTTACATTCACAGATGTCAAGTCATGGTAATGTTGGGGTGTCTAAATTTAAAGCGGAAGATGACATCGTCTAGTCTGGTTAAACGTCTATGGAGATTTATTTATTTATTTTTTTAGTTTATTTTTTATTTTTTTCTGAAAGGGTTTTGTGTATATAAAAACTGTCGTAAAACGCTAACATTTGTTTTTTGACGACATTATAAAGGGTTATCTTTTTTTGTAGGGCATTTATTAGGACTATGGTATTTAAAAATTATTTTATTGTTTTTTATGCTAATTATTCAATGCAAAAATTTGATGATGTCGGTAGAAAACCGTTAACTCATGTCTATTGTTTAATAGATTTTTATTATTTAGAAACTTAATAATGTGTAGTTTTTCATGTAGACATAAAAAGCATGGGTCATCCCAAGTTTTACAAGTTCTAGTTTTGTTTATAATTTTCCATTTTACTTTTGGTGTTTTATTCATTTCCTTCAAGTGCCAAAGATATTTAGAAACAGATGTCTGATTTCTTTTATTTGTATTGTTGAAAGAGCACTTATGCTGCCTCCATCTGGTTTTAAATTCATTCTTCGTAGACCCAATGTATATCATATTAGTATTAGGACTCTCAATGGATGAGATAGTACATTGGTATACCACAGATTTTACCCGGCATTTATTTTCCAATGGGCAGTCTTCTGGATTTCTACAATCACATAATTTTTCACTATTTTTGCCTAATTTAAGTGTAGGGTTTTTATTAATACTATTCAAGCATGGGGGTTTATTCAGGATTTTATTATTGTGTTTTTTTATTATACTTTCTAGATTTTCAGTAAGATATATAATCCGGTGTTCTTATAGATGTTTTTATTTTTGCAAAATAGTGCTCAATGTAAATTTACAGAGCATTAATATTATAAATTAATTGATTTAAAATATGATTTTTTTCACTACATATTTCTAACCATGTTTCAAAAATGGAAGCTGAAAGCTCCAAATTTAATTTTGTAATTGAATTAAAGACATTAGTTCCATTTCATAAAACCATATTTTAAATCAATTAATTTATAATATATATATATATATATATATATATATATATATATATATATATATATCACAATCTTTTTATTATCTATCTCAGTATTTTCATTCTCTATCTATCTCTCTCTCTCTCTCTCTATATATATATATATATATATATATATATATCACAATCTTTTTATTATCTATCTCAGTATTTTCATTTTCTATCTATCTATCTATCTATCTATCTATCTCTGTCTATCTATCTCTCTGTCTCTGTCTGTCTCTCTCTATATATATATGTGTGTGTGAGTGTATATATATATATATATATATATATATATATATATATAACTAATTATATATATATATATATATATATATATATATATAACTAATTATATATATATATATATATATATATATATAACTAATTATATATATATATATATATAACTAATTATATATATATATATATATATATATATATATATATATATATATATATATATATATATATATATATATCACAGTCTTTTCATTATCTATCTATCTATTTATTCCCACTCCGATATTCATTACATCAAAACTTACATCCCAAAGATCACAACGTTGTAGTGACCAACGGTTTGAGCGTACTGGTCTGATTGGAACTGTTGACCCCCCCCCCGTTATGTGATTTCAGTCAGTATAAGGATTCACTAAGCTTAGATGCTATATAAAACTCCAGTTTAGTCTTTAGATTTTAAACAAACACAGGCGTACCTGAGAGGTGTACTGATGATGAAGGAAAGCATATGTTAATGCGGATATTGTTGGGATGAGAATGGACTTGAACAAAACAATTTAACAATCTCGAACAAATATTCAAAGAAATCGGAATCACCTTTAACCATCCCGAAATAGAAACTGTGATCTGGAATTGGAAAGAAAGCAAAGATGGCACCTTCTTTGAATCCATCATAAACACTCGGAATATGGAATTAATATCTCCCAAGCGTTTCATATAACTTGGCGCGTGGATCCGTTATAACAAATTTATTATGGGAAACAAGGAAAATGATATTAGTATAGACTGAAGTAGGGGTCGTTACGCCATACACTGGAAGTTGTTACAGGACGCGTGCGAGGTGAACCGAACGACACCAATATGTTATATATGAATTAAGAGACTGAGATAAGTATATAACTGAATTCAAAGAAAGAAAGTCAGCAATAAATAAAACTCTAGCCTTGTAAACATCAATATGGAATATATGGCCACAAACTAATCATCCTACTTGGACCAACAACACCAATATGTTAGATATAGTTTAAGAAACTATGAAAGAGGAATAAAAAAGAACGAAAGAAACGCTAACCCTGTAAATTCCTTATTGAAATAAATGGCCACGAGTTAACCGTGTTAAGTGAACCGTATTACACCAGTATATTAGATATATATTGAGATAGATACATAATGAAAAAAGTTACATAAAAAAACGGAGATAGATAGATAGATACATAGATAAATACTAAAAAGACTGTGATAGATAGATAGATGAATAACTGAGAAAGATAGATAATGCGAAGACTGAGATAGATAATGCGAAGACTGAGATAGACAAGAAAAAACTGATGTATCTATCTCAGTCTTTTCATTATCTATAGATATCTCAGTTGAATAAAGCTTTCTTAAAGCCTACATCAGCGTACTTTTGTTATTACAGTCAACTTATAAGCAGACAAATAGTACAGTGTAACCCGGATATAAGAGAGTTGTCAGGACGGGAGTAGTATCTTATATCCGGGTCCTCTTATATCCGGGTCACTTATATCCGGGTTACACTGTATTCGTAATACGATAACAATCCGCTTTACAATAAGTCTATATAAAAATTTTCAAACATGGATACACCGACACAAACCTGTCCTCTCTGGATTTTTAAAAAAGGCATTTAAATATCGAAACACTTCCCATATCCTTACTCTATTTTAACCAGAAATGCTGTATCTGTTTTAGTGATTTTTTTAAGTTTATGTATGCGTTACTTGTGATAATTTTTTTTTTTCTTTGTTTCTGGAATGCTGTTTTTTTTTTTTCGATTATATTTCTGTTACTAGTTTTTCAGGAAATGTTTCTCTTTTCTTTTCTTTATTGCTCGAAGAATCGGAATGAGTTGAATATTAATTACCTTCGCTTCAATCTGTTTCTTTTGCCAAACTCTTTTGGATTTCTTTATAAATAAAAATTTACGATGAATATATAATGAAACCTAACATCCCCAAAAGTTGTCAATGCCAACAGATCTTTTTTTTATGTGCTGAAACTTACAGAATATATTGTTTATATAGAAAAATATGTACACCCCGAAAATCGCGTTTTTCGTATGTAGATGTACATGTGGCGGTGATGAGTGGATACGTGGACAACATCATTATATTATTAGGTTGGTGCAAAAATAATGACGTAATAATGTCGTTTTTCGACGTTAAAAAATACGTCAAAAACGACATTATTACGTCATTATTTTTGCACCACCCTAATAGATATACACTAAGAGACAGTGGAATCGAAAAACGAACGGATACACGTACTCTGCGCTTTATATATATATATATATATATATATATATATATATATATATATATATATATATTTGGTTGGAGTGATGTGAGTTTGTCACCCTGGGTTTCACGCTTTTGTGATCGTCAGACAAACTGATTATTTTTTTTAAATTTTGGATTTATGTAGGTTGCGTGTATTGGTGTTGTTATGGAAGTGGGGGGGGATCGTCGTCGTGATGTCACTCATGCTAACGCAAACATATATGCATGACCGTACACCCGTTGAGGTACGCAGACACACATACACACTCGCTCGTCCGCTGGGGCTCATACAGACATAAACATATGTGGACAGTATGGGATTTGACATATGTATGTCTATGTGTGCTGTTGTCTATATGCATACACATATACCGCGCATATAATATATAAATAATTATATATATATATATATATATATATATATATATATATATATATATATATATATATAATTAGTTATATATATATATATATATATATATATATATATATATATATATATATATATATACACTAACACACACATATATATATATAGAGAGAGACAGACAGAGACAGAGAGATAGATTAGGAGACTAATAAATAAATAAACAAATAAATAAATAAATAAAGAACCCTGCAAACTCCTTTGTGGAACACAGGGCCAATAACTCACCATGCGAGATGAGCCGAACAACTCCAATACATTAGACAGTAGACTACAAGTCTCCCTTCAGGCGGAATTTAAGCTAGCTCCTGCTGATGGCTTTTAGGCCTTCGGCTTTTTACATTCAGCGTGCTATTTACATCAAAGCCATAAGAATTTTGAAGCAATAAAATTATTTTATTTTAATTCGATGCCTTAATTCGGCATAATCTTTCTTCATATACACAACCGATCTCCGTAGTTTGTTTACATTTATTTTTCACGCATTTTTTATTTTCTTTTAAAATCACCATTATTTATGATCCCTTCACATAAAGTCACTCTTAAAAGACATTAGGGAATTCGAATTATGTAATATTTCGAATACTTCCAAGTACGTGTGCCAGAAAAAGAAAAAAAACATATGAGCAACGTACCGTGCCCCGCTTAAATTTTAATTACGTTTTAATTAGACAATATCAAAAAGCGAAATTAAAATTAAACATTTAATAAAGTAATTTTTTTTTTTAAAAAAAAACAACACCTTTCTCTCTGTTCGATGTTTAAATTTAACTTTAAATGAGTTATTTATTTAATTTTTAATCGCGTGTAACTACAGCAGTTAATACCTGTTACATCAGGTTGTTGATGATTCACCGAGATCGAAAAACAGACGGACAGACACACGTACACTACGCTTTATATATATATATATATATATATATATATATATATATATATATATATATATATATATATATATATATATATTACATGAATCATTCATACAAAAAACAGATATAGAAGTTAATGATTTAAATGGCGAGAATACATTTTCGCAAACAAATTTAATAAAGTACATTAACCCCGAACCTGTAGATGAATGTTATGATCCCTGTTTGTAAATTCCAGTTGCATAAGGTCTTTTTTAGTTTTTTACAAGATTTCGTCTGTTCATACAGACATCTTCAGGTATGGAAATAGATTTGTTTTTGTTTTTTACTTCTCGGTAATAACAAGACAACGAAAATATAGACGTAATCCGTTATTGTAAGAAATTTTTTTGGAGCGGGCGGTCGCAACGCTGTGGTTCAATTTTTGAATTTTAAGATTGTGCGTTTTTGTACTAATATGGTAATAGCAGAATTCTTTTGTACTGGTAGGTTTTTCAGTCAATGTGGCATGAACTAAATTGTTCAATAAATACAGGAATGTCACAGTTATTATCCGAAAGTTGCACGTCGGATCAGTTATTTTAATATCAAATATGTGGTGCAGTTCAATGTACATTACATGAATCATTCATACACATATTCACGTGAGCCGAGCAACACCAAAATATTAGATATACCGGATGTAACAGCAAAGTTGTACAAATCGTGTAACAGCATAATTACCCTTCCCATAAAATGTTTAATATCTAAAAACCAGTAAACTAGTTGGGTTTCTTCTTTGTAGGTCTTCAGAAAAGGCGTTCAGGCATCTTCACCTCATTTTTCATAAGAATTACTAATAAACCCTTTGACTTATTCAGCTCGAAAGGGAACAGGATAAAATCGTTTTGTGTCTTCCCAAATGGGTAATGGTGAGAGGCAGAAAATAATCCAGGGCTTCAGGAACGGTACCAACATTCATACACTGGCTTCCATCTTCAACATACTTTCAATGACCCACAAGAGAACGGTGAATAAGTTCTAAAAAGAGGGAACAGTAGACAGGAAAACTGGATCAGGTGGTCACAGCAGGAAGAAGGATAATCATTTCATTTTAGAGCTAAAGAGACCAATTAGAATGATCCAATTCAAACCATAAAACGTTTGGCATGTGAGAGAGGAGTTTCAGTTATTCTAGGCCAAAGAGCAGCGAAAAAAGACTTGAAAATGTAATCGAACGTAAAATGTCTGAGGCAGCTTCTTACGGCATGACAGAAATTTAAAAGGTTAAACAGGCCGAATATCATCTTAAATAAGTTGGGAAATGATTCTGGAATTATATATATATATATATATATATATATATATATATATATATATATATATATATATATATATATATATTTCAGCTTCATGAGCTTCCGATCCTTAACTATAATTAATTAATGATGAATATGTCATTTCTGTTTATGATTGATTTCATTCTTCCGTTAAGCTTCGTGAGTAATTATAAATTCTTATTGATCAAAGCAGAGTCCAATAGTGTTATAAAAATACCAGAAAATTCCAGTAAGATATCTTTAATCATTTCTAAGATATAAATGATTCAGAGCTAACAATTGGATAATTTTGCCATTACACCGGGTATATCGAGGCTCATGTGTATATATATATATATATATATATATATATATATATATATATATATATATATATATATATATAGATAGATAGATAGATAGATCGATAGATAGATAGATGGTCTGTTTTTCTGTTGCTACGGATTACGTGACCATTATATTTTTACTAGGCTGGATTTGCTAATAATAACTAGCTGTATAATCGTGGAAAGGCGTATGTAACGGCCCCAATTCCACTTTCCGCGTGGATAACCAGTGCACTAAGCTCGCATTCGTAGAGAGCTAAATACGAACAAACATCGGTAATAGATAATGAGATCACTGAGACAGACGCATAGATAGCTAGATAGCAAGCTAGCTAGCTAGCTAGCTAGCTAGATAGATAGATAGAAACTAAAATATATTCAGAGATAAAAAGATAGATATGAAAAAACTAAAATACACTGCGTGCCAAATTATTATCGATATAACTTTTTTCTAATATTTCAAAAACCGTCTAATCAATTCACACAAAACTTTTACAGAATCTTGGCAACACAGACCTGTGCAATCACTGAAATTTTTGTATTGATATACGCAATGTAAACAAACTGGCGCCATATTTGTTGTCAGCGCGGTGATTTGAGCGTGCCAAATTATTATAAAAGTCTAAGAATTTAGTGAAATGATGGGCCGTAAAAGCAGTTTAAGTGACGCTGAAAAGAAAAGTATCATCTCAGAACTCTCAAAAGGTAAATCTACCCTAGAAATTTCTAAAATGATAGGGAGGTGTTATCAAACAGTGAAAAAGTTCACTGCCGACCTTACACAAGTACGCAATAAGGTAGATACAGGGAAGCCGAGGGTTATTTCACGTCGTCTCATGTCACGACTTAAACGAGAGGCCACGAATAACCCTGGACTTACCAATTAAGAGCTTTTCAGTCGCATTCGGGATCCTACTGTGTCTAAAAGTACACGGTGTCGGTATCTGAGGGAAATAGCAACAACAGTCAAACCTGTATCGAAGCCTCTGTTGACGAGAGATCACATTCAAAAGATAGATAGATAGATAGATAGATAGATACGAACAAACTGAAATAGATAGCTATGAACAGACTGAGATAGATAGATAGATAGATAGATAGATAGATATGAAGAAAGTAAAATAGATATGAAAAATAGATAGATAGATAGATAGATACATACATACATACATACATACATACATACATGCATACTTACATACATACATACATAAAGGACCGATAGATAGATTGATAGATATGAACAGACTGAGTTAGATAAATATGCGAACCAACAAAGACAAACGGTATCTTCTTTCATTACAATGTGTTCCTCGCCACACGTGCAGTCGTATCTGCCCCAGAAGTCACACGCGCGACCTTAGAAGTTTACTGCGCAACAAACTCGGGGGACTACAGTGATGATGATGATGCTCATGCTGCTGATGATGATATGAACTTTATATTCCTAACTCATTGTATGTCTATGTGATTAGATTAGTTTGGTAGCTTTGTTCGATATTGCAGGTTTCCCCCCCCCAATATTTCAGCAGCGACTGCTTGCTATAGTTAGCCTAAAGGGAAACTAACAACGACTTTACTTACCTACTTTTCAACATCTTACCTATTTATTTACAAGCAAACTATTCGTCCATGTTTTGAATATCGCTGCCACATATGATATGGTGCTCCTTCTATATATTTAGAGGTTCTTGATAAAATCCAAAGGAGAATGCGCAATGTTTTTGGTCCAACGCTGGCATCTCGGATTTAGTCATTTCCTACCACATAATATATCTTGCCTGTACCTTTTCTCCCTATACTTTCATAGTAATTGTTCTGGTGAACTTTCTTCTATGGTACCTAGACTTCATGCATCTAAGCGTAATACTAGATTGGTAGCTAGGTATTTTATAGTTGAAATGGCTAGATATAACCGTAAGTTCTATGCTAACAGTTTCTTCTATAGCACTTCTCGCTTGTGGAATTCTTTACCTAGCGCTTTCTTTCCAGTCAACTTCGAATTTCAAAATATTAAATGCAATATTATTACCTACTGTATAAGATGTATTACTGATACAGTAATTGTGGCACAAAACCAAAAAAAGTGGTGAGACTGTTCAAGGTTGGTCATATACCTAATTAATCGAATTGACGGCCCATTAATTCTTTATAATATAATGGTTCGCCATGAGAATTTACCCGTCATCACTCGCTGTTTCATGCATACCTCAGGCACACTTAGCAAATACTGGGGGAAAACCAGAGCATGAGTTAAAAATCTCAGCATGTACAATTATTTCCCCTGTAAAAATTAATTCTGGTCGTGCACTCTTAGGAGAAAGCGAATGTGTATACAATAACTACTATTTCTAATACTGAAAAGCTCTTCCATGAAAAGGGGCCTTATCGGTCATTGGCGGGTTTATTCGAAAAAATAAGTACGTCAAAATTAGCCGTCCTCTCAACCGGGAAGAATTTCCGACTGATGCCAAATCAGTTGGTTTTCGATCCTGGCTTGAGATAATCGGATGTCTAGCCACCTTGATGAGCTGTGATACAGTGAAAGAGTCTGTCTGTGGCTGACAATAAATAGGCCCCCGAAAAATTTAATTCCAGTCGAGCACTCCTAGGAGAAAGCGCGAATTTTAAACAATGACTATTATTGCTAATACTGCAAAGCTCTTTCATAAATTTGGCACTATCGGTCATTGGCGTGTTTATTCGAAGAATAAGTACCTAAAAATGAGTTATTCTCTCAACTGGGCGCTGATGCTAAATCAGTCGGGTTTCGATTCCGGCTTGAGGCAATAGTATGTCTAGATACACTGATGTGTGTATTACAGCAAAGCAGTCTGTATGTGGATGACAATATATATATATATATATATGAGGAATATTAATTTTTTTAATGATCTGGAGTGTAACAAGCGGAAGGAATGATGTTAGCAGGACCTGCTCAACGCCAACCCTCCCCACCGGAAAAAATAAGAATGACCTCTGTAAAATCAAGACCAAAATCAAGAGGCTATCTCGCTAATTATGAGGGAAAGGATAAAACAGGCGGAATATTAGAAAATCCCCAAATTTCTTACTGGTTATCTTTCCCCTTATTTACACTTTTCGCCCTAACCCCAGCTTTACCGGTTGGTAGAAAAAAAATGACTTAATGCGCAGCCACCAGTTGAACGGTGGGTGTGAGTAAACACGTCTAACTATTTTTATATCTACCGTGAATCCTTCGATACCAATTATTCACGAATTTTGACTCAGGAGCTCAGGCGGAATGGTTAAAATAGCTCAGGAACGCAGGGCTCAAAGGGTTAATGTTTTTTTCTCAGATATTTTCACATCCAGTAGCCATTTGTGTCTCAGTCGTTTTTATTGTCTTGCTTGGGTTGAAATGAATATTTTTAAATTAAATTTCAACTTGTACTTGATTTTCGTAGTGTATCATCTTGTCTCAAAATATTTTTGGTGGTATAGAATAGAGCTTATGTAGATATACATATGATTTGATTTGTTGCTTCTCAAAATAATATCGCATTACCTTTCTCATCGGACAGCTTAGCTTACTCATCCATGAACATATTGTGTATCGAGTGGTGGACACCTAAAACAAAATCATTCACTATTAAACTCTACGCTACTTTTATGATCAGAGGCGCGATACTACACAAGCTAATTACATTTGGTTCACTATCTGTAGGTTTATATATATATATATATATATATATATATATATATATATATATATAAGGCAGGATGTGTGTAGTGTGTGTGTGTGTGTGTAACGAATGCACGGCCGCAATTTTTGACGGATTTGCACCAAAATTTACATGCACGTGCTCCAAGTTAGTGGGAAGGCAAAGAACTACTTTGCATTTCCCAACTCCCATCGATAGTGGAAATAATCGATTTTTCATGCTTCTACGGCAGTTTTCATGTAGTTTGCGGCCATTTTGTACTGGTCAGATTGAGAGCCTATAGCAGGCTGCCACAAATAGGCAGGAATATTATATTGGCCAGCGTGAGAGCCAACAGCTGATTGACACGAATGTTAACTAGCATGCAAAAAAATCGATAGCTGCATTCGTCACAAGTGGAAAAATATTAAATCTGCATGGCACTTTACTCCAGTTGGCTCATTCGCTTGCTTAAACTCAACGTTGATTCTGATTCCGCAGAACTGGGTTGTGTGGGAAAAAGTATTTGTTGTTAATATTCTTTTTTCATTGAGTTTTTCCAGTGACGAGTCCTTTTTTAAAGCTGATCGTTTTGTGTTCATTTTGTTTAGTTCTTTTTTCGTAACAGATTTAATGTTTAGTATAGAGCTTAGAAAAAATTCGCAGTGTGAGATAGGCAAGAAGTAAGGCATGTAGCAACATCAGCACGGAAAAGGGCACTCCTTTAAAGGCAAGTAAGGCAAACATATTTTAAGTCAAGTGATAGCGATTGCTGTATGAGAGTCGTACGATTTTTGAATCAAGCACGGGCAACGCCGGGCCATACTGCTACATTTTTATTGTTGGTAATATTTTCTATCTATCTATCTATCTATCTATCTATCTATCTATCTCAGTCTCTTCATTATCTATCTATCTATCTATCTATCATTTCGTATGAATAGAATATGTATTCTTTTTAAGAAATCAGTTTAATTTGGTTTATAATTATTTTTTAAACTTTTCGAAACTGGTGAGCAGTATTCAAGTTTAATTTCAATATTTGTTGTGGTGTCCTCCCTCTAAAGAGTCTATGTTGGACTCTTCCGCTTTACTATAACATAAGTAGGAGAGAAGGCGGGAACAATCGACCAGACTGTAACTATCGAACTCTCTGCCTCGGCAGAGAGGAACTCGGACGAAGCTTTGCCGAAGGGCAAAGTTTCGTCCAGGCAGGTGACAGTCCCTGAACCCGTTTAGGCGTGTTGTACGGGGATATTTTTGGCCGAGCCTACGGGCTCGGAGAAATCCGCGTTAAACTCGGCCTTGTGCCACATACATTTCTTGTCAGGGGACTATTAAATATAACAGTCGCACAGACTGTTCATTTCTGTCGAACTCTCTGCCTCGAGAGAGAGGAATCTGGACGAGGCTTTGCCGCAGGGCAAATTTTCGTCCGGGGAGGTAGACAGTCCCTGAACACGTTTATGCGGCTTCTAAAGGAATATTTTTGTCCGAACCCGTAGGCTCGGAGAACACGGTAAACATGGCCTTGTGCCACATACATCCCTCGTAGGGAGGTGGTCTGTTAAATATTAATAGTCGACCAGATTGTTCGTAACTATCGAACTCTTTGCCTTGAGCAAAGAGGACCCTGAAAGAAGCTTTGCTGCAGGGCAAAGTTTCGTCCGGTGAGGTAGACAGTCCTTGAACCCGTTTAGGCGGCTTCTAAGGGAATATTTTTGGTCGAGCCTACAGGCTCTAAGAACCCACGGTAAACACGGCCTTGTGCCACATACATTCCTTGCGGGGGGTGGTTGTTAAATATTAATAGACGAATAGATTGTAAACCCACACACACTAGTCGTGTAATATCCTCCAGTTGTACTTACTGTTTAATAAATGATATATCTGTAGCACTTGTTTTGTTATTTCTTAAACCATTTACTTGGTTAAAACATCTTGCAACATAGACTCTTTAAAGGGAGGACACCACAACAATATTAAACCTATAATTGGGTGGCAGTTTCATATTCTGTTGCTTAGTTATTCCAAACGTCGCTTGAGGATGAAAATGCGACCCAGTAGTTAAGGTTTAATATTGAAATTAAACTTAATTACTGCTGACCAGTTTCGAAACAGAGTAATTTCTGTGTAGCGATGGAATCATCTTTAAAAAAAAAATAAGTATAATATATGCTCTACTTATGTATCGAGCACTGTTTTTTTTTTTTAAATAAAAACGAAAATACAAAAGAACTTCGTATCATCAATATAACGGTTCTTTCGTATTTTGTCAATATACTTACACACACAGACACACACATATACATATATATATATATATATATATATATATATAATGTATTCGGAGTACTTATTGGAAAGTACTCAGTGTCAGTGATAGAGCTAAAAGTCAAAAACACTCCTGCTTACCCCTACATACAGCCTCAACACCAAAATAAGGTTAAAATTGCATATGGTTTGGTTTGTTTTGTTTTACGGCATATCAATCTAATTGGGTTATTTAATGCCGACAAGATTTTTATTGTTGGTAATATTTTCTATCTATCTATCTATCTATCTATCTATCGATCTATCTATCTATCTATCTATCTATCTATCTATCGATCTATCTATCTATCTATCTATCTATCTTAATCTGCGTATTATCTATCTATCTATCTATCTATCTATCTATCTATCTAAATCTGCGTATTATCTATCTATCTATCTATCTATCTATCTATCTATCTATCTATCTATCTATCTATCTCAGTCTCTTCATTATCTATCTATCTATCTATCTATGATTTCGTATGAATAGAATATGTATTCTTTTTAAAAAATCAATTTCATTTGGTTTGGTTTGTTTTTCGGCATATCAAACTAAGTGTGTTGATATGCCAAAAAATTTATGCCGACAAGATTTTTTCGTTGGTAATATATATATATATATATATATATATATATATATATATATATATATATATATATATATTTTTTTTTTTTAAATGTATAAATGGTAATTTTTTTTCACAAATATATAGCTGGTAATTTAAAAAAAAATTTTTTCAAAATTGTGTTGCCGGTAATTTTTTTCTCATCTTTATTGCCATATTCACGACGTTTCGGCCATTGTACGCTCCGGCCTTCTTCAAGATCTGTCTATATTTTTGGCATGAGGTATTGTAACTATTTACATCGTTTAAATGTTTAATCCTGAAGCAATGTGTTTTCTGCGATACGTTACATTTCTTTAATATCTGTATTTCTGAGATGATTTGTTTGTTTTGTTTTACGGCATAACAACCTCAATGGGTTATTTAATGTCGACAAAATTTCTATGTACAAATGTAGTGATAAGAGAATTCTTTTTTACTGGTAAATTTTCCGTCAAAGTGGCATGAACTATATTGTTCAATAATTACAGTAATGTCGCACGTATTATCCGAAAGTTGCACTTGGATCAGTTATTTTAATTTCAATAAAGGTGCAATTAATTTACAACTTCATGAATTATTCATACATAAAACAAATACAAAGGTTAATGATTAAATGGCGAGAAATCCATCTTCGCGAACAATTCAATAATATACAAAAATCCCGAACCTGTTAATGAATGAAAAGATCCTGTTTTATAAATTTCAGTTGCAATAGGTCTTTTTATTTTTACAAGCTTTCGTCTGTTCCTACAGACATCCTCAGGTATGAAATAGATTCTGTTGTTGTTTTTACTCTCAGTAATAAGTGGACAACGAAAACAGGTTTGGAATCCGAAAAATGCTATGAGAAATGTGTTATGGTTTTGGAACGTGCAGTCGCAACGCTGAGTTTGAATTTAAATTTTAAGGTTAAAGTTCTGCGTTTATGTACAAATGTAGTGATAAGAGAATTCTTTAAATGGCGAGAATAAAAAGACCTAATGCAACTGAAATTTATAAAACAGGATCTTTTCATTCATAAACAGGTTCGGGGTTTTTGTATATTATTTGAATTGTTCGCGAAAATGGATTTCTCGCCATTTAAATCATTAACCTTTGTATTTGTTTTATGTATGAATACTTTATGAATATATATATATATATATATATATATATATATATATATATATATATATATATATATATACACGCACAATTGTAATCTTAATTGTAATCATATTTCGGTATATATATATATATATATATACACGCACAATTGTAATCTTAATTGTAATCATATTTCGGTATATATATATATATATATATATATATATATATATATATATATATATATATATACACATATACACACTCACACACACGATGGATAAATTGTCCTCTATATTACACATAAAGAAAAATAACTCTGGTATCTCATTTTAACAGATATATTTACCAAAATTAGATAAAATATTTAGAAATACTAAAGAGAAACTTTATTTAAAAAATTGCTACTGGCTTCAACCACGCCTTCCAGACGACTTCGGAATCTCCTGCAACTCTTCTGGACGGTCCCCTTGTTTATGGCCGTGAATGCTGACATAATCCTTACCTTCAATTCATCTTTGGTATTGAAAGGAGTTTTTTTGGTCTGTCGCTTTTCTGCGCTCCACACCTAATAATCACGGGGTTACAGTCTGGGGCGTTCGTTGGCCGGATGTATGCGGTGATGTGGTTGCATGACAGCCATGGCTGGGTTCTCTTACTTGCGTGGCATGGTGCGAACTCCTGTTGCCAGACCCAGTGCAGCTCTACCTCGTCATAGCATTTGATGTAGGCCTCCGTGTTGAGTCTGAGGCACTCATCAACATATTCGGGGGTTGTTTTTCTTATCAGAACGACCAGAGTTATTTATCCGAGCTGCCGTAACTTCGTAATAATCATTAGACTCATCCAACTCTTTTCGAACTTTCTACACTGTCCTCAGATTGACACCTAAATACTGAAATGTTCAGATTAGAGCTTCTGGCGCAAATGCCAAGCAGTACAGGATGCCGTTTCCAAATTTATGACGTCATGATGTTCTTTTTTGTCACAGAGCGTGCCCAACTGAGATTACTATACTGTGCAGTAGATAAAATCCAAAAGAAACAAAGCGTATGCTCGAAATTAAAAATATAAAATGGCGACAATTTAGTCATAGATAGATAGATAGATAGATAGATAGATAGATAGATAACAGACTGAGATAGATAGATAGATAGATAGATAGATAGATAGAGAACAGGCTGAGATAGATAGATAGATAGATAGATAGATAGATAGATAGATAGATAGATAGATAACAGACTGGATAGATAGATAGATAGATAGATAGATAGATAGATAGATAGATACGAACAGAATCTGATAGACTGATGGATAGATAGATATGAACAGAATCTGGTAGATAGATAGATAGATAGATAGATAGATAGATAACAGAATGAGAAAGAAAGAAAGAAAGAAAGAAAGAAAGAAAGAAAGAAAGAAAGAAAAGATTGTGATAGATGCAATGGCGATTAAAAAATACTCTATCCTCTATTACTCTTCTTGATCAGAAATAAAATTTCTCTTTGTCTTTTTCTTTCTAGTCAGAAGCTCATTGCCTCTAAGTGGCTTTACTGCTTTGCATGGTGTGAAATGATTTAAAAAAAATAGATAGATAGATAGATAGATAGATAGATAGATAGATATACTTTTGAAAGTGTATTTTTCATACATGTACAAACAGGTATTTGTCAGGATTATTTTTTTGTTGTTTTATTTTTTCCCAATAACGAAAGCTACAAAATATTAAAACCGATTGAAAAAATATTTTAGAAAATGCCCTTCGTTGAGTGGATATCTTTTCTTGTTGATTTCTTTCACACCTTCATCGTTTCGTCTTTCTTTTCGTTGCCTTTTATTCTTGATTTTCACTCGACATGCGCATGATTTCAGTTCCACACTCTTCCGCCCATTTCATTTTCGCCATTTTTCGTCACTCTAATTTTATTTTATATTTTTTTAAAAAAGTAAAAAGGTGAAGCCAAATTCTGTTTTGCGTCTCAAGGCAGAGAAAGAGTTGGCAAGCCATAACGTTGTTCTTGACAAAACTGAAGGCCAGCTCGCCTCTCGAAAAATTAACTTTAAACTCTGCTGTTGTACTTCGTTAAAACAGTTTTCTTTGTTTATTTCTTTTATATCTTCAGATGGCAGACGATCGTGGCTCCCAATAAATTCTAAACTGTCTACTTACTATCCTTCGCAGCCCGTATTCTGCCATCCATTGACACAATCTCCTAAGATGTTACGTTATGTATCAATACTTGATATTATTTTCATTGTTCAGCCTGTTGTCCTCATCTTCGTTGGCATATTCACGACGTTTCGGCTGTTATACACTATGAATTTCTTCAGGTGATTAGGAATTTCCAACCGAAACCTTTAGTTCGTCTATCGGGGTAGATTGTTTTACATACACGTGACGTCTGTTCTGGATGATTCGATATCAGTTATCTCCTTTAAACTCAATTCTCCACGTTTTTGATCACCTCTGCTGTAGCCAGGTATTGAACTCACAACCATCGCTTTCAATCACCGGGCCATGTGTCATTGAGGTGAATATGACAACGATGATGAGGACAACAGTCCGAACAATGTAAATAGTGTAAATAATTACAATAGCTTCTTTTAGAAATATAAACAGTATGAATAATTGTTGCAAAATAAAATGTTTTATTAATGAAGTCCATCAGAGGACGAAACTGTAAGATAAGGTGTCCCTTTTGTCTTTATCCATATATATATATTATTCACACACACACACACACACATATATATATATATATATTAATTGATTCATCGAGTCTGATAGAAACCTCAGGAAGCACTGGACGGCCGTTTCGTCCTATATTTGGGACTCATCAGCAGTGCGCATCCACTACCGAGGGAATCGAAATATATATATATATATATATATATATATATATGCACGTTTCATTAAAAACGACAGACAAGGTACTACGGTTAAGGTTTTTATTTAATTTTTCTTGTGTTCTAACAACAGGTTTCTTTTCTGGACAAAGAGTGTGTAAGAACTGTCCAAATGTTTTATATTTCTGACCGCTTTCGGCTATACATTTAGCCATTATCAAGGATGATTCGATTTTCACCTTAATTGAATGTGTGCATTCTGTGTATGTATTACTGCGTGGTAGGGATGTTTTTAATTTCCGAATACGGTTAGCACATTGTGGTTTGAATTGAATCATCCTTGATAA
Organism: Acanthosepion lycidas; assembly: GCA_963932145.1. Classification (NCBI taxonomy): domain Eukaryota; kingdom Metazoa; phylum Mollusca; class Cephalopoda; order Sepiida; family Sepiidae; genus Acanthosepion; species Acanthosepion lycidas. The sequence continues at coordinate 43,542,668 of OZ010608.1, forward strand.
TGGCTAAATGTATAGCCGAAAGCGCACGGAAATATAAAACATCGAGTAATCCATCGAGTCTAGAACAATCCACAATCCACAACAAAATGCAGAAAGCACTGGACGACCGACAATCGAACCCGGACCGTTACGATACGACACAACCATCATACCAAACAAGTGAGGAAGAGTTAACTAATTAGGCTCGATATAGCGCCACTATTCACAAATTCAGCGGAGTATTTATTTCAGATCCTCCTAATAATTTCTATTATTTGTATATCCTTAATTGAACCAGCGTCTAATACTTTGGATGGAGCGGCTTGGGGATAGAAGACGTGGCTCGTGGCGGCAGAGTCCGTTGGGCTAGGGAAACGCGGAGGAATTACACCAGTTAACTCAGCTCTCCGAGTCATGATTCTGTGTAATATCCATTAATCCACAACGCACATCCATCTAGAATTATAGGAAAGTTTTTATTTTCGAAAACAAGGTCAACACATTGTGGCCGTGTTCTTAGATGACGCTACGGATTGTTTAACTTTTTCTTTTTTTTTTATTAATATTGCTTCCATTATTTTTAGCCTTTTTTTTTACCCGCGGGTAGGCTATTATATTTTTCTTGTTTCACAGTATTTTGCTGATGGAGTTTGGTAAGTATCCATGTTGGATTTAAATTTAAATGAGACGTAATTGAGGTATGGTGTGACAGATGTAACTTAATTTAAGATTTAAAAGGCTAACCTCAGTCGTCAAGATCCAAATGACAGAAAACTAATATTATTTCTGAATTCACGTGTTCGTTAAGGAACTATTTCTGATCAAACCTAATTTATGAATAATTATACTAAATATATAACTACATGTCTCTCAAGAAGACTCACGTTATATCTCTTTGAACATAGCCCAAGCAAGGGTTGAAGAACTTCGCTGGAATCGGGGATATAAAACCAGAATAAGGAATAGGCGATGGG
>OZ010608.1:43548620-43618620 GCA_963932145.1 Acanthosepion lycidas
TACATTTGAATATTTGAAGATTATAGCTATCAAGGAACCAAGTAAGAGAGAGGGAGCTCCACTGTCAAGAAGTGCGAGATAAGAAGCTCTTGGTGTAGCAGAGACGGATACATTTAACCGTTTCGACAGCGAAAGGGTGGGACCGAGAAACCAACCTCGTAGCACGCTTAAATTCATGCAATTGGGGTACCATTAAAAATAGCTCGTCAGAACAGGTGCCATGAAAATAACTGTAGAAAAGACAGAGGGAAGCCACATCACGTCCGTGAGAAAGTGACTGTAGACAAGATGCCAGATCGGGACCTATCATATTGCATATCCGTCTCTTGGATTTAGGTATGGTGTTCGCACAGTTCCCAACAGTTCCGACTGGGATCATATCCCGTATATTAACAATAAATAACTTTAAATTAGTGCCATATTTGACAAATCGACTGCGGTGTTTGAATTGGACACGAATTTCTTCCCCTGAGCGGTGGTATTCTAGAGAATCATCTTTACGCCCTTTACCCACATATATTTTCGTTGTCATTATAACTGTTTAAAATATTTTACTTCAAATCTTCTTCTTCCCTAGGTTACTCTAGTCAGTACGTACTACCAATAATTAAATACTGTACAATTTCGATTTGATCGCGAGGAAAAACGAGAACGACATAGCAGAGACGTCTTTTGGTTTTAGTGAGAAAAAGAAAGATAGTAAGCGAGTGTGTGTGTGTGTGTGTGTGTGAAAGTGGGAGAAGATCTAGGAGTCGGTAAAGCTCTGGTATGTTTAAAGTTTGCTCCAATGAGAAAACTTTCAAATTTCAAATCTTTTCATTTATACCCTCTTACTTCTTTAAATCGCTATGATTGTTGTTGTAAGATTTTGTCAAAGTCGTTAAGCTCAACTATTTAACGATTCCTACGTAAATATTATAGGCGCAGAAGCAAAATTTGCTTATTATGTCAAGATCCATAAGCAGAAGTCAAAACCCTAATCAGCAGCAGGCTGATAAAAAAAATCTGGCCCCTAATCACCAGCATTCTCACATTAAATTATTTTAAAATAAGAATTACGATTAATCTTCTTCTTCATGTGCCCTGTCGCTTCAGGGCGTAGGCTATCATGGCTCTCCATAACTTCCTCTCTCTTGTAGCTCTTAATAACTGTTTTTCTTCTAGTAATTTCACATAAACCCTGTTTCGCCATTCATTTAATCAGAATCACTAAGCATGTTACGCGTTGTTTTCCTCTGTCCTTCTTTCTTTCAATCTGTCCTGTGTGTAGCATATTTTCCAAGTCCTTCTTTTCTCACACTGCACCAGAAACCTTAACCGTCTCTTCCTGATGTTAAGTATAAGTTGCCTTTTTGTTTTCATTTCCTCTAAAATTTCGCCGTTGCTTACATGTTCGATCCATGGTATCCTCAGGATCCATCTGCAGAATTACATTTCTGTTGCTTCGTGTCACTTCTTCATCTTCGAGGAGACTGTCCAGCATTCACTGCTATATAAGAGGACATATATCACTTAACAGTTCAGTACTATTTTCCTTTTTTTGCTGTGAACGTTTTCTATTTCAAGTACTCTGCTTAGCTTTTGGAAGGCATCGTTGGCTATCGCAATACACCTTCGGATTTCAGTGTCTTTCTTTCCGTTCTCTGTTAAACCAATTTCCAGTATTTAAATTTCCATACTTGTTTGATTTTAGTATTTCCCATTTGCACTTCGCACTTTGGGATCAACATTTTTCTAACAAACATGCATTCTGTCTTCTTGCAGTTGATGTTTACTTTCTTTCGCTGCTACCATCTGCAGGAGTTTTCGTAGTTTTCTTTTTGTGTCTGCAATCAACACTGTGTCATCTACATATTTTATGTTTTTAAGATTGTGGCCGCCAATAATGAATCCTGGTAGTGTTAAATAATAGTCTAGTAAACTATTATGGTTTAGATCTTTGTATTCCCTCTCTGACTTCCTCATTTTGACCTTTGAAGTCAGATACAGGAAAACAGAGGAAGTCGTTTTTGATTGGTTAAAAGTAGCGTGGGAATGTTAAAGAGATACAAAGGAATGTCATGGGGTCCAATTTTTATACTTCGAAGAATGTAGACGTGTTATATCCGGTGGGGCTGAGAGAGCGACCCCACTGGCTAATTAGAGGATGTACCCGTCGACGTGTTTAATAAAATAATAGTTAGGTTGAAATCCCTTTTGTTGATGTCTCTTTTATCTCCGAATATAGCAACTGGCGATAAACGGTGCAGAAGGGGGAAAGCAAATGGGTGGATTAAGACCATAGTCCAAAGCCTCCCCAGAGCAAGAGGAATCTCTAGAATCGACTCACTTTATAGGTAATTCAAAATAAACTCACTTTATAGGTAATTCAAACAGTAAAACCGTGAGAACCGTCTATTTCTAATAATCATAATTGCAGTTTCGGTATCCGTTATCCGAAATTCCCAAATCGGAAGACCTCCAAAATCCGGAAGTTTTCAGGTGCTTACATGACTTACCACAAATAGAAAATTTCAGAAAGTACTGTGAAAATTCCTGCTGTAAGTGACGTTATCTTTCCTGCATGGGGGCTCCCCAGCCGAGCGATATAGCGTACGTTTTTTTAGTGAACTTCGAAGTAACACGTTCGTTCATGGATTACTTAGCATGTATTTCGGATTCAGTCACGATGTTCATGCTCAGAATGTCACCAGAAAGAGCGATACAGATGTAAAACATGTTGATATAGTCGCCAGGTTTCATTATTGATCTAATTGCAATTAATTACCCAGTCCCCCTTCAGCTAAAGCAACACCAAAACATTATCGAGACGCTTACGTTTTAATGTTGCCACTGTTCTTTGCGAGGAAAGCCTCACCTTTCTTTCGCCAAATCTTCTGTACATCATTATGTTCCAAAAGCTCAATTTTTGTTACATCACTCCATAGTACTTGTTCCCAAAAGCAATTGTCTTTGTTCAAGAACGTTTTGGCAAAATTAAACCAAGCAAAAATGGGACATGGTTTGTGAAGAGTGGTTCGTCATGGTCGGTTTTCATACAACTCATTTCTATTTAAACAACGTTGTATTGTACGAGTACTTACGCTAACATCCATCGTATCCAAACTTTTGGCCATGTTTTTCAAAACCACTATTGGGTTTATATTACCCTCGATACACAGTTTTCGTGCAGTTCTCAATGACAATTTGGGTTTTCTTTCACACCCAGGCAAATTCTCTGTCGTGCCAAACTGTTTAAACTTCTTTATAACGCACTGTACCGTAGATCTAGTGGTAGCTAACTAGTTTGAAATAATACTGTAACTATTTCCCGACCTGTGCTAATTAATAATACTCTATGTCAAGTCAACGCTAAGCTACGTTGTCTTCCCCATCTTGTGGTTAAAGTAAGAATTAACAATGGTAACACTCTGTGCGCTACGTGATATTCTTTGCTGGAATTATCACAAATATTCGACTGAATAAACAGTCTAGAAGGCTTCACCGATAAAATTATTATGTAAATTTCTTAGACTTACACGAATCAATTTAAAATTATGTTTTCTATTGTATGAATAATTTTCGTTTTTCTTAATTTGCATAATTCGACTGCCAAATTTGCTGTATTTAACCTGTTGTTCTAAAAATTGAGTTTTTTTTTTTTAATTCCTTTTTCGGTGATTATTAACATATAAAGATCCGGATATCATACGAACATTACATTCTGAGAGAGGGGGATAAAAATATCCAAGATTGAAGAGTGTATGAATAATTTCGTCGTTGACTGTATATACAAATTAAATCTAAAAACCGAAGCACTTCCGGTCCCAAGAATTTCAGATAAAGGATTTTCAAACTATTATTTTTTTTATTGATTTTTATTATTGATTTTATTATTATTATTATTATTATTATTATTATTATTATTATTATTATTATTATAGCCAGTTTATTCTGGCTTGCTATAAATTTCCCTAATCCGTTTCCTTCAACTAACAGAGTAGCGTAGTCCAAACAATCCAACAACACGTATCTCCTGTTCGCTACAGCAATTGCACTTCTTTCTCTGGCGTCACTTTAAGCACTTTTTTATAGATTGAGTGACAAAATTAGCATATAATTAAAAAAGTGATGTAATGAATATGCATACATCTGGGTTCCCCCTTACAGTAATATGATTGGCTGGTCTCAGCCATAAATACAGACTGATGTGGAGGTACATGGACGACGCCTATAGTCTTCGCCTATTGCCTACGCCTATTGCCTACCACTACGACGAGGACCAATCCATTACGGTTACCTGCTAGATTGTCCTACCCGTTTACGGTAGTCAACAACCACCTTGCTACTTCAAACAAACATATCCCTTTCCGGGACATATCAAAAAGATTCTCGCGAAAGTCTATACAACTCCGATATCTAACTGCTTGATATATACAACTCTTGAAGTCTCCATTTTCTTTTGGGGGAATATTTTACATGCAAGACACGTCCGAATCCGTGTTCTTCTCTAGTATCACTGTTATTATTATTCGTATTAGTATTAGTAATTGTAGTGGTAGTAGTAGTAGTAGTAGTCTTGTCATTATCCAATTACTGTTAGTTATAAGTTTCAAGCCATGATTGTATGTTGCCTTTATAATTTGCTTTATATTGGTTCTTTTTCCCTGTCTTACCTTTCCTAACAGAATTACTACTCTCCCAAACAAACGTACACAACTGTATCAAGAAATCAAAAGAAAATGTTTAAATCCGTCAACACAACAATAAAAACAATATTTCCACGCGTGACAGGACTTGACGTAATTATCAGTTGACAATATGAATATAATAGCGTTTTCTAAATTCTTCCAGTTGCTAAGGATATTTTGTTTTGTTAGTTACGTTATTTTCATGAATTCATTTCGTTTCTGCCTTGAAAACGTCCACATTCAACAAAACGCGTCGGCTAATTTTACAGTTTTCCTATTGTCTTTTACATATATAAATATTGTCTGTTTCTGCAGGTAATCTCTGAGAAATTGTTCCTATTTGTTCTATTAAAAAATAACAGGTTTTATGCTGTCGATACACACACACGCACACACACACACACATATATATATATATATAAAATGGCTTAAACTCTGATAATCCATGGTCATAATTTATTCCATTGGAATCGTAAATACGATCCAATTCATCAGACCCTTTTCAAAGCTTTTTGAATTTGTAGGTCTGATGAATTGGATCGTATTTACGATTCCAATGGAATAAATTATGACCATGAAATATTAGTGTTTAAGCCTTTTTATTATATCCTTACTCTGTCCTGGACATTGAGTTCTACCTGGATTCTATCCTCTTGGAATTTTTTTATTCAAAAAAATATACATGTATGTGTATGCATGTATGTATATATATATAATTATATATATATATATATATATATATATATATATATATATTTATATATATATATTTATATATTTTGCATATGTATGTGGATATTTACCACTAATATTATATATATATATATATATATATATATATATATATATATATATATATATATATATATATATAGATAGATAGATAGATAGATAGATAGATAGATATAAAATTTAATTTAATTTAAAGAAAACCCGACTATTTTAAGGTTCCATTGTTATAATTTATTTCTCCAGAGTTTTTCTTTTTTTCTGGATCATCCGACCCCAGTTCTAAGGATGAAAAAATGAATTTAAACTTATACTTTTGAAGGGCAGTATTAAGCTTATGTAAGGTGATAGTTGTGAGAGATAGTGTGACGGACATGGTTAAAATTAGAGAGGGAAGAGAGAGATAGGAATGCTTTTAAATTTATATTTATTCTTATTACAATAATTAATATTGAGGAGGTGGGTAAGCATCAGACAGGAAACGTTACAATGAGAAAGAAGAAAAAAAGAGGAAAAAGGGAAAAAAGAAAAAAGTGGAGAAGTAAAGATGCAAGAAATAATAGATGGACTTAGGGTTTTGTATATATATATATATATATATATATATATATATATATATATAAGAAAACAACGAAATGAAAAGAAAAACGAAAAAGTTATTTTTCGTTTAATTTCTTTGTTGGAAGTACTATTTGATGATCCGGCGTCCTTTTAAAAGGACTCTGGTGAAATAAATTATTGTAATGGTACCTTAAAGTAGTCTGTTTTTTCTTTTAAATATTAGCTCTGTATTTACATTGAGCTACGGATTACCAAGTCCTTCATAACTTAATAATATATATATATATATATATATATATATATATATATATATATATATATATATGTTTACACGGGCGCCGTCCTTTGGCAAGCGATCGGCCTACCGTTTTCGAAACTAAGCATCGAAACCGGATTTAATTGCCACTCCAACTTCTGCCCCTATCCTGTGTTATCTAATCTATGCGGCTCGGAATCCGATTATGCCGGCTGAGTTAATGATGTTAATTTTACGCTCGGCCAACCAGTTCTTTGCCTTGCGCCTGCAACGTTGAAAAGCTAATCAAATAAGTCGGCTTTTTGATTGCGATCAAGCATTACTGTTATTGTGGAATGAATTTATATGTATACGTATATCTATATATGCGCATGAAAGAAAATGTGAGTGAGGCGGGGTTCAGAAAGAAGGTGTCTGATTGGACGAGAAAGTGGGGAGGAAAGCGTGTGGGTGCCAAAGAGCGGTGTACAAAAGAGAGAAAATCGTGTGTAAAGAAATATTCCACGTTTCGCGCGGGACTTCTGGAAAAAAAGTTATATCTATCTGAGACAGTTCATGACTATATCACTATATATATATATATATATATATATATATATATATATATATGAATCTATTTTAATATATTTTCTCTTTCGTTTTATATTTATCAATACAACTTATGTTCTTCATTTGCATTATTCGGACTATTGTCTTCATTTTTGTCGCCATATTTATTACAACGTTTCGGCCGTTGTACGCTGCGGCCTTCTTCAGGTGGTTGGAATGTCGAACTGAACCCTTTATTTCGCATACCAGTGAGCGAAATAAAGGGTTCTTGACTTAGGTTTCTGAACCCCTCCACCAAATGGTTCGTGTCAACATCACACTGGTTGTGCAAGATTCTGGTTGACTTTACGAGATTCTTCATCCCTCCTTTTGGTGGGTCTTGTTTTGAATTCTGCTGGCCACCTGCTGGCCACCCTACTAAAACAGGTGTGGCACCTATTTAGTCCCCAATGACCTGACCAAAGGGCAGGTACTACTGGATTACTTTGTATTAGTAGAACACTTAGAATTCCCAGACATAGAAAGATTAACTTCTCTGTGTAACTGGAGAGAGTTATGGGCATTATTATGTCTGTGATATAAAAACACCGTAATTCATGGAGTGAATAGAAGAGACTTTTATATCACTAAGACATACCCAAAACTATATATATATATATATATATATATATATATATATATATATATATATAAGCGTCCCACACGAAGAATAATATATCACATATATCTACACAGCAAACCAGGAGAAACAAAAAGGAAGGGTCTTGTATATAATATAATATGGGGATACCACTGTGTCTGGAGAAGCAATGATGAGGAATTCAGATACAGACGGGCCGGATTCATCTATGTCCTAGGCGATGGCATATTCTACGAAAGTGAAACAGTGGGTTTTTGGCAAATTGAGGCATGCGAGCTGGAAATTTTTCAAAACCTACGAAAGATATATTCACAAAAGGAAACTTGTGTGCTGCTGGCGGAGGCAGATTTATCTTCAACCTGAGCCCCTTGGCTCAGGCTAAAAGAAAGCAACCTCATGTTGTGGCTACTGTAAACAAACTGAATCTGAGTGCCGCTTTCGTCACTGTACGAGTCATGTGACGTCCACTTAGCGGTACGTCACGTGATGCACATGACTTATCTCCACCAAGGGAAGATAAACACCTTCTATCTGCTTACATATGTAATTAGCCTAATTTTGCCTATTATTTCAAATTTAAAGTCAGCTTGACGTGTACTACTAATTCCTTATCGTTAGGCGTCTAAACTCCAATCAGTAAGCGTTTAGTCAGAAGACATTTACCTAAGCAGCAGCAGTCTCGAGAGAAATATTATCCCTAATCAGCAGTACTCTCAGGTTAAATAGAAAAATTTAATAAAGTGTAAATATATTATTGATGGCAGATGAAAGGAAGAAATTAAAGCTTAATACGTTTTACATAAAATTATGGTATTTTACGCAAAATGTTCATATCTATGTTGAAATTTATGAACGAAAAATGATATCTTCTTTTTATGATAATAATTATATCTTTTAGCTTGAATATCTGGAATGACGAATTATCATTATTAACGTTATGCACAATCTAACTAAAAATTCTCATGCTTGTTAGAATCTCAATGATTCGACTATTGTTTCTTCAGGCCTTTTGGAGGGTAAAATTTCACGCAGTCAGCTCTGACAGTCAGACCGAACATTCTTGCTGTAACACTCTCGTTTGTATATGTTTGTATTACTGTTTCTGTTCATACATTTGTTTAACTCATCTCCTCTCTTTGTGTCATTATTTCTAGTCCTAACAAGGCCACAACGGAAACCTTCAGGGAATTTCGAACTGAACTCTTTATTTAATCTACGAAGGAAGTTACTCATTTACCGCTGTCCGTCTCTGGGGATGTATCTTCTTTGTGACTTCAATGTTCACTTTTATACATATTTACATACGCTCTTTCTCTGATATTGAGTCCTTATCCGTTAAATCTAGTACACTTTAAAACTATATTTCTGCATCTATCTATCTATCTATCTATCTATCTATCTATCTATCTATCTATATATATATATATATATATATATATATATATATATATATATATGCAGCTTTCATTGAAAACGGCCGACAAGGAAGATTTAATTAATTTTTTATCGAGTTTTTCCAGCAATCTAACAATTTTTCGCTTATCAGGGATCAAGGAATATATAAATTGTTCATAGTTATAATTGTTCCGAGCTCTTTCGGCTACTACTCTAGCCATTATCAAAAATGCGTTTTGGATGGGGAAATTCTGCGTGTAGCTGCTACATGGTAACTTTACTGTGTGGAGTTCGAGCAATTTGTGTGCTTCTTGGCTGTCACGTGCTTATTAAACTTTACTCTCCCACTATCAATAGCCCTGTATTTAGCAGAGCAGACGGTGCGTTAAAAATGTTCGAAAAATAGAAGTCTTGGGCCCGGTCAAAGGTTAATTAAATCTTCCTTGTTGGCCAATGATAGATGCATGAAAGAAACCTTACTGTCCAAATACACATCGATTAAATCACACACACACACACACATATATATATATATATATATATATATATATATATATATATATATATATATATATATATATATATGTTCTATGTTCACTTTTATATTTACACACGCTTTATCTCTGATATTGAGCACTTTATTCCATAAAAATAGCACAGCTTAAGACTATATTTCTCTCTCTCTCTCTCTCTCTCTCTCTCTCTATATATATATATATATATATATATATATATAAATCTGATGGTGTCTACGTCCGCGCCTCTGTGTGTGGGGGGGGAGGGGGAAAATTGAATTTGAGTTGAATTTCAGCCATGACAGTCTAAAGCTGCTGTGAAAAATGACTTGAAAATGAAATCGTATATGAAAACTGTTAGGCAGCTTGTTATTCCGAAACAGAAAGTTAGAATGTCAGGAAGGGCGATATTTATGTTGAATAAGTAGGAAAATAATCCGGGAATTATATATATATATATATATATATATATATATATATATATATATATATATATATTATGAAATGGACTGAGTCCGACAATTTTTTAATATATATTTTCTGTTTATACATTATTTTTATAAATACAAATATTTAAGTAAATGTTCTCTTCATAATAAGCACTATTAGCTACATTTACCGGGCTGAATCATTTTAAAAAAAAATTCTAAACAGAGCATTTACTTATATATTTGTATCTATAAAAATAACGTATAAATAGAAAATATATATTAAATAATTCTCGGACATAGAATTATTTAATATATATTTTCTAAACGCAATCGTCAGGCCACGAGTGTTAAAATGTGTCTCGACTATTTATATATATGGGTCAGGGGTGGATTTTTGAATTAACCAAAATTCACCACTGACCCATATATATAAAAAGTCGAGAAAAATTTAGCACTCGCGGCTTGACGATTGCGTCCAGCATGAAACATCAGTGCTGACTTCAATGTTCACTTTTATATATATATATATATATATATATATATATATATATAATGAAATGGACAAAGTCCGACAATTATTTTAAGATATTTATGTTTTTATAGATACAAATATTGAAGTAAATGCCGTCGGAGGACGAATATTTTCTGTGAAAATTTCTCGGACATTCAGGCCGGTAAATATTGTTTAATACACTTTATTATAAACAAAGTATTTAAATATTTGTATCTATAAAAGAATGTATAAAAATATCTTAATATATATATATATATATATATATATATATATATATATATATATATATATTATGTGTGTGTGTGTGTATGTGTGTGTGTAAGCAAGTATATGGATATAGATCCGACAGTATAAAGAAAAATATACGGAAAAAGGAAACAAAAATCCTAATATGCAATTATGCTGTTTTAATGTTAATATAATGTCAACGTCGGACGTTTAAATATAGTCTAATGTTAATTATGTTTTATGAATATGTCCTGAAGATGGTCTACTAGACCGAAACGTACGACGTTGACATTATATTAACATTAATTAACAGGTAATACATCCGTTGGTATATAATACAGGTAGATCGTAGTAATATCAAATATTAAAACTAATCTACAGAGTGAGAGAGCTCAATGTATTTATTATAATAGCACATATATTATAGTGCAAAAAATCCAAATTTCCTTTATGCTGTTATAGTCTATTCCTGTGAAACCTCAGCCCTTGACTAAGTTCGTCTCGGAATCCCCTTATCACCAGCTCTTTATCTAGACGAGATGTCTCTTTTAGGTAGGCCTGTATCTTTTTCTCGACTGCTATCTATATAAAATTCCAAACACCTGATTCCGAGACGAACTCAGTCCGAGGTTGAGGAAGACTGGCACAAGGTTGCGCCGTTGAGAATTAGACTATACCCAAATGACTATACCTAAATTTGGGATTTTTGCTGTACATATATATATATATATATATATATATATATATATATATATATATATATATATATATATATATATATATATATATTTATATATATGTATATTAACTTTAACTTAATTAACTTTATATATATATATATATATATATATTAACTTTATATATATATATATATATTAACTTTAACTTAATTAACTTTATATATATATATATATTAACTTTGTATATATATATATATATATATATATATATATATATATATATATATATATATATATATATATATATATATATATAAAGTTAATTGACTGTGTATTTTTCTCCAACTGATATTCCTGACTTCTATCTTGAAGTCATTCTTAAATGAATTTTCTGAAAGCGTCAATTATTTACCTTTTCACGTATCTACGAATTGAATTTATCTTTCCCAAAATTGTTTGTTTTATCGACGAGTTTGGAATTAGTTTTACAATTCTTTTCTCTGATTGGCACTTTTTTCTCGCAAATTTATTAAGATTTTTATTTATATTCTTTCATTCTTTAGGAATTTTTTTTTTTGTTGTTTAATTTTATTTTTCAAATTATCTTTTATATTTCTACAACTTTACCTAAATTATTTTTGCTAATTTCCTTTTCTTTTCTTATTTCCCAAACTTCTCGAATACGATTATCTGCGCTTGGATCTTCCAAGACAATTGATGGCGCCCTTTTTCCTTCAAATGTTTCTTCTTATTTCTCGAAACTTTCTTAGTCTTCCTCCGTCTTTACGAAAACAATTTGTTTTTTTCTGTTTAATTGTTAGTCGTTTTTTTTTTTTTTTTTTTTTTTTTTTTAAGACTTCAAATCTTTGAAGACAAAAGAATCATTAAGAAATTAGCGCTTCTCTCAGGGTTAAACAATATTGAATCAGGAAAAGATTATTTTTCTTCGACTTGACTTTCATTTTCTTGAGAAGTACTATTCTCTGGAGTTAGCTTATCTACTGAATGAACTTATAACTAAAACTTTCAGGATTTAAATAAATACAAACTTGTTGATATAAGTTTTTATCTTAAAATGGTAGCCGCTGACATTTTCTTTTTTTAGTAGATTAACCATTGTCAACTATTATTTTCAAACTAGCTGCTTACACTGACGGCAAGTTGGTCAAAATCCAAATTTAAATTTTGTCTATTTAAAATAGAGTACTTCCTTGATTCTCCGGATACAGTGTGACAGGAGTTTAAAAAAAAAATTCTGATCCTGGCCGGACATTTTACCACAGACATTTGGCCGAACGGACATTTGGCCGACGGACATTTCAACGAAAATGTAAAAGTAAAAATAGTAACAAGCAATACTTTAAGTATTTTAATTTGCAGTATTATAAAGTAGAATAGGACTAATAATTACAACTGAATTTCAAGTGATTATATTACTAAATATAAATTCAAAGTTAAAAGTTTTCTTATTTCAATATTTGTTTACTGAAATTATTATTTAAAAAAATATTTGAGTGTATTTGGGTAAAAGTAACACCTAATTATTTAAATTCGTATTTAACAGTAAGATAAAATCTAGTTCATCCCTTTAAGATAATGATCAATAAAGGCGAAATTGAACGATTTTTCTTATTGTAAAAGCATAAGATTCATGCTGTAGTAAAATTTATTTTTTCTCAAAATACTTATCATGTTACAGTAATATTTTAAGTAAAATATAATATATACAGAATAGATTTTTTTTAAATCCTGTAAAACAAAACGAAACATTATGAATTAATACAGCAAATAACATAAATATATATAGCACATTATGATAAAGTGTGTAACATACATGTAAGTACGCCACTACAGTTTCGACTAAATATCCATTCTGTTAAATATCTTTCGGCCAAAAGTCTGTCGGCCTAAAATCCGTCTGCCAAATGTCCGAGTACCATTCAGATAATCCAAGAATTCTGTATAACTGAAACCCTGAATTATGATAAAGGAATAAATAACAAAAATTATGGAAAAAATTAACCTTTGAGCTCAGTGTATCAAGGGGGTGGTTTTTAACCTTGACACTGCTATTGTTTTAAATACCTTCACTCCTCAGCAATATTTATTGTTTTAAAAAGTGATGATTAGAATTGTAACAAAAACCAAACATATAATGAAACGGATTTTATACATTTCTTTTCTTACAAGAAAAATATTGAACACTGTTTATTTAGTATATTGTTTATTTACAAAAACAGTTTTGTATTTATTGGGTTGGTGCAAAAATAATGTCGTTTTTCTTTTGAAGTTGGAATGTCAAAAACGACATTATTTTTTGCACCAACCTAAAACCAGCATTCTAAAAACTGAATCAATTAAACATAATGCATTGCAATATTTATCATTTAATAATTTAAAAATTTGAAAAAAATATTTATCGTTTAATAATTTAAAAAAAAAAATATTTATCATTTAATAATTAAAAAAATGTTTTTTATTCATAAGTTTGCAAACATTTACTAAATTATTAGAACGTGTAAAACAACTATAGGGAAATTATGTGAAAAAAAAAAACCAAAAACGATCATTATTATTTACATTGTTTGATTCTTGTCCTCACCTTTGTTGCTATCGACGTTTCATCCGCTTCTACAATGTGACTGAAATTTCAAACTGAGCCTGTTATTTCGTTTACCGGTTTAGATAGTTGTAGTTCCACTCCTCTCCCAAATGTTTAGCTCAACTCTCCAAGATTTTGTTCACCAAAGCTGTAGCTAGGTACTGAACTCGCAACACTTTGGGTCAAGTGACTGAATCTAACTAACGCTTTTAACTACTGAGCCATATGTCTTCGGTGGATAAATTTTTGCTATTTATCATTAATATTAAGTTGGTGCAAAAATGATGTCGTTTTCTCACCTATGTCAATAGGTGAGAAAACGACATTATTTTTGCACCAACCTAATGTTTATTAAGTCCCAGCTGATTAGCTATTAACCGACATTTTGCCAACCACCCAATAAACAGTATAAATATAACACATAAGTACATCAAATAAACTATTTGATGAATAAATAAATAGTGGTCATTACTTTGGTAGACAAGCCTCAAGAACAAAGAAAACGTATTAATTCCCTTTCATATGTATAGGATTTATTAAAAATTTCATCATCGCTTTTTAAAACAATAAATTGCTGAGGAGTAAAGGTAGTTAAAATAATAGCGGTGTCAAAGAAAATACCATGTTTTTTGGTGGGGGTACAAAACTTAAAGATTGTCAAAATCATTTTCTGAAAGAATTTGAGCATTTATATCAGGAACTAACATTTATAACAGCAAATAACATTTATGTCAGCAAGTAGCATTATATATCAAAAAATAACACACACACATATATATATATATATATATATATATATATATATATATATGTATGTATCAGCAAATAACATTTATTTCAGGAAAATAACATTTCTATCAGCAAATAGCATATATATATCAGTAAATAACATTTCAACAAATAACATGTATATAAGCAAATAACATGTATATAAGCAAATAACATTTACTTCAGCTGTGACGTCGTTCCCTGGTCGCAGCGCCAACTGTGTCGTTCTATCCTAGTCTACCACGGCACCAACTGTGAAGTCCTCGCCGCGGCGCCAGCCGTTCGCTTCTCGCTGCTGCGTTCGGGTGTCGCTGCTCCAAATGTGGCGTTCTAACCTTTTGGTGATTCGGGTGGGAATCTGGTTAGATTTGATATCAGCCTCGTCGTTCCCAACTCACTTCCAACGCCTGGTTACCGAAGTAACAACTTTGATTCCCAGTCTGTCTACCCACGTTGTGAATTGATCTAGGCAGAGGAAATCAATCAGTCGTCGGGGCCGTACTGCAAACCGAGTTCAACGGGGGTGATACCACACAAATATGCATAAAAGGCAATAAAATGAAAACTCAAAAGTTCGAAGTATCAAAGAAAAAGGTAACAAACTTTATGTCTAGTTGTTCGATACATAGAACTGCATCTATCTCCCGACCCGTTCTATGGATTGTGACACGTCGTTTTCCGCTAGGCAAGTTTTAACACTTCAAGTCGTCTGCTCTCTACGAAATTGGTGTTTCGGTGGGTCTTTGGACGAAAGTCAAAAGAAAAACTTATGTCGGTGATCTGGATCTAAGTCGCTCTTCAAAATAATTGTTCTTGGTTTGAAGATAGGCCCGGAATGTGCGTGAATCCTGGTCAGCTATCTGCGAGGCTTGCCTCAACCGAAGACTGACTCTGGGAACTGCTGGGACTCGACTCATTTCTGCTCGTTGTGGCTTCGTTTATATGGGCGCCGACCAAAACCGGGGTGAGTTTGTCGGCGCCGGGGAGTTCCTCGATAATTCTAAATACATATCCACCTGTCTGGTTAGGATTTTCCACTTTTTTCCATTTTTGGGAACCTTTCCTCACTCCCACCTTCTCATCATACTTCAGAGGGGCGTGAACTGCCCTCCCCACATCTTCGTAGCAACCTCTCTTACTCATCCTCCAGATGGGCGGCAACAGCCTCCCTCGTGCATCACGTGATCACCACTCGACCAATGATGTCTTAGTCGGGCGTGGACGAATCTGCGGCTTTGTTTCAGGAAGAAAATAAATATCTTGCTTAAAAAAAAAAATTATCTCTTCTCTTTCCCTTTTCTTCCCCTTAATGGTTTATCATTTCTCCAACCGCGAACGGGACAATATGACAATTGCGGTCATAACTCTTGTTCTACACGTGGTTTACGTCAGGTATTTTATCGCTAACTATCAGAATGTGTGGTCTTCTTAACACGGTCTTAAAAAGAAACATCTCCAAAGTTCCAGTCAATCTGTCGCCTCGAAGAAAGAAAAAAACACATTCATTTTCCTTCGGTACAAATTCCTGATAACAAAATTTTATTATCGCAGGCCAAGTGGTTCCGTCGGACGCTCGTGGGTGGTTTTTAATTTTTCATATCTGTCCAAGTCCTTTTAGTTGCCTGTTTTTCGTCACTTAACGAAATAACATTTTCATTTGAATTTTTTTTCTTTGGCTAGCCGGTCTGTAGTTGATAATAAGATGTCTTCCCGTACCAATAGTTTGTTTTCATATCCTTAGATAACACAGCCGATGCCAAAACATATCTGATTCTTTCCTTCTTTCCCTTTCTTTTTACTCAGAATTTCCCTCTCATTGTAATGACACTCTTTCGCCATTTGTTACTTATCAAAATATCCTTTTATCCATTGTCTCTTAGCTGTGTGTGTGTTCTTGTTTATCACTCACGATTCGGTTCTTAGCCTCTCCTTTTCTTCTTTTCTTTCTTTTCCCTTTCTGCCTCGTTAAATGGTGCCACACAGCGAATAACATATATATCAGCACATAACATTAATTTCAGCAAATAATATTTATATCAGCTAACAACATTTATTTTAGCAAATAACATTTATATCAGCAAATAACATTTATATCAGCAAATAACATTTATATCAGCAAATAACATCTATTTCAGCAAATATATTCCAGTAAAAACATTTATATCAGCAAATAACATTTATATCAGCAAATAATATTTATTTCAGCAAATATATTTCAGCAAAAACATTTATATCAGCAAATAACATTTATATCAGCCAATAAAATTTTCATAGATTTTGTTCAAGGCTTTGTCCCGTTTATAATTTGATTAAAAAATAAGTAAAAGCAGGTGTTATGTGTTGGGCCAAGATATTGCCTTTTCAGCGAATTATGGTTCACGTGTGTTACGCACATCTGAGAGATGCGTGGGCCATACGCTCTGGCGGGATCAAATTGTCCTCAAACAAATCTATATTCTTTGCATGAAAAAAACGAGGAAATTAATAATAATCAATTGAACGGTCATTATCATCATTTTTTTTTAATCAGATATTGAGTATGGTTTTATAAATTCTCAAAACGCTTGTCGGGGCCGAACGCGATATCCATGCTCAGAATGTTATTAGAAAGAGGGATACTAATGCAGAAGGACGTGTACCTATGTTTCATAGACTATGCAATGGCCTTCGACAAAGTATGCTACAAGGATCTGATGGAACTGCTCAGCAACCTTGATATATTCAGGAAAGATATTCGAATAATCAAGAACCTATACTGGCAGCAAACAGCATATTTGCGCATAGATCGGGTTCAGCGAATATAGAAAAATAGAAAGTGGCGTAAGGCAAAGATGTGTCTTTTCACCGGACCTATTCAGCCTATACTGCGTAGCAATAATGAAGGAATTGGAAATCCTATCTCTGTGTTCAGAATGAGGCCCTCAGGTTAAAGTTCTAGAGTTTTTTTTTTATTATTATTATTAGAACGTTCAGAATGTGGCGCACAGTCATCTTGCCAGATATATGGTTTTCTAGCCGGCACCCACTTGACCCAGGCTAGCACTACCATCTGAAGGCACTTGATATAGGGCTCCGTGTTAAGTCTGAGGCCCTCATCAACAAATTCAGGTATTCTTTTCTTATCAAATCGATCAGAATGCGTTTTATGAGCTACCGTAACTTCGTAATCGCCATTAAACTCATCCAACTCTTTCCGAATCCTGTGCACTGTCCTCAAATTCAAACCCAAACACTGTGAAACGTTTGTATCGGAGCTTCCGGCGCGGATATCAAACTATACAACATACCGTTTCCAAATTTCTGGTGGAAATTGCGTCATGGTGCTCTTTCTTCCCACAGACGGTGACCAACTGACCCTACTAAGCTATGCAGTCGACAAAATCAAAAGCATAAAACGCGCATGCGCAAAATTAAAAATATGAAATGGCGACAGTTTAGCCATCGCACATTGTAATTATAACCTGATAATTTCCGAAATGTGCCAAAAATTTGAGGAAACTTATAATTATCTGACAGTGTTTTAAAAAATTGTCGTTTTTTAGCCCTAGAAATTTATTTCTATCATCTCGCTTGCGCCATTTTCTCATAAATTCTCTCATTGTTCCTATTCAGCAGTTTAAATTTTAAACTAAATTCACTTAATCATTATAAGTAGGTACCTCTACTAAATCGGTATAAATTTTCGATACCTGAGGTTTAAAATGAAATTTTAAAAATGAAAAAATATTCTTGAATATTTCATTTGTGCTTTCTTATAAAAATTCATTATTCATCGAATTTCTTTCTTCAAACTATAATATTCTTAATATATATTATTTATAGAGACAATAAAAAAACTTATCTAATTAAATAACTAAATACTTTTATTTCAGTTTTTATTTTACGATTTGGAGCAGAAAAGTTGGTAGAAGTTAGTGAAAAAATTGATGATTTACATTCTCCAAGTTGTCCTGGTTTTAACTAATATAAAACCATTCTTTGGCAATTATAAATTCTAGAAAATATTATAAAATTAAGTGGTTGGTTAACAGATGCAAATAATAATAATAATAATAATAATAATAATAATAATAATAATAATAAATTACCAAGGCTTTCTAAAAATAATATTTTCAAAAATAAATTCATTCATTGGTGAATGAGTCCTAAATTTGAAAGAATTTCGAAATTGATGTCTTTCTTTTTTCTTTTTCATCATGCTATGCTGCTTTTCCGCGAAACAATGGTGGTACCTAATTATAAGTAATAAACCAGACGTTTACTTTGTAACAATCTCTATGCTATTATGAATAGACATGATTCTACACTATTTACATCATTCGGACTATTGTCCTCATCTTTCTGTCTATATTTCAGAGATAAGGTATTATGTACACTATTTACATCATTCGGACTATTGTCCTCATCTTGCTGTCTATATTTCTGAGATGAGGTATTTTGTACACTATTTACATTATTCGGACTATTGTCCTCATCTTTCTGTCTATATTTCAGAGATAAGGTATTATGTACACTATTTACATCATTCGGACTATTGTCCTCATCTTTGCCGCCATGTTTATCACAACCTTTCGGCCGTTGTACGCTACGGCATTCTTCTAGTTCCACATGCCATGTCTAATGAATATCAGTTATCTCCTGTTAATTCCCCTCTCAAAGTTCTCCACTGGCTTAGCCAGGTATTGAACTTACACTCTTTGCGTCCTGTCACTGGATCTAGCAAAAGCCTTTATACACTATGTCATGTGTCCTTGAGGACACATGACACCTGGAGAAGGCCGGAGCGTACAACGGCCGAAAAGTTGTGATAAACATGGCGACAAAGATGAGGACAATAGTCCGAATAATGTAAATAGTGTACATAATAACTCATCTCAACAATATAGACAGAAAGATGATGACAATAGTCCGAATAATGTAAATAGTGTACATAATACCTCATCTCGGAAATATAGACGGAAAGATGAGGACAATAGTCCGAATAATATAAATAGTGTACATACTACCTCATCTCAAAAATATATGCAGGCCTGGGCGATGGCATATAGAGTTTGTGTGTTGCGAAGATTACATGACCTCACTCTCGGCCGTTGGTTGATCCCATAGTGTTTTTACCCAAAGAGTTGTGATTTCAATACCTGACCACAGCAGCAGTAACAGAAACTTGGAGAATTCAGTCACTAAAAGTAATTAACTATTACTAAGGTATTCGGGAAAGGCATGGCACGGGGAATTAGAGCAATCTATCCCCGTGTAAGAAATGAAGGGTTTGGTTTGAAATTTCTAATGTATATTATCTTAAGAAGATCAGAGCGTATAAATGGTTAAAACATCGTGAATATATAAATAAGTATTAGGACAACAGGGCGAACGATGTAAATAGATTACAAAAAAATTAATTTAAAAAAAAAATATAGGAATTCGGACGCGTCAAAAGTTAACTATATTTCGATAAGAATATTTTCATATCTTTAAGGAAGTCTATAATTCTTTAAATTCTGATAAATAAAACTAAATCTAATCCTCTCATCTTACTTTTCCGCCACCCTCAGCGCTTCACAGGGAACAAAAAATAGAGTGGATAGAATGAGGTCGAAAGACGGCAAAACGATAAAACCACAGTTTAGGTAAAACATCATAGGACAGCCTCCAAAAAAAAAAAAAAGAAGAAAAAAATATCAGCCTGAAAATAAGTCGAGGTCTTTTTAATAAGTCCGCCTCAAATTACCTCTTCGTAAGCTGTGTTATATCAAGGAATACAAAAAGAAATGGGGGTGGGGAGAACCTATAAAAAAAATCTTTGATAACAACTATAACACAGTTAAAGTCAGATAAGTCAACGCCACCTCAGCGACTCTCTCGATAAGACATTTATTATCGACGCAAAGCTCACCTTATCCCAGAAAAGAGATTTCTTCGTAATTCGATCGTTTAATCTCCTTTTATCATCAGTCTACGTCCGATATACAATTTATTTTCTTCTTCTTCTTCTTCTTCTTTTTCTTCTTCTTCTTCTTTTTCTTCTTCTTCTGCTGCTGCTGCTGCTCTTCTTCTTCTGCTGCTCTTTTTCTTCTTCTTCTCCTCCTGTTCTTCTTCTTCTGCTCTTTTTCTTCTTCTGCTACTCATCATCCTCTTCTTCTTCTTTTCTTCTTCTGCTCCTCCTCTTCTTCTTCTTCTGCTGATCTTCTTTTCTTCTTCTTCTGCTCTTCCTCTACTTTTTCTTCTTTTTCTTCTGCTCTTTTTCTTCTTATCTTCTTCTGCTCCTCCTCCCCTTCTTCTTCTTTTCTTCTTCTGCTCCCCCTCTTCTTCTTTTCTTCTTCTTTTGCTCCTCCTCTTCTTCTTTTCTTCTTCTTCTGCTCCTCCTCTTCTTTTTCTTCTTTTTCTTCTGCTCGTTTTCTTCTTTTCTTCTTCTGCTATTCTTCTGCTCCTCTTCTTTTTTTTTCTCCTTCTTGTTCTTGTTCTTGTTCTTCTTCTTCTGTTCTATGTCTATTGATACCAATGTTACACCGATTGAAACAATTTTTACCAAACTTGCGACCTCACATACAGAGTGACCTACAGTGTGTTGGAACGCCGTTACTCAACGTTTTCGCCTTGTGTCAGACAAAGCTAGAGTTAATATGGAACGAACGTAGAGCAAGACGATGATAAAAACCAATAAATCCCGACCATAAAATCAGGTATTAATTATAGAAAACAGGTGTAGGCGATGATGGCTCTCCGCACCTCCTTTTTATTTATTATCTATACATTGCAATAATTTCTTGGCGGGGTAGAATGATTTCCCTGTTGCCTTCAGCCCAATAAAAATCCCGCTATCCTCATATCCGCTTTATTAGTTATTAATGGTCATTTTCTATTTACAAACCAGGAATATCCAGCGTCTCCCCTCCTTCGCAAGAAATTAAAAAATTGTTATTAATGAATTAATAAAAATCAAAATATTAGAGGAGAAGAAAATTGCTTAAAATTTTGTTATATCATTTCGACCCAAGAAAGGCAATAAAGCCACTGCGATGCAAGGGGTTTTTGAGTGCGGGAGTTATGAGGAAAACTACTGCTAAGGAGAGAGGACGGCAAAAGAACAAGAATTGAGAAGACCTAATATAAAGATTGGCATTGCATTTAAATTTTTGAATGTCAAATTTGTCGGTGAAGCAAGAAACCGGGAAAGAACTGGATTTGCTAGACAGAAAAAAAAAACAAAACAAAAAAAAACAGTTAGCATATAACTTACGGTTACATCTAATCATTTCAACTGTAAAATG
The DNA here is from genome assembly GCA_963932145.1 of Acanthosepion lycidas. Lineage (NCBI taxonomy): Eukaryota > Metazoa > Mollusca > Cephalopoda > Sepiida > Sepiidae > Acanthosepion > Acanthosepion lycidas. Next base: position 43,570,427 of record OZ010608.1, read on the forward strand.
AGACCCCCAGGCCGAAAGTATGGGGCACCCAGTTAGGCTCGAACTCACTTTTCAGTAGTAAGCGATCAGCCGAGACAAGCTTGTTAACCATTACACCATATCGATCGAGGTGGCTAAGTTATTTACTAAGAGTAAGTTAGATGTGACCCAAGACCGAAAGTACAGGGCACCCATTGAGGATCGAACACACTTTTCAGTTGTAAGTGATTAGTAAGTGATCAGTCAAGACATACTTGCTAACCATTACACCATATCGATCGAGGTGGCTAAATGATATTCTAAGTGTAAGTTAGATGTGATCCAAGGCCGAAAGTATTGGGCACCCTGTTAGGATCGAACCCACTTTTCAGTAGTAAGTGATCAGCCGAGACATGCTTGTCAACCATTACACCATATCGATCGAGGATTTTCTAAGCGTAAGTTAAATGTGACCCAAGGCCGAAAGTATGGGACTCCCAGTGGGGATCGTACTCACTTTTCAGTAGTAAGTGATCAGCCGAGACATGCTTGTTAACCATTACACCAGATAGATCGAGGTATCTAAATGATTTTCTAAGCGTAAGTTAAATGTGACCCAAGGCCAAAGTATGGGACTCCCAGTGAGTATCGTACTCACTTTTCAGTAGTAAGTGATCAGCCGTGACAAGCTTGTTTACCATTACACCAGATAGATCGAGGTATCTAAATGATTTTCTAAGTGTAAGTTAAATGTGACCCAAGGCCGAAAGTATGGGACTCCCAGTGAGGATCGTACTCACTTTTCAGTAGTAAGTGATCAGCCGTGACAAGCTTGTTTACCATTACACCAGATAAATCGAGGTATCTAAATGATTTTCTAAGCGTAAGTTAGATGTGACCCAAGGCCGAAAGTATGGGACTCCCAGTGAGGATCAAACTCACTTCTCAATAGTAATTGATTTAGCGGACAAACTTGTTAACCATTACACCATATCAATCGTGGGGGCTAAATGGTTTTCTAACCGTAAGATAGATGTGACACAAGGCCAAAAATGTAGAGTACCTAGCGGCACGTTTGTGTATGTCTGTGTTCGTTTCTGCGTTTCTACACTCTTTGGGGCCTGTCACTGGATCTAACCAACGCCTTTATCCACTGTGGAATGTGTCCTTGAGGACATCTGTGTATGAATTTCTGGGTATTATAAACCTAATGTCTTCAGTAACCATTTTTACCTGTGCTCATAATGCAATATTTGCTGTTATCAATACATGTTTTTACCAGAACTCATATTGCTATTTTTGTTGTTCCTTATAAGGAAACGGCTAATGTTGCTATTACCGTTGTTTAAGCACTAACTGTTTCCGCAAGCGACGAGTTCCGATATAGTTTCCAAGAATTAATCCGATACAGGTGAAAGACTAAAGTAGAAATTTACTTCAGGTTTTTCTCACTTTATTATTGAGAGCCAATCATATCAATGTGACTCGGAGGTGGGCATAAGGTGAGAGCAGTTTGTAAGAAAGATGATTTGATGACCGACAGGGTGTTTTTTTTTTGTGGGGTGGTGGCGCCCTCTACGGCCTCCCAAAAAACCGGAAAAATTTGGTAGAGTTTATTTAATTGTTGGAATTTTTGTTATTTGAGAAAAAAAAAGCAAAGGATAGAAATTTAGTAGCTTAAAGCAAAATAAAAGCACAAACATAAAGTGGGGTGTTCAAACTAAAGAACTGTCAAAATTCCTTGGCATTTTTTTAGTCCCCAAATTGGATGTTCTTTCTTAAAGGGAACAATCACCTTGTGTGGAAAATTTGATAACAGTGCCATTCTGGAACAACAAATGGTTAAAACATTTATATGGGAGTTATATTTTTTCAGTTCATTCATATAGTAAAAGATATATTTATATATTATGAGGAAACAATATATATATATATATATATATATATATATATATATATATATATATATATATATATATACGCACACACATATGTATAAAGCAACATATTTCAAAGATAGAAAACATTTATGTATTTATCTATAGTGTGTGTTTGCGTTGCGCGTGAAAAATGTTTGAAAAAACATCCATGTGATTATCTACAGTAAGCATATGTGTGTGCGCGCTTGCATGACACTCACACACACACAAACACATCACACACACACACACATATATATATATATATATATATACATATATATATATATATATATAATATATATATATATATATATATATATATATATATATATATATATATATATATATGCATACAAAGAGAGAGAGAGGGGTGGAGAGCGTACCTTTAATGGTTAGATAAGACTAATTGTCTACAGACTAGGAACGACACGGTGCTCGGAAGGTCTCTATACACATATAGTTTTATTAACAGACATGTTTCAATATACAGGATGCCCCACAAAAAACAAAAGATTTGGAACATTTTATTTAATTGTTGAAATCTTTGTTCTAGTTATTTGAAACAAAAGCAAAGGATAGACAATTAGTAGCTTTTTTTTGTTAAAGTCAACAATCACCTCGCATTGAAAATTTGATAACTGGGGTACCCTGAAATAAGAAATGTTTAAAAAAAAAATATATGTTAATTAATTTAAACGTTATTTTAGAGTGGGTTATTCGTATTTGAGCAGACGCTTCCTTTTCTTATTAAACAATATATTTGCTTTCGTCTACAGGCTAGAATGTTCGAGAAATCGTATAAAAGAAAACTTTTCGCTTTCTGTCAGGATTCGAACCTACATACCATAGGGAACTAACATTTAATCGGGTACGCTTTAACAAATTAAGCAACAGAGAACCAAGCAACACCAGAATTGTATCTTTAAGCGAAACTTCTCCCGTCTTATATCTCCCGCTCTTATATTTAATAAATAAACATAGCCTCTGCTCAAATACAAACATCAAGTAAAAGCAAAGTTTAAAGGGATAAAAAAATAAAAATAAACATCAGTCGGATTAATAAAAATCCATTTACTTTCTTTTGAAAAAAAATGCTTAGATACGAAACTGAGCATTTTTATTTATCCAATGGATGTTTCTTTTTATCACTTTAAACTTTTATTTTTTATTTTACTGGATGCTTGTATTTGAGTAGAGGCTATGTTTATTTATTAAACATTATATTCGTCTAGCGTCTATAATGTTTGAGAAATCTTATTAAACCTTTGAGCCCTGACGACCGCTTCACCGGTGGTAGAGAAAAATGACGGTAGGTAAAGAAATGCGTCGTGTTTTGCTATTCTTGTGAATCAAGAGAGGCAGCACCTGCTGGGTAGACTGGGACACAAAGAATGAAATCTGGCGATAAAGTGAAGGCATGAAATCATACTCTCTCCCTGCTTAGTCTAATGCTTATATTATTTGTAACTATTTTTATATCTACAGTGAAACATTACATACCAATTATTTGCGAATTTCGACTCAGGAGTTCAGGCGGAAGGGTCAGAATTATTTAAGAACGCAGGGCTCAAAGGGTTAAACATTTGTTTTTATAAAAAAAATAAACGGATTTAATAAAAATCCATTTATCATGTTTATGTTTGGACAATATTTTATTTTTTGTTTCTAACGAAATTTTCATCTTCTAAAAATTAAAGGCAACATCAATCGCCATTTTCCGTCTCAATGTATCTTGTTCTTTTATTGTATTTCCTCCTCGCTAACGTTTTCTCATTTGTTTTCGATGTTATTAACCCTTTGCGTCTTAGAGGCATTATCACCTTGCTTGGGGTTAAATTTAAAAAAAAAAACGTCAATGAAAAGCCTAAGGATAACAACGTCACTGAAATATATTTCAAGAGTAATTGAACGATTGAAAGCGGATAATCTCGTACGTCATTTGATATTTGCCATACTCGAATAACAGAGAATTATTAAGATTATGTTTGGATTAGAAGAGTGTTTGCTACAATTAACTTTTCCCAGAGAAATTATGGCTTCAATCAAACTACTTGAAATAATAAATCAATGAAAAGTTCCCAGAATTAGTGGCCTGATTTCTGTCTGATTATTTTACGATAAACAAATACCTGACCTAAGCATAAAAATATTGATGTACATTAGAGAATATGTTTAAAGAGATTTCACAAATTTCGCAATGGAAAATGCCCCACGGTCGCAGAGAACAGTTTCGGTTGAGACCAAGCAAATGAAGATATTCCTTCATAGCAACACAGCAGAAAAGCATAGGAAAATAATTGTTTACTCACAAGCGAACGATAACTTTATCCTTTTATGTATCATGTCTCTTCAGGACGTAGGCGCTCAACTGTCTCCACATCTTCCTGTCCGTTGTTGCACCTTAATAAGTTTTATCTTTTTGCTATTTCTCCCAAACCCTGTTCTACCGTCCATTTGCCCATCAAGAATATTACGCGCTGCATTCCTCGGTCCGTCTTGCCTTCACTCAGTCCTGTTAGAATCAGGCTTTCCAAGCCCTCTTTCTTCATTAGGTGTCCCAGAAATTTCAGCCACCTCTTCCTGATGTTAAATATCTTCTTTTTTATGTATCGTGTCCCTCCAGGATTTAGGCGATCAAAGCTCCCCACATCTTCCTGTCCGTTGTCGCTGTTAATGTTTTCTCTTTTTGTTATTCCTTCCAGACCCTGTTCTGCCATCCGTTTTCTCAAGCCCATCAAGTATGTTACTCGCTGCTTTCCTCTGTCCCTCTTCCCATCAACCAGTCCTGTGAATATCAGATTCTGAAAGCCCTCCTTCCTTATTACTTGCCCCAGAAATTTCAGCCACCTCTTCCTGATGATAAGTATCTTCTTTTATGTATCGTGTCCCTCCAGGATTTAGGCGATCAAAGCTCTCCACATCTTCCTGTCCGTTGTCGCTGTTAATGTTTTCTCTTTTTGTTATTCCTCCCAGACCCTCTTCTGCCATCCGTTTTCTCAAGCCCATCAAGTATGTTACTCGCTGCTTTCCTCTGTCCCTCTTCCCATCAACCTGCCCTGTGAGCATCAGGTTCTCCAAGCTCTCTTTCCTGATTACTTGTCCCAGAAGTTTAAGCCACCTCTTCCTGATGTTAAGCATCTTCTTTTTTTATGTATCGTATCATTTCAGGGCATAGGCGACCAAAGCTCTCTACGTACTTCTGTCCGTTGTCGCTCTTAATGTTTTGTTTTTTTGTTATTTCTACCAAACCTTGTTCTGGCATCCATTTTCTCAAGCTCATCAAATATGTTACGCGCTGCTTTCACGTGTCCCTCTTTTCATCTATCTGTCCTGCGAATATCAGATTTTCCAAGCCCTCCTTCCTCATTACTTGCCCCAGGAATTTCAACTACCTCTTCCTGATGTTAAATATAAGTTTCTTTTTTTATTTCCATTTTCTCGAAAACTGCCTCTTTGTTCACATGTTCGGTTTAGGGTAACCTCAGCATCCTGCTTTAGAAAAAAAAATTCTGTTCTTTTAAGTCGCTTCATTTTTGAGGAAATCGTCCAGAATTCACTGCCAAAAAGGAGGACGGATATCACGTTACAGTTCAGTAATTTTCTCTATGCTTCTAACGAAATGTTTGTCCCATAATATATAGCTTCTGGTATGCAACTTTGGCCGTCAAAATACGTCTTCTCATCTCAATATCGCACTTTCTACTGAACCGTCGTTCCAGATAAGATTTTCCCTTAAAGAAAATGAAAGATTAAGATTTTAATTTCTGTCTGAACTTCTGGAATGGAACGTTAACCATTATTTACATTATCTACATGCGGACTATTGTCCTCATCTGTGTTCTTTTTGACACAACACTTCGGCGGTTTTGTCCTCCAGCCTTCATCAGGTGTCTGTCAATCCGGCTGAATTCCAACAGTTTCTTTTCACGGACTTCCCACCTGTGGAACTCCCTTTCGCTTACTTGAATCTCTGATAACAAAAAATAAAAATGTAACGCCAAAAGTCATCTTATGTCCTCTCAAATTCTGTTTCATTTTTGTCCTTTCTTCAATCCTCCTCGTCTTCCCATTCTCTTTCACTTCCTGTAACACCCTTGCGTCTTAGTGGCATTATCGACCAGCTTGGGAAGAAACGATTTTAAAAAAATCTTTTACAAAATCATCTCTGTTACTTCAAATCTCATATGGAAGAATACTATCCAGCATTCACTGATATAGAGACAAGTTAAATGATTTCATAGCCGTTCAGTAAGGTTGCGAAAGTACAACGAATTTAGTCCTATCTGTAAGCCAGATAGATAGATAGATAGATAGATAGATAGATAGAATGAAAATAAGATAAATAGCAACAGATTCAGATAGATAGATAGATAGATAGCAACAGATTCAGATAGATAGATAGCAACAGATTCAGATAGATATATAGATAGATAGAGAGATAGATAGATAGCAACAGATTCAGATAGATAGATAGCAGCAGATTCAGATAGATAGATAGATAGATAGATAGATAGATAGATAGATAGATAGATAGATAGATAAAAATATATGTTATTCACCTAATACAAGAGACACTCAAGGTATAAACTGAGATAGATAGATAGATAGATAGATAGATAGATAGATAGATGGATGGATGTGGAACGGACAGTGATAGATAGATAGATAGATAGATAGATAGATAGATAGATAGATAGATAGATAGATAGATAGATAGATAGATAGGAACACACCGTGCCTGGAAGAATATCACCCAGAATTCGCCGATATAGAGACGAGTTAAATAATTTCATAGGCGTTCAGTAAGGTTGCGAAAGTACAACCAATTTAGTCCTATCTGTAAGCCAGATAGATAGATAGATAGATAGATAGATAGATAGATAGATAGATAGATAGATAGATAGAATGAAAATAAGATAAATAGCAACAGATTCAGATAGATAGATAGATAGATAGCAACAGATTCAGATAGATAGATAGCAACAGATTCAGATAGATAGATAGATAGATAGATAGATAGATAGATAGATAGATAGATAGATAAAAAATATATGTTATTCACCTAATACAAGAGACACTCAAGGTATAAACTGAGATAGATAGATAGATAGATAGATAGATAGATAGATAGATAGATAGATGGCTGGATGTGGAACGGACAGTGATAGATAGATAGATAGATAGATAGATAGATAGATAGATAGATAGATAGATAGATAGATAGATAGGAACACACCGTGCCTGGAAGAATATCATCCAGAATTCGCCGATATAGAGACGAGTTAAATAATTTCATAGGCGTTCAGTAAGGTTGCGAAAGTACAACCAATTTAGTCCTATCTGTAAGCCAGATAGATAGATAGATAGATAGATAGATAGATAGATAGATAGATAGAATGAAAATAAGATAAATAGCAACAGATTCAGATAGATAGATAGATAGATAGATAGCAACAGATTCAGATAGATAGATAGCAACAGATTCAGATAGATAGATAGATAGATAGATAGATAGATAGATAGATAGCAACAGATTCAGATAGATAGATAGCAGCAGATTCAGATAGATAGATAGATAGATAGATAGATAGATAGATAGATAGATAGATAGATAAAAAATATATGTTATTCACCTAATACAAGAGACACTCAAGGTATAAACTGAGATAGATAGATAGATAGATAGATAGATAGATAGATAGATAGATAGATAGATAGATAGATGGATGGATGTGGAACGGACAGTGATAGATAGATAGATAGATAGATAGATAGATAGATAGATAGGAACACACCGTGCCTGGAAGAATATCATCCAGAATTCGCCGATATAGAGACGAGTTAAATAATTTCATAGGCGTTCAGTAAGGTTGCGAAAGTACAACCAATTTAGTCCTATCTGTAAGCCAGATAGATAGATAGATAGATAGATAGATAGATAGATAGATAGATAGAATGAAAATAAGATAAATAGCAACAGATTCAGATAGATAGATAGATAGATAGATAGATAGATAGATAGCAACAGATTCAGATAGATAGATAGCAACAGATTCAGATAGATAGATAGATAGATAGATAGATAGATAGATAGCAACAGATTCAGATAGATAGATAGCAGCAGATTCAGATAGATAGATAGATAGATAGATAGATAGATAGATAGATAGATAAAAATATATGTTATTCACCTAATACAAGAGACACTCAAGGTATAAACTGAGATAGATAGATAGATAGATAGATAGATAGATAGATAGATAGATAGATAGATAGATAGATAGATGGATGGATGGATGTGGAACGGACAGTGATAGATAGATAGATAGATAGATAGATAGATAGATAGATAGATAGATAGATAGATAGATAGATAGATAGATAGGAACACACCGTGCCTGGAAGAATATCATCCAGAATTCGCCGATATAGAGACGAGTTAAATAATTTCATAGGCGTTCAGTAAGGTTGCGAAAGTACAACCAATTTAGTCCTATCTGTAAGCCAGATAGATAGATAGATAGATAGATAGATAGATAGATAGATAGATAGATAGATAGAATGAAAATAAGATAAATAGCAACAGATTCAGATAGATAGATAGATAGATAGATAGCAACAGATTCAGATAGATAGATAGCAACAGATTCAGATAGATAGATAGATAGATAGATAGCAACAGATTCAGATAGATAGATAGCAGCAGATTCAGATAGATAGATAGATAGATAGATAGATAGATAGATAGATAAAAAATTATATGTTATTCACCTAATACAAGAGACACTCAAGGTATAAACTGAGATAGATAGATAGATAGATAGATAGATAGATAGATAGATAGATAGATAGATAGATAGATAGATGGCTGGATGTGGAACGGACAGTGATAGATAGATAGATAGATAGATAGATAGATAGATAGATAGATAGATAGATAGATAGATAGATAGATAGGAACACACCGTGCCTGGAAGAATATCATCCAGAATTCGCCGATATAGAGACGAGTTAAATAATTTCATAGGCGTTCAGTAAGGTTGCGAAAGTACAACCAATTTAGTCCTATCTGTAAGCCAGATAGATAGATAGATAGATAGATAGATAGATAGATAGATAGAATGAAAATAAGATAAATAGCAACAGATTCAGATAGATAGATAGATAGATAGCAACAGATTCAGATAGATAGATAGCAACAGATTCAGATAGATAGATAGATAGATAGATAGATAGATAGATAGCAACAGATTCAGATAGATAGATAGCAGCAGATTCAGATAGATAGATAGATAGATAGATAGATAGATAGATAGATAGATAGATAAAATATATGTTATTCACCTAATACAAGAGACACTCAAGGTATAAACTGAGATAGATAGATAGATAGATAGATAGATGGATGGATGGATGTGGAACGGACAGTGATAGATAGATAGATAGATAGATAGATAGATAGATAGATAGATAGATAGATAGATAGATATATAGATAGATAGATAAATAAATAGATAGATAGATAGATAGATAAGGACACACCGTGACTGGAAGAATATCATCCAGAATTCGGCGATTTAGAGACGAGTTAAATAATTTCATAGGCGTTCAGTACTGTTTTGAAATTGCAACCAATTTAGTCCTATATGTAAGCGCAGGTAGCTCTGCTTTAAAAACTATTAATATTTAATAGAGTTCCGACGACGTTTTATCTGAGGTCCAATTTCAGTTTGGAAGTTTTTTCTTAGAAACATTTTTTTTCGAAAGTAAAGATAACCATTCGGTATTTATCATTTCCTATGCGAGAAAAGTTCGCGCTCTTGGTTTATATTACACATTTTACTCTTGAATAGTAACTTCAATTAATAAAGTAAGAAATGCTTCGACGACGAAAGTCTTTTAATATACACTAGAATAAAAGCCTATATTTCAACTGATTCCACAATCCTTATCGACAAATCACCTATCGATTTTAAGATATATATATATATATATATATATATATATATATATATATATATATATATATATATATATATATATATGTATATGCCACTTACCGAAGAGTATCTCCCTAATGAAGACATCAAAGTCTGAATTTATTTATTTCTTCTGGGGATTAATTGTACATAATTAAATAATTGTTCTTTGATTAAAGACTTCGTTAATATTGATTTTAATTTCCTTTATAAATCTGATTTCTGATTCAGAATTTAAATCAATCGAACATCGCTCTTTATTGATTACATAATGTATTGCGTTCATCTATGTATTTACGTGGCTTATCTGCATTTTGCACAGAGCCAACGAATGCTGGTGGGTGGGCCAAAAGCTTGTGTCGTATATGTGGTGTTGTGTGCAATAGTTACCTACATTGAAAATTCTCATTCGAATAAAGGTTTAAAAAACATGAATATATATATATATATATATATATATATATATATATATATATATATATATATATATATATATATATATAGGAATATACTCAGATAGATAGATAGATAGATAGATAGATAGATAGATAGAAAATATATCATTTTGTATAATTTTATTTATCAGCCAGCAGTATTTACAAAATCTGGCATCCGTTGAAATTTTAACGGATAAAATACGTCATAAAAATACCTTTCCAGTTTGTTATATTCTTCTAGATAGATAGATAGATAGATAGATAGATAGATATGAACAGACCGATATAGTGAGAAATTAACATAGATATATAGAAAGAGATATAGATAGAAATGAAGATAGATAGATAGATAGATAGATAGATAGATAATGAGAATATGATAAATAGGAATAGATTCAGCTAGCTATATACATATATATATATATATATATATATATATATATATATATATATAGATAGATAGATAGATAGATAGATAGATAGATAAGAACAGACCGAGAAAGAGAGAACTTAACATAGATATATAGAAAGAGATATAGATAGCTAAGTACCGGCTGAGATAGATAGATAGATAGATAGATAGATAGATAGATAGATAGATAGATAGATAGATAGATAGATTAACAGGCAGACTTCAATAGATCGGTAATTAGATGATGACTTGCTATATTTTGGGATAATTCCTTTGAATAAAATAGCAAATTTATTACCTCCTCTCTCTCAATATATACATATTAAATCCGACATATTTTTAATTTATTTCTTTAAACGTTACTTTTAATGGATACTTATATTTGATTAGATGTTCTGATTTTATTATTAAACAGTATATTTATTGAAATCTACCGGCCTGAATATTTGCGAAATATTGTTAGAAAAACGTGCGTCCCGTAGAGGAAACCGTCATCATATGTGACGTGCCTTGACCTCTCGACGACGGAGGAACTTCCTGAACAAGCAAAACACGAATAGTGCTTTTGGATATATATCTTTCCCGATACTCGAAATATACAGTCTGTCCATAAAGTTTTTGATAATTTAAAAATATATATTAAAAAGGCAACTGATGAGATATCTTAATCAGATTCGTGCTATGTACTCAGTAGTTAGCAAAGTTTTTAATTACATTGTATTTGTGTATTTAAGGTATCCTGTTAAAGAAAGAGGTACTCATAAATTATCCTCTAACATTTCCCAACGGGTGAATTGGAAGAGATGTTTCAATTCTCTGGAAACATCGTTCACTAGATATCAACTCCCTGGACTTCATTCTACGGGGTTATGTTAAAAAAAATGTGTATCGAACAAATATACCGGACATCAATAATCTCAAGCAAAATATCAGGGATGATATTGCCACTATTAATGAGGCTATACTGCAGCGAACATGGCAAGAAATCAAGAACCATCTTGAGGTGCTTCGTGCAAATAAATGTGCCCATATCGAGGTGCATTAAATTAATTAAAGGTACTTCAATATCTACTCTTCATTTTATAATAATTTCCACATATTTGTCTGGAAATCTATTTTATTATTTACAGGTAGGTTCCTGAAGATCATTACAAACGGCCAGTTATCGAAAGCCTTTAAGATCAATGTCGGTGTTCCAAAGGATTTTCTCCTCGGTCTTACCTTCTTTCTACTATATAGCAATAATCTGACTAGTATACTCTAATCCTTATGAGAATCTATGCGGATGACGCAACAGCTTACAGGTAAATCTCACAAAAATCTGTAAAATCAGAACCTTGTATCCGTACTCACTTTTAATCCACATACTTCTAATCCTCCGCGAAGTTCTTTAAGCGTAACTCGGGGCTCGTTGCCAAATTTTCTCGCCAATAATGTTGCCGTACGTTCCGTTTTCTTTATATATATATATATATATATATATATATATATATATATATATATATATATATACGTTTTTGGTTGTAATGTGGATTTAAAAAAAAATAAATTATGTTTTATTTTCCATAATTTTGCTACACGTATTTCCGGTCTCGCGACCGTCATAAGGCAAAAGGTGCAGATTTCCATATATTATTAAAAATAATTCATTTTTTTCTGTATGTTTTTCTCTGTATAAATATTCTCTGTATAAGATATTTTCTTTTTTGTGCTGGTGATCCAAACGTCTTTCTTGAACTGGCATGGAAATGTTCTGCGTGTGTGTGAGTGTACAGATATGTTCACTGATTCCACGTAGTGAGATAGTGTGCATGTATGGAGAGGGGATATACACATATATACACGCATGGTGACAAAACCACACGAAAATGGATATAGATCTAAGAACGAACAGGGGTCATTAAAAGATAAGCATGCCGATAACGGCTCCATCATTACTCGAACTAAATTGTTTTATAACCCTTCACGTAGAACTTTTCCCTGCCAGTTCAAGAAAGACGTGCGCTGCGACTTTCAATTTTCCGCGCTCCTAATAGTGAGGTTAGGGATATCTTGAAAAACAATAATTAGGCGTGACGCAATGAAATCAGCATAGCTGATCATGTATGAAAGAAGTTGGTCACCAGCTACTGAGGAATGAAAGATAACACTAGACAGAGGAGAAACATTAAGAAATTTATTTTGCATTTGCTGGCTAATAAAACCTAACTCACAAAAGTGGCTATTACCAACATTATATTTATTAGATAGAGTAATTTTTCAGTATTAATATAAGTATTGATTTGGACAATAAGTCGTGGACATTTTTTTGAAAGTAAAAAATTTTTTGGGAAGCCAAACATATAGAGAATGTTTCACAACAACAATTTCTTATTGTTGTTCTCACATTTACATGTATGTACGATTTTTGTTAATTTCATTAGTTTTTGGTTCCGTTTCAGACACCTTAAATAGAATGGGAGGTAAATAAAAGGGCACATTTTTGACAACGTTTCCCCTTTGCATATAATCGAGGATTTAACGCCACCAAAGCAGCTCGTGGGGTTTGTGATTTGCATGGAGATGGCGTAATGCCTCAAAATATCGCCCGACGTTAGTTTTGCGCATCAAAAAAAAAAAAAAAAAAAAAAAAAAAAGGATATTTTGAGCTGGAGCATAGGGAGCGCTCAAGTCGACCAGCTGAGTTTGATGAGGAGCGATTAAACCAGTTTCTTCACAATTAGCTGAACATATGAATTGCGATCACAAAACTATGGTAAATCACGTTCATTCAATGGGGAAGATTCAGAAACTAGGTTCCTGGGTGTCACACACGTTGAATGACCACAACAAGAATCAGCGCGCAACAATTGTAGCCAGTTTGCTCGCTCGGCATCGCCCAACATAAGGGTCATAAACAACGTTTCCTTTATCGCCTTGTTACCGGTGATGAAAAATGGTGTCTTTACGTCAATATGAAGCAGCGTAAAGAATGGCTCAGCCCCAATAAGGAAGCGACACAGCGAGCAAAACAAAACCTTCATCCTCGAAAGACCATGTTGTGTGTATGGTGGGACTGAGAAAGTATAATTGATTTATGAATTGCTTGAGCCAAACCAAATGGTAAATGTAGAGCTCTATGTTCAACAACTGCACTGTCTCCATGAAGCAATTCATCAAAAAAGACGGAATCGTCGAGAAAGTGTTCTTCTTCAACACAACACCCGTCCTCACATCGCCAACATGACCAAAACCGTTATTCAATAATTTGGATGGGAAGTGTTGCCTCATTCTCCGTATTCGCCAGACTTGGCACTATCAGATTAAAAATCTTTTTCGATCTCTTTTCAGTACCTTACTTGCTGTAACGTTCAATACTGATGTTGTATTGAGGGTTTAGTTAGACGAATTTTTCAGCTCAAAACCAGAAGATTTTTATCGTCAAGGAATAGAAAAACTTTGTGTCCTATAGAAAAAAATGTATCAACAGCAACAGGGGCTATATTATTGACTAATTTTATGTAATTTAACATTGTAAAACTATGGCAATAAAACATTTGAAAAAAAAAAAAAAAAAAACGCTTACGACTTATTCCCCAACGCAATATATCTTAAAGGTCTGCAACAACTGTTTCTATTTCTTCATGTCTGTTTTATTGCCGAAACACAGACTTGCTTATGAAAACGTGATATGCTACAAGTCTATTAAAAATGCCAATCTTGATACTATATCACAGACTACCTATAATATATTATACTAGAATTTTTTTCATCAGGCTAACGCTTGTTGAAATTATCAGAGAATTTAGTCTTGATGAATTTATCGGTAACATTACAAAATCTACGTTTCAATTTGGCAAACCAATCGATGAAATATAAAAACTTAAAGAAAAGATATAAAGAAAACAATATTGTAGTTTTCATTAAATAAGTATTTGTTATTTTAATCATTAAATTGGTTTTAAAATAGTGGGAGTATTTTGTAAGTTAAGAAATAAAACTTTTAATTTTTCCAACAAACTATTGTACTAAGTTACGTACCCTAGTAATAAAATAAAAAAAAACCCCTTTACCTCTTCGCATTTTTTCCCCAAATTTGGTTTCAACCGGTCAACGTATGGCTTTTTTAGAAGGTCGGACGGATGGACGGATTAACGGGAGGGACATAATTTTATAAATATATGGAAGAAATGCACTCAATATATATTGAGACTTACGGCCATATCACGTTGATACACCGGTTCCCATACAATCACCGAAGTTAAGCAACGTCGATCCTGGTCAGTACCTAAACGGGTAACCGCTTGGGAATACCAAGTGCCCTAAGATTTGATGTGCGTCAGGCGTAATGCATAACGGCACGGATTAGTTAATCCAGGAGCCAAGTAACAATTGCAATTGTGTTAGTTATATTCATACATTATATACACGCAAATAATCTTGGGAAAAATATGAAAGCATCTTGTTCCCCCCCCCCCCAGTTATGGGTCAATTAGTAATACTTTTAACACTAAACCATTATAATCTCAAAAAAAATTTTTAAACCTAGAATTGTTTTCTGGTCTTATATAACCTGCAAAATGTTGATAACCCTTAAAAAAACAAATCAGAAAATCGTTCCATATATATTGATAGGCATTGCTGCTGGAGATTTGAATACTGACGTATAGAATTACCTGGTCTGTAGGCAAAAACTCATGGCAACCTTCTGCGGCGCAGCGAAAGTAAAGACTGCTAAACAGTGACAATTATCTTATCTCTCTCTTTGTCTCTGCCTCTCGATCGATCGCAGTAATATGATTGGCTGGCGTCAGCCATAAATACAGACTATGGAGGTACATGGATGACGCCTATTGCCTACACCTATTGCCTACCACTACGACAAGGACCAGTCCATTACGGTTACATGCTAACTTGTCCTACACGGTTACAGTAGCCCAAAACTGCTTCGAAGAAATATATCCCATATCAATATATATATATATATATATATATATATATATATATATATATAGAGAGAGAGAGAGAGAGATTGAGCGAGAGAGAGAGAGAGAGAGAGCGAGAGGTATATATTTGATGTAATGAATATGCATACACCTGGGTTCCCCCTTTCCAGTAATATGATTGGCTGGCGTCAGCCATAAATACAGACTATGGAGGTACATTGATGACCCCTATTGCCTACACCTAGTGCCTACCACTACGACGAGGACCAGTCCATTACGGTTACATGCTAACTTGTCCTACACGGTTACAGTAGCCCAAAACCGCTTCGAACAAATATATCCCTTTCCGGGGCATATCAATATATATATATATATATATATATATATATATATATATATAGATAGATAGATAGATAGAGAGAGAGAGAGAGGGGGTATATATTTGATGTAATGAATATGCATACACCTTTCCAGTAATATGATTGGCTGGTGTCAGCCATAAATACAGACTGATGTGGAGGTACAGGGACGACGCCTATTGCCTACGCATATTGCCTACCACTACGACAAGCACCAGTCCATTACGGTTACCTGCTAGATTGTCTTACTCGGTTACAGTAGTCAGCAACCACTTTGCTACTTCAGACGAATATATTCCTTTTACGACACATATCACTTGATAAGAACAGCAATCCGAACGCAAATAGCGTAATATTTTTTCTACAAAACGTGTAAACCAAATATGAAAGAACGGATTCTGAACTGCAGTTTTAACAACGCCAGCCAAATCTACATTTTTTATATTACTGGAACAATTAACCTCTTTCTTTTGTATATTCGAAAAAAATATTCGTGTAGCCATTGTTCTGTTTTCAGTTGTGTAATATCAAGAAAAGAAGATTATTTTTTTAACGGAAAAAAGCACACGCCCCCCCAAAAAATAACTGGTGAGAAATATTTTACTGTTTAAATCTCGAAGCACTATTTACAATGATTACGATCAAGGTTGCTGTGTGATTGATTACATTTCTTTCTTAAGGCTTATCAACATTGCAAGTTATTTAAATACAGAAAATATATTTTAGGGCGCTATTACACTTTCGTGAACTTGCTTCGGCAATTTGTTGGAGATTTATCTCCAGCTGAGCTGGTCGAATTCTCTGACTTCGGGCGGAGAGGAACCCAAACCAGGCTATGCCGAAGAGCAGAGTCTCGTTTGGGGTGGTAGACAGCAATCCGACCCCGTTTTTTACGGGGTCTACGGAGAATTTTTACCCGAGCATACGGGCTCGGATACCTCACTTTAAATTCGTCCTTGTGCCATATCTGACCGCGTGGTGCGGTTGGCAAATATGCTATTACACTCTCGAACCTACCCCAGCAGTCAGTATGGACTGCATTCCTTGCAACAGCTGTTGTAGGGAAGAAGTAAAGCTGTCCGGCAGACAATAAGCACTCGGAAGAGATCAAGGACCAGATGTGGAAACACTAAGAAAGGATTTAGAAATTTCCAGCTCAAACACTGTAGTTAAATGGAATCAGATTTGTCATAATGAGTGCGTTAGTTTTATCGACTACCATCAGAGTGATAAAAAAAACCCAGGAAAAACAGTTTTAAAATGCACTTTTGATGTTCTGAACATGATCCACAGGAAATAAGGAACTAGGAAAACAATCAGAGAAATAAAATAGTCGCGGGAAAAAAAGGTTAGCCAAAAACCCTAGGCAAACTATGGAGGATGCCAAGAAAAAAAACATGGCGGAGGCGGGGTGCGAGTGTGTAATAGCGCCTATATTAGATTGTAAGAATCTTTTAAAGATAATAACGATGTATTGATACAAGACCTACTAATTAACCCATATCTGGTGGAGACGAGAAGAATTGGCTTCGTAACTTTTCCAAAGGTAATTGCGCGTAAAGTTAATATAACGAACACAACTGGAATTAGAACTCGGCTCTCCAAGCCGTTATCCACTACAACACCCGCTCATCCAAATGTATAGTACGTAGTATTCACAAGAGGTCACCCATCTTGGCACTGACCAGGCCCGACGTTGCTTAACTTCCATGATCGGTTAATGACGTTGAAGATAGAAGACGTTCTCAACGCACAATGGGGAATAATAGAAAGTTGGAATTCAGAAATAAACGCGGCTATTGGTAGAAGAACAGAGAAGAAGGAGGAAAATTCGAGAAGCTACAGAGTATATGCTTTTATTTGTGACTCTTTCTCCAGACTCATATTATCAAAAAGTTCAAATTTCGATTCGTTCATCGACAATATGTTTTAGAAGCAAAAGTGAAATAGGGAAACAGCGGGTAACCTATCAAATAAGCTTATGTAAATGGATGACAGATCAGGGATTGGATCGGATGGTTAAAAAGGTAAAAAATTGCTAAGAGCGACATTATATATATATATATATATATATATATATATATATATATATATATATATATATATATATATGTGTGTGTGTATATATTAGGTTGGTGCAAAATTAATGTGGTTTTCTCACAGTAACATTTGTGAGAAAACGACATTATTTTGGCACCAACCTAAAATATACATATATATATACACACACATATATATATATATATATATATATATATATATATATATATATATATATATATATATATATATATATATATATATATATATATATATATATATATTATGAAATGGACAAAGTCCGGCTATTTAAAACATTTTTTATGCTTATACGTTCTTTTTATAGATACAAGTATTCCTGTCGGAGGACGCACATTTTCTATGAAAATTTCTCGAACATTCAGGTCGGTAAATGTTGTTAATACTGTTTATTATAAACATAACATTTACTTAAATATTTGTATCTATAAAAAGAACGTATAAACATAAAAAATATCTTAAATATATATATATTATATATATATATATATATATATATATATATATATATATAATTTATTCGAAAATTATAACATAAATATGTTATAAAATCACTACAAAAATAGCCATTTTGTTTAAAAAATTCTGGTGTCCTATCAAGTGATGGTGCTTCAACATAAGACAACAGAAGTGTTGAAACAAAACGCTTATTTTTGTAGTGATTTTATAACATATTTACGTTAGAATTTTCGAATAAATTATATTTGCTCTGCTCTGTATTGAGCACCCTTTTAAGAATATTTTTTTGGGTTATTGGAATTTATTTCGTATGCATCAATCCTAGACTTGGATATATATATATATATATATATATATATATATATATATATATATATATATATATATATATATATATTCAAATAAAAGAGAAAATATTAGTATCCAGTATATATTCTCTTAATTTTCGCTCTTTCTCCTGGCTTCTCTTGCTACCAAAACTTTAAACTTGGATTCGTTCACCGAGAATATATTTTGCTAAATTATGAATACAGGGAGTCTCCCGTATTCGCAGTAGTTAGGGACCAAAACCAGCCACAAGTAGTTAGAATCCGTGAATACTTGTAACACCCCCCACTCCGCCTAAGAAAGTGCCTATAAGTACCTATTTTGATTGTTGACACCCCATATGCTTTAAACTTTCATCCTAAACACTTTAGAAACATTTCATACCTTTTTTAGAATTTTGAAAAATAGTTTTGTTGACCATACACTTAGCGTAAATTTTCTTTCATATGTACAATAACTGTTTTTAATTACCCATAGATCGATACACCCATTGAAAATACTGTATAAATTCTGAGTAACAAGACATAAAATAAACAAATAATAAAACATTTTCTAAAAACAGAACTGTAATGATGTCCACAGACTTAGTATAGGCCATTTTTTAGACCCCAGTCGCAGCCCCTAACAAAGAACAAAACCCAAACACTACTATGACTTTACGTTTGTTTTTTTAAACTTAAAGATCTATAATTCAGCCAATTTTTACCATAAAAAGGGGCTGTTATATATTTCAAGTCACTTAAATAACCGGGAAATAATACAAGAATATATAAAATATGTTCTATCGAAAAAATACGCGAATCGATAGTTTTTTTCAGCGAATAATATAACAAGTACGGATAACAAGTACATATGCTCTAAAGAAAAATCCGCGGATGTGCGAAGCCGCGAATGCTGAAACGCAAATAGGCGGGAGCTCACTGTATTTTGTATGAGAAACATTATATCATGTTTTCCATATTAATCCTTCAGTAAACTTTTTGAGATTACCAAAAGAGTTGGATATTTGTTTCAGGTCGAGGGAATTATGAAGAAAATAACAATATTCTTCGATTTTGCAACGATATGATTTCCGAATTGGTTGGTTGGTTTACATGTAATTGAAAAAAGGCCACCTGATCTTTCTCCAAAATTGAATTACTATGAGATAAACTGGCCAGGAGAGATTGATGGGAACACCCAAATTATGATAATGAGCTTCGCCAGGGCTTCAAGAATACTTGGAAAAGTCTCGTATCTGCATATTTTTTTTTAAACTGTTGGAAAGAATGCCAATAATTTATTTTAAAAAAGTAATTAAGACAGGTGGTGGTTGTGTTGACGAAAACAAAATATGATGCTTTTGTAGGATGTTTTTCAGGTCTAAGTGCTCATTTTTATCAAAATAAAAACAAAAATACTCGAGCTACAGAAATTTGGATATGATGCGTCCATCATAAGAGTATGATTTTGTAAATCGTTCTGATGTTTTTGATCATCTATTTTTTTCGAATGTTATATAATTATTCTTATAACTGTATCCAAATAAGCTTATTAAAAGTGTTCTTTTTTAAGAAATGCAGGTTGGCCCTAAATATTTTGCCACTATTATATACGTATACGTGTGTATGTATGTGTGTGTGTGTGTCAAAAATATAACAAATTTTGAATATATGAGCATACTTTTCTGAAATTGCGGTAAGGAGATGAAGGAGTTTAGTTGTAGCGAGTCAGCAATGTCCTTAAGTACTGAATACACAACTTGGCCTTGGTAATATTCTTAGCATTTCTATATTAACCCTAATCAGTTTGTCGGTGAGTAAACCACTTTCTGTATCCAGTATCCCACCGCAACAGCTTTTCAATATTATAACAGCTTTCTCTTGTGACAAAAATATTGATTGATTTCTGAATAGAAAATTTTGAAAATTCTTAATTCAACCTCGCGAAACAATGCGAGATTTCCTCCGTTAATAATGACCTTGGTGCTGAACACTGTAAATAGATTCAGTGTATAAATTGATCCAAGCCTTTCATGAAGGACCTATTATTGAAATTCGTTTACTGAAAGAATTGCCATTTCGACATTTCATATAAAATCCACATTCAAGTGAGCATAAAAATATTTCTTAAAAAACCCCTAAATCCAACACATAATAATATTTGTTAAAAACCCCTAAATCCAACACATAACAATATTTGTTAAAAAACCCTAAATCCAACACATAACAATATTTGTTAAAAACCCCTAATTCCAACACATAACAATATTTGTTAAAAACACCTAAATCCAACACATCTCAATATTTGTAAAAAAACCCTAAATCCAACACATAACAATATTTGTTAAAAACCCCTAAATCCAACGCATAACAATATTTGTTAAAATCCCCTAAATCCAACACTCCTATCTTTAGAGATATTTCAGAGTTTAGGAATTTCAATTTCTTCGATGAATTACGCATTTTATATGTTACACAAAATCAATTCCTGATCTTTATAAAACATCTCCTGCTATTACAGAACATCTATACGTATATAAATGTAATATAAATATATATATATATATATATATATATAGAGAGAGAGAGAGATATGTAATACATACACATATATATATATAATTTTAATGTAAATGTAATAAATATATATATATATATATATATATATATATATATATATATATATATATATATATTACACATATATGTTAAATTTATGGATATATAGCTGTGTGTGTAACAGGTGTATATATATATATATATATATAAATGCAATAAATATATAAATTTAATAGCGGGAGACGTTTAATATAATCATTATTATATATATATAATTATTATATAGACCTATATAAATATATATTACATATATGTATTGCATAAATATATTATATATATTATATTTATATTATATGTAAATTACATATATATATTACATATATATTTATATATATAACATATATATATATTATATATATATTTATATATATTACATATATTACATATATATATATATATTTATATATAATATATATATATTATCTATATATTTATATATATATGTATATATTGTATATATATTTATAGATATTATATATATATTATATATATTATATATATTACATATATATATATATATATATATATATATATATATATATATTAAATGTATATATTATAATTTATATATTACTTATACATTGTAACCCGGATATAAGAGAGGTGCCGTGACCGGAGTGGAAGTCTCTTATATCCGGGTATCTTATATCCGGGTTCAACTGTATATATTATATATATTTATATATATTACATATATATTATATATAGTTATATATATTATATATATATTTATTACATACATACATATATATTATACATACATACATACATACATATATATATATATATATATATATATATATATATATATATATATATATATATATATTTGGTTGGCTTGATGTGTGTTTGCGATCCTGGGTGTCATGCTTTTGCGATCGCCAGACAAACTTTATACTTATATTTATATTTATATACACACACTTTTCATATATATATATATATATATATATATATATATATATATATATATATATATATATATATATATATATATATATATATAAAAATCGTAGCTCGATTGAAAGAGCTAATACCGACTATGCTACGTAAAGGTGAATACTGCCACATGAATGCAAATGTTTGTCGCCCTCTCAAAATATTCATATCTACTCTTATTTCGTATCCTAATGTAAACAAAGAAATTTCTAAAAAAATGATAGTTTTTTTTAATTTATTAATCCGTCAGATTTTATCACGGTAGCGCATATTTTTTTAAGATTTCGCAATGATTCAGGCCGGTAGACGAAAATAAATAAATATACGCTTCAACAAATAATAGAGCGTCTGCTCAAATAAGTGGACCACTAAAAATAACGTTTGCGTAATAAAACCTGTTGGATTAATAAATTAAAAAGAAAAATCACTTCTTTAGAAATTGCAAATTATATATACATACATACATATATATATATATATATATATATATATATATATATATATATTTATATATATACACAGTACGAGGTTAAAAAAGATGTATGCACCCATAGAAATGATGGCGAATAAAATATAAAGATTATTACATTTCTATTTACATTTCTTAACATGCCTAAGAATTGTTCCGACTTCGAGAAATGCCAAGTGGCCGCTTTTCATGATCTTGGGCTGTCGAATAGATCGATATCTGATAAGATTAATCGAAGTGAGTCATGTGTTCTTAAGTTGATCAAAAAGGGAAATCAAACTGGAACATATAATAGTCGTAGCGGATCTGGCTGACTGCTAATAACTACCTACAGGGAAGATAGAAACTTGGTTCGTCAATGAAAAAAAGATCGATTCGCAACATAACAAGATGTTTCCAAAGCGTCTACTTCGGCGGTTTCTTTAAGAACAATAAGACGAAGGATTAAAGGCATTGTTTCCAAATACATAAAATAGAAATTTTTCGTTTCAGAAAAAAATCAACAAGCATGGCTTGGTGTAAAGCCCATTTACACTGGACTAAATCTGATTGGGAATATATTATGTCGAGTGACGAGCTCCCCTTTACTCTTAGATATGAAGGACGAATACGTATTTGGTGTACGCCCGGTGAAACGAATACTCCAGTGACTACCAAGAACATTGTTAACAATAAAAAAATCATCGTTTAGGCTGCCTTCTCAGCAGCAAGAGTTGGTAATTTGTACAAAATCAAGGAAATTACAGACACGCATCAATATCACAACACCAAATATAGCTTTTCGCTAAAAAAAAACACATATTAACACCTGTATTAATAAACGAATTCTATTATTTACTTGTCTTGGTAAAAATATAAAAATCGACTTTCTAGGGGTGCGTCCATTTTTTTCGTCCTATATATATATATATATATATATATATATATATATATATGTTTGTCTGTATGTATATATATATATATGTTTGTCTGTATGTATATATATATATATATATATATATATATATATATATATATATATATATGCATGTTTGCCTGTATATATATATATATATATATATATATATATATATATATGTGTGTGTGTTTGCCTGTATATATATATATATATATATATATATATATATATATATATATATGTTTGCCTGTATATATATATATATATATATATATATATATATATATGTTTGTTTGTATATATATATATATATATATATATATATATATATATATATATATATATATATATATATATTGAACAATTGAAAAATTAAAATCTTTAGACAAACTGGGTTGTAGATTAATATTCTTTCGTTTTTTTTTTATTATTATTCCATTTAGATTCCTCGACTAGTTTCGACCAAAATGGCCATCATCTGGAGGAGAAATATTTCTGCTTGCTGCTAGCAGTGAACTACAGAAAACCATACCTACGTTTGAAATGCAACTTAAGTTTCGTTGTTCTACCAACTCATCAGACACGAAGTATTACTTATGATTTTAAGAAAATGATCTGTCTCATGGGAGGAACGCTAAATTATACAGAGATTGAAAGCACAAACTTAAAATAAGGTTCAATGTCCACGCAAGTATCATCAAAAGAACGGAGAATATGTTTAAAAAATGAGGGAACAGTAGAGAGGGGAACTGGATCAGGAGGTCACAACATGACGAGGTATCTTCAGTTCAACATAGAGCTAAAGTGATCAAGTAGAAAAGATCCAACTCAGTCCATAATTTTTTAGTGTCTGAGAGTGGAGTTTCAGCTATGACTTGAAATGAAATCGTACATGAAACCTGTGAGTTAACTGGTTACTCCAGGCCAGAATGTTAGAAGGTTATAAAGGAGGAAGATCAACTTGAAAATGATCCAGTAATTATATATGTATATATATATATATATATATATATATATATATATATATATATATATATATTAGAACTTTATTTCAATCCTTCATAAGCTTCCGATCCTTAGCTATGATTAATTAATTAATTAATGATGACAATGTCATTTTCGTTTATGATCGATTTCATCACGAATCTTATATCAAGCTTGGTGAATAATTATACATTATTATTGTTCTAAGTAGACTCCAGTAGGAGAATTCCAGTAAGATACCTTTAATCATATCTTAAAGTTTAATCTAACAATTGTACAATTTTGCTGCTACACGATTTGGACAATTTTGCTGTTACACACACACACACATATATATATATATATATATATATATATATATATATATATATATATATATAGAGAGAGAGAGAGAGAGAGAGAGAGAGATTGAGTGGTGGGAGTGACCGTTTTATGTTTACACTGGGCCGATGCAAATTTTATTGTCTCATTTTGGTTTTACTTATACCTTTTTGTCTTTAAGGTTTCTTCTACCCTTTAACATTTCTATAATCAATCAATAGCGTTATGTCCTTAACAAATTATCTAAAACATTCCAAAGTACTTTTTTTTTAGTTTAGCGTAAGGAAACGAATATTTGTCACGTTTAAATTCTTTCCCTCGGTGGATCAAAACCTTAGAAAGTCATTTGGTGACAAAACACTTCGTTTGCGATGTAATTTCGATTTCTTATTGAAATTGAAGACAAATCATGGTATGGCCCAAGCCAACGTCAATGGAAGAAGCAAGAAAAAAATGGTCTCTTCTTCGTTTGAAGTGATTTAAAAAGATTCCTTCATCGAGATTTCCTAGAATTGGGATAAAATGTTACTGCGTCCTGACACAGATCAGTCAGGCAATATAAGTGGATCTCGTAATTGGGTACAATAATAATAATAATAATAACGGCAACAAAAACAACGACAAAGAAGAGGAGGAAAAAGAAGTAAGTGCTAAAAGAATAGAAGCAGAGGAAGAAAAGATAAAAGTGTTACAAGCATTTGAAGTAAAGGAAGAAGAAGAGGAAGAAGAAGAGGAAGAAGAAGAAGAAATGAAAAAGAAATGCTTAGAAGAAAAAGAAAAAGCAGATGTGTTACAAGAAGTAGAAGAAGAAGAAAAAAAGAAGAAGAAGAAAGGCTTAGAAGAAGAGGAAAAAGAAGAAAGTGTTAAAACAATAGAAGCAGAGGAAGAAAAATAAGTGTTACAAGAAACGGAAGTAAAGGAAGAAGAAGAAGAAGAAGAAGAAGAAGAAGAAGAAGAAGAAATGCTTAGAAGGAAAAGAAAAAAGCAGAAAGTGTTACAAGTAGGAGAAAAAGAAGAAAAACTTAGAAGAAAAAGAAAAAGCAGATGTGTTACAAGAAGTTAACGAAGAAGAAGAAGAAGAGGAAAAAAAAGAAAGTGTTAAAAGTATAGAAGCAGAGGAAGAAAAAATAAAAGTGTTAGAAGAAACGGGAGTAAAGGAAGAATAAGAAGAAAAAAAGAAGAAGAAGAAGGACAGAAGAAGAAGAAGAAGAAGAAGAAGAAGAAGAGGAAGAGGAAGAAGAAATGAAAAAGAAATGCTTAGAAGCAAAAGAAAAAGCAGATGTGTTACAAGAAGAAGAAGATAATGAAGAAGAAGAAGAAGAAAGACTTAGAAGAAAAAGTAAAAGCAGATGTGTTACAAGAAGAAGAAGAAGATAATGAAGAAGAAGAAGAAGAAGAAGAAGAAGAAGAAGAAAGGCTTAGAAGAAGAGGAAAAAGAAGAAAGTGTTAAAACAATAGAAGCAGAGGAAGAAAAAATAAAAGTGTTAGAAGAAACGGAAGTAAAGGAAGAATAAGAAGAAAAAAAGAAGAAGGACAGAAGAAGAAGAAGAAGAAAAGAAGAAGAAATGTTTAGAAGAAAAAGAAAAAGCAGAATGTGTTGCAAGAAGAAGAAGAAGAAGAAGAAGAAGAAGAAAAGCTTAGAAGAAACAAAAAGCAGAAAGCGTTACAAGAAGAAGAAGAAGAAGAAGAAGAAGAAGAAGAAGAAGAAGAAGAAGAAGAAGAAGGCGTTAGAAGAAGAACAGGAGAACGTGGTAGATGAAGAAGAGATAAAAGAGTGCTGCAAAAAGCTGAAGAAGAGTGAATTAGACGAAGAATAAGAAGAGGAGGAGGAAAAAAGTAGAACAAAGGCTTAGAAGAAGAGGAAACACAAGAAAGTCTTAGAAGAAAAATGAAGTAGAAGAAGAAGAAGAAAATTAAGTGTTAGAAGAGGAAAAAGAAGAAGAAAGGCTTAATGAAGAGGAAGCAGAATAAAATGTTAGAAGAAGAAAAGTAAGCAAAGAAGAAAAAACAAAAAGTAGTAGACGAAGAGGAAGAAGCAGAAAGGCTTAGAAGAAGAAAAAAGGAGTTACAAATACGGAATCAAGAGAGTATTAAAAGAAGAAAAAGAAGAAAAATAAAGCGTTATCAGAAGAAGAAGGCTTTAGAATGAGAAGACGACGAAGGAGAAGAAGATAGTGTTGAAATGATAAGAAGAGTTAAGTGTTAGAAGAAGCGGACGACGAAGAAGAAAGAAAAAGAAACAGGAAAAAAATCCAGAAGAGGAGAAAGAAGAAGAAAGTTTTAGAAGCAGTAGAAAATGAAGAAGTGTTAAAAGATGAAGAATTCAAAAGAAAAGAAAAGTAATAGAAGGAAGAATTTAAAGTCGGAATTAAAAGAATGAAAAGAAACGAAAATTTAAGAGAAAAGAAAAGAATTAATGAAAAAAGCTACAAGAAAAAAAATGAAGAATTAGAAAAGAATTTCGAAGAATAATTGAACTAAGGTGGACAAAAGAAACAGAAATCAAATAATTAAAAAAATAAATCGATTAAAAATGTTGAAAACGTTAGTAGGAGGAGGAGCAGGAAGAGTAGTAGTAGTAGTAGTAGTAGTGGTAGATGAAGAAGAAGTAAACGAGTAAGTAGAAGCAAAAAGGTAAGTACTAGAAAAATTAAAAAAAAAACGAAAGGAAGAGATATGAATGAATCAAAAAGATGATGAGAAGTCAGATTGTTAAAAGAAGAAGGAAAAAGAAGAAAAATAAAGAAAAGAAGAAGAACAAGAAGAAAAGATGAAAAGAAAAAGAAAAAAGATGTAAAAGAAAGAAGATATGAAGAAGAGGAAGAAAAGCAGAAGAAGAACAAGACAAAGAAGAAGAAAAGACATAGAAGAGAAGAAGAAAAAAAGAGGCGGAAGAAAAGAAAAAAAAGGAGAAGAAAAGAAGAAGAGGAAAAGGAGAAGAGGAAGAAAAGAAAAAGAAGAGGTAAAGAAGAAGAAGAGAAAGAAAAGCAGAAGAGGAACAAGAAAAGGAATACAAGAGAAGAAGGAAAGAAGAAAAAGCGGCAAAAATGAAAAAAGAAGAAGAAAAGAAGAAGAGGAAAACGAAGAAGAAGAAAAGGAGAAGAGAAAGAAAAGAAAAAAAAGAAAAAAAAGAAGAAGAAAAGAAGAAGAAGAGGAAGAAAAGAAAAAGAAGAAGAAAAAGAAAAGGAGGAAGAAAAGCAGAAGAACAAGAAAAGGGAGAAAAGAACAAGAAGAAAAGAAATAGAAGAGAAGAAGAAAAGAAGAAGAGGCGGAAGAAAAGAAAAAAGAAGAATAAAAGAAGAAGAGGAAAAAGAAGAAGAAAAGAAGAAGAAGAGGAAGAAAAGCAGAAGAAGAACAAGAAAAAGGAGAAAAGAAGATGAAGAAAAGAAGAAGTAGAGAAAGAAGACGGAGAAAATAAGAAGAACAAGAAAAAGAAGAAGAAAAAAAGAAGAGGAGGAAGAAAAGAAAAAGAAGAAGAAAAGAAGAAGAAAAGTAAGAAAAGACAACGAAAAGAAGAAGAAAAGAAGAAAAAAGAAGAAACGAAGGTGACAATAAAATAAAAAGAAAAAGAAAAGAAGAAAAAGAAAAGAAGAAGAAAAGAAGAAGAAAAACGAAAAAAACGAAGAAGTGGAATAAGCATTAAATAACGCACAAAATTATAAGATGAATCCAGTGAGGAAATTTAGAAGAAAAAGAAACTAGAATTAAAAGTCTACTCATTAAAAGAAAAAAAAAATCGAAGTATATAAAAAGAAAAAGAACGAGGTAGGGGAGAGACATCATTATTATTATTATTATTATTATTATTATTATTATTATTATTATTATTATTATTATTATTCCTACGAATCGGGTGTTTCTATTTTTGATTCAAGGTCTCGATAGAAATTGAAACTGTCATTTTCTAATAAATTCCCAAACTCACAACCCACCAGACAAAATCTAAAAGTCTGTAAATCTACCAAACAATATCAAGTTCTTTTTATTATTCTTATTATTCTTTTTCTTATTTTTGATCTATTCTCTTTGCCATTTTTCTTTCCAGAGAAAGAAAACAAGGTCCCCTCACAAAAAAATACAGCCTCATCTGAACTTAATACTTTTTTTTTTATTTATTTCTGCCGTTTTCTTTTTATCAACGAAAGAGAAAAAAAATTACAATTTTCGAAAAAGAATCAATTATATTTGAAAAAAAAAAAAAAAATAAAATGAGAGAAAGCGGGAAATAATAGGCACGCAAATTCAATTATTTATCGAGTGCGAAGCGAACGAAGTATTTTGCCGCTTTATTTATTCCCCTTTGAACGAACCCCAACCTTGAATTCTGAAGGAAAAATTCGTTCACTGAAAAAAAAAAAAGAAAGAAAGAAAGAAAATAGTTCCGAAAAGCGATAAATTGAAGCACGTGAACTTGAAAACACAAATCGCTCTATAAGAATAAAGCCGCCATTTTTTTTTTTTTTTTTTTTTTGGTAATTTTCCTCTCATTCATTACGCAGAGGTCACCTCAAAAGATAAAAGAAATTACATACAAATGCAACCCAAGACAAAAGCCGCAGTTACACTGCAACGAAAATAGAAAAAAAAACAGCAGTAAAACTTAGTAGAAGATAAACACTCTACATGGAGTATGTTTGAAAACGTCAAATCGTTTTAAATGGAATATAATACAAGCAGCACAGGGGTGGAAGAGAAATACACCGGGAATTGCGCAAAAATTTTCGGTTTGACAATCTATACGAATCCTCCACCTCTTACTCTTCCTCCTCCTCCTCCTTCTCCTCTTCCTCCTCATCATCATCTTTATCATCAACAGTTGAATGATGGTGTGTAGTCGTAGGTTTCCATGCGCGGCTGAGCAGCTTACAATATCTCTCCAAATTTCTGGGTGGAAATCAGGGCGAGGTACTCATTGATGTTAGTGTGTCTCAAGCAGTACACCTGCCGAAGCCCATCGTTCTCCAGGTCAAATCTCAGCCGATTTCCTCCAACTTGAAGGCACCATCTTTATCGTTGAATTCACCGGGAAAATATTCCAACCGATGACCGTTGATTTCAGTCTAGGGAGTCATCCACCCAGCGATGACGTGTCATCACCGAATTGGCTACATACAGAGATATGGAATCCACTTGACATCATTGTGCAAGATGGCCGTCGATTCTACAAAGAAGATTCATCACTCATTTTGATAAAGTCGTATTTTTAAATGTGCGGGGTAAATGTTTTTTTTATAAAACGAAAATTCTTCTCATAGTTCCTAATATTTTTGTCGATAAATTTCGTTGTATAAAGAGCAAGATTTAGCACTCAGTTTCTGACAAAAATAATATTAGGTTGGTGCAAAAATAATGTCGGTTTTTGAAAGTATTTTTAACGTCAAAAACCGACATTATTTTTGCACCAACCTAATATTTGCGTTCTCATCTAAACACGCGATAAAAAAAAAATATGAAGTATTCATGTAGTAATATACGTACGTTATTTTGGTTCTGAGATAAAACCCTCTCGTTATAAATTTTCTTTTTTCGTTGTCTTATTCCTAATTTTTCTTGGCGATTTCTTGGTTGAATGCCTTCCAAACCGCTTAAGTACCGTAAAATACATAGATAAAATGTAATCATATTGAAGTAGCGCGTAGTAATAAAAATCCAGTTGAAGCCAACCAACTTTAAAAAGTCTGAATTAATATCCAACAAAATTCTTTCGGCAATATGGAAGGCAGTACTTTATATCAGGAAGGTTACCGTACTATCTATTGTACCAGTCTAACTGTAAATGTCAGGAAAGTAACGAAAAACATTTCGATAGATTAAGACTTAATATTAGCATTCGCAAAACGACAGATTATTATTATTATTATTATTATTATTATTATTATTGATATTTCCTTTGCTTTCTGACGTGTAATCATTTCTTTCCGCGTCCCGCCAGAGAACTAAGCTTAGAAATAGCATCATGACATTTTCCACTAAAAAAAAAAAATAAATAAATAAAAATATATTTTACATAGACAAAGCCCTTCGTAATGTGTGGGCTGTACAAGTGAGAACAATTTTTTTCTATTTCTTTAAGGCATGGGCTGCCAGGAATCCCTTCATTGAGTCTACTGTAATCTTTTCCAACCAATCCGAGGGCTCCAACTACAACGGGGATTGTTGATGTTCCCATGTGCCACAGTTTGAGATTTCGATTTCATTATTATTATTATTATTATTATTATTATTATTATTAATATTGCAAATATTATTATTATTGAGTGATTGGGACAACACATCAAAAAAATGAGGTTGGTGTATAAACGGACAAAAACTAAGTATACCCATCTTACAAAGTGTGATAATGGTATATGAGGCATATTATTATTATTATTATTATTTTTATTTTCTTTGCTTTCTGGCGTTTACACATTTCTTTCCGGGTCCCACCCAGGGACCTAAGGTTAGAAATGGCATCATGACACTTTTCACTGACAAAAAAAAAAAAAAAAAATTACCTAGATAGAGCCCTTCGTAAAGTGTGGGCTGTACTTGTCAGAACAATTTTTTGTATCTCCTTGAGGCATGGGCTTCCAGGAATCCCTGCAATTCGTCTACTGCAATCTTTTCCAACCAGTCCTAGGGGTCCAACTACAACAGGGATTGTTGATGTTCCCATATGCCACATTTTCGAGACCTCTATTTCAATGTCCTTGTATTTTGACAGCTTTTTGAATATCTTCAAACATACATTGCAGTCAGCAGGGACTGCCATATCAATAAGGAGGCACCGTTTTTGTTTGTGGTCTTTAATAACAATATCTGGGCGGTTGACCTTGATTGTTCTGTCAGTGTGAATTGTGTTATTATTATTATTATTATTATTATTTTTTTTTTTTTTTTTTTTAACATAATAATATGGCGTTGATTATTTTTTTTTAATAAGAAAAGGTCATTTGATAAAAATCACCTGAGGATAGCGTAAGGTTGAAAACAAGGTCACGGACTCAACTGACTTTTTGATTTTTAAAGGCACACACACATATATGAAGAGCAGCTCGAATGTGAAACGCGATAAATGTCATTTTCAAAAGTTTTCAAATGGTTTTGCATTTCATCACTTGACCACATATCAAAGTTTTTTTTTACGTATTATCTTTTCCCTATTGTTTTTGCCTTCGAAAATCTGTTTTGTTGCATAACGCGATAAACGCCATAGAGGCTTTACCGCAAAACCTTATATATCCATGACGGATTTGGACATAAAGAACGTCCTGGGTAAGACGATAAACTGCATCCAACAGCAATAAACATTTAAAATGTACTGCTAGACGCAGTAATAATGCCTAATGTAATAATGTCGTTTTTTGACGTTAAAAATACGTCAAAAAACGACATTGTTACGTCATTATTTTTGCACCAACCTAATAGAATTAGTGTTGAAAAATGTCTTAACTGTAAGTTGCTAGCGCGGTTCGTATAAGTGACCGCGATGTATTTCGGTCAGTTCACCCAAAAATCTTAGATAACAAAGGGTCACCTCGAGTCACAAAGCAGGTTTTTACGTTCTACAACTTAAGCTAAGTTCTTCAGTTTCATAGTAAAACATTCAGTGGACTTTATTTCCTAATAACATCTTGTATACAACACACATTTCTCCTTCAATCCAAATGAATAATAGTGACATAACGAGAACCAGTTCTTGTTTCTCTAGTGGGGAAGAAAGAGTGTATCACAAAAGAGACTCACAAACGAGAAAAAGGAAGAAAATGCAACATTCTGGTTAAAGTTAAAATGCCGGCAATTTCTTCCGAATTTTGCCACGTTGGTCAACTGACGACTGACGAACTTCTTTAAAATCTTTGAGTCTTTCTATTCTAAAAAATCAAATACTGAACAGGACAAATCCTTTGGATCTTATAACAGACAATCAAAAGAGAGGCCACCAGCTTAAAGTTAAAAACGAAGATACCCAAAACAGCCGAAATATCACCAATGATTACAGTTTATTACTCAAGTATCATCCAACAAGAATCCAGATCTGCAAGGCCACCTTTTGTTCACTTATAGGTTGAGTGTGCTTTTTGCTTATATATAATTGTATCATTTTTGTTACTGTTGTATTACTGAATTGACGAGAGACTAACACAGGTTAATCAATTGTTTTAGGCGTAGATAAAGAAACGGTTGGAATTTAAATAAATTCGTTTTATAATATTTCTTTTCCTTTAAAAATATCCCCAGAGGTATGAGGAGAATGTCTCGTACAAGAGAAATTTATTCCCCCAAAGATATTTGATGTGGAGGAGGAACTAGATGACATTCAGTAAGAATAAAAATAAAAAAAAGAAATCATCCGAGGACTTGGCGTTTTCCCTGGTTCTCGGGCCTGCAGTTGAGAGATAGAATCATTAGACGTGGTGGGAATAGTATCCCACATCACACTTTTGGTGATACCTCTGCATATGTTTACAATTTCTTATCACAATTTTCTTCTTTTCTTATTGTTTGTTTGTTTGTTTGTTTGGGTTTTATGGCATATCAACCACTGTGGGTTATTTAATGCCAAATCCAGTTTATATTAATTTTAAATGCCTATTTTGTATAGAATAAAAAACGTATAGCTGGCAACATTGTTTCAAAAACGTACAGCTGGAATATTTTTTTTTCCAAAAAACGTATAGCTGGCAACATTTTGGTTTCAAAAACGCATAGCTGGCAACATTGTTGTTTCAAAAACGTATAGCTGGCAACATTATTTTTAACAAAAAACGTATAGCTGACATTTTTTACAATAAACGTATAGCTGAAATTATTTTTTTACAAAAAACGTATAGCTGGCAACATTGTTTCAAAAAAGTATAGCTGGCAACATTGTTGTTTCAAAAACATATAGCAGGCATCATTATTTTTCCGAAAACATTATCTGAGGCCTTGCTGTTGGATGTAGTTTATCGCCATATCCAGGACGCGGATGTAGTTTATCGTCATACCCAGGACGTTCTTTTCTTATTTATATTTCGTGTTATTTTAAGTAAAAACATAGTTTATACAGAAGTGATCGATTCAATCGGATTTGCAAAAAAATAAATAAATAAATAAATAAAAACATGTGGATTTATTGTATTTTGAAAAAAAAAAAGTACTCTTTCAATGAAAACACACTATTACAGGCAAATTCTAGATTTGAATTTTTAATCTTTATATTCTAATGGTGATATATTAATGTTTAATGAAGAAGAAAAAAGTAGTTTTTTTACCAATCGTATTTGAGCTATAAAAAACGTCTTTTTCTCAGTTTCAAGAAATTGGACTCACAACTTGTTTGGCATTCTAGCTTTATATATATATATATATATATATATATATATATATATATATATATATATATATATATATATATATATATTGAGTCATCCTTCATTGAATAATTTAGACAAGATTTATCTGCTTATTTTTACTTGCATTCTTTCGTATTCACGGACAAGCTTTTTGGTGTTATTATTAAAAGAAGAGAGAAAATTACCGTGTCGATATATATATTATTTTAATCCGAGTAGATGTTATATTTAACAATATATATTTTGTTGAAGCCAAGTTAAGCTTACTGAATTGAATAATTACACGAAGGTTGGTAATGAACAACACCTATAAGATTTGCCAGCGGCGCGTAGAAGAAGTAGTCAACTGCTAGAAATGACCCAAGTGAGTTCCACAATGAATCTCCAACTGTATGATATCTACCAACAGCTCCACGCGGTCTTATATGGCAGAAGGCCGAATTTAATGTGGGGTATCCGATCCCCTAGGCTCGGCCAAAAATTCCACGTAGACCCCATATAAGACGGGGTCGGGTAGCTGTTTCCTAAGACGAGATTCTGTCCTACGACATAGACTCGACTGGCGATACTCTCTGTCCAGAGGCAGAGAGTTTTACCAGCACTGCTGGAGACGAATCTCCAACTGCAGACCAACATACACTATTTACTACTGTACATAGGTGAATGGGGGCAT
This sequence comes from Acanthosepion lycidas, assembly GCA_963932145.1. Lineage (NCBI taxonomy): Eukaryota > Metazoa > Mollusca > Cephalopoda > Sepiida > Sepiidae > Acanthosepion > Acanthosepion lycidas. Next base: position 43,605,485 of record OZ010608.1, read on the forward strand.
ATCCATTATCGTCCGTAGGTATGATACAGCAAGCACACACACATACAGACAAACAGATATATATATATATATATATATATATATATATATATATATATATATATATAAGTCATCTAAAGTATTAGGTTGGTGCAAAAATAATGACGTTTTTTGACGTATTTTTTAACGTCAAAAAACCTCATTATTTTGCAACAACCTAATATCTCCAGAATTAATAGCATTTGAAGTTTTCTTAAGATGTGAAGGATTTCTTGAATTTTATTACAACTATTCCTGTTTGTCTGCTCTCTGGCCACAAGTTTTATACTTTTTGTGAAAATTGGTTTGATTAAAAAATGTCTGACTCAGCCTCTAAGTCCTCAAGTATTTCACCCAAATGCACTTGCCTGTGATTGACGTTCCATAATCATGACAGTAACCTTTTCACATCAGTGATCTACATCCTGATTATTGACAACTTTTTCTAGCTGATATGTTTCTTTTATGTTGGAACCACCTTGTAAATAATTTATCTGTGACTGCTGTTGAATGTAACGATAGATTTGCTTTAAGCCACAATGGTGTAAATATCGATGTGCTAACTTTTGGAAACGTAGCATTGGAAGAGAAACATAATCGGCCATTTTGCTAAACGATATCTTCGTATCTTTCATCGCTGATATGTTATGAGGAAATAGCAGGTGTTATTATTTCAGACAAACGTCCAAACTTGTGAGTATCACCGGCTGATTATATGAAAGATATTCTTTGGCTGAGTCCATTTGAATTTTTCTGGCTAATTCCAATTGTTCTTGGAAAAAATATTATCTTGCATTTCATTCATAAGCAATGCATTATGTCTTTGCTCTGCTTCATGTTTCTGGGTGTCTTCAATTATTTGACAATGCAACTGAGTTGGAGATAAACTCTTTTTCTGAAGACATGCCAGACATGTTTTGTATTTGGGTATCTGTTGGTAAGAACTCACTGTCAAGAGATGGATAATCTTTCTCATTTGTCAACTGCTGGACTTGTTGCTGTTGAAATTGATATTAAATCAATTGAGTATTATCTTTGAATGTTTGTTTTATAATTTTGAAAAGCCAATTGGAATGGCTTTCTCTATCTATAATTTTGTCTTTGAGTGTCTGTTAGTAAGCTCACATTGTCAAGAGATGGATAATCTTTCTCGTTTGTCAGAAGCTGAACTTGTTGAAATTAGTCATAAATAAAATAGGTTGTAATATTTTTTAATGTCTGTTGTATGCTTTTGACAATCACATTGGAATGGTTTTCTGTATCTGTATTGGTATTATCTCCTTTAATGATGGAATCAATGTCAACAAGGATTTCTTGGCCATTTCTCACATCTTTATCACTAATGACAAAAATAATCACAACAAAAAAAAATAGAAAGGCAAGGATTCGTCTTCTCACTGGACTTATTCAACCTTCTCAAGGCAATTCTGAGACAATTGAAAACCCTACCGGGATTTAACATTGGGGGCCACAATCTTAACATCATGAGATACGCAGATGACGCAGTACTAATGGCAGATACGGAAAATAATTTACAAAATCTCCTACAGAACGTAGCGACGGAAAGCGTGAAGAAAAGACTAAGCATAAACTACAAGCAAAGAGAATGCATAGCCATCAGTAAAAGAATGAGCACGAAATGTGATTTGCAGGTCCCGAACCACAGAATCAAGCAGACTCGAAAGTTTAAATATCTGGGAAGCGTTTTGACAGAGGACGGTAAGTGCGAGCCTGAGATCCGTAGACAAGGACGTGGCCAAGGACGTATCCCAAAAGCTGGGCAGAGTATTGCGAGACAGGAGGATTTAACGAAGAAAAAAAATACTGAGCTGTTACGTGGCATTTGTCCTTCTTTACGGCAGCGAATGTTGGACGATTTCCGCAAAGATGAAGAAGAGACTCCAAGCGACGGAGATGTGGTTCTACAGAAGGATGCTGAGGATATCATGGACCGAGCGTGTGAGCAACGATGAGGTCTTGGAGAGGATGGAAACAAGGAGGAGGCTTATACTTAACATCAGGAAGAGGCAGTAGAAGTTTCTGGGACACATAATGAGGAAGGAGGGCCTGGAGTATCTGATACTCACGAGTCGGATAGAGGGAATGAGAGACAAGGGGAAACAATGCGTGAAATACCTACTGGGCTTAAGCAAGTGATAGAAAGAACGTGGTCTAGTGGAGGAAGCAGAGGGAAGGAATTTGTTGCAAGGGATAGAGGGAGGTGGAGAGTTATGATCGCCTACGTCCTGAAAGGACACGGCACATAAAAAGAAGCAAGTGGATGACAGAATGTGTTCTGGGGGTGAAAGCAAAGGGAAGGAACTTGTTGAGAGCAGCAAGTGATAGAAAGAGGTGGAGATCCATGATCGCCTACGTCCTGGAAGGACATGGCGCATGAAAAGAAGAATGTTCTCTTTAAACTGCATTATAGTTTTGTACATTTGGTTGTTCATTATTAAGTATGTATTAACTTTTATGGAAGTGTTTTTGTTCTGAGATACTGGAGCCGGTTGTTTGTAAACATCACCAGTTACATCTTCGATAAATCCTTGAAGTTCTTAAGTATGCTCAAATAGCATTCCAGCAACTTCCTTCCCAGTGTCTTTCATTTTTGAACAGAGAATCTTTTCAAGGTCTATCTTATTCCCTTCATATCCACTTAGATCAGAAGCTGAAGGAATGGCAGACTTTTGGTCTGGAAAGATTACAGGTTTTCTTACCATAAAGTTACATTTCGCTGATGAATGCGATTCTGCAATTGAAGAGTTTTCGACCGAAATGACAGCCTCACTAACAGAAGTTATTTCTTTAGATTCAGGTAGAGCTGTCTTTAATAATCTATGTGCATAATATACATTGCGATTCTTCATCGACATTTAATAAGACTTTATTCTTCCGTTGTCCAATTTTTCTTGTTCATTAATAAAATCCTCAAGTTGTGTCATCACTGCATCAACAGCAACGTTAAAACACCTTGTTGTACAACTTGCTGTTTGAGTAAATCACGCTCTTCCTCCCATTTGATGTGATTTTCTTGGAATTGTGACTTGAGAGTTCGAAGTTTCAGTTTGTATCTGATAATTTCCAATTTTTCATGTAATCACAGAAAACTGGGTTCATATAAAGATCTACATGTTTTTGCCATTTAAAAAAAAATCCATTTCACCTTAGGATCCTTATTATCATCTTTTAAACTCCAAAAATATTTAGAAAGTGATGTATTATTTCTGAAAGTATTATTGGTGAAGGACAAGGTATGTTGACACTACCTAGTCTTGAAAGAATTCTTAGTACTACCAATATAGAATTTTTCAACCGTCGGGTTCTCTATTGTAGAAATAGTACTAAGTTAAACCAGCGATTTAGTTAAATATTTGTTTGGGAGTGGGAACTGGTCAAAATTCCTACAATTACATTGGGCAGTATCATTAATAATATTTTTCTTGGAATGTGTATTATGATCCAGATTATTAAATAGTTTTAAAATTTTATTATTGTATAACTTTAAAATCTTCTCGATATTATTGGTGTAGCTATAACTTAGATTTAATGTGTTTATGTTAAATATTTTATTAAGAGGGTTACTTTTTTGGAAAATTTTCCTAAAAGTAACCCTCTTAGTAATTTTCCTAAAAGTAACCATCTTCGTAATTTTACCAGAGCCACAAAAATAACTCTCTGGTGATCAAACTAACCAATGGATGTGACTTTCCATTATGAGGGTATCGAGTTGGTAGTTTACTAGCTGCTTCTTCCGACTTGTCGTTAGGAGTCTGAACTCTTTGGTAGTGCTTAGAGAGGCAGCTCCGATTAACAGTAGCATAGTATCTTGGTATCTGTAGTACAATGTCGCGCATGGGTAGGTGTCCCTACATGAATTTTCGATGGACAACCCTGAGGTCACATTATGTTCTGCTCTCAGCCACGCACTGACTGGTTTTATATGTCCATTGACGACAGATAATGACACTTATGGTGGTCTTTTTCTCTATCCTCAAAACATATCTCATAGAAATCACAACAAACATAAATAAAACTAAACCACCAAACAAAAATATCACCTTTCTCCAATACTCATTATATCTGTTCCAACTTTTGGAAAAGTCGCCAGATATTTTTACCCTCTGTAAAACCAACTTAGATTCTTCCATTGCTACCAATGAATTTTTGGTTCCAAGCTATCTTCTCATTTGCCGAAAAGATTCTAGCGTTTATTCCGGATCTAAACACTAAGGCTATGCAAGCCTTAGCGTCTAGATCCGGAATAAACTACCGATGGCCATTGAATTGTTTCTCTGTCAGCTATCTCGTTTTCCTTTATCGCTCCGCCTTTTCCCAAGACTGCAGTATATAAGACGCAATAACTGACAGTATAGAAAATGCAATTTTTCTCCGTCCATCCGTGAACGTCATTGTCTCCGGTGATTTTAAGGGACACCAAGACACGTGGCTGAAACATTCTAAATGTACTGATGCTGCCGGTATACAGGCATCATATTTTTCCATTGCTCAATAAAACACAACAAATCGTGGAGTTCGTTTCTCATTTACCTAGCCAAGCTGAGCGATATGATTGCCTTATCTAATTCTTACCTCTTCTCGCTCTTGCCAAACTTCACAAGAATACTCTCTTGGTAACAACTGATATCTCCTTCCAAGCATCCATTAAACAGGGACGGCCTATCCATAAGACCTCTTTCCAGTACCAGCATGCTGATTGGGATTCATTCCAGGACCTTTTTCGGTGTGACTCTTGGACTGACATCTACAACCTCCCAATTAAAAATTTCGCTACTAAGGTTTTTCCTTGGGTCAAAGTTGAAATGGACGCTTTCATCCCTTTCCGAAAATACCAAGTGAAACCGGAATCCTCTTCTTGGTTCACAATATCATTCTCGGTCACCATAGCACAAAAAAACAATTATTTCCAGCTATACCAGCATGATAGTTCTCGTCATAAGAGGTGCCTATTTGCTACAGCTTGTAACAAATGTAAGCGAGTCCTGGAATGTGTCCCTGCTTGCTGAGAGAATGAGGCACCGCATAGCCTCTACTCTGGCTCGCGTGACTACTGGCGTCTCTGTAATTGGTGACTAAATAGGTGCAAAGTCTCTATTCTCACGTTTTCAATCGATTTGAGGTGTTATCATCCTCTGGTGATAAAATTGAATGCTTTGCGCGTAAATTCTCCTCAAACTCTACTCTTGACTCAACTAAGTGGGAAGTTAGGCCCCTGCTTAACTTCCCACTTAGAGCTGATTCTACTGAGCATACAACCCCTTCCCATGCTTTTTGCTATCTCTAACCTTGATCTCAACAAAGCTTGTGGACTTTATGTCATCGCTCTAATAGTCATTAAGAAGTGTGCTCCTGAACTGGCTCCTGTTCTCTCTAAACTGTATAAATGCATCGATGCCTCCTGCTTTCTCGAACTCATCGTCTGTTGTTCCAGTTTTTAAGAACTCTAGTGACCCACCCATCTCATTCAATTATCGGCTTATAAGCCTTCTGCCTTTTTTTGGTAAACTCCTAGAGGCCCAAATCAATGTTGAACTGTTTTCATCATCTGTCATCTCAGGGCTTTTTCTCGGAGAAGTAATACAACTTTCGTTTCTCCAGATCAACCACTGATGTACTAACTATAATTGCAGAAATAGTGAATCATGCTTTAGATAAAAACGGGGGAAAAAAAGCTGTAGCATTGCACATCCCGAAAGCTTTTGACAGGGTCTGGGATTCTGAAAAGCTACGGTATCTCCAAACACGTATTTTATCTGATCTAGCTGTTCCTATCAAATCGTGAAATGAAAGGCCACACATCGACATCTTCTGGCATTAACGAGGGTGATCCTCAGGGTTTCATTCTTGGTACGGCCCTGTTTTTCATCTTCATTAACAACCTCCCCGATGACATCAGCTCTCATCTTGGAATCTACGTTGTCGACATTAACATTTATTCAAGCCTCGATTGTAAGGCAAAAGTTCAAAATGGCAGACGATGTACAAAACAACCTCAAGACAGTCGTTAATTGGGGCAAAAGATGGCTTGTCAATTCTAACACCTCTATAAGTAAACTGGTCTCTATTAATCACATGGCAGACCGCACTCTGCCTTCTATCAGCATGGTTAATGCTATCCACCAAGAAAATGACACATTGCGCCTTCTCGGGGCAAAGATCTCAGCTGAAATGAGGTGGAAATACAACATTGAATCTATCTCTAGATCAGCTGCAAAGAATGTCGGTTCATCTGTCGGACGAGAATATTTTTCTCTCCGGAATCTATCTTGCATATCTATAAATCTACCATTCGTCTATGCTTAGAATATTGCTGTCATATATGGTAGTGTGCCTCTGCTACTTTACTTAAGCTCCTTGATAAGATCCAAAGAAGAATCAGCAATATTATTGGTTCTGACCAGGCGGCTCGGCTTAATTCATTGGCCATCGCCATAAGGTTGCCTCTCGGTCCCTTTTTTTATAAACACTTTTTAATAGATTATCTTTATTTGGATGAATTTAGGTTAATTTATTTTACTTGTATATTTTCTCTTTTCGGTTTTCGATTTTTAAGTAACATAGTATTTTTTTATGTTTTATTTCTATTTTTTTTGTGTTATTTTTGCTTATTAGTATATTTATTTGTTTTTATTTTATTTTTTCGTTTTTAATTTTTTAGGTTACGTAGTAAAAATTTATTTTCATGTCTGCATTTTGAGATGAGTTCGGATCTTTTGTTTAATAATTTATTTTGGTCGGGAAAAGTAATGATAGCTATTTTTTCCTCCGAGCAAAGTTTGCAAGTTTTTGATTGGTTATTGTAGGCTGATGATTTTTTCCTTATCTTCCAAGATATTTTTGGTGTGATGTTCGTTTTGTTTTTAATTTCCCAGATATACTTAGAAAGCATTGTACTGTTTGCATATTTACTATTTGTGAAAGATGTTTTGTGACACAAATAAATTAACCTAAATTCATCCAAGTAAATAAATAAACAAACCAATCCCAAATAAAGATAATCAATTAAAAAGTGTTCCCGCCAAAATAATACTTAGAATGAACTACAACAATCAACCCCAAAACTGAACAAATAGCCTTAATTAAATTCCCAAAACAAAACAAAACTGCTAAATAAGTGATATAAACAAATTTTTACTACGTTAATAAATAAATAAATAAATAAAATAAGAAACAAAAATAAAAACAAGCAATATAATTTGACCTAAATAGATAAACAAACGACTTCCGGTGAAATAACCGCCATAACAGAATACACACAATGCACCACTAACCCGTATATATATAAATAGCCGAGAAAAATAACAGTACATGTGGCCTGACGATTGCATATAGCATGAAACAGACTGTCGCCTCTAAGTGTTGACTTCTATGTTCACTTTTATATTTACACACGCTCTATCTCTGATATTGAGCACTTTATTCCATAAATATAGCACACCTTAAGACTATATTTCTTTATATATATGTATATATATATATGTGTGTGTGTGTGTGTGTGTGTGTGCTTATATATATATATACACATATACATACACATACATATATATAATTATTTATTCAAAAAAAGATTCTATCGCTACATAAGAGTTCTCATGTTTTTATATATATATATATATATATATACTTGTGTATATGGTGTAATGGTTAGAGAGCGTGTTACACTAGAACAATTGCTACTGAGTAGTGAATTTCATCTTCACTGCGTGCCTCATACTTTCTACCCTTAGAAAATCACCATACACACACACACACACACACACACACACAGATATATATATATATATATATATATATATATATATATATATATATATATATATATATATATATATATCATGGTGAAATCATATTTCCATTCTGCTTCAAATCTTTGCAGTTATAACGAGGGCCCACCGAAAGCAATGCTGTCGGAACAATGCATACGTGTCTCATATTGATTGGACAGTTGGCGACTGAATCTCTTGGACTTCAAACACTCTGGACTCGCCACACGAATAAATGAACAACAGGTGCTTGTTAGAGGCAACAAAACGTCTAGATGTTTAGCTTCAGAATTTGTGGTTTCGAAGCGAAAGAAGATGATCCCCAGCAAGTTATTTAATGTTGCAACTTTTCTCCTACAAGCGAAAAATAATTAAATCATATCACAAGTAATTTTTCAATCACGTTTACCTTGTACATCCGTAAAAAGTGTTTTCCTTGTATTTCTTAGCCTTCCCAAGTATCCCCGATTTTATCTTCTGAATAGAATATTTCAGCATGGCAATATGAATAATCATGAAAAAATCATCTAAGTCCGAATAGACGTACCAAATTTAAGGCAAATTTTTCTCTTTTTTACACAATAATGCCCGCATTGTACAAAACTCGACAGTCGCTCAAGGTGTAAGCTTACCGAGTAAGAGGCTCGCTTTATATGGATATGTGGGGAAGATAAATTCTAACACTAAACTTGAACTGGTTAATACTGTAGTGATCGGGGAGACATACTCATAGGAGTTGGTTCCAAAAATCAGCCATTCAAAGTTCCGTTAAATATCGTTAAAGACAAACAAAGATGTCTCTTCTTTCTTCAACAATAATTGAAACATTAATTTTCAAAAACTCACTTCCTACCTCTCATAATTTCAGGGATGATCCCATACTATTATTTACATTATACAGTGTGTCCATAAAATTCGTGTGCACTTTAAAAAATTTATAACTTTATTTGTATTTGCGATAGAAATAATTTATAAAAAGGATTAGAAAGAAGTAAATCTATATTTTTTTAAAGTTTTATTGAAATTTTAAGTTTCCACATGTCCTCCATCATTAGCTATAGAAAGGGTCATACAATTTTGACGGAAAAAATTTGCCAACTGATTTACAGCAATGCCTGAAATCACATGGGTTATTTTAGCTATACTTAAAACTTAAACTTCATAACATTTTTTACAGATTATTTCTATCGCAAATACAATTAAAGATATAAAATTTTTAAAGTGCACACGAACTTTATGGACACCCTGTATATAAGTGGCCACCCGTCTACTAGGCTGCTATCCAATCCCTATTGTAGACCCTTGCTCAGGCGCATTTATGCTTATTCAACATCTACAGGTTTTATGGTTTCTGGGAAAGAGCGTGTTATCTAGCATGAATAACAATTTGAAAAAAGCCCAGTGCTCTCGGTCAGTACCACGATGGTGAAGAATTCCGTCAACCCAATTTCACTCACAAGGTTTGGTATGATTTTCAGGCACTTTCCAAAGTATGATAACAAATCGACCATGATGAGATTCGAACCCGGGATTCATGGTCAGAGTACGAACGTTCTAATCACTCGGCCATTATGTACACTAGAACTAATTTCCATATCTTAGAGGCACGGTAGTGTAGTGGATAGCGGCACCGATTGATTCGGAGAGTCGAGTTCGAATTCCAGTCGAATCCATTACATTCACGTGCAAACGTATGAATCCTCTCCTTCTCCCTCCAGATATCGATAAATAGCAGGGCAGATTGGGTTCTACAGCCTTGGATGGCAACTGGTCTACCACAGAAAGAAAAGGCAACCTTCTCCGGGAAGAAAAATCTGCCTCATCAGTCATGTATCGAAAGATACATGATCGCCTAAGCGTGTATCACGCATGGCAAATCACTGACTGAAATTCACTTACGTGCTAATACCATTGGGAAAAGTATGAAACCTCTTTTTCTCTTCCCAGCTATGGGTAAATAGCAGGGCAGATTGGGTTCTACAGCCTTGGATGGCAACTGGTCTACCACAGAAAGAAATGGCAACCTGCTCTGGGAAGAAAAATCTGCCTCATCAGTCATGTATCGAAAGATACATGATCGCCTAAGCGTGTATCACGCATGGCAAATCACTGACTGAAATTCACTTACGTGCTAATACCATTGGGAAAAGTATGAAACCTCTTTTTCTCTTCCCAGCTATGGGTAAATAGCAGGGCAGATTGGGTTCTACAGCCTTGGATGGCAACTGGTCTACCACAGAAAGAAATGGCAACCTTCTCCGGGAAGAAAAATCTGCCTCATCAGTCATGTATCGAAAGATACATGATCGCCTAAGCGTGTATCACGCATGGCAAATCACTGACTGAAATTCACTTACTTGCTGATACCATTGGGAAAAGTATGAAACCTCTTTTTCTCTTCCCAGCTATGGGTAAATAGCAGGGCAGATTGGGTTCTACAGCCTTGGATGGCAACTGGTCTACCACAGAAAGAAATGGCAACCTTCTCCGGGAAGAAAAATCTGCCTCATCAGTCATGTATCGAAAGATACATGATCGCCTAAGCGTGTATCACGCATGGCAAATCACTGACTGAAATTCACTTACTTGCTGATACCATTGGGAAAAGTATGAAACCTCTTTTTCTCTTCCCAGCTATGGGTAAATAGCAGGGCAGATTGGGTTCTACAGCCTTGGATGGCAACTGGTCTACCACAGAAAGAAATGGCAACCTTCTCCGGGAAGAAAAATCTGCCTCATCAGTCATGTATCGAAAGATACATGATCGCCTAAGCGTGTATCACGCATGGCAAATCACTGACTGAAATTCACTTACGTGCTAATACCATTGGGAAAAGTATGAAACCTCTTTTTCTCTTCCCAGCTATGGGTAAATAGCAGGACAGATTTGGAAAAAATAATACATGACTGATTAAGTGTGTCTCACGTATGGCACATAACATATCTTTGTTATTAGTGTTAATATTATCCCTGCACGTTGTTTAATGATTTACTTCATATTACTGGATTGAGTAAGTTTTCGGGTGCAAAAACCTATATTCCGACATTATCCCCACCTTTTCTTTCAATATTTTTGCTTTTGTGACGTCTGGTAAAAATATCGTTCGACGGGCACCTGAAGATCATCTGATTGAACAACAGTCGAAACGTTGTGACATCAACAAAGATATGGATATTAGTTCTAACGTACATAATATAAATAATGATAATGATTTAGAAGTTCAGAAAGAAGTGAATGTAATAACAAAATAGAGAAAGACTAGGAATAAGGAAGCTTTATCTGCTTAGAATAATTTATACCAGCGTAGTGACTATTTATAGTCCTCTACAAAGGAAAGAGTTTTCGAAAGGGAGGTAATCATAAAATAATGTAAGTTACTCCCGACTACTTCATCACAAAGAAGTGATTTATTGAAAATTAAATTGAGTATTGCTCAAGAAAGAAGAGACATTTTTGATTTTCTTTAACGACTTTTAACTGAACTTCAAACATATATAGAAAATTATAATCACACTCGAAATGGAAAAATGCATTTATTTACATTGTCTTACGAACAAAACATAAGTAATATATAAAACTAAATTACTTTAAAATACCTGTCATCAATGGCATTTAGGAAAGCGAGAAGAGAGTGTCGGAGTTAGCTCCTCCTTAATTCCCTAATTGTTCACTAGGTGTCGGTCTCTCTACACTATAAATACTCGGCGACATCTTGCCTCGTTCTTTTTTTCACTTTGCAATTCAGTGGACACATTTTAAAATGTGATCTCTCGTAGAGATCCGCATTTTCGTTCACTTGTTGAAAACGCCATGAAACACACATACACGTACGTACGAACATTCACCAAAATACAAACTCATTACGTTCACACATAACCACAAATGTTAATGTGTTTGTCACTTGTAAATTCCCTGTTTAATACATATATATGTTGACATATATATATATATATATATATATATATATATATATCCGACCTTCGAATAGGGTGTTGAGTTATTCCAAGACGATGTAAATGTTTACAGTCTCAAATAGCGGCTCAAATATAGGCGACCAGTCTTTACTTATACTCGAAGCAAATGATTACAGCCTCAAATATATACGGCCAAAGTCTACTTATTCCAAGACGATGTCAATGATTACAGTCTCAAATAACGGCTCAAATATAGGCGAACAATCTTTACTTATACTCGAAGCAAATGATTACAGCCTCGAATATAAACGGCCAATGTTTACTTATTCCAAGACGATGTAAATGTTTACAGTCTCAAATAGCGGCTCAAATATAGGCGACCAATCTTTACTTATACTCGAAGCAAATGATTACAGCCTCAAATATATACGGCCAAAGTCTACTTATTCCAAGACGATGTCAATGATTACAGTCTCAAATAACGGCTCAAATATAGGCGAACAATCTTCACTTAGACTCGAAGCAAATGATTACAGCCTCAAATATAAACGGCCAATGTCTCCAAGACGATGTAAATGTTTACAGTCTCAAATAGCGGCACAAATATAGGCGACCAATCTTTACTTATACTCGAAGCAAATGATTACAGCCTCGAATATAAACGGCCAATCTTTACTTATTCTAAGACGATGTAAATGTTTACAGTCTCAAATAGCGGCTCAAATATAGGAGACCAATCTTTACTTATTCCCGAAACATTAAATGATTATAGTCTGAAATATAAACAGCCAATGTGTACTTGTCCCAAGACCATATAAATGTTTACAGTCTCAAATAGCTGCTCAAATATCGATCAGTCTGTTCAGATGTATCAGTCTGTTCATATCTATCTATTTCTTTCTCCCCCCTCTCTGACTATATATATATATATATATATATATATATATATATATATATATATATATATGTATATAGGTTTTGTTTGTTTTCTTTACATATTCGGTTGGAATCAACTTGAGTCCGCATTGGTTGGTATTGGGTTGGTACAAAAAATGACTTAATAATGTCGTTTTTTGACGTATTTTTAACGTCAATAACGACATTATTACGTCATTATTTTTGCACCAACCTAATAGTTGGACCTTCTAGCAGGAATAAACAGCACGTGTTTCTAATACAACAACACTCAAACCCACATGGTCCTCTACAAGATGGCATCAGTTGCAAGAAGACAGAATGTATGTTTGTTCGGAATTGAGGCTATAACCAGGTTCCTTTTAACCCGACACCTTTGGGACCAAGCCAATGCCGGATCAAAAAATACGCCGGACGACAGTAATCACCCCTAAAAAGACCCGAAGTACGCACAGTCTTGCGAGATCATTCCACATACCGTATTTTCTTGCGTATAATAAATGA